>CM046668.1:78516869-79181264 GCA_025594165.1 Tamias sibiricus
GAAGTGAATAAACAAAATACATACAAATGTTCCAAAGTTATATGAGTGTGTGCTCAACCTCACTAATTATCTGGAAAATGAAAACAGAATCTACAATGTGATATCTCTTTACACGTGCGAAGGTGTTGGGCCTTCTGGACACTGTCAGCCAAGGGGATGGAAAGCTCTGGCTTTCTGGCTGCTTGCCACGCCCTGTTACGGACCTAGGCTAAGCCAGGGGCATGGCTGTGACGTAAACCTCCCTCAGCATAGGGCAGAGGATTCTGCCCTATGAGGTTTGTCCATGCTCTTTACCTGTTTCTATAACCTGCTTATTGATTGGCTGATGTCCACTATAAAGCGTTGTCCACCCTCTTCAAAAAACGAGTTCCAGCGCTGACCACTGACCGGGCTCCCTGGTATGTTCCTGTGTCTTTTGAAGGCGGGGGAGGGAATATCAGCGGCCTTTACTTTCCCAATCTAGTCTCATCGTTGAGGTAGCCCCCTCTGGCCTCTTTTGCTGGACAACAAAGGTCCATCCCGGGTATGTGGGGCTAAAGACCTCAACCCTTATAATATCCCGACATGAAGGTACTTATTTTCTAAAACCAAGGAGATACATGTTGGTGAGGATGTAGAAAAAAGGAAATCTTTATAAACTGTTGGTGGAATGTAATTCTACAACCATTATGGAAAGCAGTATGCAGGTTACTCAAAAAATTATTATTATTTATTCCAATACTGGTGAAAGAACCCAGGAGCATTCTGCCTCTGAGCTACATATGCAACTCTTTTTTATTTTATTTTTATTTTGAGGCAGGATCTTGCTAAATTGCCCAGGTGGCCCACACAATCATTTCTGACCCAGCCTTACGAGTAGCAGGGATTTAGACAGTACTGCAAAAAAATTGAAATTACAAGTATGTTATTATGCACCAATCTTCATTCTGAGTATATAAAATCACCTTATTAAGGAGATACTTGCATTCCCATGTTCATTGCAGTGTTAATTCACAGTAGTCAAAACATAGAAACAACATGTGTAAATAAATGGAAAATTAAATGTGCTAAATATATATAATAAAATACTAATGGAATATTATTCATGTATAATAGAATATTATTCAGCCTAAAAAAAGAAAGGCCTGCCATTTGTGACACCATGGGTGAACCTGAAGGACATTATGCCAAGAGAAATAAACCATAATAAAAAAATATTGCATGATATCATGTATATGTAGAATCTAAAAAAATATCTAACTGATAGATTACAAGTAGATAGTACCAGGATTTGGGGGAATGAGGAAAATGAGGAGGTGCTTGCAAAAGGTCAAAAACTTATAATTACAAGATGAATAAGTTTTGGATACCTACTGCAAAGTATGGCAACTATGGTATTACATACTTGTTATTTGCTAGGGAATAAATCTGAAGTGTACTCACCATAGGAGGGAAAAAAGAAAATATAATTATGTGAGGTAATTGATTGTAGTAACCATTTCACAATGCATATGCATATCAAAATATCACATTTTACACCTTAAACATGCAATTTTATTTGTCAATCATGCTTCAATAAAACTGGAAAAAAATAACTTTCTAAGTTGTTCCATCTTAATTATATTTAAAAGAATTCAAAGTTCACAGACATTTATATAATAAAATTTTCTATTTAGAACTATATTGGGCCATTGTTTGCTTTTTATGCCATCCTTATTTTACTTTAGGGCTTAGGTTTGTATGGCCTTTTGAAATAAATTACCCAGATTTTTTCTTTCTATAATTTAAAGAAAACAATGTGCTCATGCCAAATTTGGGACAATTAATCATAAAGTTGTTTTGGTTTGGGAATTTTTTTTTATAAATGTGGTTAAGAATGATTATTGGACTTTTTGTTTTTGGTGGGAGGGTACCAGGGATTGAACTCAGGGGCCCTGGACCAATGAATCACATCCCTAGACTTATTTTGTATTTTATTTAGTGATATGGTCTCACTGAGTTGCTTAGTGCCTAGCTTTTGTTCAGGCTGGCTTTGAACTGGCAATCCTCCTGCCTCAGACTCTGGAGCTGCTGGGATTACATTTGTGTGCCACTATGCCTGGCAATTATTGGATATTTTAAGTTTTTTTATTTTTATATGTCAAATTTTCCATTTTCTATTTTGTTAATTTGTCAGTTTAGGTTTTTAAAGTTTTAAAATTTCTATTGAAAACTCGTCTTGTATTATTTGTGATAGTCCTTTACTATTTTATACAAAATGATACAAAACAATTTAATTTAATTTTTATTAATAAATACATATTATATTTAAATTCATATTTCAATTTGAGTTTATTATTAACTTGAATTTATTACATTTATTGATAAAATCTTTTGTGTTTTTTGCACCTTATTTGTGTATTTAATATTTTTCATGCTCTATTCTTTTTTAAAATTTTTATATTTTCTTTATTTAATTTAATTTGTTATACATGCTTGCAGAGTGCAATTCCTTTCATATTACATATAAAGAACACAGTTTTCCAAGTCACTGGTTTTACAGAAAGTATTTTCACACCATTTGAGTTTTTATACATGCACATAGTGTATTGATGTCTAACTCATTCTGCCATTATTCCTATCCCCTTGCCCCCTTCCCTTTGTTCTATTTAACATTCCTTCATTCCTCTCATTCCCCCTCCCTTGCCACTATAATTCAGTATCATCATAGCAAAGTTATCAATTGACCTTTGTTTTTTGGGGATTTGTGTATTTAATATTTTTTCATGCTGTATTCTATCACTTGTGGTTTGTAATTTTTTTCATCTCTTTCTCTGGAATCTCCAGTTTTAGTGTGATGGAGGGATCCAGTCTTGCTTGTTATTTTGCCATCTTACCCTGTACCTGGACAACATGTATGTAACTCTCTCTATACACAGTCCACATATATGTTTTTCTCTTCTTCAGGAACATGAATCATGTGCAGTTTAGTTCTCTTTTGTTTATTTTCCATAGCTTCTGTCTCTCAGCATTTTTGTCATCTGTTCCCTTTGGTTTTATGTTTACTCATACCTCCTCTACCTCACTGCTTCTGTTCTAAAGATATCTATTTTTATTCCATGTAAATATTAATGTAGTTTTAAATTTTAATTATTTTCACTTTTTTGGTCATATTTGATTTTCTTCCTGACCTCTT
The DNA here is from genome assembly GCA_025594165.1 of Tamias sibiricus. Classification (NCBI taxonomy): domain Eukaryota; kingdom Metazoa; phylum Chordata; class Mammalia; order Rodentia; family Sciuridae; genus Tamias; species Tamias sibiricus. The sequence goes on from CM046668.1 coordinate 78,520,024, forward strand.
TTAAATTTACCTTTCATAGTCTCCTGCCTGATCAACTTTCTTTCTTGTATTTATCCTTTGAGGTATCTTCCAAATAATTTTCTCCTTTACTACAAAAATTGAATAATTTATGTTTGAAAACTTTGATTTCCAGCTATGTTCATTATCTCATGCTGTTTCCATTTTTGAACATTTTCGATTGGTTATTTCTAGCATACATAACATTAAGATTCATTTTGACATAATTATAAAAGCACGGAATATAATTTGCACTAATTCAGTCCCTGGTACTTCCCCTTTTCCTCCACCTCTCCCTTTCCACTTCCCTCTACTTTACTGATATTCACTTTAATTTTTTTTTTTTTTTTTTTGTAAATGTCTTGTGGATAGACATGATGGTGGGATTTACTGTGGTATATTCCTATATGTACATAGGAGAGTTAGGTCATATTCATTTCACTGTTCTTAATTCCCTTCCTCTACTCCAGTGATCTTTCTTCTATTTTGATGGATTCCCCCTTTTTCTCCCCCCGCCCACTTATTTTGGACTAGTTTGTGCATATCAAAGAAAAACATCAACCTTTGACTTTCTAGGTCTGGCTTATTTCACTTAGCATGATGGTCTCCAGTGCCATCTATTTAACACCAATTGCTATAATTTCATTCTCCTTTATGGCTGAATAATATTCCTTTGTGTATATATACTACATTTTAAAAAATCTATTCATCTTCTAACAGGCATCTAGATAGTTACATAGTTTGGCTATTGTGAATTGTGCAAGCAGAATTTTTTTAAGAAGTAGAAATAATTTTTTCTGAAAATTCCTATAGAAACTCATATTTTGTGTCACAAAATCATTCTCAGGCTTTTTATCTTCAAAATCATAACCACACAGATAGTCTGAACATATTTTTTTAAAAAGGGAGAGATTAAATAAGCATATTTATATAACTGTTCCACTTAGAAGTGATTATTATTTGTGAAGAGAGAGCCTATAGAATGGGAGAAAATCTTTGCCACATGCACCTCAGATAGAGCAATAATCTTCAGGATATATAAAGAACTAAAAAAACTCAACATCAAACATACAAATGACTCAATCAATACATGGACTAAGGAAGTGAACAGACACTTCACCAAAGAAGAAATACAATCAATCAACAAACATATGAAACAATGTTCAACATCTCTAGCAATTAGAGAAATGCAAATAAAAACTATTCTTAAGATTCTATCTCACTCTAGTCAGAATGGAAATTATCAAAAATACAAGCAACAATATATCTTGGTGAGGACATGGCAGAAAAGGTCCACTCATACATTATTGGTGGGACTGCAAATTGTTGTAGCCAATCTGGAAAGCAGTATGGAAATTCCTCAGAAAACTTGGAATGGAACCACCATTTTACCCAGCTATCTCACGCTCCTTGGTTTATATCCAAAGAACTTAAAATCAGCATACTACAGTGACACAGCCACATCAATGTTCATAGCAGCTCAATTCATAATAGCCAAATTAGGGAACAAACCTAAGAACCTTTCAATAGATGAATGGTTAAAGAAAATGTGGTTGGATGTGAGGGTGATCTGGCTGCGACATCTGTCACACCATTGATCACCAGGGTATGTTCCACTGATCTGGCTGGCTAAGTGGATGACTCCTTTCTCCCTCCCTGCTCCAAGTGCATCCCTCCAAAGCTGCTTGCTAAGTAGGAGAAGACTGACCTTTCCTGATAGAAAATGTGGTGTATATACACAATGGAATATTACTCCAATTCAGTCCCCAATATTTCCCCTGCCCTCTCCTCCTCCCATTCTCTTCCATCTACTCCATTAATCTTTCTGCTGTTTAATTGTTTATTTTTTAAAAAAAATTAGCTCCTTAAAGAAGAATGGAATTATGGCATTTGCAGGTAAATGGACGGAGCTGGAGAATATCATGTGAAGCAAAATAAGCCAATTCTAAAAAACCAAAGGCCAAATATTTTCTCTGATATGCAGTGCTAATTCATAATTGGAGGTGGAGGCTAGGGAAGAATAGAAGTACTTTGGATTAGGCAGAGATGAGTGAAGGGAGGGGAGGGGTGTGGAGGTAGGAAGGATAGTAGAATGAATTTGACATTATTATCCTACATGCATATATGATTACATGACAGATGTGATTCTACTTCAAGTACAACCAGGATAATGAGAAGTTATACTCCATTTATGTATGATGTATCAAGATGCATTCTATTGTCATGTATAACTAATTAGAACAAAAAATAGAAGTGATGATTGTTCATTTTGTAGACTTATAAAATGATAAAATATTAATTTATAGTCTTTAATTGCTTAAAAAAATAGCATCCTCTGTGGTGTTATCTAAGTAAATTGCTACCCATTCTAAACTTTTGCCACAGAAGAAATTGATATAACTTTGAGTCAATTTGAATCCAAATTAAACTGGACGATTTGTGGTCAAACAATTTAACAAATTTGAAATCTAATTTAATTATAAGATGTGAAAAAAATTAACTGCATCATACATTGCTGAGGATGGCATTTTAAAGTAAGAAGTGAGAAAATATAATCAAATAAACTCATCAATGGTGAGGCCATTTTCTTCCAATTGTTTTTTCTTTTTTTCTAGTTTTCACTTGATAGATAAGACATGATGTTAAAAGAATGTCTGGTTAAATTGAAATAAATATCCTTAGAGTCCGCTTTTTTAAAGCCATTTTCCTTTTCTATTTGAAAATATCATTTTACAACTCTTAATTGTATTAGCGTTGAAATAATAAATTGATCTGTAATAATAAATTAATTCTTCTTTCCAAACTTTATTTCTTTGTCTTAGCCTTATTTAAATGAAAAGAGAATTTGTCTCCTTTTAGTAGTTAACATAAGAGAACTAGAGGTTGAAAGTTTGCAATCTTGGACCACAGTATATTCCAGATATAGTTAGACTTAGTGTGATTTGTTGTGCAGTTGAAAGAGTACTGGACAAAGGAAGTTGTATTCTATTCTTAGGTCTTCATAATCACATTAACTATTCTTCACCTCTAGACTTAAATTGTCATATACGAACAATGGAGATCAGGTCAGATGGTATCTGAACTCTTTCTTGCTCTTAATTCTTTGGAACTGTGAGCTTAGAGTATAAATATACTGTGGAACTGTGAGAAGAAAATAAAAACCCAGTCATTTTTTTTTCCTTGAAAATTCAGTGGTCATAATTTTTATATTGAGCGTACAAGATTTCAAGTTAGCAGGCAATTGCCCAGAACATTTAGCATACTGTTTAAGCTATCAAACTGACATGATGAGATTTTCCTGGAATTAAAGTCTACCAAAATAAATTTCCAAAGCACTCTATGGGTTTCTGATCTGATGTCTGTAAATTATTATACAGACCTAAGTGTTTAAGAGTCCAAGTTATTTTTACAATTTGAGTTGACATTCAAAAGTATGCCACACTCTCAAGCCAGTCAGCTCAATGGACAACTGCATGCACAGGATTATGATTAACCCCTTTTATTCACCCTCCAGACCACCAAACAATAGAATCCTAAATGTAACACTGGACATGGTACACCAATTTATACTTCTTTTACTAGTAGAAATAATAAAAATAAAAAAAAGTTAAATGAGCTTCCTTATAAAATTTCTTTCTGGGGTTGACATGTTTTTCTGGCATTCAGAGTCCTACCATATAAACTGACAAGCAAAACTAACTAGGCATGAAGGATTATTCCAAATAGATGTCCAGCCCAAAACATTCTAGCTGATTGAAGAACAAGAAGGGTAACTGCTCTGCCATTTCTCAAATTACAGCTGTATTGTTTGAGAACTTACGCATGATCTGTGATTTGTGTCTGCTGCAATCATTCAACATCACCTAAAGGGAGTAGGACAGGGTAAATGCTATGCCAGGCATTTTCTGGCTTTGCAGATATAGAATAGAGTGATAATAAGGTGAAAAGAACCCAGACTAGCCTAATTAATGACTCCCTTTCAAAGAGAATTTCCAGTTCATGTTGCCCTAAGCGATAAAAGCAATACAGGTTCAAAAATAACTTTTGTCACAAATTGGAGCTTTGTAATGGTTCTAGACAAAGAATCTTTGAGATTATCCCTTTAATTGATGAGTTTAAAAAGATATAAAATTACATGCATGAGGTTACACAGAAAGTTTAATAATTGGAGGGATAACTTAACTACAGTTTTATCTTGGCTTAATGAGGTCTTGGGCACTTGTCCTGGAATTATTGCCCAAGACCTGCTCAGGCTTGGGAAATTATATGCTGTCCTCTGTCATTCTTTCCAGACCACAGTCCTGGTTCTTACAGGTCACTGGCTGGTCTCTGCACTGTTCCTCAGATGACAAGTAGGTGTCCAAATTTGGAATCTGGTATATTTTCCTTCATGTCTTTCTTAAATATCCTTTAGACTCATCCCTTCCTATTTAGATTCTTACAGATGAAAGAAAACTTTAAGCTTATTTCTGCGATCAGTAAAGGATTCTGTACCTAACAATTCATAAAATCTATTTGTCTTCACTCTGAGGTAAGAAGGCCCCAGTCTTTGAACAAAATGTAGACATAGATCCTGAAATTCCAACTCTTTTAAAGTTTTAAAGGGAGACAACAGAAATAAATGTAGGAGAAGAATTCATTAATAGTGAGAGGAAGGAAGATAAAGAAAAAGAAAGAAGAAGGAAGGAAGGAAGGAAAGAAAGGAAGGAAGGAAGGAAGGAAGGAAGGAAGGAAGGAAGGAAGAAAGAGCTGATGACTTGTCTTGAAGATGACTAGTGACGACAATTAGAATAAATAAGCACAAGAGTTAGAATGATGGAATTACAGTGATATCTTTAAGTATCGAAAAAGCACATGTAAAAGAACAGCACTCATGATGACATCAGATTACCTACAAAAGAAGCTAGCTGATTAACCTTGGATTTTTTATTGGCAAGCATCAGTACTAAGAGAACATGGAGCCATCTCTTGACTCTTATGAGAGTAAACGATTTTGAAAATAATGCTGAAGAGAAAAAGCAAAACAGTCATGTTTAGATAGTCAAGAGTTTGGGACATTTTAAAAGGCTAAATTGAAATTTTACCTTAATATGAAAAAAATAATAATCCAAGAAAAGGAAGATGTGGAGTATAGGAAACTTTGGTAGACAAAATTCTCAGTAATTTTATAGATTACATAATTGCTGATAAATACTATGAAAACTGATATAAAAAACTACAATTAAGTTTCATAGATGCTATAAAATGAGAAATAACTGAGGTGTGTGGATATGTGTGTGGGGTAAAATTGGGCAAAGATTTGTACATCAAATATATACATATAAACCTATATATAATATATGTTCATACATATGCATATGTATGTATATTAAGTAATACAGATATATAAAGTATATCCAGAGGGCAACAGAAAGGCAAAAATCACTGCAGTATATTCATATATATAAATAGCATAATTTGGTAATTTCATTTGACTGTCCTCCCTTTTCTCATCTTTTCTACCTATGCCTCCATCCTTTCCTCTACTCTAGTGATTTCCCTTTCATTTTCATGGAATTCTCCCCCCCCACACACACACACACACACACACACACACACACACACACTTTTTTGTCCTTTTTTACTTTAGTTTCCACATATAAGAGCAAACATTTTCCCTTGATTTTCTTAGTTTAGCATATTTCACTTAGCATGATGTTCTCCACTTTATTCATTTACCACCAAATGCCACAATTTTGTTCTTTATAATGGAAGAATAAAACTCTGTTGTGTGTATATATGCTACATTTTATTTATTCATTCATCTGTTTTCTAGCACCTGGGCTTGATCAGTAATTTGGCTATTGTGAATTGTGCTGCTGTTAACTTTGATGTGCACAATGGAACGCAGATTTTAGTTCTTTTTGATGTAGAACAAGGAGTGGGATAGCTAGCTGTGTCATATGATGGTTTCATTCCTAGTCTTTTGAGGAATCTCCATACTGCTTTCCAAAGTGGGCTGTACTAATTTTCAGTCACACCAAAAATGTATGAATGTAGCCTTTTCCACATGTCCTCACTAGTATTTATTATTATTTCTATTCTTAATGATTGCCATTCTAACTGCAGTGAGATAAATATCAATGTACTTTTGATTTGCATTTTCCTAATTGTTGGTGATGTTGAAATTCTTTCATATATTCTTTGGTCATTTGTATTTCTTCTGAGAAATGTCTGTTTAGTTCTTTTACCCATTTATTGATTGGATTATTTACTTTTCTGGCATTAAGCTTTTTGAGTTCTTTATATATTCTTCATATTAAACCCCCGTTGGAGGAATAACTGGCAAAGATTTTCCTCCCATTCTGCAAACTCCCTCATTTTCCTATGCTCTGATAATGAATCTGATGAAAAGAAATCAGGAAAAATATTTCATTCAAAATAACCTAAAAAACAAAACAAAACAAAAACAACCTTGGGAATAAATCTAACCATGGAGGGGAAATACCTATACAATGAAATCTATAGAACCCTGAAGAAAGAAATTGAAGATCTTAGTATATGGAAAGACTTCCACATATTTGGATAGGCAGAATTAATATTGTGAAAATAGTTATACTACTGAAAGCATTATACAGATTTAATGCAATTTTTATGAAAATTCCAATGACATTCTTCACAGAACTGGGAAAAAATGGTCCAAATATTCATTTGGAAGACTAAAGGAACCAGAATAGCCAAAGCAATACTGAGCAAGAAGAGTGATGAAGGAGGCACCCCAACAGTGGTCCTCAAATTATACTACAGAGGTTACACAGTTATGGTAACAAAGCCATCATGGTATTGGCATCAGTACAAACATTAAGATCAATGGAAAAGAATAGAAGACACAGAGACACACACACATAGATACAGATGATACTTGAGAAAGGTGCCCCACCTCAAAAAAGAAAAAAACACATATTGGAGAAAAGATAGCCTTTTAAAAACTGGTGCTGGGAAAACTGGATATTCATATGTAGAAAAATGAAAATAGATCTCTATCTTTCACCTTGCACAAAAGTCAACTTTAAGTTAGAATTAGACCAGAAACATTGTAACTACTAGAAGGAAACAAAGAGTGAACACCCAATATATTTGCACAGGTACCCATTTTCTTAACAAGCCTCATGTTAGATATATATATATATATATATATATATATATATCTCAAGAAATAAAACCAAAAATCAATAAGTGGAATGGAGTCAAATAAAAAACTTCTGCACTGCAAAGGGATTTGGAATTTTATGAAATAATTTATAAATTCTTTGTTCAGGATACATTTGATTTCTCTAACTAAATTTATGACTTATGGAAGTAAGGCTTTACTTTTTTTTCTTCTTACTTACAGATTAATTAACAGGTTCAAGTTCTGGTTTCAGTCTTTGGTTATCTAAATATTCTACAATTGCCATAAAATAAAGCTGCTTCTCCTCCTCCCCTTCCTCCTCCTCCTCCTCCTCCTTCTTCTTCTTTTCATTTTTGTATTCTCAGAAATTAGCATGGTACCTGCTACATATTATGTAATCAATATGTGCTTATTATTTGGACTATACACTGCTGAAATAAAGGATTAAAGTCTGATTTCATATTTGCTGAGTAATAGTTGACTTAAACTTAATTAATGATTCTTGGTAAAATTATAAATTTGAAAATAGAAAGAAGAGTTAAGAAGCCAATCCTTAAGGCCTCATATATGACCTCTCCTCATTGTTTATAGTGTGTGATTTACCTTAAATCCTTAATGTACTTGAGTATCACTAACCATAATGTGTACTTAAATATATTGAAAGATTACATACTGGAGTCAATCACCCTTAGGGGAACTTAGGAAGTAAACAATCACTTAGGAGATATTTACAAGAGTTTAAGGACTCAACAACATCCTGAATATGTCACAAAATGACTTTCAGGATGTGAGTAAGAAGGCTGACTCATCTGGACCTATCTGGGTGTCACTTATGTGTCCTTATTCCACGCCAGGTTAAATTGTTGAGGAAAGGAGACAATTATTTTGTCCTTCTATTTAGAACATTTTATGAATTATAGCCTTCAAAGGAATTTGTCACCAATGTAGAGAGGAAATGATGAGATGGAGATAGAATCTTGGCCAGAGGAACTGAAACAAATGGCAATGCTAACCCTTTTAGTCATGAAGGGAATAGCATTAGTCTTAGAACTGGAACATTGGGGTCTGAGAACTTACTTAATGCTGGCTGATCTTATGTAGTATATTCTTTTAGTTTTCTGAGTTTTAATTGACATGGGCTTATGTGACATGCATGTGTATATATTTACATCTATATATTTATTCATCATTAAGAAATTTTAGGCTACTGGTTTATTTTCCCTCACAGGTCATTCATTGATTCCAGGTAGGTTGGATATTACTTATTTTGAAATCTTCATTTATGTCCAGAAAAGAGTAAAATTTATCTTTTTTATTTTTTTCTGGATAAATCATTGATAAGAAGGAATCAGAAATCGTAGAGTTTTGAATACTACATGCAATGTTGGCTCTCCTCCAAAATTCATACATTGAAACCTGATCCCCATTGTGATAATATTAGGAGATGGGGTCGTGGGAAAGTGATTAGTTCATAAGGGCAGTGACCCCATGAATGGATTCAGGGTCCTTATGAAGGAGATCCCAGATAGCTCTCTCGACCCTTCCACCATCTGAGGACATAGCAAGAAGGCATTGTTGGTGTGGAATGAGCCCTGGTCAGACACCCAACATGCTGATACTTTGATCTTGGGCTTCCAAGCTTCCAGGATTATGATAAATACATATTTGTTGCTTCTAAGACAGCCAATTTGTGACATTTTTCTTATAGATGCCTGAATGAACTAAGACATCACAATAATAAAAATAATTTTTGATGCAATAATAGAGAACCTGTCAAACTAAAATGCTAATTTCAGATGTTGGCATCATTTAAAAGGCATTGAAATAGTGTTATTCGCTCCTAAATTTCTAGAACTAGGAAAGAAACATCAATGTAGAGAACAGATTGTGACATTCAGGGAACATTTTCACATACTAGAGCTTTTAATGGATAGTTTCTCAAATAGTCAACCTGCAAGTATATCATTGACACATTACATGTTCAAAAACTGAGAGGGCAGGTGCTCTTCTCTAGTTATGATACATATTGTATTATATAGGTAGTTAAAACTATTAGAGTTTTGGAAGAACTCTAAAGAATTAAACAGTGTGACTTTACTAAATCTTTTAATCTCTGTGGCATATTTTTCTCATTTATAAAATTAGGGGATAAAGTTTTCATTAAGTGAAATCTGAGGAACAAGTATAGCATTCCTGGCAAGTGTTATGCTATAGATGAATTTGAGCTGGATGATGAATGATGAGCGGTAACAAAACTAATGGGTAATAGCAGACAATAGTCTCTCAGGTTAATACAAAAGAAGCAGAATATCATATTGGATATGAGCATGGTGCTTGCAGAAAGTTAAAATAACTCAATCTGATTAATTATCAGGCTCCTTGAGTTTGGTTGACAAGTAACAGAATTTTCTCTGAATTCTGAGGCAAATATTTCACCAAAATCCCTTAATGACCTAATCCTTTGTCAATCTTAGATTAAGTCCTAATTCCCAAATGAAGACAAATTTCATTCACATCTTTGCTGATCCTTGAAACACATCATTTTGGTGCTTTGCAAAGACTAAGACATTGACAGTGGTTTTGTTTTGGTTTTGTAATATGACATTTGGTAACTTCACCACTCCTTACATCTGGTTCCAGTTTGAGGTGAAACCACTTAAACCTCATGTACCCACTGAAAGTTGTGGTTTTGTCACAACATTTTGTCACAAAAATTATATAAACATATAAACAGATGAAGAACTTGCTGGTTTTGTTTTAAAGTTTTGGTTTTATTCCTCTGAATTAAAATAAAATGCATTCAGTAAGGACTGAACATTAACAAAATTATGCTAACCAGACCAGCCAGCAATGGTTCACACTACCCGTGAAGGTCAATTTAGATACATGTCGTAATCAGATTTTCATTGCCGTGACCAAAATACTTGACATAAACATCTCAAAGGAGAAAATATCTATTTTGGTTCAGAGTTTCAGAAATATTAGTCCATGTTCAGATGACTCTATTGCTCTGGACCAGAAGTGAGGCAGAACGTCATGGTGAAAGGGCATGGCAGAGGAAAACTTCTCAGCTCATGGCAGCTGTAAAGCAGAAACAGACAGTAAGGAAGGGGCCAAGGACATGATGTAGTCACCATTGGCATGCTCGCAGTGACCGACTTCCTCCAACCATGCCCTACTTCTCTACAGTTTTCACCTCCTTCCGTATTCCATTTGAACCATTCAAATGTATTAACCCACTGATAAAATTAGAGTCCCCATGACCTATTCACTTCCTAAAATCCCCGATTCTGAACTTTCCTGCATTGGGAAGCATGCTTTCAACACATAAGCTTTTGGAGGGTATTTCAGATCCAAACCATAACAATTATAGTAACATACATAATATGCATTATAATCATTTACCTCCTAATTGTTAACCTATTAAAGTTTTGACCAACTTCTGTCTTGGGCAACTAAATCTTATATTTTATTTCCAAGGTAGAAAAAGATAGATAGACATTTTTACTTTTTGGTATGTGTATGTTCACAGTGAATTTTTAGTTATAGTTTTCCATTTTCCTTCTCAGTACAATTATCACATTTTAGTCGTTGAAAGAAATTTTGCAGTATCACACGTGCACACATACTCACTCCTGGCACAAAAACACACATGAAACTTCTCCAAGAATACGCTTAACACTTTCAGTAAATACTCATTATCCACAGGAAAAAGTCCAAGTTCCTTAGCTTGATGTTCATCCTTTCATAACTGTCTTCAACTTAGAAGTCTAGCCTTATGTCCCACCACATGCCTTCTGCATTCATGCTTAGTCTAATTGAAAACATTGCCATTTATTTGACATGTCATGTTCCTTATGATTCTTTGACTTTATGCTCATTCCTCTCTCTACTTAGTTTGGCCAATTGTACCTTCTCAATCTATAAAATTCATACTCATCTTTCAGCTAATATATTTGTCTTCAGTTACATTTTTCCATTTTCTCTCATTTTTTTTTCCTTATAGCAAAGTCATCAGAAGTATTCGATTTTTTCTCTGTGTCTATAACATTTTGTGCATACTGTGGAATACTTTTACCACATTTGATCAAAATTATCTATTTGCATGCTGATCTCTCCTTTTGAAGGCCAAATTATTGAAGGAATGCATCCTGTTCTTGTGTTTTTTTTCCTTTTTTTACACCTAGAACAGAGCACAATTTCACCTCTATACTTCTCTTCACTTTTTGCCTCCATCTTTTTTGCTTTGAAGTCCACCTGGAGACAAATAATTGTGTTTTTTTCCTCTCCTGCCTTCAGTCACAACCTAATTCTAATCATCCTCCATGCTCTTCTCTGATGACCTGTTCCAAAGTGCAACTGCTGCCACTTTCTTTATTAAAATTTGGGAGGATCTAAAATCCTTATTGCTTATGGTGGTATTTAATAATTTTATCCTATTTTCTTTCCCTCCTCATCTTAGCGATACTGATGTTCATCTTACTTTTACAATCCACTTCAATGATTATGAGACTTTATCAATTACCCATAATTGCAAAATCTTCATAAGATTCATAGTATTTATAGCCCACATGTACCTGCCCAGCTTGGAATATTTCCATGTGTCATACTGCTCCCCATGAAACTATTCTTGCTAAATTAAAGTTGCTTAAATTCAGTGTTCCTCCTACAAAATATACATGAAACCTCTCAAAGTACACACTTTACACTTTCAGTGGATACTCATTATCCACAGAAAAAAGTCCACGCTCCTTAGCTTGATATTCAGTCTTTTATAACTATCTTGAACTTAAAAGTCTAGCCTTATTTTACACCGTATGCCTTCTATCACCCATGCTGGAGAAAACCATGCACACTTTGCTTATGTGACACCACTTAAAGTTCATACTTGCTAATCTCAAACAGAAACTTTGTCCTGACCCACAATCCACTAAGGGAAATGTACTTTGTTTATTTATTTTTTTCTCCTGAAGGACACCTAGGACCCTAGGACTTTTTTTTTTTTTGTGTGGTACCGAGGATTGAACTCAGGGGCACTCGACCACTGGGCCACATCCCCAGCCCTTTTTTGTATTTTATTAGAGACAGGGTCTCACTGAGTTGCTAAGTGCCTGGCCATTGCTGAGGCTGGCTTTGAACTCGCAATCCTCCTGCCTCAGCCTCCCAAAGTGCTGGGATTACAGGCGTGCGCCACTGCGCCCCCGGCTCCCTAGGACTCTTTTAAACCTTCTGTCTCTTCAAACAACTACAACTACTTCCTTCCCAGCCTTACTTGTAGATAATGAAGTTGCCTTTTCTTTCAATTAGAAAAAAGTTTTCACAAGCCTCTGTGAAAATATTTACTCACCTGTAAACATTAGAACATTCTACTTTCTTCTTACAAGTATGGATAAACCATTAGTTCTCTAAATTCTGACCTCTGTGAAGACTCACTACATCACTTCTGTCCTTTTTCTCTATCTCACCAATCTCTCCCTCTCACCAATTTCTTTCTCTCAGCTGTGTTATTGCCAACAGCTTATGATTAGACTATATTTCATTTCAGGCAAACCTTTTGTTGACTGTGTCTTCTTCACCGACTGTCTCATTTCTTTGCCACCCTATACAGATCAATCTTGGCTAATTCTCCATCTTTGCCCTCTTGACTCTACTTTCATGAAGTTTTAATTTTTACCAGTCCACTCAAATGGGTATTTTCAAGGTTGTTTCCCTATTGCTTAACCCAATGGTCACTTTTCAGTTTGGAAATTAATCAAAAGTATTTGTCACAGTTGGTTTCTCTGTTTCCCTTTGTGTTTGGGAAACTAATTCTTCTCGGTTCTCTTATTATCTTTGTTGCTGTTTTCTTTTTTAAATTGGACTATTCTCTCATTTGGTGGCCTGTCCCATCTCTGGACTTTATACTTAATGTCTTGGTGCTCAATCCTTGATCTTCTTCAGTTCTCTCAATAACATACCCTATGATTCACAAAGTTCAGTCACAAGGCATTAAAATTCATTCTATCCTCTGATGACTTCCCAATTTCTGTTTCCAGCCCATTACATTTTTCTAAAACTGTCGGTTCATATAACCAGCTTCCTATTCAAAATCTTCATTTAGTTACAAAGTGGCATCTCAAACCTACTATGGCTGTTATGGATTGAATGACCATGTTCTCAGAATTCATCTGTTGAAATCCTAATCCCCAAAGTCATGCTATTTGAAGGTAAGACTTTTTTTTTTTTTTTTTTTTTTTTTAAGTAACTAGAGTCATATTAGTTCCAAAGGGCAACATTAGTGTCTTTATGAAAAGATAAGGACACAAGGTACCTCTCTCTCTGTTCTCAGCCATGTGGGGATACAATGAGAAGACTATCATACCTGCAAACCATAAGTTGTCCTAATTAAACACCAGAACTTCTAGTTTCTTGGCCATGACTTTCCAGCCTCCAAAACAGTGAGATACAAATGTTTGCTATTCACGTTACCCACTCTATTGTAATTTTTAAAGCAGCTCCCAACTAAATACCTAAATGTCAACTAGCTGCCTAAAACTGGCATCTAGATTGCCTAATAAATGCTTGTTTTTGAAATCTTCTTCATGTGATGAATGACAACTGCATTCCTCTAGTTGTGTGGACTAAACATCTAAAAATGCTAACATGAGTTCTTGCTTATGCATCACTTGATCAATTATCAAATCCAGTCAGTTGACAGTATATCCAGAATTCAACTACTTTCACCACTTTCTCTATAACCACCCTACTATTGATCTTTCTGCTTCTATTTGATTTTTTCTGCTTCTTTCTTTGTTCTAACCTCTTTGTTCTTCTTTCTTTGTTCTCAATAAAGTAGTCACAGTATCCCTGGACATAAAAGTCAGATTGCTGGACTATTTTGTTCAAGGCCCTCCAACGGCTTTCATGCTTATGTTTCACCTACAAGGTGCTGATATCTATATCCCCTCCTCCCACCCCACTTTTCTGATTTCATCTCCTGCCATTTTCCTACTCAAATATTTCAGTGATACAAGTGTCTTAAGATTTTCTTGAACATTCCGAGCACGCTGTTGTTTCAGGACATTTCCACCTACTTTTTGTCTCTGCTCTGACTCTTCCCCAAATGTTTATGGGAGTCCACTTTCATGTCCTTAATGTCTCTGCTCTCATGTCACTCATTAGAGAGGACTTCCTTGACCATTCTTCATTAAAGTTTAACCACTTATGACCTGCCTTGCATTTGTCTTTTCTTTATTTTCTTCTGTAGAATTATCACAATCTTGTCTATATTTACTTCCTTATTGTCTGCTTCTCCCTAGTTAACTGTTCCATAAAACAGAGATTTTATCTCTTACTTGTTATTATTAATCAGCAGCAAAAACAGGATTTCCCAAAATATACATGCTTCATAAGTATTCACTGAAAGAATGGGAGAATGAATTTCCCACAACTACTTTACATAAATGGAACATATGAGCAACACTTGGCTAACTGTTGTTCCCTCATTCCATAACAGGCCTTGCATTCTTCCTTTTCTTTGCCCATTTCCACACATCAAACTGTACTAGTATTTCAACTCTTATTTTACTTGCTATATCACATGCAAACATTTTACCTACTGGAAATTATATCTTTAGACTATCCATACTATCTGAGATGGGTATGTAGCTGAGTGGTAAAGCCCTTGCCTAGCATGCATGAGGCCCTGTTGTAATCCCCAATTCTGCAAAGAAAAATTCATAATACTTCTTAAATTTAATTTGAGCAATTAGTACTTGCTCTTTTATCATGCTACAACTTCTTAAGGGCAGGTACAGATACTCTTTGACATATGAAGAGGTTATGTTTTGATAAACCCATTGTTAAGTTGAGAGTATCATAAGTTGAAAATACATTGTGTGTATGTGTGCGCACGCATGTGCCAGGGATTGAATCCAGGGGCACTTAACCACTACATCCCCAGACCTTCTTTTTTTCTTTAAATATACATATATATTTAAAAAAAAACCTTTATTTTATTTATCCACTTTTATGTGGTGCTAAAGATTGAACCCAGCACCTTGCACGTACTAGGCTGGCATTTCTACCATTGAGCCACAAACTCAGAGCCACAACCCCAGCACCCCCAGACCTTTTTATTATGTTTTTAAATTTTGAAACAGGGTCTCTTTAAGTTGCTTAGGGATGCACTAAATTGCTCAGGCTGGCCTCAAACTTGTGAACCTTTTGCCACAGCTTCCCAAGTCTTTGGGATTACAGGCATATACCACCACACCCAGCAAAAAATACATTGAATACACCTAATCTATTAAACATGTCTGAGCAATACAATACACTGTATTGGGTGATTACTCTTGTGATCACATTGCTGTGCTTGCTGCCACTGCCCACTATCCTGAGATTTTTTTTTTACAGTATTTTATGTATTGCATTTTGTAAATCTGGAAAAGACCAGAATTCAAAGTTTGAAGTATGATTTCTACTGAATGCATATCTCTTTTGCACTGTCTTAAAATCAAGCCATTGTAAGTCAGGGACTGTCTGTAGCAAGTCTATATCTGTTTATTTTTCCCCTTGTCCAGATCCTAGCACACAGGAGCAACTCAGTAATTGCTTTTTGAATCAATATAATAATTGAATTGCATGTCACTGATAAATGGCAAAGGTATACAAAAATCCTTACCATGATTTCAAACCAGGCTTTAAGAAATAAAATACAAATTGCTGATATACTCTGAACAAAAAAATGATTGTTCTTACATGATCTTACTGATTGCTATGGTTCGAATTTCATGTGTCCCCAGTTTTCTTCATGTATTGGAAATATATTCTCTAAAGTCACATGTTAAATGTATTTGAGAGGTGGTATGTGACTGGATCAATAGTGTTCTGACCTCATGTATTAATCCATTTGTGAATTAATGGAGTTATCAAAGGACTGGATTTAATATGAAATCATGTTCTCTCTAGTAAGTTCCTTCTGTCCTGCCTTGTAATGACCTGAAAACTCTTGGACTCTTTAGATAGTCCCATCAGCAAGAAGTTCTCACCAGATGCAGCCCCTTGCTCCTCAACTTTCCAGCCTCTAAAATTAAAAATAAAACTTATTTCCTTTATAAATCCTCCAGTTTGTGATATTCTGCTAAAGCAACAGAAAATTGACTAAGACACCAATCCTTACAATTTCATTTTGTAACATTCACCACCTCACTCACCATGCTTGTTATATTGACCTTCTTGTTTTTTTCTAGAATACTCTAAGCTTGTTTCTACCTTGGATCTTTGCCCTTGCTGCTTTATTGTTTGGATTTTGTATGATATTTTGTTTTGTAAATTTGTAACTCAGGCATGAGCTCAAAAATCTTGTGTGTGTGTGTGTATGTTTGTGTTTGTGTGTGTGTGTGTGTGTGTGTGTGTGTGTCTGTCTGTCTGTCTGCCGCGGTTAACCCAGACCACTATAATAAAATATCATAGACTAGGGAGTTCATATATAACAAATATTATTTTTTACAGTTCTGAGTGCTTGTTAAGTCCAAGATCAAGGCATCAGCAGACTTAGTGTCTAGTGAGGGCCTAGTTCCTTCTTCATAGGCTTCTAGCTATGTACTTACCTAGTGGAAAGGGTGAATGAGTTCCCTTGGGGCCTTCTTTATGAGTACTAATCCCATTCCTGAGGGCTCTATCCTTAGGACCTAAGAACATCCCAAAAGGGCTCATCTTCTAATAAACATTTTGGGGGGTTAATATTTCAAGATTTTAAGTTTATTATCCATTTATTTAGGTACTTGACATTGAACTTGGGGGTGCTTTACCACTGTGCTGCATTTCCAGACCATTTTTATTTTGATCTTGCTAAGTTGCAGAGGCTGTCCTCAGAACTTGCAATCTTCCTGCTTCAACCTCCAGAAATACTGGGTTACTGCATATACCACCATTCCTGGCTTCAATTTGGACCATAGAACTAACCTCATCTAAGGTCACTGTCAATTTCATTTTTATCAAATCACCTCTAGTTAATCTCTTTATAGCACTTATCACTATTTGAAATTATACTTTGGAAATTGCTATTTTGTTTGCTTACCATTCATATGTAATTGATCTCCTCTTGTCTTCTACTTCTTGCCTTATGTCTTCCCATAATCCATATTGCATACTTCTAGCACATGAGATATTTGAAGATATTTGTTTGCTTTTTTCATGTCTATGTCTACCATCTGTCCAACTGCGGCACCTTGTAGATACTAAACAAATATTTATTATTTTAAAAATTCATTGCTTTGCTTGACTTTTCAAATAACTGCCACTTTGGCATTTTTAGCTTTCATTAATAGCAACATTGAAAGGGATTTCTTGGTCCCTTTTCCTTTCAACATAGGAATCCATGAATTCATTTTATAGTAATAGAGCACTCTTGTAGAGCATGTCTGGACAAATATTGAAGGCAGCAGTAGTCCTGAAATGAGCTGATGCTGATTCATATATCTATCACTTTCAGTTTGTGAAAGAGAACTTAGGCTCTAAAATAAAAATTTATATTCCTACCCATGAAACAACTTTATGCTGATGAAGTCATTCAGCATCAATAGTTTCAAAAGTAGAATAGTCTGAAAACTTTTCCTTAAATATTTAAAGCTTGCTAGTCTTCGAGGGTGGGACTATACATTATCATATTCCAAATCACTAATGTTTAAAAACTTTGGTGTTTTGTGGCAGATGTGGTTTTCAATGCTGTGTGTGTAGATTTATTAAAATCTTCATGAGACCAGGAAAAAAATCTATATAAACATATAGAATTGACACCATGGAAACAGATCCATGTTAAAAGGTTTTATACTTAGCTGTCTTAATGTTTTTCCATTGTGGTTGACATTTGCTGAAGACAAATGGAAACATTTTGTTTTAACATGAACCTTTCTGGGATCCTCCAAAGCAGAAGTAATCTCTTCTCCCTTTTAATTCGAAAGCCATCTCTTTTTTTCTCTTTGTATAATGTGCCATTTTCTACCTTGTATTATGTTTATGCTTCATTACTCCAAAAGAATGAAAGTTCTTAATAACCTCTGCATTTCTCCATCACTTCACATTACCTTCTATAATTCAAAGTATATAGAAGTTATTCAGTAAATGCTCATTGAATAAATAAACAACAATATTTGTGCAAACAATTCTTTGGTACATTTTGAAAGTCAAACCTATGGAGACATAAGATAACAATAAAACAAACTTTTAAATTAATAATCCTATTCCCAGAAAAACTAATTTATATACGATGATGCAGTATAGCAATTTCTAGATTCCTAGGAAGCTGAAATGTCTGCTTTTCTCTCTATTTGTAACCTTTTAATAAACATCACCAAGGCATTTAGTATTCACCAGTAAACAAATGGTGGAAAGTCTATCAGAATGTGTGAATCTCCTTCCAGTTGTATTGTTCAACGCTAAGCAAGAAGCTTCTTATACATCTGGAGGTAGAAGAGTGGACCTTGGAGTTGCATTTCAGTCAGGCATCGTGGTATAAGAACAGGTCTAGAGAGGGACATTTTAGGGCTTTTGTTGGAAGGGTAAATTGTCTGTCCCATTTAGAAAGGAGAATGGATAAAGAAAAATAGTTCAGGGTAATTTGAGAAGGAAGTTGCAGACTGCCAAGGGGCCTGGACTCTTCGAGTGAGGTTTGGGGCTTTATTTGGCTGGTGGGATACTCTTGACAGTGTCTACAGAACAATGACATTATCAAAACTGTGCCTTGCGGAGAATAATTAGAAAGTACATGTTTGACAGGCTGGCTAGAAATAACCAGGAAGGAAAAACCTTTTCAGAGGCTTTTCCTAGGTAGTGTTTGTTTCCTATGAGAAAATACATAAACTAAAATGTTTTTGTTTGACACCTAAGTGAAAAAGAAGATCAGACAATGAATGAATCGTATATGTGTAATTTCTCTCTGTGTATTTGTGCATACACACACACACGTGCACACACACACACACACACACACACACACATATATATATATATATTCAGAAATAACATTGACTGTTTAAATTTATAGAGTACAGCAGGATAGGATGTCATTCTGATCATTTGGTTTCCAGATATAATTATTGGAACATTTTTGTTTTATTAGATCATATGACTGAGCACCCTGGTCACAAAATCAATTTTAAACTTCACTCAATTTTCTTTTTTTAGAAACTTTTATTATAAAGGTTATAGTGGCAATTGATTTTAAATAACTTAATGTTGTGTGGTTATGTCAACTGTATTGTTAAGTCTCATAACAAAGGATTCCCACATGATTTGGGGAAACTTAAATGAAAAGCAGGCAGCAGGAAATATTCCACCCACCTTGAACTGCCATTTATACTATATGTGGGATGGAAATATGCAAATATCTCTTCAAAATCTTAATACTCATTAGAAACTGTTGATTTTTGTTATTTTGCATTCTCTGAAGCACACAACACAGACCTGGGCACATAGACAACTCTTCTTACTAAACTCTTACTGAATCACAAGCACATTCTGAACCCTTATTTTATGTAAAGTATGTTGCCAAGAGGAATGCTGAAAGGACTAAGAGAGAAGAGGTAGGTTTCTTGTTAAGTTTATTAGAGTAATGTTTTAACCCCATCAAATTATTCATTAACTATTGTTTACTTATTTCATTGCTCTTATTTATAAACAGTATTTTTGGTGTGGGGCATATATATAGGTCATATATACTTTTCCTTAGTTCATTGATCATAGACTTTAAAATTGTTTTAAAATAATTTAATTATATATATATATATATATATATATATATATATATAAATTTACCATTTAACCATTTTAAGTGGATAGGTTAGTGATGTAAATACATCCACATTATTGCACAACCATCAACACCATCCATCTCCAGACTTGTTTATTTTCCTTATATAAAATTTGTATATTCTAGTCACTAACTCCCTGTTCCTCCTTTCTCCTAGTTCCTGGCAACCACCATTCTACTTTATGTCCCTATAATTTGATTATTCTATGCTCTTTGCATAATTGAAATCATGCAATATCTCTCCTTTTGCCACTGGCTTATTTAACTGAGCATAATGTAGTCAAGATTTATCCATGTTGTAGCTGTGTCATGATTTCCTTCCTTTTTAAGACTGAACAATATCCCATTGTATATATGTATTCCATGTCTTATTTATCTTTTCTTTCATTGATAAACATTTGGATTGATTCCACTTTTTGGCTATTGTAAATAATGCTATCATGAACATGAATGTAAAAACACTTCTCAAATTCTTCTTTTCAATTCTTTTGGTTATATCCCAGAAGTGTTGTTGCTGGAACTTTAATGTTTAACTTTTGAGGAAGCACCATATATTTTCCACAGAGGCTGTACTATTTTGCATTCCTACCAGCAATATACAGGAGTTCCAAGTTCTCCACAACCTTGCCCATGACTTATTTAGTTTTGATAAGAGCTATTCTAATGGTGCAAAGTGGTATCTTATTATAGTTTTGATTTTTCTGCATTAATAATTGTTTTAATGGGAAATGGTGCATGCTTACTGGCTGTTACTGGTTTGAGAGTTGTTTTCCTCAGCAAAAGCAATTCCCAGGAAGGTGTTTCACAGCATTTATCACCACTATTGATGCCTGCTTTGGGCAATTCCCAATGGCTGCTCTTTGGTTCCATTTATTAGATTACTGGCTTTATTTTGGATTGTTCTCCACCTAGATCTTCAAAAGCTAGTCAGCTCTGTCTTACTTATTAATTCTTCTTTTTATCACATCTCTTCAGGTTTTCAGTAAGCCTTCTTTTAATTATTTGTTATTGAACTATCATAAGTCATGAATAGCCTCTAGATTTTAAATCAAATGCCTCTTACACTCAAATCCTTGATTATGTCTATTGATTCTACTAGTTCCCAAAGTAAAACAGAAACTAATGCTGAAATTTGAGCTAACTAATAAGTTAAAACACACCTAATTTCATATTATTGTTAAAACAAATATTTTAAATTCTACACATTCAGAAGAGTTATTTTAAAATTATTTTCCAAGGAATACTTTATTTCAAAAAATTCAGATTGTTTTGAAAACAGTGAAATTGTCACTAGGAAAAATCATTAGCAGTTTAGAAAAAAATAGCTATTAAAGAGTTGATCAAGGTGGGCAGAGTCCCGAGTTCGGTGGCTGGCTTAAATTCCCAGTTCGGCCTGCCCTGTGAGATCCTGGTTCAGCCTGTGGGCCCTGCGACCTGTGGGCAGAGTCCCCAGTTCAGCAGCTGGCTTAAGTTTCCACTTCGGCCTGCCCGCATGAGATCCCAGTTCCACCTACAGGCCCTGCAACCTACAGAAGGAATTCCCAGTTCAGACTGCCAGCATAAGTTCCCAGTTTGGCTGGCAGGCCCCGCAACCTGTGGGTGGAGTTCCCAGTTTGGCAGCTGGCTTAAATTCCCAGTTCGGCCTGCCCTGTGAGATCCTGGTTCAGCCTGTAGGCCCTGCAACTTGTGGGTGGAGTCCCCAGTTCAGCAGCTGGCTTAAGTTTCCGCTTAGCCATGCCCGCGTGAGATCCCAGTTCCACCTACGGGTCCTGAGACCTATGGACAGAATTTCCAGTTCAGACTGCCAGTGTACCCGCCCTGAAAGAGAGTCCCAGCTGCCAGTTCACCTGGCCTCCAGGGCCCAGAGTAGCAGCTCCCTGCTGCTGCACGCAAGACTCGACCTGAGGAATAGCCCCCTCCATTCCTGGGGGAAGTGCGACCTACACAGCTGCAACCAGAACAAGAGGGGGACATGCGACCTGCGCAGCTGTGACCAGAACAAGAGGTAGGCACCCACCGAGCCACTCATCTGCTGTGCCATTCTGCAACTGGCCAAAGGTGCAGCCTTGACTCCACTAACAGGATCGCTGACCGGACATGAACCAAGTCAATTGGCTTAATCTGGAAGGGAAAAAAGAAGGGCTTCTCAGGGTCCATTTTGTTTGAGAGTGGTTCCTGGGTTCAACTTTTTTTTCTTTTTCTTGTTTTTGGGTTTTTTGTTTGTTTGTTTGTTTTTGCTTTGTTTTTGTTTTGATTGACAGTGTGTTTGTTTGCTTCTGCTCCTCTTCTCTTTCTTTCTTTTCTTCCTTCTCACTTTTGTATTTTTTCTTCTTCCTTCATCTACCCTATTTACACCCTGCCATTGCATATTCAACAGAGGCAAAAACAAGTTATACGCAGAAATTGGGAGTTCTAGAACAGGTACAATTCAAATATATAGCAAAGTGGTGTTATATATAGTTCATTCTCTATTTTCTTGACTCACTCTCTCTCTCCTCTCTCTTACACTAATTTCTACTCCTTTGTCATTTTTTCCCTCCTTTCCATCTTTTTTTATTTTTTCTCTCAACCGCTGCATAAGTTATGTTTATATATAAATCAGACTTTCCACCTAAGCATTGACTCCATTCTCTTTCCTCTCTCATCTGCTGATACTAAACCACTTCCATAAAACTCTCTTCTCATACTTTCTAAGAAAGAACAATTCAATATACTTACTTCCTTCTTCCTAAACATATCACATCTGTGTCCAATTCTTGAAACTATAAAACCCCATCAGAAGCATACAAAGTAAATTGGAAACAATATCTGGGTTAACTACATCTGTACATTGTGATCAAACTGGGATTTTATGAATAGAAAGTGTTTGATTTTAAAGTGTAAAGGATATATAAGGGGATCTGATAGCATTGTACTACAGCAGCAACATAAGGCTTTAAGGTAAAATCAAAATAGTCAAGGTCCCACAGTGCAGGAAGATAAGACACACAAGCAATATGAAGAAACAAGGGAAGAAAGTGACACAAACAAATCAATATACCTCTTCAGTAGATTCCATGGCAAGCACAGTTGGTGAAATGCCAGAGATGGAATTTAGAAATTACATATTCCAAGTGTTTGCGGAACTTAAGAATGAACTAAAAAATGAGATGAGGGAGCAAATACAGGAGGTGAAATATCATTTTGACAAAGAACTCCATAAACAAATACAGGGAGTAAAAGATTACTGCAATAGGGAGATATAGGCTCTAAAGAGAAACCAAACAGATATTCTGGAAATGAAAGAAGCAATAAACCAAAATAAAAGCTCAATCGAAAGTATCACCAACAGAGTAGATCACTTGGAAGAAAGAACCTCAGACAACGAAGAGAAAATATATATATCCTAGAGAAAAATCTAGATTACACAGCAAAAATGGTAAGAAACCAAGAACAGAACATTCAAGAATTATGGGACAACATAAAAAGACCAAACTTAAGAGTGATTGGGGTAGAGGAGGGGGCAGAGCATCAAGCCAAAGGAATGAGTAATTTATTTAATGAAATAATTACAGAAAATTTTCCTAACTTGAGGAATGAATGGGAAAACCAAGTTCAAGAGGCTTACTGAACACCAAACATACAAAATCACAACAGAACCACACCAAGACACATTATAATGAAATGAGTAATATACTGAGCAAGGAGAGAATATTAAAAGCCACAAGAGAAAGGAAGCAGATTACATATAGGGGGAAACCAATCAGACTATGTTCAGACTTTTCAACCCAGACCTTAAAAGCAAGAAGATCCTAGAATAGCATATTTCAAGCTCTGAAAGAAAAGGGATATCAACCAAGAATCTTATATCCAGCAAAATTGAGCTTTAGATTTGAAGATGAAATAAAAAAGCTTCCATGACAAGCAAAAGTTAAAAGATTTTGCAACTCGAAAGCCAGCACTTCTGAACATCCTGGGCAAAATTTTTCATGAAGAAGAAGAGAAAATTAACAACGAAAATCAACAAGGGAGATATTAAACTAAGGGAAATACCAACCAGAAGAGAAACCAAATCAAACTAAAGACCATAATACAAATAAAAAATGGATGGGAATAAAAAATCACATCTCAATAATAACCCTGAATATTAATGGCCTAAACTCGCCATTCAAAAGACACAGATTATCTGAATGGATTAAAAGAAATGACCCAACAATTTGCTGTCTCCAAGAAACACACCTCCTAGAAAAAGACATCAATAGACTGAAGGTGAAAGGCTGGGAAAAGTCTTATCACTCACTTGGCATGCGAAAGCAAGCAGGGGTTTCCATTCTCATTTCTAATAAGGTAGACTTCAAGCCAAAGCTAATCAAAAGGGACAAAGATGGATATTTCTTATTACTTAAGGGAACCATTAATCAACAGGATATAACAATTATAAATCTATATGCCCCAAATAATGGAGCACCTACATTCATCAAAAAAACCCTTCTAAAGTTCAAGAGTAAAATAGACCACAACACAGTTATCCTAGGGGACTTTAACACACCTCTCTCACCAATGGATAGATCATCCAAACAAAAGCTAAACAAAGAAACTTTAGGCCTCCTTAAAACAACTAATAACTTAAACCTAAAGGACATATATAGAATATTTCATCCCTCAGTAAACGAATACACTTTTTTCTCAGCAGCACACCTTCTCCCAAATAGACCATATATTATGTCACAAGGCAACTCTCAGCAAATATAAAAAAACAGAGATACTACCCTGCATGCTATTAGATCATAAAGGGATGAAATTGGAAGTCAACGACAAAACAAGGAATAAGAAAAACTACTCCATCAACGGGAAGCTAAACTGCAGGAGCCCTGTTTGGGGAGATGGCTTAAATTGTGGTTGACTATGGGCCATGGAGTTTTGGGCATTGCTGCCTTCTGTAGTCTCACGGGACTTGGCCTGGGATCTCGCGGGACTTGGCCCGGGATCTCGAGTGACTTGGCCGAGATTGCTGATCGGGTCAGCGCCATTTTGGTGGTGTGTGTGGCGCATGTTAGTCGTTGTTAGAGCCAGAGAGAAAAGTTATCAGAATAAAAAGCTGTTTGTTTCCAGTTTGCCTCTGAACTTCTTCCCGCGGCTTCGTTGCTCCAAGTGGCCATCGCTTCAGGCGGCAACAGGTGGCGGACTGTGCGGGGACTTCGGAGCGGACAGGTAAGAACTGAAAGATCTCTAAAGATGGGTTCGAATATAACTGAATCCCAAGTGATAGAGGCTATGCAAAGACTCCTTGATATACCTGACTCTGTTCTCAGTGAGGAGGATATAGAAAAAAGTGAAAGTGATCAAAAAAGTGTCGCTTCCACTGGGCCAACTAAGACCAGTAAAGAGAGTATTAGAAGAGTCTCAAAAATGACAAAAATCCAAGCTATTAGAGCTATTCGGGATTTATTGGAGATAGCTGAAGGATACTTGCTCTTAATGGAACCTGGGCCTCAGGATATTGCTGTTAGTGAAATTAGCAGTGGTGAGGAATCTAGTAAAAGTGATCCTGAGAAAATGAGGAAAAAGAAACTAAAAAAGACCAAGAAAAAGGACCGTCAAGTAGAGGAACCACTTGTGTCCTCTACTCCCCCATGGGTGGAATCCATTACAGAAAATATGAAGGGTATTACTAGGCATTTGCATACCCTAGAAACAGAAATAAAAAGTCTTTCTGATCGCTTATGTGCTCTTGAGGGTAACTCACAGATACATTGGGAACCGCCAGCATTTGAAAAGAAAAATGGACAGAGTGTCCATCAGTCAGTAGATTTCAAAACAATAAAAAATCTCAAAGAGGTAGTAATGACTTATGGGCCCCAAGCTCCTTTCACATTGAGTATGCTGGAGTCACTTAACACCTTTAGCTTAACCCCCTCAGACTGGAAAAGTCTATGTAAAGCAGCATTAAGCGGGGGGCAATTCTTGGTTTGGCGATCACAATTCCAAGAACTTTGTATAGAAACAGCTAAAAGAAACGCGGCTGCAGGGTTTGGAAACTATAATATAGACATGCTCACAGGAGAAGGGCAATTCGCAGACTTACAGGCTCAAAAAGATTATGACCCAGATGTATATGCTCAGATAAACGCAGCTGCCTTAGAGGCATGGAAAACTGTACAAGGACCTGGGGATCTACAAGGTAGCTTGTCAAAAGTGATTCAAGGACATAATGAGCCATATGCTGATTTTGCTGATCGACTTTTGAGAACTGCAGGTAGTGTGTTTGCAGATGTTGATCAAGCTATGCCATTAGTTGTTCAATTATAATATGAAAATGCTAATAAATGCTGCCAAGCAGCCATCAGGCCATGGAGAACTAAAAAAGATATTTCCATATATATACAACTATGTAAAGACATAAATGACGCCTTTGTCACAGGAAATGTGATTGCAGCCTCAATGAGAGGTGCTTCCCCTCGAAATTTCACAAAGGCTAAACCTAGACATTATAATCAATCAGGATATTCCAGGCAAAATTATCATAATCAATCAGGCTTTTCTAGGCAAAATCCCAAAAGAGAAATAAGACCAAGCTCATACCGTGCCCCAGGCCGCTGCCCCAGGTGTAAAAAGGGAAATCATTGGGCCAATAAATGCCATTCAAAATTTGACATCCATGGAAATCCTTTGTTCAGGAATTCAAAAAACGGGCCACGGGGCCCAATACCCCGGGGCCCACAAATGTACGGGGCATTGGAGGAGGAGTATCCTCAAGCATCCACTCAGATGCTTCCCCGACACAATCCCTACTACCCATCCACTCCCTCGCCAGAGGAACAAGAGGAAATGCAGGATTAGACCTCTGTTCCACCGCCCGAATAGTGTTAACACCTGAAATGGGGGTTCAAATGATTCCCACAGGAGTCAGGGGACCTCTTCCCTCAGGGACTATAGGACTTATTATCGGGCGAAGTCCTAAAAGCTTATTAGGTTTGCAAGTGACCCCAGGTATAATAAACTCAGACTACAAAGGGGAAATAAAAATAATGCTTAACTCACCCCAAAGTATAAGTTCTGTTAATCAAGGAGATAGAATTGCTCAGTTGCTTCTCCTTCCCAATTTACATAATTCATTTAAAATGAGTATGCCTCAGAAAGGGAACAATAGAGGATTTTGTTCCACTGACTCAAGACCCATGGCTTGCTGGGTTCGAGACTGTTCAAGGAGGCCTATGTGTAAAATAAAAATCCAAGGAATAGAAATGGAGGGATTAATAGATACTGGAGCTGACTCTTCCATTATTAATTTATGCCAATGGCCCAAGCACTGGCCTCTGCAAAAAGCTTCAACCAGTTTAAGAGGCTTGGGATATAATAACTTCCCAGAAAAAAGTGCAGTAATTTTAAAATGGGAGGATGACGAAGGCCATAAAGGAACATTTCAGCCTTATGTTTTACCTAACCTACTGGTTACTTTATGGGGAAGAGATATTTTGCAACAAATGGGAGTACACCTTGCAACCAAGCCTGCAGGTATTAAATGTGAAAATCTACAGGGTAATCTTAACCATAAAAGAAATCATTATCAAAAAGTACAGAGTAATCTTAACCCTAAAAGTAATCATTATCATAAAGGAAAAAGATATTTTTTTTCGGGGCCACTGAGAAAATAATTTTGAAAATACCATGGCTTTCTGATAAGCCAGTGTGGGTCCCTCAGTGGCCCCTATCTAAAGAGAAATTACAAGCAGCCCACCTATTAGTTCAGGAACAATTAGAAGCAGGACATATAGAACCTTCCACCTCTCCCTGGAATTCCCCCATATTTGTGATCAAGAAAAAGTCAGGAAAATGGCAATTGTTACATGATCTTAGACAAATTAATAAAACTTGCAAGTTATGGGCCCTACTCAACCTGGACTTCCTAGTCCTGTAGCTATTCCAAAAAATTTCCATCTTATTACTCTTGATATAAAGGATTGCTTCTTTTCTATTCCCCTACATCCTCTGGATGCCCCCAGGTTTGCTTTTTCAGTTCCTTCTATGAACAATAATGGCCCTGATCAGAGATATCAATGGAAGGTTTTACCACAGGGAATGGCTAATAGCCCCACCATATGCCAAATATATGTGGACAAGGCTATCCAACCCATTAAAAATAAATATCCAAACCTCATGTGTCTACATTACATGGATGATATTTTATTGGCCCACCCTAATCAAAAAATCTTATTTAATATATTCAGTGACGTGGTAGAAAATTTTAAAAAAATATGGATTATATATAGCAGAAGAAAAAGTTCAAACCAGATCTCCCATATTATATTTAGGATATAAAATCATGGATACTTTTGTTAGACCCCCCAAAATTTTAATAAATAAAGAACATTTGACACCCTCAATGATTTCCAAAAACTACTGGTAGACATTAATTGGCTTCTCTTTACACTAAATCTCACTACTGGCCAACTAAAACCTTTATTTGACATCCTTTGTGGAGACCCTGATCCATCTTCACTGCGAACATTGACTCCTGATGCTAGGAAAGCTTTAAAGTTAGAAGAAAAAGCCATCAAAGGAGCTCATTGTGATAGATTTGATTTAACTCAACCGCTGATGTTGATTATTATTTCTTCACAATATACACCCACAGGAGTATTTTGGCAACAAGGGCCTTTATTATGCATACATTTGCCCGTCTCTCCTAAAAGTGTAATTGAGTCTTATACCTCCATGGTGGCTAAACTTATTCTTCAAGGACTTAAGACTTCTACTAAAATATTTGGCATTCACCCTGCTACTATTATTACTCCCTATTCATCATCACAGATTGAATACTTATGCTTCAATGATAATGATTGGGCTATAGCTAAATGCTCTACTTCTACAAATTTTGATAATCATCTTCCTAGGTCTCCTACATTATCTTTTTGTATTAATCATCCTATTATATTTCCACAGGTAATAAAAAATCAACCTATTCCTAAGGCATTTAATGTATTTACAGATGGGTCCTCAAATGGTACTGCTACAGTAGTTACTAAAAAAGAAAATATGACTTACATAACTGCACACAAATCAGCTCAACTAGTGGAATTGGGAGCTGTGGTAAGAGCTCTGGAAAATTTTAGGGACCAAGCCGTAAACATTTTTTCAGATAGCCACTATATTGTACAAGCCGTCCCAAAATTAGAGTTAGCAGGACCAATAGCACCTCATACTCCAGCCTTTAAATTGTTTTATCAAATACAAAAACTTTTGTGGGCAAGAAAAGAACCTCTATTCGTAGGCCATATTAGAACACATACTAATTTGCCTGGTCCCCTCCATGAAGGTAATCAAAAGGCTGATGAACTTACAAAAACAATATTTATACTTTCAGTGCTACAATAAGCTACTTTATTTCACTCCCAGTTTCATGTCAACAGCACCACCTTGCAACGTAGGTTTAAAATCACAAAGGAGCAAGCCAGAACAATTGTAAAAGATTGTAAATCTTGTATGATACATTTGCCCAATCCTCATTTTGGCGTTAACCCTAGAGGATTAATGCCCAATCATTTGTGGCAGATGGATGTTACTCATGAGCCAAGTTTTGGAAAATTGCGATTTATTCATGTTACGATAGATACATGCTCAGGCATGATTTTTGCTTCCTTACCTTCTGGAGAAAAAGTTAAAGATGTTACATCTCATTGTTTGCAAGCTTTTGCTGCATTGGGCATCCCTAAAATGCTTAAAACAGATAATGGCCCCGCATATACGTCCTCATCTTTCAAACAGTTTTGTGCAAAATTCAATATATCCCATAAAACAGGCATCCCATACAATCCTCAGGGTCAGGGCATTATTGAAAGAGCAAACTGCACACTGAAAATTATGTTATTAAAACAAAAAGAAGGAAATTGGAAAAGTCCTAAGGACAGATTGGCAGTTGCCCTGTTTACCTTAAATTTTTTAACTTTAGACTCTAATGGTTATTCTGCTGGAGACAGACATTGGAATCCACACCAACAACATAAACCTTTGGTTTACTGGAAGGATGTTCTTTCAGGTACATGGAAGGGTCCTGATCCAGTATTAATTTGGGGAAGAGGATCTGTTTTTGTTTTTCCAAAACACGAATCCTCTCCAATATGGATACCATCTAGATTAATAAAACAGGTACCACATCAAAATGATCAAGATGAAGTTGTTGAAGAATCAAGATTAATAAAAAAGGTACAAAATCAAGAGGACCAAGATGAAGGAATAGAATGATTCCCTCAAAAGAGTCCTTCAAAATATTTCACTTAAGTGTAATTCTTCCTGGCCGGGACGAGGAGATCTCTCTTTAGTGTGCACACAGTTGTATTTTTTTTTTTCTTTTTATACATGTCTTTATGTCTGTACATTTGTCTACATTTCATGTTAATGTGACGTCACAAATATATGTTTGTATGTTTGTGCGTCTGTCCAGTGTGACGTCACAAATAACAAAGCGCTTATGAAAAAAAATATATATATGGATCCAAATAACTTTAATTCATTTTAGGTTAAGAGTATTCAATTAAGAGTAAATAATTTTATAAATGAAGGTACTTTCAATTTTGATTTATAGGTGTCCCTGGGACTTCTCTTTAGCAAACAATATGACTAGTGCTATATAACCTGACATTTTGATGTTTTGACATAAGATTGTTTATTTGTTATTAACTTCATTTGTTTAATAGCTCATTAATTTCAATTATCTCAACAGGTAAAAGATTGCTCTGTATACAGAGACTCAAGGGTTCCAGCTAACAAATTATTCTCCAAAGAGCTTTACCTTTTCTTTAATCTATCTTTAATGCAGTAATTACCCTCAGTCTTTCTTTGTTTTGTTCTAAATATGATATTTTTCCAACTTATGTTTGTAGAAGCTCAACCAGCGATGTGTGTGAACAAAAATCAACTTTAATTTTCTAATCTAATTATTCTATTTTGTAGTTTGACAACTCGTCTCTTGACTCAGTGCTGCAATAGCACTGCCTTTCCTTTAATAATTGATGCTTGAGTTTCTAGGTAGCGGGCCCTGAAGATTTGCCGGTGGCATTGTCTAGACATAAAAAAGATGTCTGCTGCTACAGCTGCAGGGATCACGGTCGCTGCAAGCATCCCTGCTGCTCAAGCATCAAACAACCTCACCAACAGTGTGGCCTCTACTCTACATGCATGGGGCCTCCTACATCAACGTGTTATAACAAATGGACATTTTGGTCTTTCATTGTTTGGGACTTTACGGGACAATGCCTTGCGGGTATTTGTCTAGAGAATTCAGTGTGTTACTTGATGGAACTTAGGGCAGCTGATTTGTTTAAACAATTTGATATGCTATGCAATTTGGCTCATCACCAAAAGGCTTGTCGCCTTAAAGCCGCAACATCTCCTCACAATTGGACGGCTGTTAGTCATCATACACAGTCGATCCTAAAGGGCTCCATTGGATGGCTGGTTAGCCAATGACAGGTAAGAGCCCCAGAGGGAGACAACCTAAGACAGGCACAGTCGCACGGGACAGTCTCATGTGGCCGACATATCAACCTAAGACAGGAGTCAAGGGCAGAGCCTTGATTATCCGATGACGGGTAAGAATGTTGGTTGCACATAGATGTCCTAGAGCATCCCCTCTTTTAAAACAAAAGGGGGGAAATGCAGGAGCCCTGTTTGGGGAGATGGCTTAAATTGCGGTTGACTATGGGCCATGGAGTTTTGGGCATTGCTGCCTTCCATAGTCTCACAGGACATGGCCTGGGATCTCGCGGGACTTGGCCCGGGATCTCGAGTGACTTGGCCGAGATTGCTGATCGGGTCAGCACCATTTTGGTGGGTGTGTGTGGCGCATGTTAGTCATTGTTAGAGCCAGAGAGAAAAGTTATCAGAATAAAAAGCTGTTTGTTTCTAGTTTGCCTCTGAACTTCTTCCCGCGGCTTCATTGCTCCAAGTGGCCATCGCTTCAGGCAGCAACACTAAACAGCATGCTACTGAATGAACAAGGGGTTGAAGAAGACATCAAAGAGGAGATTAAAAAATTCCCAGAGGTAAACGAGAACACAGATACAACATATAGGAATCTCTCGGACACTATGAAGGCAGTAGTAAGAGGAAAATTCATTGCACTGAGTTCATTCCTTAAAAGGAAAAAAACCCAACAAATAAATGACTTAACATCACACCTCAAAGCACTAGAAAAAGAAGAACAGATCAACACCAAGAGCAGTAGAAGACAGGAAATAATTAAAATCAGAACAGAAATTAATGAAATTGAGACTAAGGAAACAATTCAAAGAATTGACAAAACTAAAAGTTGGTTCTTTGAAAAAATAAACAAAATTGACAAACCCTTAGCGATGCTAACAAAAAGAAGAAGAGAAAAAACTCAAATTACTAACATTCATGATGAAAACGGGAATATCACAACAAACACCTCAGATATACAGAAGATAATTAGAAATTACTTTGAAAACTTGTACTCTAATAAAATAGAAAATACTAAATGCATCGACAGATTCCTAGAGTCCTATGATTTGCCTAAACTGGATATGGAGGCTATACACAATTTAAACAGATCAATTACAAGGGAAGAAATAGAAGACATCATCAAAAAGCTACCAACAAGGAAAAGTCCAGGACCTGATGGGTTTACAGCCGAATTCTACAAGACTTTTAAAGAAGAACTAATACCAATGCTCTTCAAACTATTTCAAGAAATAGAAAAAGAGGGAGCTCTTCCAGACTCTTTCTATGTGGCCAATATTACATTAATTCCAAAGCCAGGCAAAGATGCATCCAAAAAAGAAAACTTCAGGCCAATATCTTTAATGAACAATCTTTAATGAACAATTTAATGCAAAAATCCTCAACAAAATTTTGGCAATTCGGATACAAAAACATATCAAAAAGATAGTTCACCAAAATCAAGTGGGGTTTATTCCAGGGATGCAAGGCTGGTTCAACATTCGGAAATCAATAAACATAATACATCACATCAATAGACTTAAAGATAAAAATCATATGATTATCTCAATAGACACAGAAAAATTTTATTTGATAAAATACAGCACCCCTTTATGTTCAAAATACTGGAAAAACTAGGAATATCAGGAACATATCTCAACATTATAAAAGCTATTTATGCAAGGCTCAGAGCTAACATTATCTTAAATAGAGAAAAATTGAAAGCATTTCCTCTAAAAACTGGAACAAGACAGGGATACCCCCTTTCACCACTGCTATTTAGCAAAGTACTGGAAACTCTGGCCAGAGCAATTAGACAGACAAAAGAAATTAAAGGGATCCAGATAGGAAAAGAAGAGCTCAAATTAGCACTATTTGCTGATGACATGATAGTATACCTAGAAGACCCAAAAAAACTCTACCAGAAAACTTTTGCAACTAGTAAATGAATTCGGCAAAATAGGAGGATACAAAATCAATACCCATAAGTCAAAGGCGTTTTTGTACATCACTGACAAAGCCTCTGAAAGGGAAATGATGAAAATAGCCCATTTTCAATAGCATCAAAAAAATAAAATACCTGAGAATCGACTTAATGAAAGAGGTGAAAGACCTCTATAAGGAAAATTATAGAACACTAAAGAAAGAAATCATAGAAGACCTCAGAAGATGGAAAGACCTATCTTGCTCTTGGATAGGTAGAATCAATATTGTCAAAATGTCCATACTGCCAAAAGCATTATACAGATTCAATGCAATTCCAATCAAAATCCCAATGTCATTCTTCAAAGAAATATAAAAAACAGTCATGAAATTCATTTGGAAAAATAAGAGACCCAGAATAGCCAAAACAATCCTGAACAAGAAAAGTAAAGCAGGGGGCATCACCATGCTGGACTTTAAATTATACTATAGAGCAATAGTGACAAAAACAGCATGGTATTGGCACCAAAACAGATTGGTGGACCAATGGTACAGAATTGAGGATACAGAGACTAATACATACAATTTCAGCTATCTTATATTAGACAAAGGCGCCAAAAATGTA
Source organism: Tamias sibiricus (assembly GCA_025594165.1). Taxonomy (NCBI): domain Eukaryota; kingdom Metazoa; phylum Chordata; class Mammalia; order Rodentia; family Sciuridae; genus Tamias; species Tamias sibiricus. The sequence goes on from CM046668.1 coordinate 78,553,945, forward strand.
CAGTGGAGAAAGGATAGCCTCTTCAACAAATGGTGCTGGGAAAACTGGAAATCCATATGCAACAAAATGAAATTAAACCCTTATCTCTCACCATGCACAAAACTCAATTCAAAGTGGATCAAGGATCTAGGAATTAGATCAGAGACAATATGCCTAATAGATGAAAAAGTAAGCTCCAATTTCCAACATGTCAGATTAGGCCCCAAGTTCCTTAATAACAATCCTGTAGCACAACAATTATTACCAAGAATTAATGAATGGGATAGATTTAAACTAAAAAGCTTCTTCTCAGCAAAAGAAACAATCAATGAGGTGAATAGAGAGCCAACTAATTGGGAACAAATATTTAATACGTGTACATCAGATAGAGCACTAATTTCTAGAATATATAAAGAACTCAAAAAACTTAACAAAAAAAACAAATAATCCAATCAATAAATGGGCTAAGGAATTGAAAAGACACTTCTCAGAAGAAGATACACAATTAATAAACAAATACATGAAAAAATGTTCAACATCTCTGGCAATTAGAGAAATGCAAATCAAAACTACCCTAAGATTTCATTTCACTCCAGTCAGAATGGCAGCGATCAAGAACACAGACAACAATAAATGTTGGAGAGGATGTGGGGAGAAAGGCACAGTCTTACATTGCTGGTGGGACTGCAAAATGGTGCAACTGCTATGGAAAGCAGTATGCAGATTTCTTGGAAAACTGGGAATGGAACCACCCTATGACCCAGCTATCCCACTCCTGAGTCTCTTCCCAAAGGACTCAAAAACAGCATATTACAGTGACACAGCTACTTCAATGTTTATAGCAGCACAATTCACAATAGTTAGGTTGTGGAACCAACCTAGATGTCCTTCAGTAGATGAGTGGATAAAGAAAATGTGGTATATATACAAAATGGAATTTTACTCAGCAATAAAATAAAATAAAATAATGGCATTTGCAGGTAAATGGATGAAGTTGGAGAATATAATGCTAAGTGAAGTTAGCCAATCCCAAAAATCCAAATACTGAATGTTTTCTCTGAATCCCAAAAATCCAAATACTGAATGTTTTCTCTGATATAAGGAGGCTAATTCACAGTGTTGTTGGATGGGGGTGCATAGGAGGATTAGAGGAACACTAGAATGGTCAAAGGAATGGGAGGGGAAGGGAGGGAGCAAGGAAGGGGGGGGAGGAAAAAAAATTGGTGGTTGAATGAGATTGATATCATTATCCTAAATGCATGATTGAAGATCTGAATGGTACTTATATACTTTGTATACAAACAGTTGTATATAAAAAGATGCTATATATGTGCATAATGAATTGTAATACATACTAATATTATAAATAAAAAAATTAAAAATAAAAAAAGAGTTGATCAAAAGAGAGAAAATCCTTCAATTATTGAAAAATACTTTGATGAGGAAAATGTATGCTTTTTGCAAACCATTTTTCATTCTAATGAAAAAATGTATGAAAAGGCAAGATACTAAAGATAAAATACAAAAACATGACTAGAAAATACGTCGTCACTCATCAGTTAATAAAAGCTTTCTTCTGGCTTCCTTCTTTCAAGAGCTCTGCTGTGCTTTGAGTTTATCCCATAGTTTTCCGTGTTGCAAACTAGGTTCCCAATGTGGTGATGTTAAGAGGTGGTGATACCTTTAAGAGGTGGGGCCTAGTAAGAGGTCTTTGGTGATTAAGGTAGTTATCTTGAGGTCCTGAGTTCTCTCCTGCATGCTATCTTGCCATGTGATCCATCTTTCTCAGACACACTCCTCCCATGTTGCCATCTGTCAACAGCTAATGAACCCATTGCCAGAGCCAGTGTCATGCTGTTCCAACTTTCAGGCTCCAGAACTCTGAGCTAAATAATCCCCTTTCCTTTATAAAAAATACTGCATCAGGAATTTTATTATAGTAACAGAAAATGGACAAATACAAGTTCTAAGATAAAAAATAGAAGGTCTGGTTCTGGATTTAGGATTGTTGGGAAGGTAGAAGAATGAGGAACAGAAGCCTAAGTGATAGGATCAGCAAAATCGACTCAGTCCAGTGATCATAGAAATCAAGATATCAACCAAACAAATACCTACTCCATCAGATTCTATACAATAGATTTATAGCATAGAAAAAATTAATAGTAGAAGGAGAAAGAAAGACACTTCTACTTTTTATCAGATAGTATATTAAATACTTGGAATGACCCTCATGACTAAAACAACTATAATGCTAGATAAAAAATATATATTTGAAACTCACATACACACAGACCAGTAGTTACATATACAAATACACATACACATCTTAAAGCTCATTTTAAGGTAACATTAATATAGGAATATAATAAAGAACATACAAACCAACCAGCTGGAAACCCTGGAGGATACATGGTTGCTCAGCTAGCATCTACCTGAGGGTAGATGCCAAACATTGGAGAACTGCACTTGGTTTGGTGGAAGAAGATGGAATGCAGGGAAAATCCATGGTGACTCCCCACATAAAATTGAGGTCCAAAGGGTCAATGAAAGTCTAATACCTTAACAAAAACAACAAACACAAAAATGCATTTCTATAGTAAAGCACACAAATATTAAGGGTCCAGATACTTGCATTTTGATTATTTTTATACCACGTAATCATCACGGTGGCAAAAACACCGAGAAGATGACTTCATGCTTCACCCCAGTCAGAGCTTCCTCATTTCTGAAGTGACTATTGTTCTGGCCTCTAGCATTATTTACCAGTTTAGACTTTAAAATTTTCTTGTATCATTGACATCATACACTATGTTCTGTATATGTCTGACATTTTTTCACTGCATTGCATTTTTAATTTATTCCATTTTCCTCCTTTTCTGTCATTTTTGTATTAAAGGAGTGTTATTTTATAATTTCATATAGCTCCTAAAATGCATTTTATCTTCTTTTTGCTCTTGCTGTTCTCCTTCTTCTTCATCTTATTTTGTTGATTATTCTAGAAATTATCAAATGCTTACTAATGAGTAAGTATACCTTAAGATATTTTTTAAAAAATCCAAAGGCAACAATTGTAAATGTGTCAGAAAGTTAGAGGTGAATTAGATATTAGATGTGGCATTGCTAAATTTCAAGTTGATAGTTCAGTTAAATAGTATTGTGAAAGTTAAACTTAAAATAAAAAGATAACATATATATTCATTATTTCTCCAGTACCTAGTATGATAGTATACTTTCAAGTTAAAGAAAAGTTAGTAATTATGTATACATTTTTAATTAAACTGAAATAAGATTAAAGTAGCTGTTTTAAGAAAACAAATAGGTGTCTAGGAGTATAGCTTAGTGGTAGAGCACTTGCCTACCAAAGGAATGACTGGCAACTCAAAGTGGTGAGAACATAAAGTGGGCATGTTGGGCATAAATAATATATTGAAATATATATTTCACTGGAGAGACTGAGTGATAGGAAAGTCTGCAGAACATGCCATTTACTCTGGTAATGAGCTATTAGCAAAATTGCAATGTAGTGTGGTGGCTGTCCTTTGAAGGTAAGAGCTGATAATAGGAGATGCTGTAGAACTGGGAAATGTAAACCATTGAGCCCCTAAATTATTTGTCTTAATTACCAGGAGTAAATTGGTAAAATTAAAACCAAAATCAATGTGACCAGGAGGAAATGTTGACAGCCCCTCCCCCCAGAGAGATGGTCAAGATGTTTGATAGGATATGGTATTTGCAGGGAAATGTATATGAACAATCAACAAGAATATTTCTTAGTCTATTCAATAAAAAGAAATTAAACATGAATGATTGAAAGGCTAAGAGCAGCTCTCCTACAAAATGTTATAATTTGCACACCTGGACCAGTTCTCAGATCTGGAACCAAAAGTTGCATCCTCATGATGAAAGCCCTACAGTACCAATGGGAATGTATAGGAGGACAATAATTTACTAATTCCTTAAAAATCAATCTATTTGGCAATCATACCCTAGGTAAAGAGAAATACCTAATCACTTCAAGGACTGTTGACATTGATAACTAGCGATATATACCAACATGGATATTCAAGAATATTAAATGTAGTTATGTTTCTCTGTTAAATTGGTGGCATAGGAGGCTAGGTAATGATGGAGTTGTTTCTTCATCGCTGTGACCAGAGACCTGACAAGAACAATTTAAGAGGAGAAAAGTTTATTTGGAGCTCATGACTTCAGAGGTCTTTAAGTCTATAGATAGCGGGCTCCATTGCTCTGGGCCCAAGATGAGGTAAAACATCATGGTGAAAGAGGAAAGCAGCTCAGGTCTTAGCCAACAAGAGGCAGAGAGCTCTGCTCACTAGGGACAAAACATAAACTCAGCAAGGCATGCCATCAGTGACGGGCCTCCCTTAACCAAATTAGCCCTAAATTAAAATTAGCCCTTAGCCCTAAATTCCTACAGTTACCAGCCAGTTAATCCATTCAGGTGGAATAATGCACTGATTAAGTTAAGGCTTTCATAACCAGATCATTTCACTTCTAAACTTCCTTGTATTATCTAACCCAGGAGCTTTCTGGGGCCACTTCATATGTAAGCGATAGCAGGAGTCCTAGTCTAATACCAACTCCCAGCACCACCACTGGATCCCCACATCTGACTATGACCATTTTCTTGATCCATATATGTTTATTTGGAATAGATCCATCCTCACACTGGTTTATTGGCTAATGGGATAAAATTGATTAGTGGGAACTCCAAGTGAAAGGCTTAAAAAAAAACCATATAAGAACACATCCTGAGGTAATGGCAGAGACCAAAGTAAAGAATTAAAGCAGGCAAGGATAGTTAATTTTCATGACATCTACATTTAATTTAACAGTTTGGCCTTTATAAAATCCAGATGGATCCTGGAGATGCCAGTGGATTTATGCAAACCTAATAAAGAAGCACAGATTATAGCTATTGTGGGGGATGTGGTGTCTTTGCTAAAGCAGGTTAGCTCAGCCTCAGGTAAGTTGTAGGCTTGCATTGACATGATGAATACATTATATTCTATCATTAGCAAGAAAAAAGATCAGAAGTTATTTTTGTTCACATGGGACAGAGAACAAGAAACATTTGTGGTCTTGCCATACTGTCCCATTTTTTATCAAAGAAAGAAATATTAAGTACATAGTAGAAAAGGATTTGAACGTCTAATTTTTCCACAGAACACAGAATTGTTTTATCATAGTATGTTTATCAAACCACTCAAGTGATAATTAAAAAGTACTTTGGAGTCCTTGATCAGTTATATATGCCTCAAAGTGTATTAGAAAAACAAACAAACAAACAAAAAACCTAGAGAGTTAAGACATGACTGAAGTTTATAAGGATCTCTAGGTCTTGCTAATACTGGTACATATCCTTCAAAATAAAGAAAAAGCTTTGCATCTTACCCCTCCTACCACTAAGAGGAATGCATAAAACTTGGTAAGCCTTTGTCAGGTTAAAAAGGAAGCATGTTATTGTTTGGAACACTATTCTAAGACACTTATGGGATGATACAGTATGAATGCAAGCTCTCGGTGTTACTTAAGAAAAGAAATTACTGGGCTGGGGTTGTGGCTCAGTGGTAGAGCGCTCGCCTAGCACGTGCGTGGCCCGGGTTCGATCCTCAGCACCACACAAACATAAATGCATTGCATTGTGTACAACTAAAGCAAGTAAATAAATATTAAAAAAAAAAAAAAAGAAATTACTTTCCTGGATGTCCTATCTATGCTAAAGGTGGCTTTGCAACTTGTACCATTTGGTCAAGTATCTTCAATGGCATTGGGGTTATCAGTAAGTGCAAAAGATGTCAGGTGGTGAAGGAGCCCTAATTAGGAAGGGCTGTTGCAGCTAGCTGGAAGCCATAAGTTCCACCTGATATGTATGTGACGCACCTGTAGGCACCCGCAAACCTGAAGGTATATAACCGGGTGAAAGCGGTCCGAGTTAGGAGAACGGAGAAATTCATTCAGTCAGTTGTGCAGTCGCTCGGTCGGTCAGAAGAAGAGTTCGGGTCGGAGAAAAGAATCAGAGCGGCCAGAACGTAGGCAGAGCGGTTACAGAAGAGAAACCAGATAGAAGAAGTAATGGCTGGTCAGAGTTAGGCCGAGGCTCTCGAGGGCTGGTCAGAGTTAGGCCGAGGCTCCCGAGGAAGAAAGAAGAAAGAAGCAAGAAGAAAGAAGCAAGAAGCTCTAAAAAATAATCTTTCTCTAAGCTAACAAGAAGACAAGAAGCTAAGCTCTATCTTTCTTTCTCTCTAAGACAAGAAGAAAAGCTCTCTTTAATCTTTCTCTCTAAAAATCTTTCTTTCCCTCTCTAAGCTCTAAGAAAGTAGAAGTAAAAGTAGTAATAGCTTTACTCTGCCTCCGAGTTTTTCTCCCGTGGCACCGTGGCTGGCCATTTCAGGCAGCTTACAAGGTGGAGTTGTCAGCAAGTCTCAGTAGAAGAATAAAATCATAGAGCTCTGGGGTTTAGGAGAATGATCATAAAATATGCAGCAGAGATTTATTTTTATTCTTATGTTTTGTACCTTCAGAGAATCTCTCTGGCATCTTACTGGACCTGAGTGGAAATGAATCATCTCACCAAGTGACTATGTGCCCAGAGCATCCCATTATGAGTTGTGCTCTGTTAAATTCACAAATCATAAGCTTTGGTGGGTCCAGAAGCAAATCTATTTTTAAACAGAAGCAGTGCATTCAGTATTAAGCATGAGTAAGTCTAGACAGCAGAATTAAGTAAATGGCACAGTTAATTGACAAGACCACCATTATATCCACATTGCCCTTCAATTTTGCCTATGGACACCTGACAGGGAGGGTCCTCTATGACTGATTAATGGAGGAGGAAAAATCTTTTTTCATGATGGGAACTCTAAGTATATGGATATGATCTAATATGACTGCTGTTGAACCACATTTCCACTCAGCTGTGGTTCTGAAAAGCAACAGTAAACAATAATCCTTCCCACAAGGCAACATTTTAAGTGTCATTCCTGCTTATCTACTTTGTGTAAAAGGAGAAAGTTACCTTACATAAGGAATAAACATGCAGTTACAGGAAGTTGCAAATTTCTTGGCTGATTGTCAGGGGATTGCTTGGTTAAGGACGTGGCAGAGATTAAAGATACTGACAGACCCCAAGAGCTGAACTCTCTCACTGATCAAGTTTAACACTACTATTGCTAAATGTCCAACCTGCCAACAACAGTAATCAATTCTGAACCTCAGCACATGCTAGTTCTCCAATAAAATCAGCTACTTTGTGGCACTTTGATTATATTGATCTCTTTAACCCTGGAGAGGTTATTGATTCATCATGAATGAAATGAACACATATTGTAGGTTATTTAGATTCCTAAACCGCAGAGCTTCGTGCAACACCACTATTTGAAGAATTACAGTGTCTGATCAATGACGGAGACACTTTCATAAAGTCACATTTCATCATAGTTCACCACTTTATAGCAAATGTGGCAATAGTTATATATCCATGGAATTCACTTGTTCAGACACATCCTGTACCATTGAGAAACTGCTGACATGATAGAATGAGAAATGATCATTTGAACAGAGTGCAGTGGTATATGCCTATGATCACATGGACGAGGAGTGAAAACAAGTTTGAGGTATGCCTTGGCAAATTACTGAGTGATGGAGTCAACCTGCCATACACTGTACCTCTGAAATTGTGAATCAAAATACACTTTTCCTCCTCTAATTTGCTCTTGTCAGGTATTTGGTCCCAGAAATGGAAAGCTGACTAACAATTTATTTTTATTATTATTATTTTTTTTCTAGCACTGGCATATGACTCCAGGGACACTACCACTAAGATACTTCCACTTTTTAAAATTCTCCTCCCCACTAGGAGGTAGAAAACAAACAGTAGGGAGACAAACGTACTGGATATAGAAAGATCAATTAGGAAGTTATTGTGATAGCCCAGTTTAGAGATAGTTATGATCCAGCAAAGATGAAAATAAACCATCAGATCATTATATTTATTAAAGAATTTACCATTAAATTGGAAGTGGCCAGAGAGGTGGTTCAGTTCAGGAGAGGGGAATGAGTAGTAACTAGGGAAAAAAAGGAAATACGGATGACTGATAAGTTTATAACCTAAGTAACTGAATAAATGAATTAAAAGAATCACAGCAAAAAAGTGACTATTTTTATTAAATTTGATATTTTTTACTTTTAACCATTTTTATTTAAACTTAGAACGTGTACAATCTACATAAGTCTGCTTATATATTTGTAAATAAATGCATTTAAACATATACTGAGGGTGTATGTCAAAGACTTTTTACTAATAGGTATTCACAATCCAAATAACATGAAGATCATTGACTTATAGGAAAAAGAAACCAAAACTCATTAGTGGGATTATATAGCTCTTGCTGATTTGGCCTCTGCCTGACTTTCTATTCTTCTCTGCTTTGCTACTTTTCTCACAAAAGTCGATTTAAAGACTTAGAAGTGGAAAACATTTACTGGGCAGTGGCACTTTTGAAAGGAAAAGAGAAAAGTCTGGGCAAGATACAGACTTGATAGCCTCTGTGAGTCCAGCAGGAGTTGGAGAAAAACTAACTCAGCCTTTATAGTGCTGCTTAGCTCAATTCACGGCCAGGGCTGCCGTGGAAAGAGCATGACCTCTGCTCACAAGCTGCAGACCCTAAAGGAACAAATGGCTGGTAGCTGTAAACCAACCCATGTTTGCATCTTAAGGGATGAGTTCTGAGTGGCACATCACATGTCTCACCTTCATTCCGTCCACCTCCACCCCCAGACATACACAGTCACCTCAGTGGCTCCTAATAGGTTTCTTCTGCCTGAAAACCCAAGCCTTTGGTTTCCTACAGCGTAATTGAATAATTAAACTTGGGTTAATTAAGCTTGGGTTCTAATTTCAGTCATTTCTTAGCTCTTTAAGCTCAATCAGACTATTAAACTTCTCTGTATGTTTACAGATGATTAAGTATTCTTGACTATAAAATAGGGTCACAAATAGGATCTAATTCAGAGAGTCATCATGGGAAATGTGGGAACCTGAGTCTCATGGGAAAGTTTAATTGTTGATACATTAAAAATTGTTTAAATACAGCCTGCATATCATAGGCACTCATAAAATATTAGTTGCTAAGAAATTTCACCACTTAGTCAATGAAATGTATCACTAGAAGCTTCTCAAAGTTCTTTTTGCATATTAGGCAAAATCACTATTATAACGCTTAAAAAGGCTATGTTCTAATTTTTGATTGGCATGTTAATATTCCACAATGTACTACAAACTGATTGAGGGAATAATTTTTGTTTATATAGTTTATATCTCTAGTGCCTTTGACAATGCCTGATGTACAGGAAAGGAAGGAAAGGATGAAGGAATGAATGGACAGACGGAGGAAGGGAGGAAAGAAGGAAAGGATAATAAAGATCATGATTAGTTAGTTCTGGTGTCATGTCAGTTATTGCTGCAGGATCAGACTCCAAGTGCTTAAGTGTTTTAAAATGGCAATTGGCACCTATTTTGCTGAAAATCTGCAATATGGGGGCATATCACAGGGCTAACACCCTTCTCTGTATATGGCATTGCCTCGGTTGACTGCAACAACACAAGACAGAATATTATTGCAAGGAAGTAAGTGAATAAATGATGAAATAATTAAAGTAAAAGATCATGTGAATCCTACTTTGAAGTTGTGAACAGAGTCCATACCAGATGGTTATAGTGAGTTTTGCTGTATAGTAACACACAAAAAAGAAATATCCTCCCCATTATCCTGGGGAGGATAATGATAATACCCATGCTACTTTACAGATTCCTGTGTCTATATACACCCTTACCAAAATGTCACCTAAAATAAATGATTCCATGGAACTAAATGAAAACAAATAAATGTGGGGAAAGAGCTCTGTATATTCATGCAATAGATAAAGCAACTGAAATTCAGATACTAGTTAATGAAAGAAGTGCTCAAAAATATCTTTGGATTTCTAATCTGTGCTTTTTCTACCACACCACTCAAATGTTTATGATATGTTTGTGATTTTAAGCCTCACTCCAAATTCTGGACTTTTAGCTTAACTTAGTATCTGAAATAAATAAAGTATTTCTCAAAGATTTCTAAGAGCAACCTCTCACATTACAGAAGGCCTCTCTATAATGACACTAAATTCCATCTGACTCCTGTTGTACAGGAGTTATACACGGTTGTACATCTGCCTCTTAGATTTTGTTGTAAATTCTCTGATCCTTATCATCACTGTGTAATTTTCACAGTGCTAAACAGAGTTATTGACACATATTTTACCAAACTGATTGTCTAGGAGCACAAGTCAAAGAAATATCATCAACTAATTTAGCTCAGAATTTTCAGAGATTTAATTTTTTTAAAACATAAGTATCTATCATATTTATTTCTTATACATAATAGAAGTAAAGAACACAGAACATAAAACCAAAACACCTGGGTTTTTAGACTGCTACTGTCTAGCTGTGAGAACCTTGGACAGGTTACTAAATATTTTGTTTCAGTTTTACCACTTGTAAAGAGGAGGTGGCAATAATAGCACCTTTTCATATGTTGTGACGATTAAATAACTTAACATTTATAAGGCTATTAGAAAATTACGTGGCAAATGGTTAGACACCACGCATAACTGTTATATTTGATTTTTCCTTGGTGTCTTCAAGGAAGTCACCATATTTCCTACATAGATTTCATTGTTAAGTTCCCCATGGTAAGAATGCTAGTTATATATACTTGTAAACTTTTTGAAAATAATCCTACTTTCCGGGTTTCCTTTTTCTTAATGAGTACATTTTGTGGCTTGTTGTGTCCTATTGATAGTAAGACTTGGAAGCCAGGAGCATATCTCCACAAAAGGTCACTAATTGATGGGAAAGTATTTATGTCAGTATATGTTCTAAAATCGACTTTGTGACTAGAGGGTATGCTGCTCTCTGTATGGTGAAGAATTGAGACCTACATGAAACAAATAGTTACCTACATTTTCCATCTTTTTCTGTTTTTGATTGCTTTCACTTTTGCTCTTTTGCAGGAGGGGTAATTTTGCAAACTATCTGGCAATGGCAAGGTTTTCTTTCCCTTATTTAATGAAGTGTCAAACCTAGTCTGAGTTGGATGCTTTGGAAAAAGATAAAATCCCCACACAAACTGAAAAGATTGGAAGGCAGGCTCACTTTATCTTTCAACCAGAGTGTTAATGAATATCTGCTCTTGATTTCTCTTGGGTATGAAGTTGAATGAGGCTGGCTGGATAAATAAGAATTATGAGGCTTAATGATGCAGCTCAGTAAAACGTGTGTGTGTGTGTGTGTGTGTGTGTGTGTGTGTATGTGAGTGTTTTATTTACCCCTTTAAACTGATTGTTGGCTCATCAATGAATAAATGTGGAAATTAAAAAAAAATAGCTTAGGCAGTATTTTCCGAAGGTAAGTAAATCTAATATACATCAATACATTTTAATGGAATTAATTTTATTTTTATTATGTATCTTTTTTCTTTTACAAGGAAGCACTGGTCAAGTTTATTTTAAATAGTCATAACTTATTCCAAATATTTATAAAAAAACATGTCAATTCAAAAAAAAAAAGTCTAGAACTAGGATAATGTTCACAGTTCATTTTTATTATCCTGGATGTTTTCCTTTCTTCCAAAAGAAAGGTAAAACGTAGTAAAATGGAAAAATGCATTTAAGCTGATAAGGTAGCCATAATTAACTTTTTCTTGCAAACAGGATTTTAGGGCTATCTTATTTTACATAAAACAATGCCAGGGTAGAAAGAACACTTTTATATATACATATACATTTAACACAAACCAAAATTATCATTTCCTATTGGGCATCACTTGTTTTATGTTTGTTTTTTGAGATAAGGTATCAACACAGTGCCCAGGCTGGCCCCAAACTCCAGTGCTCAAAAGATCCTCCAGCCTCAGTGTCCTGAGTAGCTGGGACTACAGAGGCAGCACAGGGGCCCTCATGGCCATCAATTGTTAGCTTTATCCAAACAATTCACCAGTGTATCCCTTCTCCTTTTTTTAGACAGGACTTGATGATAAGTAGACTTTGGCACATATCCAACTTTGGTAACCATTGTTTACAAATGTATTCTTATTCCATATATATTCCATACAGTTTTATAATTGTTTGAGTAAAAATTCTGACACCTAAGTTAATTTGCAATTAACTATCAATTGATCTTGGAGGGAAAAATCTACGCATGCAACTTCTTACCTTCTATTAAATTCTATAAGCATGCTCGTTTACCCAGAGGTAGCTGCAGAAATCTGCTTCAGAATTACACATTTAGTCTTTTAAGTAAATACCCACAAATTATTTTCATTTATACCAACATGATGGTTTATATTTATATCGTTTTTTTAAGGGGGAAAATCATTTCTTTAGAGATTCATAGAATAGTAAAAAACAATTAAGTGAAAAAGTATAAAGAATGTTGACTCTTTTCAGTTATTTTTCCCGAAGTTCTCTACTCCTCCCATGTATGATAAACCAAAACAAGGTCTTGTAATAGCAAAATTCAAACTATGGCTAAATTCCAAAGTAAAGCTTGATTTAATTCAAACATTTCTCCTAAGAGAAGCAGTTTTCTTGAGTTCTCATGTGTAAGCAATTTTAGACAAATTTCAAACTGTATGGTTTTATCCTGGTTACCTGTCTCTAGGAAAGCACATTTAGACATATCCTAAATCCACCAGTGAAAATATTTATCCTCAGGTTAGGCCACATGCCCCATAACTAGGCATATGTGGCCTAAAATCTGGTGTTTAATTATTCAGTGTTCATAGTATTTGAGTATAATTGGGATTTTAAAAAATTCAGTAATGCGCATTATAAATAACTTATCTAGACAGACTCAAAAATAACTGGTTAGCTTTGAAACAACCACCTGTTTAATAACATATAAATATCTTGATAAGAATGAGCTGATCTTCCCTGGAAGAGTAGAGAAATCCTTGTGGGTAATTATAACAACATAGTAATAGGTTTTTCAAGGTCCTTTCTAAAATCAGCAAGCTACTGGGCTCCAACTGTTCCATCCATGATTCAGTGATCACAGCTAAGTGTAGCAGACATCATGCAAAAGCACATCAAATCCTCGTTCATTATTTGCCAGAACTAGCTTATCCTCTGAAGCACCAATTGCCAAAATGCATGCTTGAGGTGGGCTAATAATAGCAGAGAAATTCTTACTTCTAAACATTCCTAAATTGGTGATCGTAAAAGGGCCACGCTGGAACTCCTGTGGCTGTAGCTTACCCTCTCTTCCTTCGGTTTCTAAAGAAACAACATCATTAACAATAGTTTCCAGTCATTTTATATGTGAATTAAATACAACAGGTGTGATGAGTCCAGCAGCAGTACTGACTGCAACACTGACATCAACAACAAGATTTTTCTTATAACCGTGTCCATCCAAGAAGAATTTGCTTCAGGAGCTTTTAAACATGCCAGAGCTGAAGTTTTTATGATGAAGTCATTGACAGAAATTTTGCAAATCCCTTCTCATGTTTTATTGTTTTCATACCAATAAAACTTCTCCCATATTTTTTATCAATAGAAAGGTAATAATGAGGTATGGTTTGCTTCAATTGCATTAACCACTGTGCAATAACTTGACCCAGGTTGCTGACTGGAGTGTCTGTGAAGACACCTTTAGGAATGGATGCCACTCCTGGACTCTGGGAAGGCACATCAGTTACTAGGGCAGGAGCCACTTTAGTAGGCAACAAAGAGTCGATGACCTTCTCGATGATTCTGCCACCTGATCCTGTCCATTTTAATGGTATAAGGTCAATCTCTTTCTCTGCTGCCAACATTTTTTGCCAGGGGGCTAAGAAACACCCTTTCCTTTATTCCAGTTGGAGCAGCTGGAAAGGTGATTGAGGATGTAGGAGCTAAAGATGGGGGAACTGGAGGAATAGTGACCCCCAGGGTTGTTGGGTAGGTGGTGGTACTTGTGGGTTTAAATCGATTACTTCAGTTGGCCTATAGTCAGCAAATGCTGCTATATATGCTTCTTTTCCTCCAATGATACAAAGTGAGGTTCCAAGAGGGACAACTTTTATGCCTTCAGGAATCAGGATTTTTGCCTTATAACCTTCTTCCTGTGCTTCAAAAGCTATAGTGGCCTTATCACTTTCTTCTGCTGCTTATAAGTCTCCTTCACTTAGCTTCTCACCCACTTCTTCTGTTCATCTCTGACCTGTGTCCATGGGCATGGTGGAAATGTAGGCAAGGAAGAAGTACCTGCCTGTGAGTGGGATATGAGCTACCAGAAGCCTGATCAGAAGGCAACAGTTATGGTGCTGGGGCTGCTTTTTGGGTAGGTGCTGCTGAGGAATCCAATGTATAATTTTTTAAAGGCCTCAGTATCCTTAACCTTTCCAACTGTGATACAAATGATGGCTCCAACAGGAACATTTCTAACAACCATGATCTTTGCCATTTTACATTCCTCCAGGCTCCTAAATCCAACAGTTGTTATCAGTTTCAACTTCTACAGTTAGATTACCTTCATTGATTTTGTCCCAATAGACTATACTGCCTGCTTGCATTGTGGGAGAAACAGAAGGCAATGGAATATTCTGGTTCCATTGTGCCAGAGTTGGGGCTTCAGCTGCACAGTGCTTGGACCCTGCCATAGTCTGTGGTGGTGCTTTTGCAAGGAGAGAAGCAGGTCCAGACCACCAGCTCACACACAGGATCACCAGCTCCCTCCCACAAGGCCATCCACTACAGAGACCCAGGGCTGCATTCCAGGCAGTCACAGACAGATGCAACACCTAGTGTCACTAATGCCCCACACCCCAAAACTTCACTGTCTCTGGAGTGACCTCTTCAAGCTGGATTAACTTTAAGAGCATCAATAAGCTATTTTAATTATAGCATCTACTTTAAATTGAGAATATAAAGAGCTTTGGTGGTAAAATAGGTGAAAATAACACAGAATTAACATTTCTACAAGGAAGCTATAAACCCTTAATTAGCAGTTGTTGATTACCACATGATTCTAATAAAGATTACCAGAAGAAGGCACAGCACATTAGATGCTCCCTGAGCATTTTTAAAACTAGAAGGAACTAAAGTCACCAAGTGTGAATGGACTTCTACACCAAAAATTCTTACGATGCACTTAAATAGGTTTTTTTTTTCTTTAATGTTTATACTAAAATTTTCATCTGTAAAACTACATTTGGATATTTAGAAATCAATAGGCCAACTTCTTCCAATTATTAAAAAGACTGACGTTTTTCAAGTTAAAAACGAGTTAAAACTGCTATAGTTATATTAATCATCTTAAAAATAGGACTTTAAGAAGGGCAAATGTCTTGTTTTTAATGAAGTAGTTTGTTTCCCTTGATCTATATCAGTTTAAGTCACTATTCTTTTCTATTCCAAATGCCACTGTCACTGCTAGTGACACAACTATAAGACACAGTATGTGGATTTCCATATTTCCCAGTATCACTTATCTAAGAGACAATCCTTATACCATTTTGTCTTCTCAGTGCCCTTGTTATTATAAAAAATAATAATAATAATAATAATAATAATAATAATAATGTGTTTTGGTTTATTTCTGAGCTCCGTTCTGTTCCATTGGTCTGTCATTGCTCTGGTTACTCCATCTTTGTGAAATAATTTGAAATCAGGAATTGCGATGTCTTTATCTTTGTTTGTCTTGCTTAAAATTGCTTTGACTGTTCACAGCCTTTTATGACTCCATATGAAATTTACAAATGTTCTATTTTGGTGAAAAATGCCATAGAAATTTTGATAAATATTTTGTCTAATTTGTATATTACTTAGGGTAGTATAAATATTTCAAAAATTTTAATTCTTCCAATTTGTGAACATGAGATAACTTTTCAGTTTTTCTATCTTATTAATCTTATTTCATTAATGTTGTGTAGCTTTTCGTGTACAAATTTTTACCTCCTTGATTCAATTTATTCCCCAGTACTGTATTCTCTATAATAAATGAGACTGTTTTCTTGATTTATTTTTCAGGAAGGTCATTATTGGTCCAAAGAAATGCAACTAATTTTTGAATGTTCATATAATATGTTGAAGAATTACTTAATTTATTTATTCTAACAGTTATTATTATTATTACTAATGGTGCCATGCTCAAACTCATGGGTGCTTGACCACTGAGCCACATCCCCAGCCCATTTTATTTTTGTTTTGAGATAGGGTCTCGCTAAGTTGCTTAAGTTCTTGCTAAATTGCCGATGCTGGCTTTGAACTTGCTATCCTTCTGCCTCAGCCTCCCCAGCCACTAGGATTACAGGCATGCACCACCACGCCTGGCTCTAGCAGATTTTACTTTTTAGTTTTTATTGTTTTCTCCATATAGGACTAAGTCATCTGCAAACAGGGATAATTTCTTTTTTTCTTTCATACTTTGATGACTTTTCTTTCTTTTTCCTGTCTGCTTGCTCTTGCTAGTAAGTCCTGTGTTGAATAAAAGTCATGAGAGTGAACATTCTTTCCTTGAACTGGATCTCGAAGGAAAACTTTCAGCTTCTTTTCATACTGATTATAATATTATCTGTGGAATTTTTATAAATGGACTTTATTGTCTTGAAATTTCCTTCCATATCTAAATTTTTGAGAGATTTTTATCAGGAAACAATATTAAACTTTATGAAATGCTTTTTCTGGATCTATTGACATAATCATGTGATTTAGCTTTATTCAGTTAATGTAATGTACTACATTAATTTGTGTATGTTAAACCAAACTTGCATCCCAGGGATAAATTTCACCTGACTATACTGTATAATCTTTTAAATGTTCTGTTAAATTTGGTTTGCTAGTATTAGTTTGAGAATTTTTGAACCTATGTTCATCAAAGATACTGGCCTATATATTTCTTTTTCTGGAGTGTCTATCTGATTTTGGTATTATAGGGGTGTGATGCTGGTTTTCATAAAATAAATTCTGTTTCAATTGTTTGGAAGAGTTTAAGAAGAATTGGCATTAAATCTTCTTTGAAAGTTTGTTGGAAATCAGGTACAAAGCCATTTGGTGCTGGACCTTTCATTGTTGGGAGGTTTTCAAATACTACTTTAATCTCTTTAATGATTAGTATCTGTTCAGACTTTCTGTTTTTTCATGATACTGACACCACCAGTTATTAGTGATGAGTCTTGCTTCTTCACATGTTGAAGTATAACATTAAAGAAGCATGCCAAGGCAAGCATATAAAGCAGGGTTTACTTAAAAATGGGTAACACAGACTTCTCCAGGGAGGGAGAAGGGGCCATAGCTGGTATACTGGTATCCCCAGAAGTGAGGTTGTCCTGCCTTTTTATATGTCCTAGGCTTCCTTTGTTTTCCTACTCCCTTCCCCCTTACCTCTCTTCTTCCAACCTATGTGACTAGGCCCAGGAAATTCTCAGTGGGATGGCCAAAAGGTGAGAAGCAGATGGACTGAGGAAGGGCTGGATGGAGCAGCCCAGGACACATTAATTAACTTTCATAACTCCCTGTAGGGAGGGACAATCCCTGGGACAGGTTACCCTAGCAATAGGTTGGAGCAAGGGCAGGCTATCTTGATTAGGGTGGAAGAAGGGCTCTGAAAGTATTAGCATTTCAATCCCTCTCCAACTTCTCATACCCAAATTGGCCTCCTTGATCTGATCTGACCTGATTTACATCTATACTTACTGCCTCTTTTTTTTTTAATATTTATTTGCTTTAGTTGTACACAATGCATTCATTTGTATGTGGTGCTGAGGATCGAACCCGGGCCACGCATATGGTAGGCGAGTGCTCTACTGCTGAGCCACAACCCCAGCCCTGCCTCTTTTAATTCTGGCTTAATTTCCATTGTAGTAGATTATATATTTTCAGAATTCAGCTATTTTCCAGGTTATTCAACTTTTGGCATCTTGTTTTCATATAGTTTCTTAAGATACTTTTTATCTTTTAAGCATCCATTATAATGCCTTCACTTTTTGTTTTCCATTTGAGTCTTCTTTGTTCTTAGTCCAGCTAAAAGTTTGTTAAGCACCAACTCTTGGTTTGGTTGATATTTCTTTTTTCTTTTTCTTATTCAACATTGTATATACAACAATAGCATTCATTACATTTCATATTACATATATAGAGGACCTTTTAACATAACACTGTTTGAATACAAAGATTGTTCATACTATTTATGTCTTCAATCATGCGTTTAAGATACTGATATCCACCTCATTCTACCATCTTCTTTTTTTTTCCCTTCATACCCCCTTGTTCCCTTCCTTCCCCTCCCTCCCCCTTGACCTTTGTAGAGTTCCTCTAATCCTCCTATGTTCCCTAACCCAACCCCACTGTGAATCAGCCTACTTATATCAGAGAAAACATTCAGCATTTGGATTTTTGTGATTGACTAACTTCACTTAGCATTATGTTCTCTGACTTCATCCATTTACCTGCAAATGCCAAGATTTTACTCTCTTTAATTGCTGAGTAATATTCCATTGTGTATATATACCACATTTTCTTTATCCACTCATCTACTGAGGAGCATCTAGGTTGGTTCCACAACCTAGCTACTGTGAACTGATCTGCTATTAACATTGATGTGGTTGTGTCCCTGTAGTATGCTGCTTTTAAGTCCTTTGGGAATAGACCCAGGAGTGGGATGGCTGAGTCATAAGGTGGATCCATTCCGAGTTTTCCAAGGACTCTCCATACTGCTTTCCATAATGCATGCATCATTTTGCAGTCCCACCAGCAATGTATGAGTGTGCCTTTTTCTCCACATCCTCTCCAACATTTATTATTGTTTGTATTCTTACAAACAAAGCTGCCATTCTGACTGGAGTAAGATGAAATCTTACAGTAGTTTTGATTTGCATTTCTCTAATTGCCAGAGATGTTGAACATTTTTTCAAGTATTTGTTGATTGATTGTATATCTTCTTCTGAGAAGTGTCTGTTCAGTTCCTTGGCCCATTTATTGATTGGGTTATTTGTTTTTTTTGGTGTTAAGATTTTTGAGTTCTTTATATATTCTAGAGATTAGTGCTCTCTCTGAAGTACATGTGGTAAAAATTTGTTCCCAATTAGTTGGTTCTCTATTCACCTCACTGATTGTTTTGCTGAGAAGAAACTTTTAAGTTTGAGTCTATCCAATAGACTTTTAAAATTCTCTATTTGATTTATTTCTTCTCTGGTCTTTATTATTTACTTCCTTCTGCTAACTTTAATTTCTTCTTCTTTTTCTAGGTCACCTAAATTCCCTGAGGTTGTTTGAGATATTTCTTCTTTTTAATGTAGGCGTTTGTTTCTATAAGAACTGCTTTTGATGTGTCACATAGGCTTTGGTTTATTGTTTCCATTTTTATCAGTGTAGAGATATTTTATGTCTTCCATTAAATTTCCCCTTTGAACCATTGCTTGTCCCTTGCTATATTGTTGAATTTTCATAAAATACTGTGAATTTTCTTTTATTCCTCTTAATTTTGATTTCTCTTTTCACACCATTGTGTTCAGAAAAGATAAACCTGACATGACTTCAGCCTCTCTAAACTTGTTAAGACTTGTCTGGTGTGCTAATGTGGGTTCTGTCCTGGAGTGTTCTGTGTGCACTGGAGAAGAATGTGTATCCTGCTGCTGTTGAACAGAATGGTCAGAGTCTGGTAGGTCCATTTGTTTTAAAATATAGATCATGTTTAATGTTTCCCTACTGATTTTCTTTGTAGATGATCTATACTTTGTTAAAAGTGGAGTATTTTGAAGTCTCTTGCTACTATTTTGTTGATGTTTATTTCTATCTTCTGTTAATATTTGCTTTCTATATTTAGGAGCTCAATATTGGGTGTATACATATTTACAGTCATTATACCCTCTTGAATAACTGACCCCTTTTTCATAACGATCTTTTTACGATTTTTGACCATATCACCATTTTACCTGATATAGGCATAGCTGTTCCTGCTTTCTTTTGGTTTCCACTTACATGTATTTTTCTGTCCCTTCACTTTCAGCCTATATATAAACTGAGTAAATGTAAATGTAAACTGAGTCTCTTGTAGGCAGTACATAGTCATATCTTATTTTTCATTTATTTTTTCCATTCAACTCCTCTGTGTCTATTGATTGGAGAATTTTTTTTTAAATTTTTTTATTATTTATTTACTTATTCATCATGCACAACTATAGTATCTTTTTACATACAACTGCTTGTATACAAAGTATATAAGTACCATTCAGATCTTCAATCATGCATTTAGGATAATGATATCCATCTCATTCAACCACCAATTTTTTTCCAACCACCCCCTTACTCCCTCCCTCCCCTCCCTTTCCGTTGACCATTCTAGTGTTCCTCTGATCCTATGTACATAGGATTGGAGAATTTAATCCCTTTATGTTGAAGGAGTTTAATTGTCCCTGTAATGTGTGTTTTAGAAAACCAAAGGAATTCTTTCTACATGCTTTGGCAAGCAAGCTTTTATAAACTTACCTTATAAACTCATAAAAATCTTATAGCTATAACATCCACACTATAAATGGTGAAAAGTATTATCATTATCATTAATTATTTTTATTTACATATGGGAGAACTGAGCTTTTAGAAAGAAAATTTCATAGTGAATTAGTCAGAATCAGGAAAACATCAATGCTAGTCCTTGCTATTTTGGGGACTTCAGGGTACTTATGAATGTGAAGGAGTCTCTGGAAAGTTGTATCAAAGAGTCAATCATTAGCACATATTTAGAAGCAAATGCTTTGGGCTTTGGGCTTTGGGGTATGGAAATAAAGGTGGTTGCTGATATTGGGGGAAAATATCTAGATCCTAAAGATCATTCCTTAAATAAGATCTCTTCAAGATGAAATTACCATTATATTGTGGCCTTTGCCTATTCTGTGATCACAGCAAATAGTCACAGTAGGGTATAAAGACATTGTTCGGTGGGCTATATGAATCCTGATGCAGTAGTACTTTGTAAGCGGTACCTAACCAAAACCTGAAAATAGTGGCAAGTAATTCTACAAAATAGTATTTGGCAATGAGTCCAAAAGTTATTCAGCAAGAGTATCAGTTTTAACTAAAATATTTTTTTCAAATCCTAAAAAGAATAAGTTAAACTTTTCACCTTTTTTAAAAAATATACAATGGCACACTCTGCTAGTTACCATGTATGTGTTTATATTTGGATCAACCAGTGAGTGAATTCTATTTTAATAAGAAAGTCTTTACTTTGGAAATTGACCCAGTGTCAGAATTATGCTGGGTAACTACAAAACCAGCACAAGAAACATGATATTAAAGGAAGCTATTAATTACATTGACACTTAATGGGGAAAGTTTTGTCATGCTTCCATTTCCTATGACTCCAACCCATTATTACTCTTGGTCTCACTTTTTTCTAATTATCATGGAACTGAGGCTTCTACAATGAAAAATGCCCTCCTCACAGAAAATTTAAAGACAAGAGAAAAAAAGCAGTTATTGAGCTTCAACTAATTCAGCATCTATTGAATGAGGACAGGGTGTCTCTCAGGCTAAATCAGTGTCATTGAGTGTTATTAAAACTCTGAAGAAATAATATAATAGCTTATGATCCAGAGAAAACACAGCACAGTAGTTTATAGAGAAACAAATCTTATGAGATTGTTTCCATAATATAGGAAAAAGAAAGAGAGAATGAATGAGAGATTGAATCAGACCTGGCTGTGTGTGTGTGTGTGTGTGTGTGTGTGTGTGTGTGTGCACGTGCATGCACATGTGTGCATGTAAACACTCATGCACATCTACTGATGGTGGGGACAGTTTGGCGCAAGTATCCTCCTTTAGTACAAGGAAAGCAGATGCCTTTAATATGTTAAAATACTTAAAATGGTGTATAAACTAGAGTAGCATCTAAAAAGAAACTATAATTTATGGAAATCATTTAAGTAGTTAAACTAAAAATTATTCCATTGGCCGCTCTGTGGATTTTGTTAATAGGAGTTGATGATCTATTGATTGTGAAATCCAAAGCAGTAACTCATGCATTTATTAATAATGTTGGAGGATGTTTCTTGGCCAATATGTTTTTACTTTATTTTGAAAAAATAAAATCTAAGAATAGTATGTATTTTTTCAAAAGTCAAAATATATATAAAATACATTTTTCAGTGAATTTAAAGAAATTATGTTTACAAAACATTGCACAAAATTTATCATTGTTGTGCAAATAAATGTGGGTTTAAAAGGTTCCTGGATTCAGTAGTGGATTAGACTTTCCAATTTTTACTTCTAATTATTTTAGCATGCTTTTCTTTTTCCTTTAACAGGTGTTTTTCCCCCTAGCACATTCCATTGGAAGTTTATATAGAAAAGAATCATAACTGAGAACAATTCCCAATTGCCCCAACTTCCTACTAAAGAGGAAAAAGAAACATTTGCTACTTTGTTTTACAAAATAAATTTATTCTCCAGACCCATTTATGTGGGCTGTGTTTTCATTCAGACCTTATGACATAAATTTATTTTAACCAGATTTGAAATTCCATTTCTCTGTATAACTTCTTCAGGTGTTGATTACAAAATGCATCTGAACAGAGTCAGATCGAATGGATCTCAGTTGAGTCAGTTACTTTATAGCACAGACATAGAGTTTAGTGGTAATGGATGAAGCTTTTAAATAGAAAATTTTACAGTGATTGATACTCTGTTTAATAGAGAAGTTAAGTTTCAGACTTTTGAAAAACTTCTGCACAGCAAAGGGAAAAATCAACAGAGGGAAGAGACAACCTACACAATGGGAAAAATATATTTGACAACTCTTCATCAGACAGAGTGTTCATATCCATAAGATTTTGTCAAAAATGTGTCCATCTACAACTAAAAAAGTTTTTTAAAATGCTCAATATCATTAGCCATCAGAGAAATTCCAATTAAAACTACTACAAGATAAAATCTAATCTCAATTAGAATGGTTATTATCAACAAAACAAAACAACAAGGAAAATTAATGATGGTGAGAATGTGGAGGAAAAAACTCATACTCTGTTGATGGGAAAGTAGACTCATATAGCCATTATAGAAAACAGTATGGAGCATCTGCAGAAAACTGAAAACATACGTACCATATGATCTAGTGATCCCACTGGAGGTATATATCCAAAGGAAATGAACTCAGTGTACTAAAGAAGTATGTGTGTGCCCATGTTCATTGCAGCACTATTCATAGTAGCTAAGATATGGAATCAAACTAGGTATCCATCAACAGATGAACAGATAACAAAAATGCCATATATGTATATAATGGAGTGTCATTTGGCCTGGTAGAAGAATGAAATCTTGTCATTTGCAGCAAAATGGATGGAACTGGATGGCATTAAGTGAAAAGAACCTGACCCAGAAAGACTATTACCACATGTTCTCTCCTCTATGTAGAAGTTTAAAAAGCCAATATGAAAGTAAATAGTGATTACTAAAGATTGGGAAAGGTTTTGGACTGTGGAGGCAAAGTGCAAAAAGGGAAATTGGGTTTGGTCAGTGCATTCTGTATGCATGTATGGAAAATATCACACTGAATCCCATTCCATTAATATATATTAATAAAAATGATAAAACATCAAAAAAAGAAAAAGATGCTGCACATCTCTAAGGAACAAATGCTTAAAAAGTGCTTAGCTCTAGTCCATCTTTTTTGCCAACAAGAAGACTCAGCATTGCAGAAAAGCAATGGAAGATTTAATGTATCTAGCAATATTGTGGATTATTGGATGCCACGGATTGGTAACAGCAGATGCATAGGGGATAATCACTGTGCTCTTAAGCTATCTCTAAATGCTGTCATGTGAGGGTGAAATTTTTAAAAATGTGAGATGATTATAATGAATTCTCACACACTCTTCACTTGAATTTAATTCATATATTGTTAGCAGGGTGTGATGGCACATGCTTGTAATCCCAGCAACTTGGAAGGCTGAGGCAGAAGAATCACAAATTTGAGGCTAGCCCCTGCAACTTAGGCTCTAAGGAACTTAAGGAGCTCTTATATCAAAATAAAGAGTTGGCGGTGTGGCTCAGTGATTAAACACCTTTGGGTTCAATCCCCAGTACAAAATAAAAAAGTATATTAATATATTGTTGCAGTTTCTTTTCCTGTAGCTACACACACACAGACACACATAGACACCACACACACACACACACACACACACACACACACACACACACATTTTCTCCTCCTCTTCCTTCATATTTTCATTGAAACATTTGAAAGTTATCATGATACATTGCACCTATATAACTTAGTATGTACTAAAGAAAAATACATTTGACATTTGACATACATTACTGTTGTACAACTACTAAATTAAGAAAATTGGCAATTCACATGATACTGTTTAATAGGTAGTTCATATCATTTTCAGTTTTTTAAATAATGTCTTTCATGACAATATTTTAACTTTTTTTATGTTTCAGGATTCAATCTAGGATCATATTTTTCATTCTGTTGTCATGTTTCTTTCTTTAATTTACTTTGATCTAGGACATCTTATCAGCTTTGCTTTGTGTTAGTTCTCCATTACCACATAACACATTATCCTAAGACTTAGTGGTTTAAAATAATATTTTCACACAATTCCTGTGGGTCAGGAATCTAGACAGGCTTTAGTTTAGTTGTATGTTCCAGGGTCTCTCACAGGCTGTAATCAAGGTGTCAGCTGGAGCTGGAGTCATCCCAAAGTCCAACTTGGGAGGGAATTCTAATATATTTGTTGGCAAAATTTGTGGGCTGTTGGACCTAAAGCCTGGGCTCCCGTAGACTGTTGACCTGACGACTCCTTTAGGTCTTTTTCACGTGGACAGCCCACATTCATGGCAGCCAGCTTCACCAGAGCAACTGAGAAGACAAGACAGGAGAGAGCAAACAGGAGGTAAGTTAGAATATTTTGGACCTTAATCATGTAAATAACATCCCACCACTTTTGGAAAATTCTATTCATTAAAACAAGTCATTAGATTCAGCTCACACAGAGGGTATAAATACCCAGTGGGAGTCACATTAGAAGTTGTGTAACACTCTGTCTTTAATTACTTGGACACTTTTGAAAAGCATATACTCTTCTTTTTATAGCGTGTCCTCTAATTTGGAACTATCTCATTGTTGCCTCGTGATTGCATTTAGGTTTTATAGTTTGGGTAGTGATAAACATATGGATGTGTATATTTTTCAGTGATTTTATTGGAAGATATCAGTGAGCTTCATTCGTTATTGAATGCTTACATTTCATCACTGTATATATATAGTATTTCCCATTGTATATGTTCATAGAGTTCTTTACTGTGAAGTTACTGCTACTGTTGTTTGCAATGGTAAGTAATCTGTTGGGGGATGGGAGATGCCATGGAAGATGACACTCTCTTATCTACTTTCACCCAGTGGTTTTAGCATCTGATATGGGCAGACTTGTGTTCTCCCAAAGTTCATATGTCAAAGTCCCAATGCTTGGTAAGTTAGAATGTGACTATATTTAGACATAGTACCTTTAAAAATGCAATTCAGTTAAAATGAGGCCATTAGGGTGACCCTCAACGAATCTGACTGGTGTCCTTATACGAAGAGAAAATTGGTACACACAGCGAGACACTGTGGTTGCCTGTATACATGTGAAAAGTCCTCTGAGGATGTGGGGAGAGATGACCAAAAGCAGGCCAAAGAGAGAGGTTTAGGAGAACCAAACGGCTGACTCTTGGTCTTAGAAGTTGAGCGTCCATAGCTGTGTGTTTCATGTGTGCTTTAAGTCAGAGAGTTTATAATATTTTGTTACAGCAGCCTTAGCAAAACAACACAGCCTCTCAAATGATGTCTATTATAAGAATCAGTTTTAGCCTGGTGTTTGCAAATTCATGAATTAAAAATCATTAATTAGTTCAAAATTTATTAACCTTCCTTCCTTTCTCATTTCTTTATTTTTTAAGAACTCCCTTTTTTATTTTCTGGTATAAGTATGAACTGATGGACACTGTTAAAACATTTGATGTGTAATTATTCATTCCCCTTATTATTCATTTTGTCTCATTTTTTTTTCCTTTCCGACTAGTCCAGTGGACTCCTTCAAGCCAGATTCCATTTCCTTTAACAGAGGCTCAGAATTTTTTGAGTACTCATTGACTATCTTATTCAAGTAGATGTACTAGAGTTGATTTATAATTTTCCCATTGGATTTGGGTTTTCATACTTTATTAGAGGATCATTTAGTGTGGAATTTTATTTAGAAATCAAGATTGGGTGCCAGGGCCGGGTGTGCTCACTGCCTCTTGATCCCTTTGAAGGGGATTGTATCCATGGATAGCAACACAGGAAATGCCAACAGACCTGTTTCTTTCTGTAATAGAAAATAAAGGGGGTTTGTGGGACTATTAATATAACTTTGGAAAATGTAAGAGCTTATTTTTCAAGTTGTGTGGTAAACAGACAACAAAGCATCTTCGTCCATATTGCTTGATATGAGAAGAAATTAAGGAGGTGGTTGGTAGCTGAGTAGGTTCCAAGACAGTTACTTAAATGGTGACCTATTCATAGCTAATTTTCTTGTGTCCGGTGGGGCTTCCTTAGCAATGTAGCAGTCAGCCTCAAGTGTGTAAGCAGTCCTAGGCTGGCGGAATATTATGACTCCTTTCAGACAGTAGGTACATAAATGTACACACAGCTTGAATATGAATGGACAGTGGGTGAAATTGGTGACTGCTCTAGGTCAAAACCAGGCTAATTATTAGAACTTTAACTTTTTCCCTTGGGAGATGATGGGGTGGGGTATGTCATGCTAATTAAAGAAAGAATGGCAAAATCTATATTTTTATGGTGAAGCTTTATTTTATTTATTTAAAAATAGGTCACCTGGGCAGTCTATTAAGCTACCCTAAACTCATTCAGAAATGCAATAACAAATTTCAGAATTTCATTGTGGATCCTGGTGACTGCAAGAGAATTTTGGCTTTCTTGGGAGAAAAGTTGTTGAGACAGAACAACTCCCAGAGAAATCATAAAAAAAGACATTGACTAATTTTGATCTCTGTCTTCCCTGATGAAGATGACTCTTGGAGAATGAGAAGCTTACCCAAAGAAATTCAGAGAAATTCTTGCAGCTAGACCCACAACCCTGGAGAAAAATTAAACCAGATGAACAATTAAAGGAAGCTGGCATGACTATGGCAGCAAATTCCCCATATTAAGGCATACTCTTTTTTTTAAGTGGTTGCCATTGTGTGGTTCCAGATCAAGGAATGTGAAGGGTAAAAATCTTGCATCCTCAGATGAAAGCAGTATAGCCGTGATTGCTGTGTAAAGAGGTCCTCAGAACTGGGATTGATGGCATCAGTAACAGAGCTTTGGGTGGAGAAAGAAGTATGAAATTCATTTGTTTGAGTTTAAGGTTGGTATGTGTCACAAAATGAAAAGTAAGTGGATGCATGCCTGTAATTCCAATGGCTTGGAAGGCTGAGGCAGGAGAATTCCAAGTTCAAAGCCAGTCTCAACAACTTAGCAAGGCCCTAAGTAACTTAGCAGAGATCCTGTCTCAAAATAAAAAAAAATAGGAAAAAGCAGGAGATATGTCTTTATTTTTTTTAATTTTTTAAAATTTTTATTATTCTAATTTGTTATACATGTTTGCAGAGTACATTTCATTTCATATTACATATAAAGAGCACAATTTTTCAAGTTGCTGGTTTAATATAAAGCATTTTTACAACAATTGTGTCTTCACACATATATTTAGGGTAATCATGGATAACTCAGTCTGCCATTATTCCTATCCCCTTGTCCCCCTCCTCCCCCCCCCCCCTCTTTGTTCTATTTAAAGCTCTGTCATTCCTCTCATTCCCTCTCTCTTGCCTTTATAAGTTAGTATCTTCATATCAAAGAGATCATTTGACCTTTGGTTTTTTGGGATTGGCTAACTTCACTTAGCATTATTTTCTCCAACACCATCCATTTACCTGCAAATGCCATGATTTTATTCTCTTTTAGTGCTGAGTAGTGTTCCATTGTGTATATATACCAAAGTTTCCCTATCCATTCATCTGCTGATGGGTATTGGGGCTGAGGGAGGGGGTATGTCTTTGTGACTAAGTGCCTCTAGGTTCAGTTGCTAGTGCCATAAAAACAAAACAACAACAACAACAAAAGTGAATGTAGTGTAGTGAATGTACTTTGCTTCCTGGTAGGTAGTAGCTTTCTTCCTTCTCACCCCTGTATTAAAATTCAGCCATTTTAAAAAGAAAAATGCTTAAGAGTAAGACAAAGTTTTCTCTGTCCCCAAGGTAGACTAAGGTTAAATGCAACATTTAAAATATACTGGGAACATCAGAGCAAGAAGAAACTTGAACTTCTATGACTTTGATGCAGGCCCCACAAGTCAGTATCTTACCAGGGCCTTCTCTATAGTGGGAAGGGGTGTTAAGATTTACTTAATGGGAATTTGATAGTTTATAATGTGGAAGGGTAGCTAAGGTGACCCTGTGGGCATGTCCCTTTGGACCTTTTTAATGTTGCTTTTACATCTGAATGTATTGGTAGGAATTGATATTTAGATACTTTTTGTCATCCAAGAAGTACCAAAGAGGACTTCCCCAATTGAGCAGTCACATATATAGAAGTGTTATGTTAAGGACCTTTCAACCTAATAAAACTTCTTTGATTTATAAGCATCTGTGAATAATTATTTTGTCAACTGGTGGCTCAGGCAAAGGAAGTAGCCTCTATTTGAAGGTATAGCCTGAGATTTTGGACTATTCAACTTTCTAACATGCCTACCAGGTACATTCATTTTGAAAAGCAGCTATTAAATCAATATGGAATCCATGACCCATGGGTTTTCCGACCTAATAGCCCAACAGAATGTGTCAACCTTAAATACAGTCAATAACATGGTGAGAAGGGCTCAAAGAAACCTTGCTTATTACATGGAAGTAGCATATCCAAGAACAGCTGGCTTGGTCCCAGAGACATCTTGGCTTTACAGTATTCTTGGGGAAAGTTTATCTCACACTGCAACTCCTTAAGCAAAGCCATTGGCTAAGTAGAGCCCACAGTCCACAGAGGTCCCCTAAATGCCTGGACCTGGTTCACCAATAGTTCAGTTAGGCTGATATTTGATTTTGTTTTCTGGCTGCTACAATTATTCAGCCTAAGTACCAGTCATAAAGAACCAAAATTGGATGTGGTTGTTCCACTCCATGGGCAGCATTTTAAGGTAATTCTCATAGTTCTGGTTAATAGTTAGCTGAAGGAAGCTTGTTATATTTGATTCTGTTACTAATGGTCTAGCTGCTTACTCTTTTCACTTGAAAAGCCATGATTTGTAAATTTAAGCTGCTATTCTCTGGGGCCATGAACTGTTGAAACCATGCTGATTGAACTACCTGGGTGTCTTATGTAAATGTTCATGATGAGGGTCCAGTTTTTGACACCAGTTGCATCTGGCTGTTGAATGAGCTGTCCCTGCTCACAGTGCTGCCTGGAGTCATCAGTAGACTGAGCATACTTTTACAGAACTCAGTGTTTCTGAATCAGAGGATATTCACGCATGTATTGTTTCTGGAAACACTGACCCATTTGGTTCATGATCAGAAAGGCCACATTGTAGGAGGAGCGGGCCCTTGCCTTCCACTGGACTACTGGCTACACTGAACAAGTGACACTCATGGGGCTACTGGAATAGCTCACTATTGTTACTTTTTCTAGTTGATGTGTTGCTATTACAGTTTGCTCAGCTGATTTCAGCCCAGTAAGTATGACACTTGACACAAATCAGTGCCATGGTTTCAGATTCTTGACACTTATGGAAGTTTGACAGTGGTTAGACTCATTGCAAAGGGCACTCAAGAAATGGGCTGATAATTGAGGGGATCCAAGTATAGTCCATGCTTCCCACCTTCCATTCACAGGCATATGGTATTTCTGGGCATTGAAATAGCCTCCTTACATTTGGCTTAAAAACATTTCTGACTTTATTTTACTCACCTACATGTGGTCTACACACTTTAGCAAGGCAGTTTGGTCATTATATAGCTGTTTCTCAGAAAACTATAAACCTTTAGTCACTTCCTATTTTAAACATTCTGGATTGTACCCTTTCAGTTCTTGGAAGTGATGCTTCATTCTTTCCCCTGCCAAAGATTCTTTGACTAAATTTTAATGAACCTTCTGAACCTCCTCTAAAACTGTTTTTTTTTTTTTTTTTGTGTGTGTGTGTGTGTGTGTGCGCTCCCTTGTAAAATCCACTTTTAGCAAGAACCCTGCTAATTCAGTTTAGCAAAACTCAGCAGCCTTGATATCTTATCACCCTTGATATGTGATCAGATTTTTCATTCTTTGTCATCCCCTAGGTGATATCTGATCACCCTGGGCTGCCTTCTGCAAGATTCCTGTTAGTGCAGTTTAGTGAGGCTCTCCTTTGTTCCTGATGTTTCTTCTTAGTAGTTTTCTGTCTACCAACTCTCCACCCTAATCCTTGGCTATAAATTCCCACTTTCCCATGCTATATTCAGAGTCCAGCTCAACTCTCTAGCCCACTGCAAAATCCCACTGAAGTAGTCTTTATTATGATAGGCCTGAATAGAGTCTGCTTTATTATCCTTCAACAGAAGTCATTACGTCATTTTTCTTTTAATATCCTTAAGAGCAGCTCAGGCTGTAGTCCCTCAGCCAAAAGAGGGGCTAAGAGATCTGAACTTACTCATGGTTCAAAGTTGTATCCTTTTATGACACAGACTCACATGATAATGATAATTACTACTTGATTCCAATATGCTATTTTCAGAATGCTCCTAAGAAGCCTACTAAGACCAAAATGGGTGATATAATGAGTTTTCATAAGTTTTATTATAATAAGTTTGTCCTTCCATTGGACCTTGTTAGATAACAGGCCTGGGTATGAGCAGAGGATTATTGAAAATAATGTTATAGAAACAGCAAAGTGACACATAAATTTTGTAGCAATGGGTATGAAAATAATAACCCAGGCATCTGTAAAAGGAGCATTGCAAACCCCTAGAAATTTACTTTTTCTTTAGGACTCACCCCTGGTGTCTTCCTCATGAAGGAAATTATCATGATAGAGCACTTTCAAGCTGTTGCAAGCACCATAAATTCAGTTGGAAAAGGTGGTGAGAAATTCAGGTATTACTTTAAATGAAGTGGTACTTTGGGGTCCATTTTTCTTCCTATCACAGTGAATGCGAGAATTCAAACACAATACAGGACATAGTGTGTGGTTCCATGTATATGAAGTTCATGAACAAGCAAAATAAATCTATAAAGTTAGAATCTAGAATAATTGTTATCTCAGAGATAGAGACCATGTGGTCTGGGAAGGTGAGTGACAAAATTCTCTGAGTAAGGGAAATTTTGGTGTGCACATTATCTGTTGTGATTAAATGCAAAATTTGAATATCTGTGTATTTTAAATTTGTGAATTTTAATAGTTCTAAAACTAACAAACTAAAAAATTTAAAACTAACAAACAAAAAAATATTTCTGAGGGAAATCATTTTTTCTTTTTTTCTTCTGCCACCTAGTGCCATAGGTAAGGAAGTCAATTTTTCTTCTTGCTCTTGCTTATGACACATATTTGATTTCTAATCTGTAGAGTTCTTTGGGGTCCCCATTTTAGCTGAGGAATGTCAATCTTGGAGTGTTCCAAACTTCATCTTCTGTCCCAGATTATATGTAGTCATCAAAGTGCTTTCTTCAAGCTTTGGCACATGCTGTCAGAATAAAGGCTGGCTGTGCACCCCTGCATTTCTTAGGGTTCCTATTTTGTTTACTTTACTCAACACATCCCTATTTTCATGTCACTTTACAATGAGTTTTAAAATTTAAGTGTATGTGGATTGTTGTACATTTCAAATAATTTTTTTCTAATATTACTATAGTTTTAGTGAAGAAGATCACTCTGGCTACATAAACCACTATACATTATTGAGAAACAGTGACTCTGTTAGTTGTAATTGCCCTTGTGAGCTTTAGATCTTTTATGCAGTTTCATTTTAAGTTGGAGATTTTCATTTTTGCTTTTTCCCTTAATTGCTGCAGGTATTGAGTTGAGTGTAGCTGCTTGGAAGATTGCCTCCTATCTTTTTCTCCAGCCCAGAAACAGATATGAGATTCAAATTGGATGCTACTCTACTGGATAAAACCATTCACTCAGAGAGTTCCTGCAGGCCTGGCCTAGCTCCTGTGTGAATGATTGTTGTCTTTTCTCACCATCTCAGATTCAGAATTCACCCAAGAGGTAACCATGGCAGTGGTTACAGCTTTTAAAACTTTTCTTACAATTTGAAGAAGCCAATCCTGGCTTCTGATTTAACATAATGGACATGGCTTATGCCACAAGATATTCATCTATACATACCCTGCTGTCTGTGAAATCAACTGACCCACTGTGTTTCTGGTACTAGTTTAGTAGTTATTGCCTGCATCTATATGCCTGCATCCTTAATAAGACCTCTAAGGCTTGAGAAATAAAACCAAGGATCAATAAGTAGAATGGAATCAAATTAAAAACTTCTGCATGGCAAAGTAAATAATACAGAGCATGAAGAGAAATCCTAAAGAATGGGAGAATATCTTTGCCAGTGTCTGTCCTGATGGGATTAATACTGAGAATATATACATAATTCAATAAATTTAACACACACACACAAATAAACCCCAAATAACCCAATGAATAAAGGACAAAAAAAGCAAAAGCAAACAGAAATTCAAACAGCCAAGAAATGTGTAAAATATTGTTCAACATCCCTAGAAATCAGGGAAATGCAAATCAAAACTATATTGAGATTTCATCTCACTCCATTTAGAGTGGCAACCATTAAAATATGAATAGTAATAAATGCTGGTAAGGATGTGGGGGAAAAGGTATACTCGTACATTGTTGGTGAGACTACAAATCAGTACAACCACTTTGGAAAGCAGTATGGAGATTCCTCAAGAGACTAAGAATGGAACCACCATATGACCCAGCTATCCCTCTTCGTAGTATTTATTCAAAAGAATGAAAATCAGTATACCATAGTGATACATGCATTCCAATGTTTATTAGCAATGCAGTTCACAATAGCTGAGTTATGGAACTAGCCCAGGTGCCTGCCAATAGACAATTGATAAAGCAAATGTGGTCTATGTGACAACGGAGTTTTACTCAGTCAAAAGGAAGAATGAAATTATGTCATTTGCTGGTAAATGGATGTAACTGGAGAACATTATGCTAAGTGAAATAAGCTAGACTTGGAAAGTCAAGGGTAAAATATTTTCTCTCACACATGTAAACTAGAGAGAAATAAGGAACTAAAAAAGATGGAGGGGGACCTACAAAAATAGAAGCAAGAACAGTGGAGTAGAGGGAAGGACCTTGATCAAGAGGTAAAAAGGAGAGAGGGGAATGGGAAGGAACTGTAGAATGAAATTTACCAAATTATGCTGTGTGAATGTATGAATATATCAGAATGAATTCCACTTTTATGCATATCTACAATGCACCAATTAAAAAAATAATAATAAAATAAAAGGAAGACCAGTAGAGTAGAGGAAAAGGAACAAAGGGAGGGAAGTAGAGAGGCAGAGCAGAAATACTAGGGTTGAAATGGAGCAAATTATATTGCATGCCTGTATGAATATTTCATAATGAACCTCACTGTTATGTATAACTATAATTAACTAATATAAATTTTTTTAAAAAAGAAGTTATTGTCTGCAGTTCACAGTTGCCACTGTTAATTTTTGTTTCTGTGAAATACAAATATGATTCTGTCTTTAATTTTATTTTTGAATTTTTAAAAGCTATCATTGCAATAGAAGAGCAAGGAAAATCTCAAAGCATTTTCTGTGCTGTCTTTGGATTCTTGTTGATCCCTCTGCAAGAAATTGCACAGTAAAGCATCACTTAGTCTTCAACACAGACTGTTTTGTGAAGTGTCTTTCCTCTCCTTTTCCCCCTCAAGGTTTCCTTGTCCCTTGCATTCTAAGACTATACTACATTGTTTTTTTGTTTGTTTGTTTTTTGGTTTTTTTTTGGGGGGGGTACCAGGAATTGAACCCATGGTCATTTCACCACTGAACCATATCCATGGCCCATTTTATTTTCTATTTAAAGACAGAGTCTGCTAAATCACTTAGGGACTTGCTAAGTTGCTGAGGCTGACATTGAACTTGAAATCCTCATGCCTCAGCCTCCCAAGCTGCTGGGATTACAGGTATGTGTCACTGTGCCTATGTTGTTTTCATGACTCTTTTTTCTATGAGAATTTGAGCTTCCTGAGAGCAGGTATAATATCTTTTTCAAATCTGCATCTTAAGTACATAGTAGTGTGCCTGCTAAATTAAGAGCTCAATGCATTCTTAAAATTAATTGGATAATTAAATATCTCTGATTCATTTGTAAAACTTTACAATCTGATGCTACACAGGTTCTTATGCTTTTCTCTATTATTGATTTTTTTGCCTACTATTTTTTAACAGCCACCCACTGTACCATCTAAGCTTGTTGCTTAGTTTCTACAGTACTCTGTGACATGCTCATCTTGTCTATGAGCATTTCTCTCACTTGGCTTTGAAAATTGATTGTGTGGTATATTTAGCAACTCTTTCTATACAGCAGTATTTTTAAATCATGAAATACAATGACCAATGTATATATATTTTAAAAGACATACAAATAAAAAGCCTCAGAGAAATTGTAGGGGAATCTAGGAGAAATGAGTCAAACGTAGGTGACATTAAACACAAGTTCATGTTTCATTCTGATTGCACTGGTCTGAATTTCACTGAGCTGTCTGATGTATGCCAGGATTTTAATGGGCAACAGAGAAATATAATGTTTGATGTGCATCATGCTGGAGTTTGCTTTCCAAAGGATAGAGGACTAAGGGCTCATTCAGACTTTGCTGTTGCAAAACCACATGAATATTATGCTGACGCTGGAGCCTACAATTTGACCAAAATGTGTATTTAAAAAACCATGAATATGTTCCATCCAAGCCTGATATTAGATAAAACAAGTATCACAAGAGAAAGTTTGCATATGTTTAAAGAGGAAACCATTGTAGTGTTTGGATTTATACCACAGTGTTTGATTCACATTTAAAATTGTAGCAGAATAGAACCAAAAATGGACTTTTGAAAGTTGAATCTGTCACTCATGTGCATTTTTCTAAGTGAAAGCCTCATTTTTAGAAGAAAGAATACCTTCATTTTCCTCTGAATACTTCATACAGGAAATTCTAATTGATCAATCAAGCTTATTTCTTTTATTAATTTTACTATATAAACTTATAAAAGACACATGAAAAATCAGACAATCTTTTATTTTAAACTTGGTTAAAATAAAACCATGAAAAATAAATAAGTTAGGTATTGGACTGAATGCTTGTTAGTTATACTTTATGTATTAATTGGCTCTTAATTAATCTGACCCAAAAATTCTCTACAGGTGAATTAACTGTATTAGTTTAAGCTTAGAGGTTTTGGATTGGGTCTGTCTAGACTTTTAAACCCTAATCCTAACCCTCAGCAATTCTTGTCTGAGTTATTTCAACACTGTGTGCCTCTGGTACTTGTACAGAATCAGTATCCACCTCAGCGTGTTTTAAGTGAATATAAAATAGAATGCAAAACTAATTTCATTTTTATGTATATACTTTCTACAAGAGTGTACAAAACACTGTATATATATAAATGCATATGAGCTTTGTTAGAGAATGGAATTACTAATTTACATAAATATAAGCAAATTCACTTATATACATTTTCATATACTATATACCTACATGTATATGTGTTCATAAATATACATGTAGACATATGTGTGTATGTGATGTGAACTGCTTTGAACAATAAATACCTGGTTCATGATAAATAATATGAATTATCAATTACCATCATTAATATTACCATTGTAAGTGACTGACTACACACTTGGCTATTGTCCCCACCATCATTAGTGCTTTAACTCACATCTGCAGTAGCCAATCCCAGTTCATCCTGTCTTTTCCTCACATCATTAATTTTTCTCTTTTGTTTTTATTTTTTAAATTTTAACTTGTTCTATATGACAGAAGAATGCATTACAATTCATACTACACATATAAAGCCCAATTTTTCATATCTATGACTGTATACAAAGTAGAGTCACATCATTTGTGTCTTCATACATGTACTTAGGGTAACGATGACCATCACATTCCACAGTCTTTCCTACCCATATGTCTCCTCCCTTTCCCTCTCTCCCCTTTTCCCCTTTGCCCTACCTAGAGTTCATCTGATCCTCCCATTCCCAACCCCCATAGCATATTATGAATCAGCATCCTTAAATCAGAGAAATCACTTGGCATTTGGTTTTTTAGGATTGGCTACTTTCACTTAGAATTATATTCTCCAGCTCCATCCATTTACCTGAAAATTCCATGATTTTATTCTCTTTTATTGCTGAGTAATATTTCATTGTGTATATATACCACATTTTCTTTATCTATTCATCTACTGAAGGGCATCTAGGTTGGTTCCACAGTTTAGCTATTGTGAATTGTGCTGCCATAAACATTGATGTGGCTGTGTCCCTGTAGTATGCTATTTTTAAGTCCTTTGGGTATAGACTGAAGAGTGGGATAAGCTGGGTCAAATGGTGGTTCCATTCCCAGTTTTCCAAAGAATCTCCATACTGCTTTCCATATTGGCTGCACCAATTTGCAGTCCCACCAGCAATGTATGAATGTGCCTTTTCCCCCAAATCCTCCATTAGTTTTCTCTTTACTGGATTTTTCTATCAATATTCAAACCTGCTAAGATATTTTTTCCTTAAAAAAACCAAAACACAAATTTTCTTTTCCCAAAGTGTCATAGTAATAGAGAACAATTATTTTCCTTCCCAATAAAATGACACTGGGTCAATTGATGAGGTAAGACATAAATAAAAACAATAAAACAAAATAAATTCTAAAGGAAAAGAGGAGACCTTTATTACTTGGGCTAGGTAAAGATTTTTAAAATTGAACACAATAAGACTCACCATAAAAAAAAAGTGTGAAAAGTTTGAATCTGTCACAATGACAGATTCAAACAGCATTAAAATTTAGGATTCCTGTAATTAAAATTTAGGATTTCTTCATGAAAGATACTAATAGAGTGAAAAGGAAAGTTATAGAGTGAGATAAAATATTTACAAATCATGTAACAAACAGTTTATATTCAGACTATATGATGAATTTCTACAATTCCATAAGAAAAAGACAAAAATCCTGGACAGGCACTTCAGATGAGGGAAATTCAAAGAGCCAATAAAATACAACATCAACAGGTAATCAGATACATAGAATTTAAAATCACAGAAAAATAGCTCTCCATGCTGACCAAAATAGATGAAAATTAAAAGATATATAATACCAACTGTGGTCAAGGATGTTGAATTGAAATTCTTATACACTGCTGATGGAAAACATAGCTACAATTAACATCTTGTGACAGTATCAACTAAAGATGACCCCAGATACACCCTCCATCCCAGTTATTCTAGCATATCATCTGATTTACTTCTCTGAGATATTTACCTTGCTAATGTCTGTTTCCTCTAACAGAATGTAAATACCCTGGCAATAGAGGCTTATATATCATGTTTGCCATGTTCTGAGTGCCTAGAACATTGGCCTTCTGTGAACACTTAGTAAATAACTCTCAAGTCCTTTAGTAACACTGTAGGGGACTTTCAGAAGAGGAGACTTGTCATTTGGTACACATTTGTCATTCACCTTTATGATTTTTCTTTTAGTTTTTAGGACAGAGTTTAGTTCTATCTAAAAGCAATTCAATAAATACTCATAATAGTATAAAACAAATTACTATAACAATATGCTACCATTCTGGTTTAAATAACCTCTTAGTATTCTAAAATAAAAGTAGCCAAACTGACTGGACTTGTGACTCAGGGGTAGAGTGTGGCTGGCCTGTGTGTGTGAGGTACTGTGTTCCATCTCAGCACCACGTAAATATAAAATAAAGATATTGTGTCGACCTCCACGGATTATGCCCAGTTCCTGAGGGTACTTCCCTAGCCTGGCTACTCTGTCCAGGGATGACTCTGATTCAGGTGCTTCACATGCAGATGCCACCCAGACCCAGCTGTCTCTCCCAGGACAGAGGCATAGGCCTCTGGCAGAGGTGGAGGCTCACTGATGTCATCAAGCCCTTCCATGAATGAGACAAGCCAAACCCATGTGGAGCTCTAACTCCCCACAGTATCAGCCAAGACTCCTAGACCCAGAACTGGGGGCCAGGTGTGGGCTATGCTGGTAGGGGTTGTTCTGGGGGCTGTGGTCTTCTCTTTGCTCCTTGCCCTTGCTGCCAAATTCCACCTCTGCCACCACCACCATGCCAGCTACCAACACCCGCCCACTGCGCAGAACAGGAAATGGGAACCGCCCTGAGGTAGGTGAAGATGTTCTTTGAGGACAATTACATTTAGCCTAGGGCTGGTGAGCTGGAGACAGAGGGGTGCAGGGATCACTTCTCCCTCTGAGCCCTGATCTTTGGATACTCTCGCTTCCTTCTGTGCCTGGCAGTTTTAAGGACAGCAGATGCTAAATAGGAGCTTAAGCCTCAGGGAAAGAGGGGATAAGACTTAAAGGTTGACCTAGAATAGCGCAATTCTCTCCTTCCTGACACTAGCCACCAAATGACAATGATCTTCTCTTGCTCAATAACTCTAAATGTCTCCATGCTGTACCTGGAAAAGGCCCAACAACCATGGGAGTATAGAGAAAAAGCCCTCTGTGACTGGCCTCTTTTGCCTTCCCCTACTTTACTCTCTTCTTACTTAGATACAGTTTTTGCTCAGGTTGTTCCTCAGCCTGGGCTGCCCTACTCTACTTCAAGTGCCCTCTCTGATAGTGATGCTGAAAATCCTAGCCCACAGGCCCCCTATGGCCTGCTTGCCTACCTGCCAGCATTTTAGATGTGCCCAGATGGTGTATTTGAGCAGGTGAAATCAGTGCCAAGTTTCCTAATGAATATCTTTCTTATCAATAAAGTGGGTGATCTGGTTGTAATATATTTTTTTTTCACAGGAATTAATAAATCTATTTTCATTTTGGATAAAAAAATATATTGTGTCTAACTAAAACTAAAAAATAGGAAAGGTGGTGGAGTGAGATAGACATCATTACCCTAATTATATGTATGATGACATGAATGGTGTGAATTTACTTAGTGTACAATCAGATATGGAAAATTGTGCCCTATATGTGTAATATGAATTGTAATGCATTCTGCTATCATATATAACAAAGTAAAATAAAAAAATAATAAAAGAGCATTAGTTTTTTTAAAAAGTAACCAAACAGCAGTTTTAATATCTCCAGTCTTTTGAAGTCATTTTCATTCATAATTTTATTGTTCTGGTGCCCAAGTGATGTACAAAGAACATTGAAATTTGTTTGCTATCATTTAATCCAACTGATGTAGGTAATAGATTTTTGAGAAATGAATAGCTGAGAAGGTTAAAATTGTTATAAAGATGGTTCTGAGCAGATTTATTTATTTATTTGTTTTTGAAGCCTAAGAGAAAACAAATGTTAAAATTTATAAAAGAAGAGATTTACATCAGAAATAAGAAAGTCTTAAAACAATAAACTCTAAGATAGACTTTTGTTCTGGGAATGAAAAATTCCACGAGGGTTACATAAGAGAACATCAACAAATATGTATGCAACATAGAGGCTTAAAAGTTAAGCATTTTGGGGGAGTTTAAAAAACATATTTTGGGATTTATTTGGTTTAGAATTCTATTTTATATCAGACACAGTGCACATTATTTTATGTAATTTGAGTATGAAATGATTTATTTAAGTTATTTTCATGTTCTAATACAAATGATAAATAATTTTGGGGGTTTTAGAATTATCCTAAATGGAAGTATGTTCAATATTAGTTGAATGATGATTTTAATTTTAACATATGATTGCCTATACCTGAAGATCTGGTTGCATTCAATAATTTATTAGCCCTGATTTTAACAAAATGTTTGACAGTCTAGTAAAAGATAATAGACAAATGAACATTATATTGAGAGACACTATTTGTATCCCTTTATCTCTGAAACTTAATTTCCTCATATTAAAAATGTAG
Organism: Tamias sibiricus; assembly: GCA_025594165.1. NCBI lineage: Eukaryota > Metazoa > Chordata > Mammalia > Rodentia > Sciuridae > Tamias > Tamias sibiricus. The sequence goes on from CM046668.1 coordinate 78,594,107, forward strand.
AAATGGCAATAACTATTGTAAAAGATAGTTCTGATCACTAAATAACAACTTTGCATAGAATTTTGTAGCAGACTGGTAAACGTATAATAAATATTAGCTATTATTATTGTGGTAGTCATTCACATTGTTATTTTAAATTTTTTTGATGCTATAGGAGCACTTTATAGTATATGCAACTGGTCCTATTTTTCCAAAGGAAAATTCATAAAAGAAATAAATTAAAATATCATATTTCAATAGATTTTACCTATGGCCATGAGCATAATGAGAATACAAGTATGAACAAAAGCAGTTCCCATTCCCCAAGGAAGCTTTTTTTTTTTTTTTAAATATATTTAGGAATTTTTTTTTGGGGGGGGTACTGGGGATTGAACTCAGGGGCACTCAACCAGTGAGCCACATCCCCAGCCTTATTTTGTATTTTATTTAGAGGCAGGGTCTCACTGAATTGCTTAGCGCCTCGCTGTTTCTGAGGTTGACTTTGAACTTGTGATCCTCATGTCTCAGCCTCCCAAGCTGCTGGGATTACAGGCGTGCACCACTGTGCCCAGCTGATACATAGGGATTTTTTAAGCATTTGCATAAAAATTATTGTCAGGGTATTAGATTGAAGTAACCAGAAATTAATTTGCAGCCACACAAGAGAAAACCCCTTATTGTCTAGAATAATTGATAAAATATTTTTAGGTCAATTTTTGAGAATGGAAAAAAAAATATATAGTGAATAAAAGCATAAACTGAAAAGGCTTTATCACTAACAAAAATACCTATATCTATGGCAAAATGGTCTAATAACATTTAACAAACTAAACAATCTAAGCTTCTTGGTATTATTGTCATGAATTGGTTTCTCACTATTTGAAATTAAAAATAAGCATAAATAATACAGCCATTTGAAAATTACTTTTGATTCACATGTTTTAAAAGCAAAAGCTTCCTTTAGTCTTGTTTTCACTAATTTGTATTAATGTAATTGGAAGAAAAGAGAGTCCAATGGACTGATCTATTGCAGGCCTTCCATTTCCTAGGGAGGGGATAAGATAGAAGTCTATCATAAATAAAACTGATGGACATAGTTGTTGCTCCTTAGCAATTAGTGGGGATGGGCATAAGGAGGGGAATTATTTGCACAGAAATCAAGTTTAGTTTTCAAACCTGTATTTATGATTTTGAGAAGAGCCAAGAACAGGAAAAAATTTAAATAGTTATTAGGGGTTTTATGGAAACTAAATAAATGAATGGTTCCAATGGGAATCCAAATGTAAGTATAAAAAAAAGATAATTTAGCAGTGGCAGTAAATCTTTGGATCTTGAAATAGTACATTTAAAAACTGGTGAAGACACCATTTCTTGAAACAATGACAAAACCAATCAAAGATGATTTCTCCATTTTAAGCCCTCCTAAGCACTTTTAAATTCTGCTTTTCTGTCAGTTTTTTTTTTTTTTTTAAGAAGTTTTAGTTTAACATTCAGCTTTATAGGGTTATGGAAAAAACGCTATTCTTTCTTGTAGGCCTTTCTCCACTCTACTTTTTTTTTTTTTTTTTTTTTGGTACTGGGGATTGAACTCAGGGGCACTTGACCACTGGGCCACATCCCCAGCCCTTTTTTGTATTTTATTTAGAGACAGGGTCTCACTGAGTTGCTAAGTGCCTCGCCATTGCTGATGGCTGGCTTTGAACTCGCGATCCTCCTGCCTCAGCCTCCCAAAGTGCTGGGATTACAGGCGTGCGCCACCGCGCCCGGCTCCACTCTACTTTTTAATCACTGAAGTGTGGTTTAAAATGTCAAATATTTAGGCAGGTCCTTATCTCTGTAATTTATATTCTAATAATGTATGACCTTATTTCATTTTGTTTTATTAAAAAATACAAGTTATTCATTTTATTCTATGTGTCAATTCTATATCAGGTGCTATGAAAAAAATAGAGTAATCAGATATAATTACTGTCCTAAGAGAACAACCAAGTGTGTGTGTATGGGGCGGGTAGATAATGGACATAGAGTACCTGCACTTAGATGTCTTAATGTATATGCACACAAGTACCTGAACATATTCAACACAGGGGTGACAGGAAAAGAGAAAATAATGAAATTGAAAACAGTCATTTAAGAAGGGAACTTTAAAGAGTATCCTTCAATGCATAAGTTGAATAAAGCAGCCAGAAGGCTGGAGAACTCTGGCAGTTTATGGTGACAGGAGATCTTGTTACTAAGCTGAGGCAATAAAAGGTGTGAGGGCACTGAGGAAATGGTCAACGCTGGTGGAAAAGAATTTGAAGGATGAATATGATTCACTAGGGAAAGATAGAGGAAAAGAAACTTCTGATAAATAGCATAGCATAAAAAACCCATAATTAAGAAAATGAAGGCATGGAAAATTTAGAACTGTAAAATTCTCCGCATTTTAAAAACATTACATAATTTAAGCAAACACTAATATAGGGATGGGAACTGAACACATTAAAAAGTTGCATGACTTTAAAAATGACCCTTTATTTTTCACTGTGATACCTATAGACTGGAATGAGGCTTTCCCTAGCATTTTCAGGGCCAGGGGCAAGAGCACAAATGAACAGAACACACCAGATACAGAAATTTAACCCATGTTTATGTGGAAGGCCAGGTTCAAGTTTAGAATAATCCATTGCTATAAAGGTGGTAATGAACGAAAAACTGCCCTTGACCCCTAAATTGCCAAAATGTCCTTTCTACCTTTGTCCCTAATTCCACTAACTTGTACTGTGAAGGTCTATGTAGGCATATGAATGCCAATCCACACATCCAAACTCTCTGTACATAGAGACACACAATGATGTTAGTTAGCCCTCTTAGGCAGCCACATTATAGTCTAGAAGTTGAGGTGTGATTCTGGGTAAGCATGTCTCCTAAGGTCCCTCAGATTCTTCACCTGTGGGAAGGACTTGCCTGGAGAAGGACCAGAATTGGGGACCTCTAAAGCAGTGCAGTGCTACTCAAAGTGTGGTCCTCCAGCTATATCCTTGGGTTGCTTATTATCATCACTTATTTTTTTAGGGGGTACCAGGGATTGAACTCAGGGGCACTCAACCACTGAGCCACATCTCCAGCCCTATTTTGTATTTCATTTAGAGACAGGTGTTTCAGCACCTCACATTTGCTGAGGCGGGCTTCGAACTCGTGATCCTCCTACCTCAGCCTCCTGAACCACTGGGATTACAGGCCTCTGCCACTGTGCCTGGCTGGGCTGCTTATTATTGATCTATGATGAGATGAGGAGCATTAATAGGACATAAATAAAATCATATTCTTTGTTTCAGGTGATGTTTTCCCTTTCTTCTTGGGATGTCTTGCTGATGCAAGCATCTTACCTCATCATGAACCCACTAGTAAAGTGGTTTTTGTTCTAAACCATGAGGCTCAAACCAGGGCCACACTTTATCAGGTCTAGAAGTTAGAGTTATAGAACATCAATAAAAAAACAAACTAAGATTTTCATAAACAATATATTTTCAACAGGTATATCTATTATGGGGTTAAATATATCCACTGTTTATGACAGTGCTACGGGAGGCAAAGAGAAATCACTACTGATTCTATATCACAGTATTCCTAGTAACATTTTAATTAGATTTAAAATACTCAACATGGCCAGTTGAAGTGATACATACCTATAGTCCCAGCTACTTGGGAAGCCAAGACAGAAGAAGTCCATGAATTTGAGATCTGCCTGAGCAATATAGCAAAACAAAACAAAAGAACAAAAACAAAACAAATCAAAAAGCAAAATAAAATACAAAACATGAAGACTCTGAACATTGAATAATTGCTTTAAACCATTAGGTAACATAGGTACTTTAAATGAGTCTTAAATTTGTCTTCTATTTACTTACAAGACAAGTGCTACTAGTAATAAACATATATGAAAATGATTTTTGTAATCTAATGTGAAACCATAGATGCCAAAAAATATTATAAATGTTTACAATTCTTTCTGATTGACTTGGAGTGAATGACGAGAATGGTAAGTTGCAAGAATACTGTATACACTGCCTGAACTCTGTTTCTGGAGGTTTTAAATTTCAGCACCATAAAAAAAGGTTAGGTTGCAGTTATAATAAATGTTTAGAAGCTTCCTTACTTTAAAGAGATCAGAAATACTAACGTTCAAATTTATGAAGTTGACTGATTAGGAATTCTATTCTGATAACTAAAATGTTTTTAACTTAGGAATTTCTCTAAGGAGAGATGTCAAATATTTGTCTCTGTTATTAACAGCCATAACTATTTCTTAGGGCAAATGGTTATCAAAGAAACTTTAATCTTAAATATATATCTCTTGAAAATTAATCACTAATCATAATTATTTAATCTCTAAAACTCCAATGTGGTTCCATCAGAAAATGAATTCATAGCCACATTTACTTTGCATATTTTTACAGAATAATTTTTATAATAACTAATGTATTACATAAATGCTAGATTTAATAAAATATTAAGCAAGAGAAATATTAAAATATTAATAAATATTAAGCAAGAGAAATTCATCAGCACAATGAACATAAGGAAATCATTTCAAAAGTAGTTATTCTGAGCTCAATGGCTATAGAGTTCAATTTTATTCCTTCATGGATTCAGATTTAGGAAGTGTACAGATTTAGGAAGGAGCAATTGCAACCTCTTTAAATCCAATTTCTAGCTTCTGGCTCTAAATTTATTTGGCTTCAAGAATGATCCAGATGTTCAAGTTCATTTTAGGTTAATACTGAATGAAATCTAATAATGGAATTCAAGAATGCCCCAACTACAAGAGGTCATGAAAATTGGCTTGTTGATTACTTTCTTTTAATAGATATGGAAAATAAGGTCTAGTGAGGGCAAGTAATTTTTTCGAGACTCAGAGAAAAACAAAAGCATGATTTTATTTCCTAAACCAGGAAGGCCTTTCTACTACCACTACCCCTAAAACTGATTTTACCAGTTACCTTCTTTTAGCCACCCAAGCTTCTAAGAATGAAGTGATTGAGCAAGAAGCTCATTCCGTTAAGCAAGGATCATCATCCAGTCAATTTGATACATAGACACATTATTTATTCATGTGTCAAGTAACTTTGCACGTGATGAATCATGGAGAATTAAGTAAGTAGTATTCAGCACCATTACTATCATCAAAAGCTCATCAGCTAGTAGGGTTGATGAGAAATAGACATGAATAGCTGATGCAATATTTATTCTAATACAAAAATGCTCTTTGAGGGATCATTTTATAGGTAACTAAAGGAAGTAAAGAGCACCTTCTGTGGGGATGAAGATCAAATCTTTAAATATGAAACTAGACTGGAATTCAGATAGCTCCCCTTGGAAAAAGTAGCAAAGGTGGCAAGTTACCACGGAAGTTGGAGGGCGAAAGATAGAGCAGAATGTTTGGAATAAGAGGCAGCATCAGTGATCATATAGAGACCTATATTCTGTTTTCTGTTGGACAAAAGTTTTCACTGTACCATACCTATTAAATGTGGCCAACAATGAATATAGGCACATGTCATTTGGGACCTGTTCAATGGAGATATTTTTGATCAGGTTCTGAAAGGATTTCTTTGCAATATGATCCTGAAGAATTAGTTCTGAGGACAACAGTATTCTATTGTGTGATTTTATGTATTCACCTTAATTATACAGAATTTTGAAAAAATATAGAAAAAGAATAAAATGATAATTATCTACAATTTACCAATAAGGGCCTAAAATGTTGGTTTTATGAGTGAATGCATGTGTGTATATTTAAAAAATAATATATGTGATAGATATCATATATACAGGAAGTAACTAAATTACCACTTTTAGAAAATGATATTATCTTGGTTTATGCTTTGAAACCCAAGGAAGTAAACCTGACTTAAACCAAAGAAATACATTGAAAAAGAATAAGAAACTATTTTTATTTAACAAATTTGAAAAGAAAAACAATTAATGACAACATCCTGTGTTAACAGAGGCTTAAAGTTATGGGCATGCATTGTTGATAGAAGGATAATTCTTTTAACATTTTCTAGAATGTATGACTATGTCAAATGCTTTTGAGATAGTTTTTTATTCTTCAGTGAGAATGTGTAAAAAAGGAATTGACATGATCATACACAAAACTTTATTAATAAGCATATTCATGAAAGTAATATTTCAAATAGCAAATAATTGGAAAATATAATATGTAATACTAGTTGAATACATAATATAGCTAAAGGAAAAAATGAGATATAGCTACAGAAAATCATGAAATAGAGTATGATTTAATTATGTAGTAAAATACTCATTAAAATGTATTGAATTATTTTAGGGGGGTATTGGGGATTGGACTCTGGGGCATTCAACCACTGAGCCACATCCCCAGCCCTATTTTGTATTTTATTTAGAGACAGTGTCTCAGTGAGTTGCTTAGCACCTTGCTATTGCTGAGGCTGGCTTTGAACTCATGATCCTCTTCCAGTCTCAGCATCCCGGGCTGTTAGAATTGCAGGCATGCGCCAGCGTGCCTGGCAAATGTATTGTATTTTAAAATGAGTTTTTAAAGTTCTAAAACTGGTGCATGTGTGAGAGGTGTGAGGGAGAAGGAAAGAGGGAGGAAAATAGAGATTTATACCAAGTTTTGGGGGACATTATATGGCTTTCATACACTTTTGTGAAAACTAGAATTGAAATTTTATATTAAAAATTTTTGTACTTTGTAAATATGTTCCAATAACATAAATATACTTAAGTACACAGTAAGAATTTAAGGCGATCTTTTTTTTAAGATATTGATAAAGAGTTTAATAAAATGAAGAATCATCATCCTGATATAAAAAACATAAGCATATTTCCTTCTAGTTAAGAAAATAAACATTTGAAATATAATTTTGAGCCAATTGTGAAGGATTTTCTAAGTTTTTGCAAAAGCTTCTTTTTTTTTTTTTTGGTGATGACATTTTATTTTATTTTAAATTTATAATAATTACAATTCATAGTGCCCGTGTATAGCATCTTTTTACATACAACTGTTTGTATACAAAGTATATTCCTACAATTTAGGTCTTCAATCATGCATTTAGGAAAATGATATCCATCTCTCTTCTTAAGTTAAATTAAAGGTTTTGATAGATATTAAATTGTTGATCTGAGGACCCTAGATAACACTATCCCTCAATTTTTTATATAGCAAACTGACAACCAAATATGAGTTTTTTCTCTGAAATTAATATATTTCAATCTTGATGATTTGAACCCTTAGTGTCAGAATTGCCAGAATTTATATAATTCAGGAAGTTGATAACAGAATGAATATATGATTGCATGTCTGTATTTCATAGTTATAAGTGCATGCTTAATCTATTTGAATGAATTATACTTAAGTTCATTTAAAAGAATAATTGAATTCATAGTGGTAATTGTCATTTTATATATTTCCATTGAGAAGTAAAGCTTTTAGTTATAAACTACAACTGGATATTAAATCACTCTTTAAAGAAAAGAAAAACAAACTACATATCCAATACACTAGTCTTACATTTTTGCTTATTATTTTCTTCTAGGGTGTGTTTATGTGTATTTGTACCAGTTTCTAAATATGTGGTTGAACTGTCTTCACACACTTCTGTGGAATCTAGGTTGAACTTTGACTTGCATTTATCAATAAAATATGGTGGAGTTGAAATCAACCCTTTAGAACTTTGGAGCCAATGGTTTAAGTGTTTTTGGATCTGCTTTGGTTGAGGGGGACCCATACACAACATAGTATGTCCAGGTTACACATGTAATAAGAGAGAGGGAACATGGAAAGGAACCGAGGCCCAGACACATGTAGGTGTTCTGCTGACACCAAGTGAAGAGAGACCTCATCATCCCAGCTATCCTCAGCCAGTTAAACCATCCCGGTGGAGAAGTGTCATGTGAGCAAGACGATACTGAATATTCTAGTTGAGATGAATATAGTGGAAGAAGGACCTGTTGCCACATGCAGAGTCAATAAGGTTGCCCAAATTTCTGGTCTATAGAGGAAGAAAATGATTATTTTAAGCCAATAATTTTTCAGCTTCCTTGAGTTATAGTTGATAAATGTGTCTATATTTAAGGCATTCAACATGTTTGTGTGTACACACCCATGAGACAAGATGACTATCACAGTCAAAAGAATTAATGTATCTCTCCTTTCACATAGTTACCTTTTTGTGTGTGTGTGTTTGGTTAGAGTATTTAAGATATTATGCTTAGTAAATTTCAAAGATACAATATATCATTATTAACTATGAGTTATTTTGATTTATAGCACTAGACAAGACTCTAACTGCTCCCTAAGGAATTAGTGAGGACGTAGGGTCTATATAGCTGCACAGTAGGTCTCTAGAAATTATTTAATAAATAATTGAAAGTTTGTACCCTTTGACCAACATCTCCTTGTCCCCACCTCCAGCTCCTATTCACTACCCTTCTACTCTTCTGTGAATTCAACTTTTTAAAATTCCATATATAAGTACAATTATGCAGTATTTGTCTTTCTATGTCTGTTTTATTTTATTTAGCATAATGTGCTCCAGATTCATCCATTGATGATGAACCTGGCAATATTTCCTTCTTTTTTCCTAAGGCAGAATAATATTTGATTACATATATATATATGTATATAATTTTTACACATATAATATTTGATTATATATGTAATACATATATAATATTTGATCACATATATATTACTAAATTTTAAAATAATTATACAGTTTAATGAACTGAAACAGTTAAACTAGTTCTAGTAAACTAGAACTAAACTAGGTAATTAGTATCTGGAAATGTAGTTCAGTACTAGAATTGGTAAGTGAAGCACTCTAAGGCAGATTCTCTGGACATGGAAATGAATTGATATTTTCTATACTTGTTATATATATATAATACATATTTCTTATAATAGGATTTTAGTTATGAACTAATGTTTTATAAATCATATAACATTTGATTTATTTGATATTACCATGAGTATTAATAACGACATAATAAAATATTTTGTGGCATTATATTCTATTCTCTGTACAGGATGTAAGGTAAGTCACTTAACAAACTAAGGTGGAATTTGAGTCTAATTATAATTTATGATAGGCGGGTAATAAATGGTTCAAAAGAAAAAGTTTGGACTGAAGGAAAGCATCTTAGAGTCATTGTCATGGTTCTCCTAACAACTGAGTCTGTAGGAAAAGAATTTGGGCAAGCCACTTACTTTTTTGAGTCTCTGATTCCTCAAGTTCAAATGGATGGGAGAGACCTGTTGATATTTAAATCCCCATTTAATCAATCATTCTGTGTCTGGTTGTAGTTAAGTTACTGAGGCATACATTTCAGAGGAAAGATTTATTGTGGTTTTATCTCTTATACATGTTCCAAAACACAAGGAAGAAAAATAAATACAGTGATCAAAGTCTAACAACTAATTTGTGTGACAACACATGATAGCAAACAGAGAAAAGACTTTTGTGACTGAGATCAGGTGATGAAGATGGATACTTGTTGTTTAGAAATTAGTACTAAAACATCTATATAAGCTGGAGTTGTGTAAATAAACCTACTTTACAGGGTATAAATATTCTACTTTTATTTTGTAGGAGTATTATAACTAGACAAATTTATTTCAGTGAAAGCAAATACTTTAATAAGATGAAAATTAAGCTGGGAATAGGCAGGAAAAAGTGATTAGGATGATGAGACCATGATAGGTCAAAGAACTGGGATATCTAGTATGAAAAAGAGGTTGGGGATGTAAGAATAGCATAGAGAATAGATCATTCTTTGTGATTCTTAAGAAAGAACAGAAGTAAATGGATAAAATTAGAATGGGAAAACTTTTGACTCTAGTATCTGGAAGAATAGGTTAAGAATTGCCTCAAAGTAGTTATTTCAGCAGTTATTCAAGTAAATCCAAGAACTAGCTTCATTTTTCTGATTATTTAAGACTCCAGGTGATCAGTTTATGTACCCATAAAGTCATTTCTAATCTTCAAAAGAAGTTGAGGCATAAATTGCTTCCTGGGAGCAGTGAGAAGGGCACAGGCTCAGGGCTACACTCTGGGCATGGTTAACATTCAAATCTCTTTAGGGGCAGTAACCAGCTCTCAGGCAAATAGTCCTATTACAGGTCCGAAGCATTCCAAAGGTTAGCCAGCCTTCAAAGACAAACATACATTTCTCTAAAGGCTCCTGCACCAAAATTACATCAATGTGTTCTTTAATTCTTGTATTTTAAAACCCATGATTTTCTTGTGGCCAGAGCCTCAGAGCCATTGGAGGCCTAGAGGGTAAGGGGCTGCCAAAGCCAATTGTGGTCCAGGCACATGGTGCCAGCTGGATGGTCATACTTAACTTGGGGCTTTTAATTTTCCTTCTTGCAGTTTTGAGTAAAGGACTCTTTCTTGGCTCTCTTGGGTTCACAAATATTGGACTCTGAACCAAAGTCATCTTCACAACTAGGCCATCAGAGGGTATCCCTGAGGGAAAGTAAGAACTGTTTTCCTTTCTAAAGGATTTGACCACAACCACTTTCTACCTCATGAGCCACTATTAAGAATTAAGAGCAACTTTCTGGCCCTTTATAGTCCTAAAAGGAAACTAAAGTATTCTTTTCTCATTTCATACCTTGATTATATGTTCATATTAATGCTGTAGACCTTTGCTGTGTCTATAGTACTTCCATGTTACTCGATAAAATCTGAGGCACTGAAATATAATCTGCAAATAAGAAATGACCAGCTCCAAGCTTTATTAATTCTGACTTTTCAGACTGGAATTTTATACCTATTGGTTTCCCTATATTCTCTACCTATTAATGGTGGCTATAGGAACTTAAATAAATCAAAGATAAGAAGGAAAAAAACTTTGATGTCATATGATACAAATCCTACAACTTATAAATGAGTTGATAGTTTTCCTAAGGTTTTGAATGATTGAAAGCACACATATTTATTCCTTGCCTGGGTTCTTCCTACCACACCTATGTTGCCAATTGCTTCTCATTCATAACACAGCTTCTCAGCCTCCACAAGTCTCCTGAGGCTATCAGTGTGCAGCTGTTACAGCAAAGGAAAGAGTTATAACATCAGAACTGTTAGGTTGATTCATATACCAAACGTATATTAAATTATAAATATATTAAATATTCAAATGTTAGCTTATTTGTGTTCTAAATTCCAAATGGAAATAATAATAAGAGAACAAAATTTTGCCATATCCACAGAATGCCAGGAAGGAAGATTATTATTTACTGACACCTTTAAATGAAGGAAAATTTACAGAAAAATCTTGTGATATCAGGAGTGAGGATAGCATGATCACCATGAATATAAAACATGAGGTCCACTTTTAGGTGTGGATTTTAGAAATTAATTGTTTGTACAAGCCTATTAACCATGATGTTCAGTTCCTTTTTCTGAATATGTCTATATGCCACAAGTCATTTTCTAGTATTAATTTAAATTTTTTTTCTTAGCTTTCTTTTGATAGAGACAGACATTGTTTGGATTTACTTTTATGGCAAAGATTGAAGTGTTGATGGGGATTTTCAGCTCTTTATCTTAGGACACCAGTGTGTGAATTTAAGGAAATTTTTATTTCTTATGGAGAACAAGTTTAACTCAAAATACATTTATTTAGGACCACTTTACAGTGTTCTAGCTATCCCCAGAAACTAATCAAGGTTATAAAGAAAAAAAATGAGGTGGTAAAGTATATGCAAAACAACAGAACCATTTGTATATAGGCTGGGAAATGCAGAAGTGCAGGGAGTTATAAGTGGCCCCTATATCCTACACAGTGTTAATGTTAGGCAATATGGCATAGATAAATCTGGAAATGGATGAGAGGCTTGGAAGATTTTTTCTACTTTATAAATTTTTCTGTCCATATTTTCACTGTTTTAAATTAAGATTACAAATAACATTGATAAGCTAAAGTAGCGTTAGGAAAAATTAGCCCTGAAGTTAGATAGCCTGGTTCAAACCTTGACTCCTTTGCCTCCTGTGTTACTTTGGACAAATATTTTACCTCTCTATGCCTCAGTGTAGGTGTTGGTCAATTGGGGATAATAATTTCAATAGGCATCATTAAGTTCTTATGGGGAATAGATGAATTAATAAGTGTAAAGTGTTTGCTTAGCAGCTCAATATGTCTTAACTATTATTGCTATGGCTACTTTTATTACTGTTACACCTATTAGTATATACAATTTTAAAACTCATAATTAATATTTTATTTCAGTGAATTTTTATTTTATTTGTGGAAACACAGTCCTAAATTTGAAAAGTTTCTTTGATTTTAATGGTATATAGTACTATTAGCTTGTGTGTGTGTGTGTGTGTGTGTGTGTGTGTGTGTGTGTGTGTTTTTCTGGTACCAGGGATTGAACTCAGGGGGCACTCGACCACTGGGTCACATCCCCAGCCCTTTTCTGTATTTTATTTAGAGACAGGGTCTCACTGAGTTGCTAAGTGCCTTACCATTGCTGAGGCTGGCTTTGAACTTGTGATCCTCCTGCCTCAGCCTCCCAAAGTGCTGGGATTACAGGCGTGTGCCACCGCACCTGGCTTGTGTGTTATTTTTAAGTAAATTTGGAACTGTGGAGATAAATTATTTTCTGGAAAAGGATAGAAACTGACTTCATTAGGTCAGAGTCTTGGTTCTACTAAGCGTGAAGCATTTGACAATGAGAAAGCAATTTACATTCTCAGAGAATTGATTCCTTAGCTGTAAATGGGTATAAAAATTCTTATCCAGCTGCACCATTATAATTTTTAGAGGCAACTTTCATCAAATTAAACTAAAATACTAAGTAGGAAGCAGACCACAGAGATCTGGCGGGTTATCTTAAGAATTATGACCTTTGTACCTCAGAAATGGAAAGTGATAGGAATATTTTTAATAAGAGAAAGGAATGATCGAGTAGTTTTTAAAGGATCATGTTGGCAACATTATGGTGAATAGATTCAGGAAAAATTCAGAGTATATGAGGGAAGCCAAATAGTAGTCTCCTACAGGTAAAAGTAACAGCAACCTAGTTTAAGGTTTTGATACTGGAAATGAAGTGATGTTTGGTGAGATCCATCTAGGAGATAACATTAACTGACCAGCCTACAGACTGAGTTAGGGAGAGAAGAGAGTGGCAGGCATCCCTGGTGATTTATACAAGTGGATAGAAGGTGGTGCTATTGACTCATTATACAGCATTTAGAATGAAGGAGAAATTCTGCTGAGGTGATATGTGGATAAGATAATGAGTTTGTTTGAAATTTCTATTGATTTGAGGTGCCTGCCAAACTCCAAGCATAGATGTGAAGTAGACAGAAGATAAATGACAAAATAAATGTATGGATTGACAGTTTCCACTTGAGATTCATCAGAATATAAGTGGTCAAATAACTAAAAGAATAAATTCAAAGAATCAAAATGTAATTTTTAAGATTTTGGTACATTTTCCATGTTAAGAAGTGTGCAGTATTTTTTTCTATTATAAAAATTACATATTGTCACCAGGAGTGATGGCACACATCTGTAATTCCACCTGCTCGGGAGGCTAAGGCTGGAGGATCTTGAGTTCAAAGCCAGCCTCAGCAACAGAGAGTTGCTAAGCAACTTGGTGAGATCCTGTCTCTAAATAAAACACAAAATAATGTAGAGTACATGGCTCAGTGAGAGTTCAATCCCTGGTACTCTATACCCCCCAAATTACATATTGTCTTTGTTAGAAATATAAAGAAAGATCAACCAAAAGAAGAAAATGAAAATAACATATAATCCCATCATAGAAATACTGTTATTATTTGACATACATCTCTCAGGCCTTTCTTCCAGGAGTATGTGCATATTTTCCAATTTTAATAGAAATAGGTTCATATTGTATATATTGTTTCATGATATTTTTCATCATATTACATATTAACATTTTTCATGGAAGTGAATATCATTCTACAACATAATTTTTAGCTATTTCCAAAGCAATATATATAACAATAACGTATATAACGATAAAAAAATTCAAGGGGTATATTCTAATCTATAATTACAAGTCAAAAGAAGAGACACTTTTAAGAGTATTAACTCAATATGTGATTTGGCATATGTCCTAGCTCTCTAAGACATAGTGTTGAAAGGATTAGATTAGTAGATCTGTAAAATCTCTTACAGCTCTGTAATTTCTGCTCTGTTCCATTTCACTTTCTTCTATTTTAATACACTAACTGGTGACATCCGAGTAGATTTGGTATGTGGTAAATGTATTCATCTGATTATATTTAGAAGAAAATTGAGACAGAGAATGCTAAGTGGCTGACTGATTTCTCAGGAGAGTGAGAGCCAGGACTGGGAACAGAACCCCAAATATCTTGCTCCAACATGCTGAGTTCTCAGCTACTCAGCAGAACCATGCTGGGCACCCCACCCTGCCACTCTGAAATACTGACTTACCCAATTTGAACCTCTGAGGTTTCTGAGGTTTCAACATCACTAACCTTTATGGGCAAAAGCCTGCTTTCCAATCCCAGTGTGGCTTCCTGCTGGACATCCCTTCTTTCCAGGCCAGGATTCCAGCTCAGCATTGGCAATCACCTCTGCACTCTGGGTCCAGGAGTCGTATCTTGCCTTGTTGTCAGATCCCATTTTAATCTTTAGTGACTATTCTGTTGGATCACTCTACCAAAGCTGATTCCAATACTCTATTCATTTTGACTTTTCTTTTGCAGACAGTTTTTGTCACAGTGTAATTTGTTTGGGGGCAGATTGGAGTCTGTGATTATAGACTACCATTACATTAGTCAGTGCAAACCTTGGCTTTTAGCAGCTGTTTCTCTTTTGTGGTAAATTTTAAAGTTAAGTTTTATTAAATTTTTCATAAATATACAATATTCTTATATGGTCAACAATAAAGATAGGTAAACTATTTTATGGAATTCATAATCAATATATGACATAAAATTAGGAAGTCCAGTCTTGATTTTCCTGATTAGCACTTTATATCAATAATAAGAATGGAAGGATATCAGAATTCTATGATAAATAACCTAATTGAGAAGATATTTTAAAACACAAGTTCTACTAAAATGCTAATTAGTCTTTGTTTCACGAACTATTTTAAGGCTTATTATGGAAGAAATACAAATACACATAAAAAGTGACAACTATTGGTTATGTTTTCTCATTTTTATATATGGTCATAAATAAGCTAGAAGTTTTCTACAGAATTATTAGTGAAATTTTAATGAATTCCTTAAAAATTTGGTGATCAACATATCCTCAATAAGCAATTGCCCTTACAATGTTGATGATGGATATTCTCAAAGATTTTTAGAAATGGTAAACATTTTCTTTTAAAGAATTTTAGAAAAATCATAACAAATCAGTATTTATTTTCCAAATAAAAGTTTTACTTTAATTTTTCTTAAATAATGAAAAATCTCTTCAAATGCCATAACCCCTAAATTGACCCGCAATCTAATTTTCAAACACATCCTTTTATAAGCTATCTTGATTTGGAGTTCCATAGTTACTTTTCAATAAGTAGATCTGAACCTAATTTGATTTCCTGCCTTTAATAAACATTTCGATTCTCAGTTTCCAATCATAGCCAATGACACAGTTATTTTATGTAATAGTGCAATTTTATACTCCTTTGTCTTCTTTTAACAATCACTTTCAGTAAATACCTGTTGTTAGCCTTAGTATTTTGCATAATTCTGCATAGGTCAGTAATACATACATAGAACTGAAGATATTTTGGAAACCATAACTTTAAATGAGTTAAATATTCACATAAATTTTTTGTTAAGAGAGAGTAAAATAGAGGGAGGGAGGGAGAGAGAGAGAGAATGAAAGAAAGAGATTTCCTCAAATTTTACACCATTTACTTTAAAATCAGTTATTCCCAAGCCAGCCTCTCTTAATTTTCAAATATTGATATATTTTATAATAATATTTATAACATGAGATATTTTGCTCACAATTATCTTTTCAGAACTTTTAACTTATTATATTATTATTATGAAATGTTTATGCCATACTTTTTTCTGTATTAAAAAAAACCCTTTTGTAAAACTCTTTTAATGCTAACACTCTATTAAAAAGAATACAGGAAGATTAATGTAGTTAAAAGTACATATATATATGTGTGTGTGTGTGTGCGTGTGCGTGCATGTATGTGTGTGTGTGTGTGTGTATAGTTTTTTTTTTTTTTCCCCTTGATACTGGGGATTTAACCCAGGTGCACTTTACCACTGAACTATATCCTCAGCTCTTTTACTCTTTTTTTTTTTTTTTTTTTTTTTTTTTAATTAATTTAGAGACAGAGTCTTGCTAAGTTGCTGAGGCTGGCTTTGAACTTGTGCGATCCTCATGCCTCAGCCTCCCAAGCTGCTGGGATTACACCATGCAGGACCATCAAAATAATTTTAAAAGAAGGAATGCTATGCTCAGTATTAAAGGGGACTTTTCACAGTGTGTGTGTGTGTGTGTGTGTGTGTGTGTGTGTGTGTGTGTTTTAATGCATAGCACAAGGAATATTAAATGCTCAAAAGGAGTGCCTCAACAAATGTCAATCAGAACTGATTGAATAGGAATTACTTTGAGAATAGGTATGGAAAAATGGTCATCATACAGAATTCAATGAAAATACTATGAAATAATATTAGCAATACAAAATTGTTTTAATTAAAATGAAATAAATGTGTATATAACTTTAGAAAAAAGATCTGAGAAATATATATCCAACAGCTTACTAGTAAAAAAGCCAACATTTTTATCCCCATCAGTTTGTGTCTATTCTCATCTGTAATATTATTTTCCACTAATATTCTTTACATTTCAGAAAAGCATTATTCTCACTCATAAAAAGTGAGAATAAACCCTCTGGTTCCTTGTTTTCAATGAGTTTGTGTATTCTTTAAAGGGTTTTGTTTTTTTTTTCTCAATAAATGTTTTATAGTATTTACTAATGAAGGCATCTGGGCCTGAAGTTTTATTGTGAGAAATTTTACAATTATAAATTTAGTTTATTGACTACATATAGAACTATTCAGATGTCCTGACTCATCTTGTGTTAGTTTTGTAATGCGTGTACTAAAATGTAGTGCACCTTGAGCAGATGAGGGAAAGGGAAAGAGAATAAAATTGAAAACATGATTACACCAGTGACCAATGGCAGGTGTGGACTGGGGTGAGATGTAATAAGACAGCCTGGAAGCATACATTTACTATCAAGTTAGTAGTGCATGTGTGGAATGTATTCCTGTATACTGAAAAAAGAAAGGAAAAATGCCTTAATCTAAAATGCATTAAGTAAAGTACTGCCATTGTCTTAGGAGTTCAATAATTTCTGCTTTCTGGGATTGAATTAAAAAAAAGAAAACACCTCTCCCTGATGTTCAAATTAAAATTAAGTGAGGATTCTTAGTATAACTATTATTTGCTACAAAGCATGTATCTAAAAGCCATCTGTTTCAGTAAACTTTTAAGAAAAATAATTACTTTGCTGAGTTCATTTTTACTAAATAAAGTTGTGTTTAAAATATTTATCTGTGCTTCATAAGTGTAAAAAATTATTTTTATTTAGTGACACAGCTTCAATTGAATCTTTTTTCCATTTTTTAATATCTACTTATTTGTTTTATGTGTACATAATGGCTCTAATTTTTACGTGGTGCTGAGGATTGAACCCAGGTCGAGTACTAGCTTAGGCGAGAGCTAAACCACTGAGCCACAGCTCCAGCCCCTCAACTGAATCTTACTAAGGATTGTGCTATAACATGGGAGGGAGTAGAGATTTAGAAACTTAAATGACAAAACTGACAAGAATATACTAAATTATATGTTACTCCTGGAATTTAGATATAAGCCAATGCAAAGGAGAAATCTTAAACATCTTTTTTATTTAACAAAATTATTACTGCTCTGCAGTAAGAATCATAGGCATTTTCACAATTACAAAGGAATATCAAACAAATGGAAAATATAAGCCTGGGTCAATCCACAAAATTAATGGGAGTCATAAAGTTTTAGAAATGACATTTATGGCAACATAATTGTCACAGTCTACTTCAGCAAAATTACCTTTTCTCCCATAGAATAATACTTGGAAGACCAACAAGATCCCTAGCTCAAAAATAAGAACACTTATTTAAATTAAAGTTGAACAATTTTGAATTTGTCAAGAGTCATTGTGAAAGAATAACTTTGCATGTTTTCACACAATGAACATTTACTGATCTTCCCTAATATGTGAATTACCAAATCAGAGGGGAGTAAAGCGTTGGACAGATTTTATGCTGAATATAAATTCCTACCACTTTCTGTTTCTGGCCATTGCTGTGACAACCAGTTATATTCAGATATAAATTCACAGTACCTGATTTTAGCAGCACAATTGTCTCTTGCTTTCTACCCTAGAAATTTTCTGAGTCTCAATATAGGACACTATGGGAAATGACACAGTCTGTCTGGACTTGAAAGATACCATTCTGCCTCACCTGTCGGGGGACAGGAATAAGGCGATTGTTATGGTTTGTATATGAAGTGTTCCCCAAAGACTCATGTATTGAAATCTTGGTCCCCAGTACAGCAATGTTTATAGGTGAAGTTTTTGGGAAGTGATGAATCATGAGGGCTCTGCCCTCATCAGTGGGATTATCCATGATAGTTGAATGGACTACTAGGAGGCAGTAGAAACTGAAAGAGGTTGAATCAGTGAATCAGTTTGAAAGAAATCACAGGGGGCATGCCCTGGAAGGGTACCTCTTGTTCCCAGCCCATTCTTTCTCTCTCTCTCTCCCTCTTTGCTTCCTGGCCACCATTAGCTGAGCACCTTTCCATTGCTTTGCACTTCAACCTTGATGCTCTGACTCACTTCAGGACCACAGAAATAGAACCAACTGACCATGCATGTACTAAACTGTGACAGAAGTTGTGAGACAAAAATAAATCTTTCCTTCTTTAGTTGTTTTCCTTGGGCATTTGTTACAGTGACAAAAAGCTAACTAACAGAGATAAAAATTCCTCTCAATTGTCTTGAGCTGACAGATCTTTGTGTTAGAAGCTCTGCAGGGATATTTAGTCCAAATTATTCACAGAAGAGTCAACTCAGTGATGCATCCTTGCATTAATTTCCTTTATTTTTTTCTATTTTATTTTTGTAATTCTACCACCATGTTTCCTAAGATCTCTTCCTAAAATAAACTTTCTGTATCTAAGTCATTTGTCAAATTCTGCTCTTGGGGAAACCTATAGTCAAACATGATTTAACTATGTACAAATAACCCTTCCTACTGCCAGAAACTCATACTACATATATTCTTAACTTATCTCAAGTACAAGATATACTGTCAGGATTGTACCATGCACAATAATTTTGTGCAAAATAATCATTATTTATGTCATAAAACTTCTCCTTTAGACAAGTAAATTAGATCTCAAAGTCAGATTCGTTTACATCATCATTTATGTCTCAATATTAACAACAGGGTCTGCTCAAGTAAGGTAATTGAAAGGGATTTAATAATTAAAATACTTACCAAGTTGTGTATAGGATAGAGTAGGTAATCCCAAGAGGGATGGTAAACAAATACAGTATTATCAATAGCAGGAGCTATTCCTACTCCTAAACTGAACAGCAGAGAGAGTTATTAGCAGAATTTGGAGATAGCAGCTATACAGAGAGGGCTACCATTACAGTTTGGATCCTGAAGGTCCTCCCTCTGGAGGAATTCATGTGTTGAAGGCTTGGTCTTTAATGCAGCAATGTTCAAATGAAGGGATTTTGGAAAGTGATTAAATCATGCATGAAGGCTCTGACTTCATCAGTGGATTAATAATTTGATGGCAATTTGAAATGTGGCAGAAACTGTAGTAGATGGAACCTTGTTGAAGTGGGTCCTTAGGGGAGGGCCCTTGTGGATTATATCTTGTCCCTGGCCTTTTTCCCCCTCTCTTTTCCCCCTTGCTTCCTGGCTGCCATGAGTTGAGCAGTTCTACATCACCACATCCTCTTCATCATGATGCTCTGCTCTTCATTGTAATGGATGGCCCATGGCAATGGGACCAGCTGACCATGTATGTTTTTTCTGAAACATGAGTCAAAATAAATCTTTCCTCCTAATTTGTTTTTCTCAGGTGTTTGCCATAATGACAAAAAGCTAACTAACAAAAAAATAAGTACCAAGAAGTGGTATCATTGCTGTGACTGTGCCTGAACATGTGGTTCAGAAACCTTTGGATCCGGATTGCAGGAGGACTTTAGAAAAATTGGAAATGCAAGCTAGAGAGGTCTTAAAATTTTGTAAGTGGAACTTAGTTGGCAATTCTCACATGACTTCAGGAGACCAGAGCAGAAAGAGTTTTAAAAAAACATGCAGTTTGGCCAGAAAACTGAGTGTAAATGGCGTTTGAGGGAGTGTAATTGCTGGAGAGATTGCCATTATTAAGAAGAAATCAAATATTTTTCATAAAGACAATAGTAAAGATGCCTTAAATTATCTCAGGAATCAGCAGGACCCAACTCAATTCAGGCTCAAGGGTTTAGAGTGAAAATTTGTTTGAGATTTTACTGCTTGCACAGGGCCACCTAGGAAGTTGTGTCCTCAGACATCATTTCATCATATCCAGACATTACTAGGGTTTAGATATGAAATTTCCTACAAAGACTCATTTGTTGAATATTTTTACCCAATTTAAGAATATTCAGAGGTAGAGATTTTGGGAAGCGATCTGATCACAAGGGTTTTGATTTCATCAGTGGCTTAGTAATTTAAGACACTGGGAACTGTAGAAAGTGGAACCTATTGAAGGAATGGTTCTTTGGGGGCATACCTTTGGTGACTCTACCTTAGCCCTGGCTCTGTTTCATGTCTTTCTCTCCCTCTCCTTGTCTCTCTCCCTTCCTCCTTTTCTCTTTCTCTTTCCTTCCAACTGCCATTAGCTGAGTAGCTTTCTTTTACTGTGCCTTTCTTCTATGATGTTCTGCTTTGCCTAAGACCCAAATCAATAGAGCCAGCCAACCATGGACTGAAACCTCTGGAACCGGGAGCCAAAATAAATACTTCCTCAAGTTGTTTTCCTCAGGTTTTGTTGTAGTGGTGAGAAGCTGACTAACACAGGCATCAGGTACACAGAGGCCTTGGCGGTAGCTATTGTCTGAGAGGCCTGACATTGCTTCCACTAACCACAGACCTTGGTATTGCTCATGTGATGTTAGATTTTTAAGAATAATTCAAGAATTGTGGGTTCAAGGTGTTTTCCACCCAGATTTCAAAGGAAGGCCTACAAGGGCAGGCAGTATGTGACAGAGTCAGAATCCCTGCAGTCAGTCTTTGTGAGAGTGAGGCATGAAGTTGTGAAAGTGAATTTGAAGTTGTAGTAGAGACCTCAGGAATTTAGAGATGCCATGTGTAGACTGTCTGCCAAGGAAAGCTTCAGGCATTAAACAGAGCCAGCCTAAAGAGAAGGCATGTGGACTGCAACCATCAAGTCTATAGAGATGGGACTGACCAAGCCATTTAGAGCCCACATCTCAGAGCCACTATGTGCTCCAGTTATCAGACGAGGAGCTACATCATTTAATGTTTGCCCCTCTGGGTTTCCATCTTGCTTTGGTCCCAATCCTCCTTTTTATGCACCTATCTCTTTTTAGAATGGGAATGATTAGTCTGTACTGTTGTATGGTGGGAATATGTAACTTGTTTTTATTTATTTATTTATTTTTACAGGGGCTTACAGCTAAGAGTTTGCCTTGAATATCAAAGGAGACAATGAATTTAGACTTCTGAGCAATGTTAATATTTTTAAGACTTGGGGGACTCTTGGAGATGGACTAAATGCATTTTGCATTATGGGATAGACACAGGCTTTTAGGGATCAGAGGAGGAATAATCTTTGGATCGGAATCATGTTGAAGTCTTGGTCCCCAATGAAGTAGTGTTCACAGGTGGGATTTGGGGGATTTGGGGGATTATAAGGGCTCTCACATCATCAGTGGATTTGATGGCATTATTGGGAGGTGGTAGAAACTAAAGGCGGTAGATCCTTATCAGAGAGAGTGGGTCCTTCAGGGATTATATCCTGTCCTTGACCCCTACCCCTCTCTACTTCCTGGCTACTCCCCCTACACCATCTCCACCATGATGCTCTGCTTACCACACGCCCACTGTAATGGAGCCAGCTCACCATGGACTGAAACCTCTGTAACCATGAACTAAAAATCTTTTTTTCCTTTATTTTTTTTTCCCCTCAGGCTTTTGTCATAGTGTGAAAAGATGACTAATTTAATTATTTTTCAAGATCCATGTTCTTTGGGACAGGAACACATCCAAGTTACTGCAACCTCCAAATGAAGATGAAAAGAGGGTAAGTACCATACCACCCACTCATAGGAGGAAGTCCATTGAGGGAATAAGTAAAAGACTATCCTAACACTAATTTAGAATTCCATTGGGACAAAAGATTGTTGCCAAGAAATACTGGTTGGTGGAAGGCAAATTCAGACAATACTTGACTCACTAACCTAATAGAAGAGATAGGATTACAAAATACAGAAGCACTGTGGAGAGCTGCAGCAGTTAGACAAGGTCAAAGATGACTTTTCTACCATATCCAGGGAGAGACTGATGAAATGCAAATGAAAATGCAACTAATGATGGACAAAGAGGTTAGCCTTGTGTGCCAAAGAATAGTGGACAGAAGAGTTTCCAGCAGAGTAGAATGAAAGTTTAATTGATAATTGATTCAAAAGCTTTAAAAAACTTCTCCAAAGGGGCATGTGATAGCAATTTACACATTACATCTGCCCAGATGAATACAAGGGCACAATAACATGAAATTATTGATGCAATATTTATAGTGAGTGGTAGAGTTTTGGAAACAACAAAGATATTCATTCTTGGGAGAGTGGATCAATAATATAGTAAAACAACACATGTATCATTATGAAGCAATTGGAAGCAATGCATAAATATAATTTAGAAAAATTTCATGGAATGCAACTAATACATTGATGAAAGAGAAATTTATGATTTTAAAATATCCAAATTAAAAATGAATAAAAATTTAAAATTAATGTTTAAGTTTTCATCTTTAGGAATCTGAAACCCAAAGATAAACAAGAGAGAGAAAATAATGAAGATTTGAGTTGAAATCAGTGAAATTGAAAATACATTATATATTTAAAACACATTATATATTTTAAAAAAGGATCAATATGTAAAATATAGATTATGACAAAGTAGAAAGAACACAAGTTATCAATATTAGGAATAAAAGAGGAGACATGATTATAGATCCTATAAACATTAAATGATAAAGAAATATTATAGGCTACTCCCCCATTTTTAATTTAGAAATGTAGACAAGGGGTAATTACTTTGGGTCACTGGATCCTTGATCTGAGAGCATCACAGTCTATTATTATGATATAAAAAGAATTAGTAGCAAATATACCATTTCAATAACATACCATGTAGAATGATTTAACACGTTTTAGGATGGAAGCCAATCAGTTTACAAAGTATTCAATCAGCTAGAAATGCAGGGCCCATGAGATTGGGCCTGCTTTTTAATGTATTCTGGGTGCTGTGACATATCCCCCACAAGTTTTAAGCCATTATTATTGTTACGTCAAACATCCATCAGATGATTTCTAATTTTTAAAAATTTTATTGGGAAGCATGAAATTTGGCTGCAGCAATACAGGCATAGTTATATTTAGTATGGCATTTAAGCCTTTGTTTGAATTTGAGAGCCGAAAGCTTATTATTGATATCTGTAATAATAGCTTTTTGAAGGAGCCCTAATTAGGAAGGGCTGTTGTAGCTAGCTGGAAGCCATAAGTTCCACCTGATATGTATGTGACGCACCTGTAGGCACCCGCAAACCTGAAGGTATATAACCGGGTGAAAGCGGTCCGAGTTAGGAGAACGGAGAATTCAGTCAGCCAGGCAGTCACTCGGTCGGTCAGAAGAATCAGAGCGGCCAGAACGTAGGCAGAGCGGTTACAGAAGAGAAACCAGATAGAAGAAGTAATGACTGGTCAGAGTTAGGCCGAGACTCCTGAGGAAGACAGAAGACAGAAGAAAGAAAGAAGGAAGAAAGAAGAGAGAAGAAAGAAGCTCTAATCTTACTCTAAGCTACAAGAAGAAAAGCTCGCTTTAATCTTTCTCTCTAAAAATCTTTCTTTCCCTCTCTAAGCTCTCTAAGAACAAGAGAGCAGAGCCTCTGACTCAGTTGAAGCCAGTTAAGAATTAAGCCGAAGCAGAGTAGCTGGCCAAAAGCTGAAGCAGAGTAGACAGCGAAAAGCCGAAGCAGAGTAGCCAGCGAAAAGCCGAAGCGAGCCGGCCAAAAGCCGAAGCAGAGTAGCCGGCCAAAAGCCATAAAAAATATAGAGAAAAAGCCTTGAGCTTTAGTATAAAGAAAAAAGCCATGAGCTTAAAAGAAAATAGAGAATTAAATAGCATGGTAAAAACCATGCAGAAAAAAAGCCATTGAGCTTTGGCAAGAAAGCCATAAAGAAAAATAAAGAAGAGGAAAAAAAAAAAAAAAAAAAGTCAAAGCCGCTTATACAATTGTGCTTAACTAAGTGCGTTAGCTGCTCCTCAGCAGTAGGCTTCCTTAAAGCCACAGCACCTTCTCAAAAAGGGCTCAAATATCCACCCTTTTAAAAACAAAAGGTGAAAAGCTAGGTAGGGACAAGAAAATAAAATAGAGAAAATAAAATAGAGAAAATAGAGAAAATAGAATTAAAGCACCTTTTTAAACTAAAGGGAAGGAATATGAAGGAGCCCTAATTAGGAAGGGCTGTTGCAGCTAGCTGGAAGCCATGGGTTCCACCTGATATGTATGTGACGCACCTGTAGGCACCCGCAAACCTGAAGGTATATAACCGGGTGAAAGCGGTCCGAGTTAGGAGAACGGAGAATTCAGTCAGCCAGGCAGTCACTCGGTCGGTCAGAAGAATCAGAGCGGCCAGAACGTAGGCAGAGCGGTTACAGAAGAGAAACCAGATAGAAGAAGTAATGACTGGTCAGAGTTAGGCCGAGACTCCTGAGGAAGACAGAAGACAGAAGAAAGAAGAAGGAAGAAAGAAGAGAGAAGAAAGAAGCTCTAGTCTTTCTCTAAGCTAAAAATCTTTCTTTCCCTCTCTAAGAAAAATCTTTCTTTCCCTCTCTAAGCTCTAAGAAAGTAGAAGTAAAAGTAGTAAAAGCTTAACTCTGCCTCCGAGAATTTTCCTCCCGTGGCGGCGCCGTGGCTGGCCGTGACAGGCAGCTTACAAATGGTGGCCCGTCCGGGCTCGGCAGGCAGAGAAGAAAAGCTAAGAAATAAGAGCAATGAAAAAGCATAGCCTCAGACTCAGTTGAGACCAGCAAAAAGAGTAGAAACAAGAGAGCAGAGCCTCTGACTCAGTTGAAGCCAGTTAAGAATTAAGCCGAAGCAGAGTAGACAGCGAAAAGCTGAAGCAGAGTAGCCAGCGAAAAGCCGAAGCGAGCCGGCCAAAAGCTGAAGCAGAGTAGCCGGCCAAAAGCCATAAAAAATATAGAGAAAAAGCCTTGAGCTTTAGTATAAAGAAAAAAGCCATGAGCTTAAAAGAAAATAGAGAATTAAATAGCATGGTAAAAACCATGCAGAAAAAAAAAAAAAAAAAAGCCACTGAGCTTTGGCAAGAAAGCCATAAAGAAAAATAGAGGAGAAAAAAAAAAAAAAAAAAAAAAAAAAGTCAAAGCCGCTTATGCAATTGTGCTTAACTAGGTGCGTTAGCTGCTCCTCAGCATTAGGCTTCCTTAAAGCCACAGCACCTTCTCAAAAAGGGCTCAAATATCCACCCTTTCAAAAATAAAAGGTGAAAAGCTAGGTAGGGAAAATAAAAATAGAGAAAATAAAATAGAGAAAATAGAACAAAAGCACCTTTTTAAACTAAAGGGAAGGAATATGAAGGAGCCCTAATTAGGAAGGGCTGTTGTAGCTAGCTGGAAGCCATAAGTTCCACCTGATATGTATGTGACGCACCTGTAGGCACCCGCAAACCTGAAGGTATATAACCGGGTGAAAGCGGTCCGAGTTAGGAGAACGGAGAATTCAGTCAGCCGGGCAGTCACTCGGTCGGTCAGAAGAATCAGAGCGGCCAGAATGTAGGCAGAGCGGTTACAGAAGAGAAACCAGATAGAAGAAGTAATGACTGGCCAGAGTTAGGCCGAGGCTCCAGAGGACTGGTCAGAGTAAGGCCGAGGCTCCCGAGGAAGACAGAAGACAGAAGACAGAAGAAGGAAGAAAGAAGAGAGAAGAAAGAAGCTCTAATCTTTCTCTAAGCTATCTTTCTTTACTCTAAGCTACTCTAAGCTACTAAGAAAAATCTTTCTTTCCCTCTCTAAGAAAAATCTTTCTTTCCCTCTCTAAGCTCTAAGATAGAAGAAGTAAAAGTAGTAAAAGCTTCACTCTGCCTCCGAGTTTTCTTCCCGCGGCGCCGTGGCTGGCCATGACAGGCAGCTTACAGCTTTTAGAATATTTAATTTAGTTGTAAACTCTTATCAATACTTACCTGCTTGCATAGGACTTTAGAAATATTTGAGCCAAATTATTAAGAAAATGAGTTTAGATTACATTTCTTACAATTTATATCTCTCATCCATTTCTCCTTATTTTTATATCTCCAATAATTAAAACATAAGAGGATTAAAAATAGGTTCATAGGCCACAGCAGGAACCCTTCTTGTGGATCTTGCCCAGAAAGTTAGATATGGGGCCATTTGTAAGATGGAGAAAATAAGGCAACAATTAAATGCCAGAGATCTTTTTGAATATCATCCTTCCTGAAATTTACAATATTACCAATGAAACATTCAGGGGTCATAGCATCATAAGAGAATGGATTATATGCATAAACATGGTGAATATGGAGACAGATATAAGCCTGAAAGAATACATTAATATATATAGAACCCAAATTATCATCAACTGAGAAATGACTGTTATAAATCCAAATGTGAATTATTGAGTTTTCTAGTGTAACATCAATCAATTTGCAAGGCTTTAATTTGGACTTCATTACATGGCTGTAAATAATACCCCAACAACAGGAGTAATCTAAATCATATAGATTGTTAAAGAATCAAAATGATAGCATATCTAATCTTATTTTTATATTCATAAAATTGTTTTTAGATAACTCAATTATATTTCTAGCTTTTTAGATTTTTTTTTTTTTTTTTTTTTTTTTTTTGGTACTGGGGATTGAACTCAGGGGCACTCGACCACTGGGCCACATCCCCAGCCCTTTTTTGTATTTTTTTTATTAGAGACAGGGTCTCACTGAGTTGCTAAGTGCCTCGCCATTGCTGAGGCTGGCTTTGAACTCACAATCCTCCTGCCTCAGCCTCCCAAAGTGCTGGGATTACAGGCGTGCGCCACCACGCCCGGCTTTTTTAGATCTTTAACTAAATTAAGAATCCAAATTAAACATGGTTGTTAGCAAATTCATTTTAAGAAGTAGAAGTGAAACACATTTAGTGACAGTACTTCATGTTAAGCCTTCTTGGCTTTAGACTTTTTATAGGAAGTGGCATCTTGATATGACTTCCTTTTTATCAATTTTTGAAGATCAACACAAAACTTTTTCACCATTACTAGAGATTTCATGTCATACTGGCAAAACATTTGTATATTTTATTTGTTTAGAAAAGAAGCCAAATTCTATTGCAGAATGATTAAGGCAGTCAAATATTGGTGCATATTACAGGCTTGTTATGGGAAAATTCCATTTCAATAATCATTCCATTTCAATAACTGTCCAGATATATAATCTTAAGTCCTAAAGACCAGTATGATGTCCTATGTTCTTCCTGTGTTGTCCTTTCCTCAAAAGTTACCTTTAAATAGCCAGTATGTTTAAATCCAGTCACATGGATGGGCATGATGTCAGTAGCTGTAAAACCATCCATCATAAGAGTGTTATTAGTAAATACTGGGATGTATTCTTTAGTCCACATTGCTAGGTACATTAGAGGTGGACTTGGGGAATGGGTCCATAGAAGTCTCTCCAAAGGTTTTACTTACCTGGCAACTCACAAAGCTTACATGGCTGTAAACATCGTGATTGGAGATTTTCCTTCCTGTGTTAGGTTTTCAAGCTGTCTTCACCACGACAGGTTTAGACTCTATCCTTTAATATCTGATTTATCCTATTGTTCCATGTGTTGCTCAGAAGCAGTGACACTTTTAGTATCATAATTTAAAGAAATTTTAAATAATTTTATGAGATTTAGTAGGGACATGTAGGGTTCTGTTTTTTTTCCCCTTTTTATTTATTTTTTAATATAAGAAAAAGTTGCTATAACTCTGTTTTTAGTGTAGTAAGATCAACTCAAATGTTTAACATCAGGTTTTGGATAAAGAGATTATATGAAAAAAAATTGGCATTAAAATAACATTGTAAAAGAACATTAATTATGTGATTTTTATAAGTTAAGAAAATATTAGTATGATATTATATATTTTTAACATTTTAAAATAATTTTATTGTTAAATATATATTCAAAATACTATTCAAGCACACATATACAATGTAGGGAATAATTATAAATCATTATCCCCATATAAGCCACATTGCCAGGTAGAAAACTCTAATATACTATTAAATACTAATGGAAATAGTGGCCACGCTTGTCATTTCAGTTTAGGAATTAGTTTTTTTATCTTTTTTTTTAATTTTATTTTTATAATTTTTAATATTTACAATTCATAGTGCCTGTATATAGCATCTTTTTACATACAACTATTTGTATACAAAGTATATTCGTATAATTCAGGTCTTCAATCATGCATTTAGGAAAATGATATCCATCTCATCCAACCACCTTTTTTTTTTCTTTTCTTTTCTCCCCCTCTCTCCCCCCTTGATCGCTCCCTTACCTTCCCTGCCCTTTGACTATTCTAGTGTTCCTCTAATCCTCCTATGTACCCCCATCCAACAATACTGTGAACTAGCTTCCTTATATCAGAGAAAACATTTGGTACTTGGATTTTTGAGACTGACTAACTTCACTTAGCATTATGTCTTCCAACTTCATCCATTTACCTGCAAATGCCATTATTTTATTTTATTTTATTGCTGAGTAAAATTCCATTGTGCGTATATACCACATTTTCTTAATCCACTCATTTACTGAGGGACATCTAGGTTGGTTCCACAACCTAGCTATTGTGAATTGCGCAGCTACAAACATTGAGATAGCTGTGTCACTGTAATATGCTGTTTTTAAGTCCTTTGGGAAGAGACCCAGGAGTGGGATGGCTGGGTCATAGGGTGGTTCCATTCCCAGTTTTCCAAGAAATCTCCATACTGCTTTCCATAACGGTTGCACCATTTTGCAGTCCCACCAGCAATGTATGAGTGTGCCTTTTCCCCCACATCCTCTCCAACATTTATTGTTGCTTGTGTTCTTGATAGCTGCCATTCTGACTGGAGTGAAATGAAATCTTAGAGTAGTTTTGATTTGCATTTCTCTAATTGCCAGCGATGTTGAACATTTTTTCATGTATTTGTTGATCAATCGTGTATCTTCTTCTGAGAGGTGACTTCTCAATTCCTTAGCCCATTTATTGATTGGGTTATTTGTTGTTTCGGTGTAAAGTTTTTTGAGTTCTTTATATATTCTAGAAATTAGTGCTCTATCTGATGTGCATGTATTAAATATTTGTTCCCAATTAGTTGGCTCTCTATTCACCTCACTAATTGTTTCTTTTGCTGAGAAGAAGCTTTTTAGTTTAAATGTATCCCATTCATTAATTCTTGGTAGTAATTCTTGCGCTACAGGATTCTTATTAAGGAACTTGGGACCTAATCTGACATGTTGGAAATTGTCGCTTACTTTTTCTTATATTAGG
This sequence comes from Tamias sibiricus, assembly GCA_025594165.1. NCBI lineage: Eukaryota > Metazoa > Chordata > Mammalia > Rodentia > Sciuridae > Tamias > Tamias sibiricus. Next base: position 78,623,990 of record CM046668.1, read on the forward strand.
CCTATTGTCTCTGGTCTAATTCCTAGGTCCTTGATCCACTTTGAATTGAGTTTTTTGCATGGTGAGAGATAAGGGTTTAATTTCATTTTGTTGCATATGGATTTCCAGTTTTCCCAGCACCATTTGTTGAAGAGGCTATCCTTCCTCCACTGTACATTTTTGGTGCCTTTGTCTAACATAAGATAGCTGAAATTATATGTATTAGTCTCTGTGTCCTCAATTCTGTACCATTGGTCCACCAGTCTGTTTTGGTGCCAATACCATGCTGTTTTTGTTACTATTGCTCTATAGTATAATTTAAAGTCTGCTATGGTGATGCCCCCTGCTTCACTTTTCTTGCTCAGGATTGCTTTGCCTATTCTGGGTCTCTTATTTTTCCAGATGAATTTCATGACTGCTATTTCTATTTCTTTGAAGAATGACATTGGGATTTTGATTGGAATTGCATTAAATCTGTATAATGCTTTTGGTAGTATGGACATTTTGACAATATTAATTCTACCTATCCAAGAGCAAGGTAGGTCTTTCCATCTTATGAGTTCTTCTATAATTTCTTTCTTTAGTGTTCTATAATTTTTGTTATAGAGGTCTTTCACCTCTTTCGTTAGGTTGATTCCCAGGTATTTCATTTTTTTGATGCTATTGTAAATGGAGTAGTTTTCATCATTTCCCTTTCAGAGGCTTTGTTGCTGATGTACAAAAATGCCTTTGACTTAGGGGTATTGATTTTGTATCCTACTACTTTGCCTAATTCATTTACTAGTTGTAAAAATTTACTGGTAGAGTTTTTTGGGTCTTCTAGGTATATTATCATGTCATCAGCAAATAGTGCTAATTTGAACTCTTCTTTTCCTATATGGATCCCTTTAATTTCTTTTGTCTAATTGCTCTGGCCAGAGTTTCTAGTACTATGTTAAATAGCAGTGGTGAAAGGGGGCATCCCTGTCTTGTTCCAGTTTTTAGAGGGAATGCTTTCCATTTTTCTCCATTTAAGATAATGTTAGCCCTGAGCCTTGCATAAATAGCTTTTATAATGTTGAGATATGTTCCTGATATTCCTAATTTTTCCAGTGTTTTGAACATAAAGGGGTGCTGTATTTTGTCAAATGCTTTTTCTGCATTATATTTTTCTGCATTATTGAGATAATCATATGATTTTTATTTTTAAGTCTATTGATGCGATGTATTATGTTTATCGATTTCCAAATGTTGAACTGCACTTGGTATTGTTCTGTTCTTCTTTTTCTAGTGCTTTGAGAGGTGTGATATTAAGTCATTTATTTTTTTTTTTTTTTTTTAAGGAATGAACTAAGTGCAATGAATTTTCCTCTTACTACTGCCTTCATAGTGTCCCAGAGATTTCTATATGGTGTATCTGTATTCTCTCATTTACCTCTAGGAATTTTTTTAATCTCCTCTATGATGTCTTCTTCAACCCCTTGTTCATTCAGTAGCATGTTGTTTAGCTTCTAGTTGTTGGAGTAGTATTTCTTATTCCTTATTTTGTCGTTGATTTCCAATTTCATCCCTTTATGGTCTGATAGAATGCAGGGTAGTATCTCTGTTTTTTTATATTTGCTGAGAGTTGCCTTGTGACATAATATATGGTCTATTTGGGAGAAGGGGCCATGTGCTGCTGAGAAAAAAGTGTATTCATTTACTGAGGGATGAAATATTCTATATATGTCTGTTAGGTCTAAGTTATTAAATGTCTTAAGGAGGCCTAAAGTTTCTTTGTTTAGCTTTTGTTTGGATGATCTATCCATTGGTGAGAGAGGTGTGTTGAAGTCCCCTTGAATAACTGTGTTGTGGTCTACTTTACTCTTGAACTTGAGAAGAGTTTGTTTGATGAGTGTAGGTGCTCCATTATTTGGGGCATATACATTTATGGTTGTTGTTATATCCTGTTGATGAATGGTTCCCTTAAGTAATAAGAAATATCCATCTTTGTCCCTTTTGATTAGCTTTGGCTTGAAGCCTACCTTATTTGAATTGAGAATGGAAACCCCTGCCAGCTTCCGCAGGCCATGTGAGTGATAAGACTTTTCCCAGCCTTTCACCTTCAGTCTATTGATGTCTTTTCCTAGGAGGTGTGTTTCTTGGACACAGCAAATTGTTGGGTCATTTCTTTTAATACATTCAGATAATATGTGTCTTTTGAATGGCGAGTTTAGGCCATTAACATTCAGGGTTATTATTGAGATGTGATTTTTATTCCCATCATTTTAATTTGTATTATGGTCTTTAGCTTGATTTGGTTTCTCTTCTGGTTGGTATTTCCCTTAGTTTAATATCTCCCTTTGTTGATTTTCGTTATTATCTTTCTCTTCTTCTTCATGAAAAATTTTGCCCAGGATGTTCAGAAGTGCTGGCTTTCGAGTTGCAAAATCTTTTAACTTTTGCTTGTCGTGGAAGGTTTTTATTTCATCTTAGAATCTAAAGCTCAATTTTGCTGGATATAGGATTCTTGGTTGACATCCCTTTTCTTTCAGAGCTTGAAATATGCTATTCCAGGATCTTCTTGCTTTTAAGGTCTGGGTTGAAAAGTCTGAACATAGTCTGATTGGTTTCCCCCTATATGTAATCTGCTTCCTTTCTCTTGTGGCTTTTAATATTCTCTCCTTGCTCAGTATATTACTCATTTCATTATAATGTGTCTTGGTGTGGTTCTGTTGTGATTTTGTATGTTTGGTGTTCGGTAAGCCTCTTGAACTTGATTTTCCCATTCATTCCTCAAGTTAGGAAAATTATCTGTAATTATTTCATTAAATTAATTACTCATTCCTTTGGCTTGAAACTCTGCCCCCTCCTCTACCCCAATCACTCTTAATTTTGGTCTTTTTATGTTGTCCCATAATTCTTGAATATTCTGTTCTTGGTTTCTTATCATTTTTGCTGTGTAATCTAGATTTTTCTCTAGGATATATATTTTGTCTTCATTGTCTGAGGTTCTTTCTTCCAAGTGATCTACTCTGTTGGTGATACTTTCGATTGAGCTTTTATTTTGGTTTATTGCTTCTTTCATTTCCAGAATTTCTGTTTGGTTTATCTTTAGAGCCTCTATCTCCCTATTGAAGTAATCTTTTACTTCCTGTATTTGTTTATGGAGTTCTTTGTCAAAATGATCTTTCACCTCCTGTATTTGTTCCCTCATTTCATTTTTGAGTTCATTCTTAAGTTCTGCAAACACTTGGAATATTGTAATTTCTAAATTCCATCTCTGGCATTTCACCAACTGTGCTTGCCATAGAATCTACTGAGGAGGTATATTGATTTGTTTGTTACACTTTCTTCCCTTGTTTCTTCATATTGCTTGTGTGTCTTATCTTCCTGCACTGTGGGACCTTGACTATTTTGATTTTACCTTAAAGCCTTATGTTGCTGCTGTAGTATAATGCTATCAGATACCCTTATATTTCCTTTACATTTTAAAATCAAACACTTTCTATTCAGAAAATCCCAGTTTGATCACAATGTACAGATTTATTTAACCCAGATATTGTTTCCAACTACTTTGTACGCTTTTGATGGGGATTTATAGTTTTAAGTATTGGACACAGAGTTGATATGTTTAGGAAGAAAGAAGTGAGTGTATTGAATTGTTCTTTCTTAGAAAGTATGAAAAGAGAGTTCTATGGAAGTGGTTTAGTACCAGCAGATGAAAGAGGAAAGAAAATAGAGTTAATGATTAGGTGGAAAGACCAATTTACATATATACCTAACTTATGCAGCAGTTGAGAGAAGAAATAAAGAAAAATGGAAAAGAAAAAAAAAATGACAAAGAGTAGAAATTAGTGTAAGAGAGAGAGAGAGAGAGTGAGTCAAGAAAATTGAGAGAGAATAAACTATATATAACACCACTTTGCTATATATTTCAATTGTACACGTTCTAGAAATCTCAATTTCTGTGTATAACTTGTTTTTGCCTCTGTTTAGTATGCAATGGCAGGGTGTAAATAGGGAGGATGAAGGAAGAAGAAAAAATACAAAAGTGAGAAAAAGTAAAGAAAGAAAGAAAAGAGGAGCAGAAGCAAACAAACTCACTGTCAATCAAAACAAAAACAAATAAAAAACAAACAAACAACCCCCCCCAAAAAAAAACAACAACAAAACAAACAAACAGACAAAAAAAAAATGTTGAACCCAGGAACAATTTTCAAAGAAAATGCACCCTGGGAAGCCCTTCTTTTTTCCCTTCCAGTTTAAGCCAATTGACCTGGTTCACGTCCAGTCAGTGATCCTGTTAGTGGAGTCACTGCTGCACCTTTGGCCAGTTGCAGAATGGCACAGCAGAAGAGTGGCTCAGTGGGTGCCTCCCTCTTGTTCTGGTTGCAGCTGGGCAGGTCGCACTTCCCCCAGGAGTGGAGTGGGCTTTTCCTCAGGTCGGGCCCTGCGTGCAGCAGCAGGGAGCTGCTACTCTGGGCCGTGGAGGCCAGGCAAACTGGCGGCTGGGTCTCTCCTTCCGGGCGGGTGAGGACTAGCACATGCGCAGCCCGGGTTTGATCCTCAGCATCCACATAGAAATGAATGCATCGTGTACAACTTTTGAAACATCTGTTTTATGTCCTGTCCTGGTGAAAATTATTGGGTATAATGAGAACTCATGGCTGTCAGTCACTGGTGGCTGGGAAGACACTGGGCTGTAGTCACACCCTGCCAGATAGTATTTCAGGCAGGCACTGAGGATGCTCTTTGAAAATAAGAAGGCAGCAGAGTGTCTGCCACTGACATACTCCCCACCTGACGCCCAGGAGGACTCTGCAATAATTTTTATAACTCTTCCTTAGTAGCATGGCTGTAGAGAAAAGAGGAAATTAAGATTCTTGGAGAAACCTGTTGATAGAATTAGAAATTAGTTTATCTAACTTAACATGGGGAAAAAATGTTGCCAAAGAAATTTAGTATTTATTCAGAAACGTGACAGAAAGGTTTTGCAGCTGGGTGTTTGCCTGGAGGGCAGGGCTGGAAGGCCCACCCAAGCAATGGTGGGAGGGAAGGAGAGGAAGCCCCAGAAAGTGCACTTTTTTGGAAAGGCCAAGCCCTGGCTATGGAAGGCAGGGCTTGGAAGAAGCCCAACAGGAAGAAATCCACCATGTTGCTGTTACTATGTGGCCAGAACTGTTTCTCCATGTTTTCCATGTGACCCAAAATTCTGCCTGCAGCCCTGTCTCAAGAGTCAAAAGGTGCAACTTATGTCCACGTGCTAATGCCCTTTTCAATGCTTTATTCACTCAATACAATTTTGCTCCATAGATTCTTAATTCTCACACTGCAATAGACCTAATCAATTCAAAGCAAACAATTGCAAGTTAATTCTAAACACTGAAAACACACTCAATCATGACAGACCTATTACAGACATTCCCTCTTAGGATGTCCAGCGGCGTGGCAGCGGAGGGGCGGCGAGCGTGCGCTGCGGCAAGCCCGTAGGGATTTCGGGGGAAGCGGGGAATGCGTGAACTTTATTCACTCGAGGAGCGGACGCGGTAGGGCACGACAACGGTCGCCGTGCTTTAGGGAGGCTCGCGCGGGCGGGCGGGGGGGCATAGATTCTTAATTCTCACGAAGACTGGGTTAGGGTGGCGCGGCTAGTGATAGCAAAACCTAATCACGGCCAAGTGTCAAAGTGGGTCGGTGCCGCAAACAATTGCCGGGACCAAGTTAATTCTAAACACTCCGGCGGCGGGCGCGGAACGCCGCGGGGCGGCATGCTAAGTTTAAGTGCTAGATTTATCTTAAGTCTTAGACCTTAAGTCTGTTAGGGTCCAGTTTCACTAATTTTTCTCACAAATTACAAAGAGCCGGACAGTATGTAATACACAAACAGAGTTTATTGAGCCACCTATCTGGGGTCAAGCTTTCCCACAGACATGCAAGAGGGCACGACACCGAACAAAGGAAAGCCTCAGATTATATAGCATGACCTATGTTGAAGGAGCCTATAATCAAGGAGATAGCTAAAGATTGAGGTTAGCTGAGAGCCATAAAAGATGTTCTAGTTTCCACCTGATAGTAATACATTATCCAAAGAATCTTTGTATGCCCATGAACACTGCGTGACGCACCTGTAAGCTCGAGCTGTAAGCACATGTCCTTGTTAAAGCTATATGTATATAACTGGGTGAGTTTAGTTAGTGTGTGTGGGAAGAAGAAGAAGGTGGTGGTTGGAGTTAGAGCGTTTGGAGTGATTCCTGGAGCCGGAGAGAGAAGAAGAAGAATAAAAGACCTTTTTTCATTTTCATCCTGCCTCCGAATTTTCCTGCGGCGTTCGTTGCTCCAAGCGGTTTCCGCTTCAGGCAGCAACAAGTGGTGGCCTGTACTGTGAATTCGGCGGCAAGGTAAGAAAAAAGAAAATTTAAAAATATGGGAGCGAATATAACAAAAAGTTGGTTTATAAAAGCCACGAATGAAATATTTGATATTGAAAACTCAGAGGATAGTGAGAAAAGTGAACAAGAAAGCATATCCTCTGACTCAGTTGAGACCAGCAAGGAGAGTAGTAATGTAAATTCAAAAGTAAGAACTGCAAAAGCCATCAGAAGCTTAATAAAATTAGCTAAGGAGTATGTACTCTCCTTAGAAGCTGAAACTCAGGATACTAGTGAAAGTGATGATAGTAACAAGGAGCCAAACCATGAGAGTACGGTCTCCTCCACTGAGCCAGTTAGGAATTATGAAGCTAGTAGTGAGGAGGAATCAAAAAGTGATTCGGGGAGCACAGTCTCCAATAAAAAGAACAAAAAGAAATTAAAAAAGAGAAAAGACCGTCAAATAGAGGAACCACTAGTGCCCTCTGCTCCTTCATGGATAGAATACCGAACAGAAACAATAAGGAGTATTGATCAGAATGTACGTGCCCTTGAGGTAGAAATTGGCGGCCTTTCTGAGCGCTTATACGCTCTCGAACAACATAGACCGCAGGAGCACCTAGAACTGCCAGTATTTCAAAATGAAGAGGGACAAAGATATCACGAGTCCCTAGACTTTAAGACAATAAAGAATTTTAAAGAGGCGGTAATGACTTATGGGCCTCAAGCTCCGTTCACATTAAGTATGATAGAGTCACTTAACACCCTAATCTTAGCCCCCTCAGATTGGAAAAGTCTATGCAGAGTGGTACTAAGTGGGGGACAATACCTAACCTGGAAAACTCAATTCCAGGAACTTTGTTCAGAAATAGCAAAGAGAAATGCTGCAGCAGGTTTCCCTCAACGCAATATAGATATGCTCACAGGGGAAGGTCAGTTCGCCAAACTACAAAATCAGCTACAATACGATCCAGGTGTGTATGCCCAGATACACACTGCAGCTGTGAAAGCCTGGAAGACAATATCAGGCACAGGGGATCTGCAAGGCAGCCTATCAAAAGTTATACAAGGGCCTAACGAACCTTATGCTGATTTTGTAGATAGACTCTTAAAATCAACATCTAGAGTTTTTGGCAAAGTCGAGCAAGCTATGCCTTTAGTTATCCAATTAGCATACGAGAACGCTAATAAATATTGCCAGGATGCAATAAGGCCGTGGAGAAGTAAAAAAGACTTATCAATTTATATCAGACTGTGCAAAGACATTAACGAGGCCATTATCACAGGCAACGTAATTGCTGCAGTGATGAAAAATTCCTCCCCTCAAAATTCCCAAAGGATTCAACCTAGAACAGGATATTCTAGACAAAAGTATTATAATCAACCAAGATATGCTAAGCAATATCCCCCAAGGGTAATAAGATCAAATTCATACCACGCTCCAGGCCGATGACCCAGGTGCCAAAAGGGTATACATTGGGCCAATCAATGCCATTCCAGATATGATATATATGGAAATGATTTATCAAGGATTTCAAAAAATGGGGCATGGGGCCCAATGCCCCGGGGCCCACAAATGTGCGAGGCACTAGAGGAGGAATGCGCACTAGAGGAGGAATGCCCTCAGATCCAAATGATTTCCTCGTCACAATCCCTCCTACCCATTAACTCCCTTATCAGAGGGACAAGAGGAAGTGCAGGATTAGATCTCTGTCCTACTGCCCGGATGGTCCTGACACCTGAAATGGGGGTTCAGCTGATTCCTACGGGAATCAGGGGACCTCTCCCTTCAGGAACTGTGGGACTAATCCTTGGGCGTAGTTCCAAGAGTTTATTAGGCTTTAATGTTATACCAGGGGTTATTGATTCAGATTTATAATGGAGAGATTAAAATAATGCTAAGTACACACAGGGGCATCATCTCCTTAAATCAAGGAGACAGAATCGCACAGCTGCTCCTCATTCCCAGTCTCCATAGTTCTTTTAAAAGCATGCCACAAAATAGAAATAGCAGAGCATTCGGTTCCACTGGTTCAGGACCTATGGCTTTCTGGGTACAGGATTGTTCACGGAGGCCGATGTGCAAATTAAAAATTCAAGGTATAGAGATGGAGGGGCTGATTAATACAGGAGCTGACTCTTCCATCATAAATCTACAACAATGGCCTAAGCACTGGCCTCTACAGAAAGCCTCAACCAGTTTAAGAGGCTTGGGATATAGTAATACCCCAGCACAAAGTGCTGTAATCTTAAATTGGCAAGACAATGAAGGCCATACAGGAACATTCCAACCTTATGTTTTAAACAGCTTGCCAGTTACCCTATGGGGAAGAGATATCTTACATCAAATGGGGCTACACCTAGCAACCAAGCCTGCAGGTGTTAAGAATAAAAATCCTAATCATAATAAAAAAGGCAAAGGACATGTTTTCTAGGGCCACTGATAAAACAATTTTAAAAATACCATGGCTCTCTAATAAGCCAGTTTGGGTCCCTCAGTGGCCCCTATCCAAAGAAAAATTGCAAGCAGCCCATCAATTAATTAAAGAACAATTAGAAGCAGGACACATAGAGCCTTCCACCTCTCCCTGGAATTCTCCCATATTTGTAATTAAGAAAAAAATCGGGAAAATGGAGACTATTACAAGACCTAAGACAAATTAATAAAACAATGCAAATTATGGGACCTACCCAACCTGGACTTCCTAATCCTGTAGCTATTCCAAAAAACTATTACCTTATAACTCTTGATATAAAGGACTGTTTCTTTTCCATTCCCCTACATCCTCTGGATGACCCCAGGTTTGCTTTTTCAATTCCTTCTATCAATAATAATGGCCCTGATAAAAGATATCAATGGAAAGTATTGCCGCAGGGAATGGCAAATAGCCCTACAATGTGCCAACTATATGTGGACAGAGCTATACAGCCCATTAAAAACAAATATCAAGACCTCATGTGTCTACACTACATGGACGATGTTTTATTAGCTCACCCTAATCAACAAATCTTATTTAATATATTTAGTGAAATAACAAAAAAAAAAAAAATATGGATTACATATAGCAGAAGAAAAAGTTCAAAGCAGATCACCTATACTATATTTAGGCTTTAAAATCATGGATACTTTTGTTAAACCCCCCAAAATTCTAATAAGTAAAGAACATTTGACCACCCTCAATGATTTCCAAAAATTATTGGGAGACATTAATCGGCTTCGCCCTACACTAAGCCTCACTACTGGACAATTAAAACCTTTATTTGACATCCTTCGCGGGAACCCTGATCCATCCTCACCGCGAACATTAACTCCTGAGGCCAGGAGAGCTCTAAAATTAGTAGAACAGGCCATTGAAAGATCCCATTGTGATAGATTTGATTTTGCACAACCACTAATATTGATTATTATTCCTTCACAATATACACCAACAGGAGTATTTTGGCAACAGGGACCTATATTATGGATACATTTGCCTGTCTCTCCTAAAAGTACAATTGAGTCTTATACCTCCATGGTGGCTAAACTTATTCTTCAAAGACTTAAAACCTCTACTAAAATATTTGGAATTCATCCCGCTACTATTATTACTCCTTATTCATCGTCACAGGTTGAATATTTGTGCTTCAATGATAATGATTGGGCTATAGCTAGATGCTCTACTTCTGCAAATTTTGACAATCATATTCCTAAATCTCCTATACTGTCCTTTTATATCAATCATCCTATCATATTCCCACAGGTAATAAAAAATCAACCCATTCCTAAAGCATTTAATGTATTTACAGATGGATCCTCTAACGGTACTGCTGCAGTAGTCACTCAAAATGAAAAAATGATTCATATCACTAATCAAAAATCAGCTCAATTAGTGGAACTCGAAGCTATAATAATAGCTCTGGAAAATTTTAAAGAACAGCCTATGAATATTTTCTCAGCCAGCCACTATATTGTACATGCTGTCCCTAAATTAGAGCTAGCGGGTCCAATAGCACCACATACTCCAGCTTTTAAATTGTTTTCTCAAATCCAAAATCTCCTATGGCAACGAAAAGAACCTTTATTTATAGGTCACATAAGAGCTCACACTAATCTGCCTGGTCCTCTCCATGAAGGTAATCAAAAAGCTGATGCCCTCACTAAAACAATATTTATATTTACTACAGTACAACAAGCTACTTTATTTCATTCCCAGTTCCACGTTAATAGCACTACCTTAAGACAAAAATTTAAAATCACAAAAGAACAAGCTTATAGAATTGTAAAAGAATGTCCATCTTGTGTAACACTTTTGCCCAATCCACATTATGGGGTTAACCCACAAGGTTTGATGCCCAATCATTTGTGGCAGATGGATGTCACACATGAGCCAAGTTTTGGAAAATTACGATTTATTCATGTCACTATAGATACATGCTCAGGCATGATTTTTGCTTCTTTACATTCCAGAGAAAAAGTTAAAGATACTATATCTCATTGTATGCAAGCTTTTGCTGCATTGGGCATCCCCAAAACGCTTAAAACAGATAATGGCCCTGCATATACATCCACATCCTTCAAACAATTTTGTACAAAGTTCAATATTATCCACAAAACAGGTATCGCTTATAATCCTCAGGGACAAGGAATAATTGAAAGAGCAAATCGGACACTTAAAAATATGTTACTAAAGCAAAAAGATGGAAACTGGAACAATCCTAAGGACAGATTGGCAGTTGCCCTGTTTACCCTAAATTTCTTAACTTTAGATTCTAATGGACATTCGGCTAGAGATAGACACTGGAACCCACACCAACAACATAAACCTTTGGTTTACTGGAAGCATGTTCTCTCAGGTACATGGAAGGGTCCAGACCCAGTATTAATTTAGGGGAGAGGATCTGTTTGTGTTTTTCCAAAGCACGAATCCTCTCCAATATGGATACCATCTAGATTGATAAAGCAGGTACAAAGTCTAAAGGATCAAGACGAAGTTATTGAGGAGTCTAGATTGAATAAACAAGTACAAAATCAAGAGGACCAAAATGAAGGTATGGAGTGATTCCCTTAAAAGAGTCCTCCATTAAAATTTACAACTTAAATTTCATCTTCCCGGCCAGGACAAAAAGATCTCTCTTTAGTGTATACACAATTGTATTTTTTTTCTTTTATATATGTCTTTATGTCTGTGCATTTGTCTAAATCTCATGTTAATGTGATGTCACAAATACATGTTTATATTTGCATCTGTCTAGTGTGACGTCACAAATAATTAAGCGCTTATGAAAAAAAAATAGGTAGATAGATATAGATCCAAATAACGTTAATTCATTTAAGCTTAGAATATTCTAATTAGATAATCAATATATATATAGATAGATAGATATTCATATAAGTTCAGAATACTCTAATTAGATAATCGATTATAATGATAATCAATTTTGATTTATAGTTGTCTCCGGGACTTCTCTTCAGCTGTGAATATGTTTAATGTTGTATAACCTGATATTTTGGTGTTCTGACAGAGGATGTTTATTTGTTATTAACTTCATTTGTTTAATAGCTGATTAATTTAAATTATTTTAACAGGTATAGGATTGCTGTGTATATAGAGACTTGAGGATTCCAGCTAACAAATTATTTTTCCAAAGTGCCTTTAGCTTTTCTTTATCCTTAATGCAGTAAACACCCTCAGTTTCTCTTTGATTATTTCTGAATGTGATATTTTGCCAGCTTATGTTTGTGGGAGCTTAAGCAGCAATGTGTGTGAGCAGAGATCAACTTTTATTTTCTACTCTAATAATTCTTTTTTTAGTTTGACATCTCACCTTTTGATCTCAGTGCTGGAATAGCACTGCCTTTCCCTTAATAATGGATGCTTGAGTTTTTAGGTAGCGGGCCCTGAAGATTTGCCGGTGGAAATGTCTAGACATAAAAAAGATGGCTGCTGCTACAACTGCAGGGACCGCGGTCGCTGCAAGCATCCCTGCTGCTCAAGCATCAAACAACCTAACCAGCAGTGTGGCCTCTGCTCTGCATGCATGGGGCCTCCTGAATCTAGGTGTTATAACTTATGGACATTTTGATTTTCCATTATTTTGGGACATTACGGGACAATGCCTTGCGGGTATTTGTCTAAGAGAACTCAGTGCGTTACTTGATGAAACTAAGGGCAGCTGATTCGCTTAAAGAACTTGATACGCTATGGAAACTTGGCTCATCAGCAGTAGGCTTACCGCCTTACAGCCGCAGCATCTCCTAAAAATTGGACGGCTGTTAGTCAACACACAGTCGATCCTGAAGGGCTCTATTGGATGGCTGGTTAGCCTATGACGGGTAAGATCCCCAGAAGGGGGCAACCTAAGACACGGCACAGTCGCACGGGACAGTCTAATGTGGCCGGCATGTCAACCTAAGCCAGGAGTCAGGACAGCCTAGACTCCCATGACGGGTAAGAATGTTGGTTGCACATGGACGTCCTAGAACATCCCCTCTTTTAAAACTAAAAGGGGGAAATGAAGGAGCCTATAATCAAGGAGATAGCTAAAGATTGAGGTTAGCTGAGAGCCATAAAAGATGTTCTAGTTTCCACCTGATAGTAATACATTATCCAAAGAATCTTTGTATGCCCGTGAACACTGCGTGACGCACCTGTAAGCTCGAGCTGTAATCACGTGTCCTTTTTAAAGCTATATGTATATAACTGGGTGAGTTAGTTAGTGTGTGTGGGAAGAAGAAGAAGGTGGTGGTTGGAGTTAGAGCGTTTGGAGTGATTCCTGGAGCCGGAGAGAGAGAAGAAGAAGAATAAAAGACCTTTTTTCATTTTCATCCTGCCTCCGAATTTTCCTGCGGCGTTCGTTGCTCCAAGCGGTTTCCGCTTTAGGCAGCAACACTATGTTATGGCCCGCGCATGCAAAATTTGCCCTGAACAAAAAGAAGCCTCGGATTACCTGCGTCCTGGTTGGAGCAAATAGCCCGAGCTCGTGAAATTCAAACAGCCTGTCTCAGGGCTCAACATTCTAGCTCACCTGGGGGTGGGGGTTTCTATCCTACTATCCTAATATTCCAGCCCGCCTGGGGGCGGGGGTTACTATCCTAACAAGTCTAGCAGATGCACACTCACTCACAATGCAGCAATCAGGTCAGGAATCCACAAAAGCTTATTATTTAATTATCAGATTATTTCCCATCTGATGTTAGAATACCAGCAGTTTTTGTGGGATTCTGCCAGGCGGGAGCTATCTGAGCTATGACCTAGCACTGTTCATTCTGGGCCCCATGAACCACCGCTGCTGTTGCATTTGGCTCCCATGTCCCAGGCAAACATCTGTGCCACTGTTCTCCCCCAGAGCTTCCCCCAGCCACTTGTGTTCTGCTGGTGTTAGGATAGTAACCCCCACCCCTAGGCAGGTTGGAATGTTAGGATAGAAACCCCCACCCCCAGGCGAGCTAGGATGTTAAGCCCCGAGGTGGGCTATTTGAATTTTGCATGCGCAGGCTATTTGCTCCAACAGGGACATAGGTAATCCGAGGCTTCTCTTTGTTCAGGGTGAATTTCGCGTGTGGGCAATGACGTAGGTAATGCTATATAATCTGAGGCTTTCCTTTGTTCAGGGTCTTGTGGTTCCTGTGTGTCTGTGGGAGAGCGTGACCCCAGCTAGCTGGCTCAATAAATTCCATTTGTGTATTACATTACTGACCGGCTCTTTGTGGTTCATGGGGAAAATTAGCAAAACTGGACCCTAACACTGGCTCTGTGATGTTTGATGTTCAGCCTGCCTGCCTGAGCCTATGGATAAATTTCTCCCAGTCTGCAGGTGGGCATCTGGGCTCTGCTGTTCAGTCCACAACAAATAATTTCCCACCCCAAAGTGGGCTTTACTTAGCAAGGGACCGATCATGGGACAGGATAAATCAAAGTAGGTTGCATTTGGTGGCTAAGTGCTAAGTGGCTAAGTTCATTGAGTTGGCTTTTCTTTTTTTCTTTTCTTTTGTTTTTTTTTTTCAGCATTCCTAAGAGACAAAATCACTGCCTGCACACCTTGTTGTAGGTTAGAGACCTTGCCTGAATTTGCCTTAAGAGCTGTTTTTCTGTCCCAAAGTTGTGTGATTAGAGTTCAGCTGGGCTACCCCTTTAAGTTAGATTGCTCTACTATAGTGTTCTGTAAGGATACAGTGGGAGGTGACTGTAGCAGGGAATTTGCCACTGAGTTTTAAATTGCTCAAGCACCCTCCAAAGCCCTAATTTCTATTATTATTAATTTCTATTTTTTTAATAAGGATTCTGTAATGCAGGCTTTCTTGCTACAAATTCTTTTAAGTTTTGTTTATCATGGAAGGTTTTTATTTTGTCATCAACTCTGAAGCTTCATTTTGCTGGATTCTTGGTTGGCATCCATTTTCCTTCAGAGCTTAGTTTATGTTGTTCCAAGATCTCCTGGCTTTGAGGGTCTGCATTGAAAATCTGCTAAGATTTGAATTGCTTTCCCCCTTCCTTATATGTAATCTGATTCTTTTCTCTTGTGATCTTTAAAATTCTATCCTTATTCTATCTCTTCTTGACACTGGGCTTTCCCTGGAAAGGCATTGTTTCTAAGAAATTATTCCTGCATTCTCTAATATACACAGGGGAAGTGTCCTCTTAGTTTTCTAAATTTGTTACGATTTTGACTCACAAATTAATTAAGTTGATTAATTAATTAATCAATTCCTTTCGCATGCAGAAGCTTTTCAGTTTGATGCAATCTAATTTGCCTATTTTTACTTTATTTTGGGGGGTCCTATTCAAGACATTACTGCCAAAGCCGATATTAAGATTTTTCCCTATGTATCTTTTAGTTTTATGAATTCATCTCTTAAATTCAGGGTTTTATTCCATTTTGAGTTGAATTTTGTGTATATTGTAAAATGAGAATTTTGTATCACTTTTTTTTTATATGTGGACTTTTAATTTCTGAAGACCATTTATTAAAAAAGATTATCCTTTCCCTACAGTGTATTTTTGGCACCCTTGTCAAAGATTAGTTGATTGTATGTGGTGTATTTATTTTGGGGTCCTACATTATGTCCGCTTATACTCTACATTGGTTTTTATATCACTACCATCCTACCTTACTGTAGCTTTTTGATATATCTTGAAATCAAGAAATATGACACCTCCAGCTTTGATCTTCCAACACAAGACTACTTTCTCAAATGTTAAATAGTTGTAAATAAAATGTAAAAAAAAAAAAAAAGTTAAATAGTTGTCAGTGTACAAGTCTTTCACCTCTATAGTTAAGTGTATTCATACACACCTGATGTGTTTTGATGTTAATGAAAAAAAATTTTTTTTTTTTACTTTTTTTGATACTTCATTGTCGGTGCAATTTATTTTGTCTTTTGATTTTTGTATCTTATTTTGTTCACTTACTAGTCTAAAATGTGGTGTGTGTGTGTGTGTGTGTGTGTGCATATTTGTGCAAGTGTGTGTGCATGCACATGTACACATGTCAAGTGTTTAGGGTTTCTATATATACAATATGTCTTCTACAAACAGAAATTGATATGTCTTCTTTTCTATCTAGGATGACATTTATTTCTTTTCCTCCTCTGATTTCTGTGGCTTAGAATTTAATACAATATTGAATAGAAGCGGAGACAGTGGGCATCATTACCTTGTTCAAGACCTTAAAAGAAAAGTTTCCAGTTTTTGAACACTGAGTATGAGAATTGTGGGATTCAACTATATAGTCTTTATTATGTTGAGATAAGTTCTTTATAAACTTAATTTGTTGACAGGGTATTAGATTTTGTCAAATTCATTTTCTCATCTATTGAGATGATCACGTATATTTTCCTTCAGTCTGTTACTATAGTATGTGACATTGAATTTCATATGTTAACTAACTATCATTGCATCTCAGGAAGAAATGACTTGGTCATGATGCATCATCCTTTTAAAGAGCTCTTGAATTCAGTTGCTAATTTTTTTTTGAAATTTTTTTCCATTTATATTCATCAGAGTTGTTTGCCTATAATTTAATTTTTCCATTTCCTTTTGTTGTTTTCTCTGGTTTTGGTATTAGGGTGAGATTGTTTGGCAGTGTTCCTTCTTTTTGTGAGGGGAAATTTGATTATGGTTCATTAAAAATGTGGTAGAACTTGGTTAAAATCAGACAAAACTAAATTGAAAAACAGTTTGCAAAATATCGGACTAGAACTCATAAAAAATGCTAAGGTCATAAAAGACAAGGAAATATTGAGAAATGAAGGAAAAGTAACAGACTGGAGGAGAACAACGAGGTACAACCAGATGGGATACAGAATACTAGATTAGATCTTGGAAAAGAAAAAGACCACTAGGATAAAATACAGGTTAATTTGTAAAAGGTTAATGGCATCATAATATTATTCTGGTTTTGACCATTTACTTTGCCTATTAAAAAATATTATCAAGGAACGTTGCTTAAAACATACATGAATCTGTACCATTATTTAAATTTAACAGCAAGCTTAAAATCATTCAAAAGAAAAAATTAAAAATAAAACCAAAAATGGCCCAGACCGGAACCCCTGGGCCTGTGTGGACCAGAACACCATGTGATACAGGTTCTTATCAACCACCGTGTGGCTGCACCCAAACCACCTCCATTTTGGAACACTGCAGCCACTGCCATAGCCCATTCCACGTGGTAATCTCCACTGTGGGACAACAAGCAGGACCAAGAGGCAGCTGCCCATTGCAGCACCGCACAACACAATATTCCATCACTGAATAGGCCACCCAACGCCATTGCACAGCCCATCTGTCCAGCCCCATCTCCAAAAGTGGTTGCCGCCATCTTGGGACACCTCCACTGCCATCTTGGGTTACCCATGCTGCAATCTCCACCACCTTTACTTGGGGAAGATTCCATCTCCAGACACCAACTGAGGCCTAGAAGCCCAACAGCAAGGTTCCTACAGGCTTAACACTACTGCCTCCACCAACTAGAAATGTGGCTGCTTTCATCCAGGGACAATAACTAGGACCTGGAAGGCCATCACCAAGGTCCCTGTGGGCCTGGTTAAACCAGAGGTATCCCTACTAGGTGTGCTAACAGTCACCATCCTGTTGCAGAGGTAACTGGGAGCTTTGTATGGGGTGCCTCTCTCTCTTTTGTTTTCTCCTGCTAACACCCAACTTCTCTCTTTTTTTTTTTTCCTTGTCTTTTATTCTAAGTTGTTATATATGACAGAAGAATGCATTACAATTCATATTACACTTATAGAGTACATTTTTACATATCTTTGGTTGTACACAAAGTATATTCACACCATTCGTGTCTTCATACATGCACTTAGGGTAATGATATCCATCTCATTCCATCATCTTTTTTTTTTTTTTTTAACTTTTGCCCCCTCCCTTCCCATTGGTCTTTCTAGTGTTCCTCTGATCCTCCTATGCTTCCTGTCCAACCCCACTGTGAATCAGCCTCCCTATATCAGAGAAAACATTGATTTGGCATTTGGATTTTTGGGATTGGCTAACTTCACTTAGTATTATATTCCCCAACTTCATCCATTTACCTGTGAATGCCATTATTTATTCTCTCTTATTGCTAAGTAATATTCCATTGTGTATATATACCACATTTTCTTTATCCATTCATCTACTGAAGGGCATCTAGGTTGGTTCCACAGTTTAGCTATTGTGAATTGTGCTGCTATAAACATTGATGTGGCTGTGTTCCTGTAGTATGAATAGCCAACTTCTTTTGATTTCCCTTTCACTCATCCTATAATCTAATTCCTCTATATTTTCACATCCTACCTCATAAACATCACTTCCTACCCCACCACCTCCTTCTCTCTCTGTCCACCACTAGAAAGTGCAAACACTTATACAAACCTACTGCTATATGGTACAAGATAACCGTACACGTCATTTCTGTTTATAGTAGCAAAACTCTAAGGGTCTAAATAGAAGCTAACTGAATTATGGCTGCATATTAGTTGCATTGGGTGCTGTAAACATTTATTTCCCACTTAAAGATGAGGTATTCTTAACCTACATGGACACTACAAGATTATAGGGTAGAAACTGCAATACCTCAGATCCACACTGCAAGAGAAGACATAGACAACATGAAAAAACAAGGGAGGAAAATGCCCCAAACAAATCAAGATACAATAATTATATAATCGATTGACAGCACAGTAAGTGAAATAACAGAGAAGGAGTTGAGAATGTATATAATAAAAATGATATGCAAATTAAAGAATGACCTAAGAGACCAAATACAGGCAACTATTGTTCATACCAACAAAGGGGTGAGAGAAAATACAGGTAGCAAAAAAG
Source organism: Tamias sibiricus (assembly GCA_025594165.1). Taxonomy (NCBI): domain Eukaryota; kingdom Metazoa; phylum Chordata; class Mammalia; order Rodentia; family Sciuridae; genus Tamias; species Tamias sibiricus. Next base: position 78,642,597 of record CM046668.1, read on the forward strand.
ATTACTTAAGAAAGAGACAGAAATTTTGAAAACAAAACAAAACTAAACAAAACAAACAAAAATCCTTGAAATGAAGACAACAATTAACCAAATAAAAAACTCAATAGAAAGCATCACCAACAGACTAGATCACTTGGCAGACAGAATCTCAGACAATGAAGACAAAATGTACAATCTGGAAAATACAGTTGACCACACAGTAAACATGTTAAGAAACCATGAACAGAACATCCAAGAATTATGGGATACCATCAAAAGACCAAATATAAGATTTATTGAAATAGAGGAAGGCACAGAGTTTCTAATCTAAGGTATGTACAATCTCTTCAAAGACATATTATCAGAAAATTTCCCAAACATGAAGAATGAATTGGAAAATCAAATATAAGAGGCTTGCAGGACACCAAATATACAAAATTACAACAGACCTACACCAAGGCACATTATAATTAAAGTGACTAGCATACAGAATTAGGATAGAATTTTAAAGGCTGTAAGAGAGAGGAATCAGATGACATATGGGGGAGACCAGTTCAGATCTCAGCAGATTTTTCAACCCAGGCTTTCAAGGCCAGGAGATCTTCCACAAAATGCTGCCTTCAAGATACTCATTTCTCAGGAAAAGACATCCACAGATTAAAGGTGAAAGGGTTGGGAAAAATGTACCACTCACATGGACCTCATAACCAAGAGGGGTTTCCATCCTTATATCAGACAAAGTGGACTTCAAACCAAAGTTAGTGAAAAGAGATAGGACATTTCGTACTACTCAAAGGAATCATACATCAACAAGATGTAACAATTGTAAATATCTATTCCCCAAACAATGGGACATCTATGTATATCAAACAAACCACAACACAACAATATTGGGTGACTTTAATACACCTCTCTCACCACTGAATAGATCTTCCAAGCAAAAGCTGAACAAAAAAACTATAGAACTCAATAAAATAATCAATAATTTAGACTTAACAGACATATATAGAATATTCCATCCATCAATAAGCAAATACACTTTTTCTCAGCAGCACATGGATCCTTCTCCAAAATAGACCATATGTTATGCCACAAAGCAAATCTTAGCAAAGACAAAAAAATAGAGATACTACCCTGCATTCTATTTTACCAAAATGGAATGAAATTAGTTATCAACAATAAAATAAAAAAATAGATGCTACTCCAACACCTGGAGCCTAAATAATATGCTGGTGAATGATACATGGATAACAGAAAGCATCAGGAACAAAAAATTCCACCAAAAAAATTCTAGAATTAATAAACAAATACAGGAAAGTAGCAGGATATAAAATCAATACCCATAAACCAAATGTATTTCTATACATTAGTGAAATATCCTCTGAAAGAGAAACTAGGAAAACTACCCCATTCACAATAGCCTCAGAAAAATAAAATACTTGAGAATCAATTTAACAAAAGAAGTAAAAGACCTCTACAATGAAAACTACAGAATACTAAAGAAAGAAATTGAAGAAGACCTTAGAAGATGGAAAGACCTCCCTTGCTCCTGGATAGGAAAAATTAATATTGTCAAAATGTCCATACTATCCAAAGTGCTATAAATATTCAATGTGATTCCAATTAAAATCCCAATGTCATTCTGTAGATATAGAAAAAGCAATCATGAAATTCATTTGGATAAATAAAAGATCCAGAATAGCCAAAGCAATCCTTAGCAAGAAGAGTGAAACAGGAGGTATCACAATACCAGACCTTAAACTACACTACAAAGCTACAGTAACAAAAATGTCATGGTATTGGCACCAAAATAGACATGTAGACCAATGGTATAGAATAGAATACACTAAGACAAACCCACATAAATACAGTTATCTCATACTAGACAAAGGCACCAAAAACAGACATTGAAGAAAAGATAGCCTCTTCAACATATGCTGCAAAATGAAACTAAACCCCCTTCTTATCATACACAAAACTCAACTCAAAGTGGATCAAGGACCTAGGAATTACACCAGAGACCATATGCCTAATTGATGAAAAAGAAAGCCCAAATCTTCATCATGTCAGTTTAGGCCCTGACTTCCTTAACAAGACTCCTAAAGCACAGGAATAAAATCAAGAATCAATAAATGGATGGATACAAATTAAAAAGTTTCTTCTCAGCAAAAGAAACAATGAGGCGAAGAGAGAGCCTACATTTTGGCAGCAAATTTTTGCTGCATGCACATCAGAGCACTAATCTCCAGGATATAAAGAACTCAAAAAACTTAACACCAAAAAACAAACAACCCAATCAACAAATGGGCTAAAGAGCTTAAGATACACAATCAATAAATATATGAAAAAATGTTCAATATCTCTAGTAATTAGAGAAATGCAAATCAAAACTATTCTAAGATTTCATCTCATACCAGTTTAATACAAACTACAATAAGTTTTGGCAAAGATTTGGGGGGAAAAGGCACACTCCTACATTGGTGGTGGGACTGCAAATTGGTGCAACCACTCTGGAAAGCAGTAGGAGATTCCTTAGAAAACTTGGAATGGAACCACCATTTGACCCACCTATCCCACTCCTTGGTCTATACCCAAAGGACTTAAAAACAGCATACTACAGTGATGCAGCCACATTAATGTTTATAGCAGCAAAATTCACAATAACAAAACTGTGAAACTAACCTAGATGCCCTTCAATAGATGAATGGATAACAAAATGTGGTATATATACACAATGAAATATTACTCAGCAATAAAAGACAATAAAATTATAGCACTTGCAGGTAAATGGATGGAGTTAGAGAATATCATGCAAAGCAAAGTAAGGCCAATCCCCAAAACCAAAGGCTGAATATTTTCTCTGATAAGTGGATGCTAATCCATAATGGGGTGGGGCATGGGATGAGTGGAGAAACTTTTGATGGGGGAAAGAGGAGGAGAGAGGTGGAATGGGGTTAGGAAAAATGGGGGAATGAGATGGTCATCATTACCCTAGTTATATGTATGATTGCAGGAATGGTGTGATCCAACTTTGGGTATAACCAGAGAAGTGAAAAATTCTGCTTCATTTGTGTACAATGAATCAAAAAGCATTCTGTTGTCATGTATAACTGATTAGAACAATTAAATAAATTAATTTTAAAAAACAAAATAAATTTATACTAAAAATTTATTATAATTTTATCTGTGTGAAAAGGATAAAAGAAAACATATGAGGATAATGCAAAAATGTAAAATAGATACAAGACTAAGGGAGAAAATGATAAATCTAAACAGTGTAATTTCAGATCATTAGGGAAAAGATTAAGTATTTTATAAATAGTTTTTCGTCAATTAATTGTTAGTACAGAAAAATAAGTTGATCACTATTTCCAAAAATTCAATTCCAATTGCATTAAAAACCTGAATTTGTTGGTGCAACTATACAAATTTTACAATTGTGATTCAATTAGCAAGATTCAAAATACACAAAGATGAAAGAAAAATAATTGACAGAATATATGATAATGTTTCCTGTATGAGAATAAACAATAAATACTTTAAAAATAAACAATAGTGAGACAAGATATTTTCCACACTTATGATTAGGACAGGATTAATATCCTTATTGTATAAATTTTCCTACAGATTACTAAGAAAGATAAATGACCCAGAAAAACAGAACAAATGTGAAGTATTAACTGTATATAAAAGGAACTGGAATGGCCAACATGCATATTATAAAATACTTAAACTCACCAGGAGTTAAATGCATTTTTACCCAGCAGACTAGTATGCTGAATGAACAGTGGGGCAAAACCAAGTGTTCTTGAGAATGTGGAACAGGATAAACTCATACAATATAATTTGGATGTAACTTTATAAGGCTGTGTTATTGAAAATTATGGCATGCTTAAAAAGTTGAATATATTTAGAGTTTATGATCTAGCAATTTCTCTCTAGAATGACTTGAGCACATACAAATAAAAATGTATAAAACTCCCAATAAAACTGAATGCAACAGCCCATCTTGAGACTAAAAATGAATGCTAACAAGAAGAGAAATGATAAATATCTTGAAGTATAGATATATGAGATACTATAAAGTTTATAAAGTAATATAATGAAGCAAAAATGAGGATGAATACCACAAACATAATTTGAGCAAAGAAAAAAAAAAAAAAGCAACATAATGAAAAGCATGCAGTAAAATGACATTTACATTTATTCTTAAGAACACACAAAATATTACTATATTTGGTTGAAGGATATGCAAGGCAAAAATAAATAAATTATGAAGACTGAATGCAATTTATAAGTTTTTCACTCAGAGAAAGGAAAAAGCCAATATGTATGACTAGGGAAAAAGTAATGCTTTTCTCTCCAAATAGATGTTTAGTAACTGGATGTTCTTTGTATTATACTTTGTCCCTTTTCAAAGGTTTGAAATACTTTAACATATTTTAACTGTTATTTTCTTATGTATTAATCATGTATTTATTTTATATTTTAACTGTCAAAAAAGGTAAATGAAGTCAAAGGTAGTCATGAAGACTTCTTTTAGGAATAAACTACAAGAAGAAAATTGTTTGGGTTCTAAAATTTGAGAACATTTGTTGGGACTCATGTCTGCCAAGGGGAAGGACTTTGGCTGCTTACCACGCCCTAGTAGGACCGGGGCTAAGCAAAGGGGTGTGGCTATGACGTAGCGTGAGAGACCAAACCGCCCTGCTGGCTGATTGGTTAGTTCTAGGCCTATTTAAGTTCAGTGCCTGGTCAATAAATCCGATTTTTTGGCTTCTCACTTGCTATACAAAACTCCCTGGGTGTGGCGTGGTTTCTGTCCAGCAGGAGACACTCAGCGTATTTCTGTCCGTTAAGCCCATCTTCGCCCAGTAAGTTACTTTTTTTCTGCAGGCAGAAAGAAACCCCTTTTAGGGCCCAAAAAGGGGGTAGCTTTAGACCGCGGCCCCATTACTCAACAGTCCCGGCAGGTTGGCGCCCAAGTGTGAGGCACGAAAATTATCGGTGGGCTTAACACGGTTAGAGACGCAGCGTCTCTGGCAAAAATACCCTCTATTATGGGGCAAGCATTAACATTTAGAAAATCTCAAAACCCAGCCCTCGAGGCATGGCGATGTATTTTAAGAAAGCAAGGTCTCCAAATATCTGATAGCCAAGCGGAAGTGATTTTGAATTCATTAATAGGGCGGCTCCCTGGCTCCCAAAGTCTGATTTTAATTCTTGGAAAACGTGGCGCGAAGTGGAACAAAGTTTAAGAGAGCGAGAAAATGAATACGGGGAAGTCCTGCCTCCGGGAGTTTATCCAACTTTATCCGCCCTCAAAACATGCCCTCTCTTGGAGACAGCAAAAGAATCTGCAGAGGCCACAGAGCAGGCACCTCAGATCATACGAGTTGAGGAAACAGAACAGGCCCTGCGGGAGAATAAAAATATCTAATCTTTCCCGGTCCGGAGAGTTAAACAGCCCCTCCCGGGCCGCCCGCGGATCTGGAGAAGCCTAACCAATCCCTAAAAACAAAGAAATCTCGCTCCAGGGAATTAGAAAAAATTACAGCCCCTCCCTTAGAGAGCTCTAACAAATTCCCTGAGGACAAAGGCCACCGGCCACATGGCTCACCACCTTGTGAGCGGGATCCGCCATTTTATGAGCCAGCTCCTGTTGAGCCTTCTGCCCCACCACTTTACCAAGAGGTGCCAATATCACAGCAGCTGCTAGCGCCCTCTGGTGGACTTTCACCTGTAATGGCATTTCCAGTTAATTTAAATCCTAGGGAGGAGACAGACCTCAAATTTGGTACCCCTGGGAGACTCAAGAGTTAAAAGAATTAAAAAAAGCTGTGGCAGAAGATGGGCCAAATTCGCCATGGGCAGAATGTATTTTACAAAGTCTCGCCCATCACGCCTGTACGAGTAGAGATTGGAAAGATCTAACAAAAGCTGTGCTCCCAGGACCTTTATTCCTTAAATGGTGTGCATATTTTTCTGATGAATGCCATATGCAGGCTGAGAGGAACAAAACTGCAAATCCTCCCATACCGATAACCTTTGGGATGCTGTCAGGAACTAGTGACCAATATGCCACAGGTATTCAACAAGCAGCATTACCAGCTCCATACCAAGAACAGGTGCGAGCTTTAGGGCTGGCAGCATGGAAGAAGCTAGAGGAAGGCCCTACAGAGCCTCCTATAGCTGGAATCACTCAAAAAGCTAATGAGGATCTTGCTACATTTATTGAGAGAGTGGAAAAAAGCCTTCAAAGGAAATTTCCACCTGGTACGATGAGGGACCAATTTGCAAAAATGTTAGTTTGGGAAGGAATGACCGCAGATCACAAGCTGGCCTGTGCTGGGTTAAAAGATAGATCTATGGGGAGATGGATTATTGCCACCAAAGATGTGAGTTCGACAACTCACCAGTCTCAAATATTGACCAATGCCCTTAATGCCCACACTGAGGTATTAGCAACAGTTTTAAATGGAAAAGGAGCCTGTTTTAAGTGTGGACGACAAGGCCATTTTAAAAAAGACTGACCCAATGGCCCTGGTCAGCCTCCAGAATGCTCCCCTGGCCAGACTCAAAGTCCAGCTGCCCCTAGAACACTTTGTCCTAGGTGTAAAAGAGGATATCATTGGAAAAATGATTGCAGGTCTAAATTTGATATTCAGGGGAACCTTTAAACTCCTGAAGGGGCAGCCTCCAGCCCTGTTTCACCAAGGAGGTTCCCCTGCTCACAGTCCCCCTAAGGTCCATTGGACAGTTCCTATTGTTCCAGGGATTAGACCAAAGATGGATATTTATATATCAGGAAAGAAATTTCGTTGCTTAATTGATACTGGGGCAAATTGTACTATACTAAGGAAGAAAGAGATTCCACCCCAATGGGAACTAATTCCAGGGCCTCAGTTACTTGGAGTAGGTGGAAACACTCATTCAGAAGAGAACAGAAATTGGCTTAAATGGAGAGATATAGATGGAAACCAAGGGGAAGTTTGTCCCCTTGTGGCCCTTGGATTAACTTTTAATTTATTAGGCCAAGACATCTTAGGAGAAGCAGAGGCTTACATTACTACAACCCATAGAGAGCTTCAAAATGATATATTAACTAAAGATACGGAGAGAAAAACTTCCAATCATCAAATAGGGTCTCACCCCCAATCCTAAGGGCCACTGCTCCCCAAGTTCCTGCCATTTAATGGCAAGATGGCCCCCCAATCTGGGTCGAGCAGTGGCCCCTTCCTACTGAAAAACTAAACCATTTGAGGGCAATTGTCCAAGAACAGTTAGCCCTAGGACACATTAGACCTTCTCTTAGCCCATGGAACAGTCCTGTTTTTGTTAGACAAAAGGCCACAGGGAAATGGAGGATGTTACAAGACCTCCGAAAAATTAATGATAGGATGTTCCTTGTTGGCACGCCTCTGCGTGGCCTCCCCTGGATCCCTTCTATTTCAAGAGATTTAACCTTAATTGTTATTGATATTAAAGATTGTTATTTTTTCAATACCTCTTTATCCAGATGATTATGAAAAGTTTGCATTCTTGGTCCCCTCAGTCAATTTTCAAAAACCAGATGAGCGATATGAATGGATAGTTCTCCCTCAAGGTATGGCTAACAGCCCAGCCTTTTGTCAATATTATGTTTCATGTCCTCTGTCACCATTAATGAAAAAATCACAGCTCACCCTATATGTTTATATGGATGACATCATCCTGGGAGCTGCTAATGTCCAACAACTAAACTCAGCTTACCTAACCCTTCGAGAGCTCTTAGAAAAAGGAGGATTGCACATATCCAATGATAAGATACAAACTATTCCTCCCTTTAAAATATTGGGGACAAAATTTAGCCTAGACTCGGTTTGTCCTCTCAAACCTCAACTAGTCATTCAAAAATCTTATTCCTTGGCAGAGTTACAAAAGCTATTAGGAGAGCTAAACTGGTTAAGACCATGGCTTCATATCTATACTGAGGATTTATTACCTCTCTTTGAGTTGCTACGGGGAAAATCCCCCTCTGATGTGATTTTACTAGAAGAAAGTCATCTGTCAATATTACAAAAAGTCCAAGATGCCCTCAATTCAACCCAATTGGCTCGATACCAACCAAAGCAACCTTTACATCTGTGGATTTTCTCAGGTGCTAAGCTCCTTACAGCTGTGCTCACCCAGATGGGAAATCCCTTAGAGTGGATACATTCCTCTGTGAGAGGAGCACCTCGAGTTTATTCCCAATTAGATCAATTAGCAGATCTTATAATAAAAGGCAGAGATACATCATTGAGACATTATGGAAAAGACCCTGATATTTTAACAATTCCTTACTGTTTGTCAGACTTTGAGTGGATACGGAGAAATAACCCTAGAGTCTCCTATGCTTTAGAAGGATTTCTAGGAAAAGTTGACTGCCATTACGGGTCAACCAAATGGACCTCTTCTTTTCCCAATCTGGAGTGGACTCCCCCCCATCCTTTTTTCCAGCAAGCCACTCCCCAAGGCAGTAAATGTCTTCACAGATGGAGGAAAAGAAGGGTCAGCAGTTGTAGTATTCCACCCATCCTCAGGCCAAAGGACACAATACTTTGAAGCAGTTACTGGTTCTGCTCAATTTAAAGAATCATATGCTGTTGCATTAGCCTTGATCCATGTCCAAGAGCCTATGAATCTTTTCTCAGATAGTTTTATATGTAATTAACCTATTACCTACTCTAAATGCCTCATATATAAAGATAGATAATAATCCTAACACCCCTCTGATGATTCAAGTTCGATCCCTGTTAAAGGGGCGTAATGAACCTGTTTTCCTCCAACATCTTAGGGGACATCAAGGCTTATCTGGGCCCCTCTCTGAGGGAAATCAGGCCGCTGACTGTTTGGCCACCACAGGTGTATTAACAGTTACAGTCCCATATCAACAAGACCTTCAGTTAGCCCAAGGTCTTCACGACCTTACTCATTTAAATTGGAGAGGTCTACATCATAAGTTTCCTTTAGTTCCTATAAAAGATTTAAAAAAATATTGTAAAGACATGTAAGTCCTGTTTGCCCTTCTTACAGGTCCCACCTCTCCAGTCCCCTGGGGTAAATCCCAGAGGCCTATGGCCCAACGCTATCTGGCAGACTGATGTAACCCATTATGTGCCATTTGGAAAATTAAAATATATATTTATATCCATAGATACTTATTCACATGCTTGTTGGGCCACGGCACACTCTGGAGAAAGGGCTAAACATGCTGAAAGTCACTTTTTACAATGCTTTGCTACTCTTGGATTGCCAAAACAGGTTAAAACCGATAATGGACCCTGTTTTGTGAGCAAATCGTTACAAAAGTTCTTCCAAACTTGCCATATTAAGCATACCACAGGGATCCCATATAACCCAAAAGGACAAGCCATCATAGAGAGACATAATAAAACCCTAAAGGACCAATTAATAAAACAAAATGGGGGAAGCAACCCCCATGACCAGTTGAAAACAGCTATGCTTACTTTAAATATTTTAAATTTTTCCAAACAGCAGCCTCTGTCTGTGTTTCAAAGACACTGGTCTAACCAAACGCCTTATGTAAAAGTTGAGGTCCGATGGAAAGACCCATTAACTGGAGTCTGGAGAGGTCCTGATCCGTTAATAAGTGCTGGCAGAGGTTTTGGATGTGTCTTCCCTATGGGAGAACAAAACCCTATATGGGTGCCTGCCAGAGATCTCAAATACTGCCAATCCGACCAAAATGACTACCCAAGAGCACAAGCTCTTGAGGAGTGATCCTTTCTTTTTTCCACAGAAATGAAAACACCATGACAAATCTCCTGTCCTGCTGTAATTAAACTTCTCATCACATCCATTCCAAAATTCATCAAAAACACTATCTTGGACTCCTTCTTTGTCAGTATCTCAACCCTCTGCGATGAGAGAAGACACACTGTGCCATTCCTGTAACAATTATCTGGACTTTGTGCTAGACGGCTTCCTTCGGACTCTAAGAGAAGAGTCCCATTCCTGTGACAATTGCTCGGACTTTATGCCAAAGGACTTCCTTTAAATTAAGCTAAATGGATGGACTTTCTCCCTTGGATAAAATCCCTGCTAATTGGGTGGACTTTCTCTTTTTGGTGAAATCCCTGATTGTCATTGTCTTTGTGTACACTTTTAGCCCTATAGAACTAGCCAGATTGATACAGCTGGATGGTCTGCTGTCACGCTGAGCTATAGGCCTACAGGCTTGGCCACGGTCCTTAACAGGATGCAGAGGTTTGCCATCCAGTCAAGCCTTCCCAAAGGTGACTGTCATGTCCCGTGTGCTCCCCTTGGCCACTTGCTGGCCCTAGGTATGTCCACCTAAAGTGCTAGAGTGATAGCCAATGATGGGTAAGATTTTTCCCAGAGAGGAGAAATCAACCTAGACAGGCACACTCTCAAATGAATTGGACACCCTACAAGATGGGACATCCCATTTTTGAAATATAAAATGGAGATACCCCATTTTAAATAAAACAAAAAAGGGGAATTGTTGGGACTCATGTCTGCCAAGGGGAAGGACTTTGGCTGCTTACCACGCTCTAGTAGGACCGGGGCTAAGCAAAGGGGTGTGGCTATGACGTAGCGTGAGAGACCGAACCGCCCTGCTGGCTGATTGTTTAGTTCTAGGCCTATTTAAGTTCAGTGCCTGGTCAATAAATCCGAGTTTTTGGCTTCCTGCTTGCTATACAAAATTCCCTTGGTGTGGCGTGGTTTCTGTCCATCAGGCAGAGGAAGGCACTCAGCTATTTTTGTCCTCAAGCCCATCTTCGCCGGGTAAGTTGTTTTCTTTCTGCGGGCAGAAAGAAAACCCCCTTTAGGGCCCAAAAGGGGGTAGCTTAGACCTCGGCCCCATTCATAACTCAGCAGCCCCGGCAAACATTTTTCCTAAGAATGGAAATAAATGAATTTTTTAAAGGCTTGAGTAACCAAAATACAGTTCATTGAATGAGGATAGAATCAATACAGGAACTTAAAAAGGGAAAGAGAATGAAAAGGAGAGAGACAACAGAGCCACAGCATGGATATAAACTAACTACAACTGTTTTAGAAAAATTATCATAGAGAGCTGGGATTCTACATTCGATAGATCTATAAACTGCTTCTCTCTGCCTACAAGCACAAAATTGAATTAAGGTGAATTACTATAATAAAAAGATACCCAGAAATATGTGAAACTTTTAAAATTAAATCATTTATATTTTAATTTACAGATAATAATTTTACATATGTATGAGGTATGGTATAATATTTTGGTATATATTATGTATTGATCAACTCAGGATATTTAGATTATTTATCACCTAAAACACCATTCATTTATAACAAGAACATTTAAAATATTTTTTCTAACTATTTTGGTTTATATAATATTGTTAACTGTAATTGCCCTTTAGTGTAATAATATACCAGAACTTATTCCTCTATCCAGCTGTCTTGTTACACACTAATCATTCTCTCCCTATCTTCCCACACCCCTATCCTTTCCACTCTCTGGTAACTATTATTCTGCTCTTCCATGAGCTCAGCTGTCTTTAAAACTCTTACTGTGAGTTTTGTATTATAGATTTCCTGAAATTTCACCTGACTGTCAAGATGCATATCCTGATGTTTTTACAAAAAGTAAGGTCAGAAAGTAAGCTCATTTACAGTGCATTCTGGCTTTTCCATTGACTATTGAGTTCTGTCACTAAAGAAAAGTAAGCTGACATTCAGTGAAGTCTAGTGATAGTTCTTCAATATGCACATAATTGGACATGATCTTAGTTAACCTATACTCTTCTGAACCTACTTTTCAATGGAAAAGTAGCTCACTTAAATTGCAGACCTGAGTGATCAATTTGTTTAGAAACACTGGAAAGATTTTTAAATGGCAAGCCAGGGATCTTTGAAATTAAAATATCATAAGGATACAATATATTTGGGCTAAACAATTTAGAGACATTTTTAAAAAATGCATTTATATGATATCTGAATAATGACTACATAATTATCATAAATTTTCCTCGATCACTGAGAAATATTTATAAAGTACAAATGCACAATACTCAGGCACATAGTAACTTTATCATTTTAGGCAAGTGATTTAATTAATCTCTCAGGACTTCACTGAATTACACTTAAGCTAAAAACAAGTAATGGTCAAAGTGTACCAACCTAAATTCCTCCTATAGATAACCTATAGATATAGGTTACATTTGGGTTTAGGTACTAATATTTATATAATTCGGAAGAGGATAGTAGAGAAGAGAAATGTAAAAAGAATGCCCGCATTAATAATGTGGTATACAAATTGTCTGGAGTGGGAGCTAGATGTTTTGTTGTCAAAACCCTAGAAGTATAACTAAAAATTAGTTGGCTTAATCTCTTTGCATTTTTGAAACAATTAGTTGTGGACATTAAACTTTTCCAGGTTACAGAGTTGACATCAGATTTTAGAAATTCAAACTTAGAAACCAGAAATTTTTCCTCTTCTGGATCATATTAAGTCCTTTAATTTCAAATTGGTCTTCAATTTAGTCATTTAATTGGGCCCTTGATCTATGGCAAGGGCTACCTTGCTTGTACTCAATAATACTACCTTTGGTCTAATTTCATCTCTGACATCTTTAAAAATAAGAATAATGCCTAAAATTCATTTAGTGAATGTTTTAAGTTCATAAGTCACTATTTGAACTTATTATTTTAAATTTCCCTAATAATAGCACTCTCATAAAGGCAAGGAAGATATTGTTTCTGTTTCACTAAGATTAAATAATTATCCTTATGTTGCAGAGGATCCAAGTTTCATGACTCTGATTCTGTCGTGCTTTCCAGTATCCCAAACTGCTGCAGGAAACCCAGGATGGATGACTTGCTGCCATCAACCCATCTACCCTCATAAACAGATTACAGAAATATTGGCAGCTTGAAATACATAATCCTTCTTCTAAAGAATGATCACACAACAAATTATGCATTTGCTTAAAATCCCATTAAAAATCTTTTGAAATATTTTCATAGCTTCCAAACAATGTCAGTTATATCCTAGGAGGGAGAGGACAGAGATGATATGAATAATAGAGTCTGACTCTTAGGTTATGAGTCAGACAAATTCATCATAGAAGAATCAAATACATCCATTTCCCCCTTTGGGACTACCTATCCATCAAATAAAGTGAATTAAACCTGACTAATGACTTCATTCATCAAGTACATTGGTGGAAGATGCCAAGTGACTGTAAAGAGAGTCAGAGAGGACCCAGGCATGCTCCTTTACTCCTACTAGATTGACTTTTTAATTATGAAAAAGATACTTAAATTTAATTTTATATCAGATAAACTTTAAAATTATTTTGTAAATGCATTAAGATTCATGATAGGTTTTAATTTTAAAACAATAAAAGTAAACTAGAAAATTAGATAAAGTTAAAAGTATATACTGTTTTGTAAAATGAATTTCATTTTTCTATTGATTTTCATTATCCTTTCAGAAATGCTGTATACAACTTGTTGTGGAACTAAATTTGGTAGGGACTTCTCTTTCATATATTTTAATCTTCTCTGCTCATTTCTGTACACAGGAGATAGTTATCTCTATATAAACATTAAAATAAAGTGAAAGGTAATTTTGTAAAGATAAATAGTAAGACATCATGTGCAATCTATCAGATTTTCCTAACTTTTAATGTAAGTTATTATAAATTGAGTTTTTCTAAAGTGGTGACCTCCTAAGTAGTTTATTGACAGCATAAGTTATCAGAAATAAACCAGAACAAGCAAAATAGGTTACCTCAAAGATGCTGTCTATTATGGATATAGGTTTTCTTGAGGTTAGGCTATTCTGATTTTTTTCTTTCTGTTTTTGTTGTTGTTGCATAAATTTAGACATTTTTCATAATATTAGATTGGTTTAATAGATTTCTGTCAAGTATTGGTGGACATTAATAAATTATTATTAGAAATATAAATAAATTAACAAGTTAGTAGACAAATAAAATCATCTCAATATTTTTTCTTTGAAGAAACAAGGAACTTTTTACTCTGCAGAGGAAATTCACATAAATTTATTATTTTGTGTTTCCTTATTATAATTTTTAAGTTTCCAAATAAATGACACACAAATACTTTTTAGGCCCAGATGTTTAGATTTATTTAGTGAATGGACTATAAAAACTGTTTTTTAGTATTTGTGTTTCCTGTTGTTCAAACTAGTAACACTTATATGCTCAAAGTAAATTACATACATTTCAGAAATATCAAAGAACATACAAACCAAAGGTATGAAATGCACAAAGAATTACATAGTTCATCTCTAGCGTCCATGGCAACTTGGAAAGGCAAAGTTGAAACAACGCCAGATTTAGTACCATCTTCAGATATGAATGAACTTGTGTTTTAAGATATAGCAATTTTTAAAGAGAGACTGGTTATTTCAGATGTCCTTTTATTCAGAGGTGTTTATCTGATAGCAGATGTTATCTTTCATACTTGTTTTTATAACCCTTTAATTGTTTTAGCATCAATGCAGGGTATAAAGTCTACTGCAAGTCCATTCAAGTGATCTCAAAGATCACATACTGTAGCCAGTACCTAAAACTTTAGAACATAGCATTCTGTCTGCCTCTAATGACGATCATTTATACACTTGATAAGAAATACTTGAAACATTCTTGCGTTTCCTGTATTGGTAAAACAGGGAAGTCATCTAATCTTCTACTCTTTTTGAGTCCTCTACTGTTAGAAATATTCTTGCCTATACAGAGTTTTAGGTTCAAGTCAAAGCCATGACTAAGTTGTATCATTCTGGAAAAATCTTTTTTCAATATAGAAATACAAAAACCTAAATTATAAAACATGACCACTGTATTAATCTTTCACAGGTTTTATATTTTATGAGTCAATGAATTAGAAAGTAAATATTTTTAAGATCCATTTAGATGATAAACAAATCATAGTTTAACACAAAAATTAAAATGATCACTGTTTTTTTTTTCTTTCAAAGATCTTAGGCATAAAGCTATTGTAGAAAATATGTAATAAAATTTGCCACTTACCTTATTTTGTACATATTAACTCTCTCATGTTGAGATGTGTTTTTCCAAAGGAGGAATAGAATCTCATATTTACCAACTTCTGAGTTTGTTCCTTTCTTCCTGTAGACCACACACAAAAAGCATCATGAAAGTCTCTTCTCATTGCTTCTCATCTAAGTCAGGGTCTCCTAAAGAAGAGGGACAGACAGCTTCAGAGAATGGTCTTAGAGGGTTAATCTCTGAAATAAGAAATAAAAAGCAATTTTGAACAACAGGGAACACTCACCAACTGTGTGGTAAAGAGACATCCAAACACCAAGTGCTCCAGGGGCTTTGTGCTTGTCACTTGCACCAGTGTGGTGGAGGTAGATGCAGCCATGAGTAGAAGATGACAGGTGGGTGGAAGAGTTGTGGAGCCAAACACTGTCTCAAGAGAAGATTCTAAAGGCCCAGTATCCCCCTAACTGTGAAAAGGATCTTTGTTGGTGTAATTAAAGAAGACACTGAAGAAACCACCCAAGAAATTATTTTTAAGATTGGGAAAATTGAAGTGATTGAAATTATGATTGACCACAGTGGTTAAAAAAAAAAAAAAAAAAAGAAGGATATTCCTTGTGAAACCTTTGACATACAAAATCAGAGATTAAAATAAAAATGTTCCGGGCTGTGGATATAGCTCAGTTGGTAGAGTGCCCTGGGTTCAATTCCCAAAACCACAAAAAAATAAAAATAAAAATAAAAAAATAAAAAAGCACAAAAATATGAAGATCATTGGAGAATATTATGGACAAATATGTACTCCAAATTGATATTGTGGAAGAAATAAATAATTTCCTAGACATGTATAATTTATCAAAATGAATCATGAAGAAATAAATAGCCTAAACATACCAAGAACAATTAGCAAAATTGAGTGAAAAAATTCTCCCATCAAAGAAAATTCCAGGATCAGATAGCTTCACTGCTGAATCCTAGCAAACATTTAAAGGAGTACTAATACAATTCTTCTTAAGTTATTCCAAAAAGTAGAAGAGGAAGCAATTTTTCCAAACCTATTCTAAGAGGTCAGTGTAATCTGATACTAAAATGAGATAAGGAAACCACAACAACAATAGAAAACTGAAGACCAATATCCTTGATGAAAATTGTTGCAAAAATTCTCAACAAAATGTGAGCACACTGAATCCAACAGCAAATTAAATGGATTATTCACCATCTTTAGGTGAGCTTCATCCCAGGGAAATAAGGTGTTTCAATATACACAAATCAATAAGCTTGATATAGCACATCAACAGAGGGAAAGACAAAAATCATCGGTTTATCTCAATTGATACACAAAATTAAAAATTCAACATGCCTTCATGATAAAAATGCCAAAGAAATCAGGCATACAAGGAACATACCTCACTATAGATAGAAAAACAACAGCTAACATACTGAATGAGGAAAGCTAAAGACTTTCTAAGATATGGAAAAAGACAAGGGTGCCCACTTTTATCTTTTTTATTTCAAAACAGTGCTGAAAGTCCTAGCCAGTGCAATTAGGCAAAAGAAAAAAATAAATAAATAGAGGGAAGCCAAACTGGAAAAGACAAAGTCCTCCGATTTGCAGGTGACATAATGCTAAACACAAAAAGCCTTAAAATACCAAAACAAGACAAAACAAAGACTATTGGAACAGACAAATGAATTCAGCAAAGATACAGGATACAAAATCAGAACACAAAGATCAGTAACATTGGTATATTCCATTAGCTAATTATCTAAAATAGAAATCAAGAAAACAATCCCAATTATACCAGCTACAACAACAACAAAATTCTAGGAATAAATTTAACCAAAGACATGAAAGTCCTCTACAATGAAAATTATAAAACACTGATGAAAGAAATTGAAGAAGACACAAAAAAGGAGAAAGACCTCCATATAAACGGACTGAAAGAATCAAGATGGTTAAAATGTTCATACTATCCAAAGTGATGTATAGATTCAATGCAATCCTTATCAAAATGCCAATGGCATTGCATCCTTCACAGAAATAGAAAAAACAATTAAAAAATGTATATGGAACCACAAAACCCCCAGAAGAGCAAAAACCATCTTTGCTAAAATGAACAAAGAAAGAAGCATTTTGCTATCTGACTTCAAACATAACACAATTATGTATTCATCAAAACATCATGGTATTGCCATAAAAAATGGTCACATAGACCAATGGAATGAATAGAGATACTGGATGTAAACCACTTATCCTCAGACAGCTAATTGTTAACAAAGGGGCTAAGAACACACATTGGAGAAAGGGCAGTGTTTTAAAAAAGTAATGCAAAGAAAATTGGATAACTGCATGAACATAAGAAGGAAACTAAACCCCTGTTTCTCCCCAGTTAGAAAAAAAGAAAAATGGATTAAAGATTTAGATATAACACCTGAAACTATGAAACTACTAGAAGAAAACATACAAGGGGGAAATACTTTCAGACATTGAAACAGGCAAGGAGTTTTTGCACAAGACTCCCAAGTACAGGAAACAAGAGTAAAATAGACAAATGGTATTACAACACACTAAAAAGCTTCTGCATCTTAAAAGAAACAGTCAGTAGTATGCAAATGCAGCATACAGAATGAGAGAAAATATTTGCAATGAATGCATCTGACAGTGGTGTGTCAGCCTACTTTGTATTGCTGTGACTAAAATATCTGACAAGAAAAATTTATAGAGGAAAAGTTTATTTTGGGCTCAGGATTTCAGAGATTTCAGTCAATGGTCAGCCAACTCCATTGTTCTTGGCTTAAGTTGAGGGAGAACGTCATGGAAGAAGGGCCTTGTGCAGGAAATCTGCTTACCTCATTGTAGCCAGAAAGCAGAGAGAGAGCAGTAGGAGCCAGGAACAAAATATATAATACTTGTGGCATATCCCCAATGACCCACTTGCTCTAGCCACAACCTACCTGCTATAGTTACCACCCAGTAATTCGTTCAAATTATTAATCAGTAAAATGGATTAATCCACTGATGAGGTTATGTCTCTCATAATCTCAGCATTTCACTTTCTGCATTAACATAGGAACTTGGGGGGATAACTCAGATCCAAACCAGAAGAAGTGTGTGTTAGTATCCAGAATATATAAGAAACTATATGATGATAACCATAATAACTAATATTGAAACTATTAAAGATAACAAGTGCCGGTGAGGACACAGAGAAAAGGGAACACTTGCACACTGTTTAGGGGAATATAAATCAATAAATCTAGTATGTAGATTCCTCAGAACATTAAAAATAGAACCGACTATACAATTTCATTAATTAATATCAATATGTTGAAAAGACATTCACATTCCCAGTTTCAGTGCAGCACTATTGACAATAAACAAGAAATGGAAATAACCTAAGTGTCCACAGAGGCCTGACTGGGTAGGTAAATTGTGGTACATATTCATAAAGGAATATTATTCAATTATTAAAAGTATAAAATCCTGTCACTTGCAATAACATAGATGGAACTAGAGATCATTATTTAGAGTGAAATGTCAGGCACAAAAAGACAGATACTGATTCTTCACACTCATATCTAAATAAATTTATCTCATAGAAGTGGTTGCCACAGGCAATGGACTGTAGTGGGTAGAAGAGGGAAGAGGAAAGTCTGATCAATGGGAACTAAGCCACAGTTAGGTTCAAGAAACTCTGGTGCACTGTTACCCAGAGTGACTATAATAACAATTATTGTACCACATATTTCAAAACACTAGAAGAAATTGTTTTGAATGTTTTCAACATATGAAATGACAAATGTTGAAAGAGATAAAAGAGATAAATATGTTTACCTGGAAGCAAATATTTTGAAATGTAGACATGTGTGGAACATGATGTTTACCCTATTAATTTGTATAATTTTTATATTTTTGTCAGTTTTAAAATTAAAAAAATACTTTCCCCAACAAAATGGGTTCATGTACACTTAATAAGGCATAATAGTTGGTAAACAGTCCTTTTAAAACATAGAAACTTGATACCATGTATGTGTCCAAGGCCTCAGTGTTCCTTAAGGGACAGAATATGATTTCTCTGGGCCAGAGACTTATTGAAGTACTTAAGGGGCCCGTGTGCTTTTAGCATGGCAGCTGTAATTCTACAGTGATCTCGTCTTGTCTTCTGACAGACTGAAGCTTTTGGGTAGAGATGAATTTGGGCCTCATCTTTTTTTCAGGGGCAGGGGCACTGGAGATTGAACTCTGGCCACTTGACCACTAAACCACCTCTCCAGCCCTATTTTGTATTTTATTTAGAAACAGGGTGTCACTGAGTTGCTTAGCACCTCACCTTTTGCTGAGGCTGGCTTTGAACTTGTGATCTTCCTGTCTCAGCCTCCTGAGCCGCTGGGATTACAAGAGTCTGCACCCTGCTGGGCCTCATCTTTTATAAATTAAACTTAATTTAAAAAATTATTATCTGTTCTTTTACTATAAATCTAATTTAGTAAAAGTTGACTTTTATGCTGGCATTTTTAGAGATGGTTGTGTATCTCTTTATAAATCCTTGTATTTATACAAGGATAATTGTAGTAAATCCTGATGTTTTCATTTTTTCTTGTGAAAACTATTGAATTGTAGGAGTTTTAGAAATGATTACATAAATACATTTATTCAAGTGTCCTTGGATATCTCATCTTAAATTATAATTGAATCAAGTTCTATCAGCTATTCTCTGGAACATATGTTTTTATTTATTCTCATTCAAAAATAATTATGTGTTATCTGTTGTGTTCAGTATAATGAATATTTCATGACAACTGCCCCTTGAAGGCTCACATAGCATAGGAAATAAAGTAAAATATTGTAAGAGTAAAATAAGCAGAATACCATGAAATTCCAAGGGAGGGATAGATATGCTTTGCTGTTGCTTAAGTCATTATGGTATGGAGTCTTATTCATAAAGGTGTCTTCCATGCTATTTGCTACATTTCATGTCTATGTTAATTTTAAGATCAGACACTTTGTCCTAATCTGAATAGAGAGTTTACATTTGGCAAGGTCATATGTTGACCACTAATTTCTCTGTTAGAAGTATGGGAAAAGTTGGACACTATAGTTTTAAACTTGGTAATACTGTAAAAGAGAAATACCCAGTACATAGAGAAGAGCCTTGGTCTAAGGAGTGAAAAAACTTGGATTCTGTTTTATAACTGGCAATAAAAATCTTGGGCAAGGGTAAAATAATTTTTGCTTTCTTAATAATACTTTGAGTTCTATATGATTATATCCACATTAACGGGCTCATATTCTAAATCAATATAATTTAATATTTATTGCACAAAAATGCAAATCCACATGCTTACTATTGTGAAAGCTTTACACAGACATTCTATGTTTACTTTAAAGTGGGTAAGAGAACATCATCAAAACTTAAGCCATGCCAAATATTGTTATTTGATGTGAACTGGGGTCATACATTTCAGGCAGAAGGGATGAAGAGGAACTCCTTTTCTTACAAACTCTTCTGCATCTCCACCTGTTTGGAAGGGGAGTTTTATTAGAAGAAGAAGAGCCAGAATACTGACAGGCTGAACATTTAGACTGAATCCACAGATTAAATCCTTTCTGGGTTCTGCTTATCACCATTGAGGATCACAGATGTTCACGTGTAACCTGATATACAAGGCAGCCCCAAAGTACAAATGCAGGATGAAATGACAAAACAGGAAATCCTCTATAAAGGAAACAGGGCAGAACTAGCAAGCACTAAAAAGAAAGTTCAAGGTGGAGTGTTGGTTTTAAGGTGAAGGGTGCGCTGATACAGAATTCCTGGCCCAGACATGTCTTTGGCATGTTTGCTTCCTGAAGGAATTTAATCTTAAAGACTGACACCATTGAGAGTTGTGGCACAATAGGGTCCAGTTGCCCAGTGTTTGTTGGGAGACATTCAGTTAGATGACAGGTTTTTCTCACACTGCAAGGGCAACTTGATTTCAGGTAACATAAACAAAGGGAGATTTGAAGACTAATGAGATCAACCTTTAATTTCATGGAAATACACTAAGGAAGAATCTAGGAATACTGAGAGTCCCATAGTAAAGCATGCGGAAGTTCAGGGTTAGTGTGAAATGGTCATTAATGTAAGTGGAGACACCTTAGTCTTAGTAAAACATGATTCATTCTGTTGTGTAGAGATATCAAGAGTAAATGTGAAATGACATAGAATTATGTCTTTTCCTATTCATTCATGTTCATAAATTTATATCAGTAGATAGGATTTAACAACTTTAGGGAAACTTTGGATAATTTTACCCCTTACCATCCTACTCCCCATTTTATATTTGGGAAACTCCATCTACACTCTTTGAATTGAATATGTAGAAAAAACTTGGCCTTTTACCACTAATTGCCTTCTGAAAGAAATACATGAAAGTTTAATGTATATTTCAGACTCTGCTCTACTTTAGTAACTGAATGAGTAACTAACAGGAAGCTTTGGAAATGTGTGCCACTTGAAAACAGTATGTGAAATTTAACAATGAAATAATTGCCAGAGAACTCTTCCCACAGCGATGAAGTGTGTAGCTAGCATCTTCACCATAATCTTTTCCTTCTACCTAGACTAATTTTCTTTTGCTGAGAGTCATGGAATTCACATGGAGTCTCTTGTTCTTTTTTTCACAGCGAATTCTGCCTAATACAGTAATGCAATTTTTTTGCAGAGCAGCAAAAGGTAGCCCAGGCATCTCTCAGCTCTCACAGCTTGCTTTCTCAGTATTATAGATGAATTTTGCATGCAAGAAAGATTACACTGTGTTAGATTTGGCTGCTCTATTTTGTTAAAAACAAAAGAATGGTTGAATGTTCCGTGTCCTTCCAACTTTCCAGATGTTTGTCCAGGGTCTTTCTCCTTCTTCTTCCTCCTCCTCCTTCTTCTTTATTATATCGCCTCTTTTGAACTCATGGAAAAAGTTAGCAGAAACTAATTAAAAATTATCTTCCTTATACCTTAAGATAATCATTTAATAGTTGTTTACAATATACTATGTGTCTCGGCTTGTTTAGCTAGAGATTTCTGTATGAATAGATGATTTCTTAATCTAGATACATGAATCTGGGTGAGGCCTAGAGTTTTTCAAGTTTCCAAACTGACTGTGGTACACAGAAAGTTATTAGCAATGGCCAGAAAACTTTTAGTTCCTTTCCATATCTGAGATTTTATGATTCTAAACTGCCATCCTATAGTAGGCTCATTTTAAGATATAAAATGACTCTTTCACTGTCAGACACACTAGTTTTTGAATTCCCTTTCTATGGAGAATGGCATGGTTTGCTGGGCATAACAATGTTTTGAACCAGGTAACCTCAGAGTACTTCCTGTGAGTTTTAAAAGACTAACGAACAGGGAAACCACTCTGAGTGTAATAGTCACTGTATCTTGCTAGCGCTGTGATGGTTCCTTTTAGTGAAGTTTCAGAGGTTAAGCTCCTTGTATTCTCAGACTGATATATTGGAGATGGAAATGGGGATAACATAAAAAGACAGGCTAAAGTCATAAACTAATGTTCACAATTTGGGGTTTTTACTTTATGTTTCCAAAAATACTCAGGTCTCTTAATCTGTTGATTAGCCTTTTGCTGAATTTAAGTTTTTTCATCATAATGATTATTTTGTCTCCACTAAAATCTATGCAATCAGATTTTGGAAATGTTTCCAAAGTGAAGTTCCAGTCTTGTCTGGGAAACATCTCTAATAACCTCAGGGATGTGCTTTCTCACTCAAACATGGACCTGCTGTCATCTATACATCTCTAGGAGACACTTGTCATACTGCCTTGCTGGGACTGTGCACTGCATGCATTTTTAAAAATTTCTGAGATTATTCCTTTTCTTTGTTGTTTTTGTTTATCTCTGAGCTCAATTAAATTAAATCAGGAACCAGGTTCTCATCTGAGTATCCCAGTTCTTTAAATAATTACCTAATAGGCTCTCAGAAATACTTCAATCAAAGCTCTTCTTTGCAAGCAACAAGAATTATATATGACAAATTTAAGCTCAAAAAGGAAATGATGAAAAGGATATTTTGTATTTTATATTTTCAAGTCATATCAAGAAGATACTGTAAAAGATGCCAAATTCTCACACTAACATCGTCAATACTGGAAACTGTATTTAATGTCACTTGAGCACCTTCCTTATAAGCATGAATTATTTATCTGTTTTATATAATTAGTCTCCAATTCTTAACTTGGAAAAATCTCCAAGGTCATGTGCTATACCTTAATCCTTTAAAAAAGGCAGACAGAAGAAATTAATATTTAACATTGATTTCTATCTTCCAAAGCAGAAGATCTCTGCTTCATAAGGCGGAGGATTCCCCAAACATAGGAAACAATATATGATTCTGCTAGAAAAAAAATGTTGTGTAGACTCCTCTTTAATTTTCAAATTCCACATAGCACCTTCTTGTGAAACACTTAATAAAAATATTTTCCTAGCCACCATAATGAATTTATGCCCTTATACAACAATCTATTGTCTGTTCTACTTCCTAAATTCTATTTGTGTGAATGGCTGTGAATGACAAATAACTCATCTTAATTAGCATAAGCCACAGGAATTTATAAACTATATGGCCATAAATGTGGAGGAAAAGCTGATTGATAATTTGTTAATTCAATGAGGAGAGGAAGAGAAATGAGAAGAAGGGGATTGGAGGGAGGGGTGGAGAAAGAGGTAAAACTGTTTCATCTCCCTTTATCTCCTAATCTCTTACTGTTGGGCGAAAATCATTTTCCTGAACATTCCTACAGACTCTCTAACAAAGTGTTGACCAGGACTGTTTTCTTGCCTATGTCTAAGTTAACCACTGAAAAAGAAGTCGGATTGCAGTCACTGGTTTAGACCTGCATCTGCCTTGTGGGACAGTAGAGGACTTAACCTCCCTGAGTATGTTGCTACCTGGCAAATTGTGGGGGGATGTAGCTGCCTAATGCTGTTGCTTGCAGCTACGGCGTCGTGGGAGAAAATTCGGAGGCAGGATGTAAATGAAAAAAAGTCTTTTCTTCTTCTTCTGTCTCCGGCTTCAGTAACCAACCGCTCTAACTCCGACCACCAACTTCAACCACCTTCAATCACCCCACACATTCTAACTAACCTCACCCGGTTATTTATATACATTTTGCCTTAACAAGGACAAGTGCTTACAGCTCGAGCTTACAGGTGTGTCACACAGTGTTCATGGGCATACAAAGATTCTTTGATAAATGTATGAATATCAGGTGGAACTTGAACATCTTTTATGGCTCTCAGTTAACCACAATCTTAGCTATCTCCTTAATTAGGGCTCCTTTAGGGGGAGTCAGATTTCTAAAATGTGGAAGTGTATACAATATGCGTCATACTTGACATTTTGTTTTTCAGTTTCTTAATCTAGAAAAGAAAAAAGAGGTGGCTTAAATTATCTTTAAAGTTTCTTAAATGCTTAAATAGTCTCATTTACGAAAAATGAAGATATTATCTATAAAGATCATTGGAATCTAACAAGGGAGATAGATACTGAAAGCCAATTAAAAATGGAGTGAGAAGGGTATAAATTATAATAGGATCATACTGAAGTGATTACTTACTTGTTGTCTTAAATTCTTAATAAATATGGATCAATACTAAAAGATTATACATTGAATATATTTCCATTAAGGTTGTAGTATGAAAATCAGATAAGACCCTAAAAAATAACTGATTTAAATGGAAATGAAAAAGTGTTGTTGTGCTTCCAGTGTTTTGAATTTATAGAATAACAAGTAAAACCCTTTTTTTTTTTTTTTTGCCACAAGTTTTTTCATTACAGTTCCCATTCATACACACTCACGAAAATTTAACTCATATGGAAGTATTTACAATAAAATTCTTTATTTTGAATGGAGGATACCATATTTTGTATGTGTGTATGTGCTTCTCAGACTTTGGTTTAATTTAAATATAATGATAATATTCCAAACATATTTTATAAAAGTCTTTAGAGTTTGCAAATTGCTTTTCCATTTACTATCTTATGTACTTTTAAAGACCACATTGTAGAATTGATAAAATACACCTCATCTTTTTTTAAAGAGAAGATGCAACTGAGGCCTAAAGTCAAATAACTAATAACTTCCAGGTTATTAACTGATTAATTAGCTGATTAACATCCAGATCCTCTGACTCCAAGTCCAGTGCTCATTTTGCCATGTAAGTATTTTTCTTTTTCCCAAAAGAAAACAATATTTAATTCCAAAGGCTTGAATTTAATTAAAAATTCAGAAAGAGCTGCTGTTGGATGGAAATTTGTCTTTCCTAATACAGTATCCAAGAAGTCAATTATCTATGTTCTACTTTAAAAATATGGTCACATGGTAGAGTACTTTTCTTTGAAGGGAATGTAAAATCATCAGCTAAAGTTGTGTTTAACAATATGAAACCTCTAAAGCTCACCAAGGTGAATACTGGGGTACTGCCAGTGTCCCAGTCTGATACTCCCCAGTCTGAGGGAGGGTATCTTGGGCTGATTAGTAAAGACCGGGACTCATGTCAGATTCCTCATGCCTGATTCCTCCCAATGATCATGTGACTCTCAGGAAAGTCATTTCCTCTCCAGAGGCTTTAGCACTGCCAGAGAAGACTATCTTTAATGATCCTTTTAGTTCTTCTGTGCTATTTTCTCAGGTTATAAATTTCTAACAAAAAGGATTAAAGAATCATACAATATCAAAACAAAAGGAGGTCTTGGTTTATAGCTCAGCGGTAGAGCGCTTGCCTCGCATGTGTGAGGCACTGGGTTCAATCCTCAGTACCACATAAAAATAAATAAACAAAATAAAGGTACTATGTCCATCTATAACTAAAGATAAAAAATGGGTAACTGTAGAAAAATTAATTTCAACTGCCTTTTTACAGATAAGGATACCTTAGTCTGGGGAGAGGAAGAGACCCATCCATAGTCAGATTTAGAATTAGCATGTTTCATTCCACATATCATTCCATGGTTGGCAGAAGTAGCTCATGTTCTGCTTCTCTCTAAACTAGGTATTAAGATAGCAAAATTTATCTAAGAAATGCAAAAGTATTAGCCTACTAGTGTTTGTTACTAGCAATAAGAGCAATAAGGACCATGAGTTCTACTTCAATGCAGTTTATCTACTGCAGGGCCTTGGACAAATCACTTATTTGTTAGGAGTTCAATGTCCTCATCTGTAAGAAAAGCAATCATAATCAATGGAGTATTTATTTTATAGAGAATTTTATAAGAACTACATTTATTCATGTACTTCCTTAATAGGTGTTTATTGACTGCAGAGTATATACTTGAATTGTCCTTGGCAATACTATTCTAAGTACTGGGTTTGTAGAAGCAAAAGAAGCACATAAGTTCTCTGTCCTCAAAGAAGATACAAACACCTCTGAAACAAGGATAAAGCCTTGAAATAAAGAGGTAAATATAGAAACAGATAAATGCAGACTGCTATGCTTGACATTATGAGGAGGACTGAAATCCATAGGCCTACTAGAGCACAGAAGCTCAAAGTCTTGCTGTGATGCAGGAAGGAGACCCTCACCTGGTGCACACACCATGAATTTGGATTTCCCAGCCTTCAGAACCATGGGCAAAATAAACCTCTATTATTTATAAATTACACAGTCTGTTGTATTCAGTTTTAACAACAGAGACAGGGCTAAGATTGGGAATAAGTTGTTGAAGTCATGCTTTGATAGCATTAATACAACATTAAAAAGGGTAAATCTAGTGCTTGAGAAGTTAAATTTGAGGACAAGAATAACTCTTTTATGTTCTTATTTTAGATACAACACTATATCTACATTTTATTCATCCCATTCATCAGAAATATCAATCCTTTGGGAAAGGGTGCTTTCTTTAAATTTGTTCCAGGACACATTTTGACTTGGTAGAGAGATGAGTCCCTTCTTATGATTAATAATATAAATCCAAGCAAAAATGAATATTTCATTCAAAGATCATAACATTGACATTTTTGGAAATTTTATCATGCATATTTGCAACTCAAAGCATGTTTTGTTTCCTTTGTGATGACAAAGGCTGCTATAAGTAGTAGAAATACCTTTCTTTATGGAATTACAAAAGTTGTCTTGTATATTTAAATACTTCCAAGAAAAAGAATAAAGAATAATAAAAAGAAAATCAATAAACACATAGCCAAAATTTTTCTTTGAATTAACCATTAAATTTATTCTCATTGTGTTCTCTCTTGTTCACAATAAAAGTAATGCTTATAATTTTCGAGGTAATTGTGAAAAAGAGAAAAGTCATTATATACAACTGAATAAAATGTGGTATAATGGATAGATTTCTTTCAAAGAAAAATATCTGGTCAATTAAAAAAGAGATCAAAATGCTATTACTCTTGAAAAAAACCTCAACAACTGTTTTCAAACATTTTGAAATTAGATTATATTACATGACTTAAATACCCCCCAAAATGCAGAAATATTATAATGTATAAAATAAAGCAAGACTCAACTTTTTTTTTTTTTTTATAAGAGACATACTTTTTAAAGATATTATAGATTAAAAGTAGAAGTTGGGAATTTTTATATAAAGCAAATGTAGATTAAAAACCTAGATGCAAGCCGGGCGTGGTGGCGGACGCCTGTAATCCCAGCACTTTGGGAGGCTGAGGCAGGAGGATCGTGAGTTCAAAGCCAGCCTCAGCAATGGCGAGGCACTTAGCAACTCAGTGAGACCCTGTCTCTAAATAAAATACAAAAAAGGGCTGGGGATGTGACCCAGTGGTCGAGTGCCCCTGAGTTCAATCCCTAGTACCACAAAAAAAAAAAAAAAAAAAAAAAAAAAAAAAAAAAAACCTAGATGCAGCAGCTACATAAATGTAAAAAGGTATATTTCACAACAATTACTACTACCAAGAGTAAGGACAGTAATTTTAATACAGAGTGTTTAATTTACTAAGAGGACAAATATCCCAAATGCTGTTTCACCTTAATTTATGCTTTCATATAAATGAAACAAAACTCATAGAAATGAAAGGAGAAATAACACCAAAATGATAGTTGAAGTTTTCAAACGTTTCTCCACTAATCAATAAAACAAATAAACAGAAAATGAATAATGTTACAGCATATATGTCTATTTCAAAGGGAACCACATACTTTTAAAATCTGATTTTTCAGCATTTATATTTGAAGTTCTATATGAGTTAAGAGGAACTCTGTTGAAAAAGGTGCCTGGGTAATGGCGACATTATATTTTTTCCACAAATGCACTAGAATTATTGAATATAATATAAAAATAATAAAACTTGACCTTTATTGCACACTATACTAGAAAAGTAACTTAAATGGATTATAGAGATAAATGGAAAGCCAAACTGTAGAACTTCTAGTAGAAAGCATAGGAAAAACAAATTTTTTGTGACCAGCTGTTATACAATGTTTTCTAAGGATATAAAAAGTATAAACCATCAGGGGGAAAAAGTATACTAACATGGCCTTCATCGAAGTTAAAATATTTTGCTTTTTAGTGGGCAAATATGAAAATGTCAAGACAATTTATACATTAAAGAACTATGGGCAAAATATATACCTTCCAAAGAATTTGTATGTAGTATATATAAAATAATTTTATTGTGAACCATCAAAACTCAAAAACTCTAATTAAAATTAAAAAAAAAATTTTTTTTTGAATGGACACCAAAGATGTATGTGAGTAGCAGGAACAGCAGTAAGCCAATGAAAGATGCTGTCATTAGTTCCCAGGTAAGTGACACTGTTGACAAAATACAATTGCTAAATCTGAAAGAAGTAAATATACCAAATACTGGCAAGGATTTGGAACAACTGAAACACTTATAAATAGCATGCAAATTATATAGCCATTTTGGATAAGCTTAGAGATATCTTAACATACTGTATGACTTTGCAATCCCATTTTAGATATTTGCCATAGAAAATGAGACTCTGTGTCCACACAAGGTGACACACAAACTCTCATTAGCACTTTTCATAATATTCCTAAAATCTTCAAATAATCCAAGTGTTTATTGTACCATAAATGGATAAAAATTGTAATATATACATACAATGGAATACTAATGCTTAACAAAAATAAATGACTACCAATATATACAAAAAATAAAATTTAAAAACATTATACTAAGCAAAAAAATGTAGATTCTATTTATATGAAATTCCAGAACACTCAAACTCTAATGGCTGAAAACTGATCAGTAGTTGCCATCAGTCAAAAATGAGAGAAGGGTATTGGCTGAAAAAAATTATAAAAAAAAAATTTTTGAGTGATAGGTTCTTTGTGATGATTTGAGGGGTTTGTTTTAATACCATGAACTCATCACACTGCATGCTCTAAATTGGTGAGCTAATTTAAAATTATAGAAATCAATTCTGGACATATGAGAAATTTATGAGCCTGTTTAAGTTTCCTTCCAGGAGGAAAAGAAAATCAAATAAATAAGCAAGACAGTGTTTTCATTTAGTAAAAGCCTTCTACAATTCTGAGAACTGGAAAGTAAATTTGCAGTATGTTTATTTTTCAATACTATGTGCTGTTGGCGTAGTGAGCTACTCTTCCTCCAGCAAACAGGAAATGTGTGACTGGCTTGATTTGCTCTAAGAGTTGTAGCTGAAAAGTCTTGTATTATGTTAACAAAATACAGACACAAATATCCTGCATTATATGATTATATTTATGTGAAATTCCAGAACACTCACAACTACAGTGACTGAAAACAGGTTAATGGTTGCCATCAGCTAGAGAAGAGTATTGGCTGAAAAAAAAGAAGAGACTTTTCAGAGAGCAAGGTGGGGATGGATGCTTCTTGTTGGTGTCTTTTTAATTTCCTTCATGATCTATATATGCTACCCAATGTTATTAACTGAGTGTCTTTAGAAGCACACATAATATTTTTTATGCATAATATGCTGCACTATATATTGAAGGATTTATTTAGGATAAATAAAAATTGAAAATGAAGATCCATTTCATTATTTAAGGCATAAACCAGCATTTCTTATTTTTAACAAGTTTTCTTTATTTACATTTTTTAAGGGTATGGTATATCATATCTTATATGCAAAGGAGAAATACAATGGAGAAGTTATACAAACTGGAAAAAGAATGGGAAAAATCCTGCTAGAAAAAAGCATATTCATTATGGAAAGTATACAGTCCTTGAAATGGGACTTGAAGACTCCAGTAAAACTGATAACAAATTTTAGTTCCATTCTTTACCGCTTGAATGGTACTGAACAAGCAAATGAGAATACGGAGCCTCAGTTTTACCTCTTTTGCCAGGTTACTGGGAAAATCAAGTGAAATAGTGTTTTGTGAAAGGACTTTGTGAACTACAAAGTAATATGCTAAACTTTAAGATATTGCCAATATTTAGATTTTTATTTCTAATGACAATCCCACACAGTCCAACTTGATACTCAGATACTATTTATTTTTATTCATTTTTATTACAAGCTGAGGAAAAGTTAGAAGACAAATAGATCACAAATAGACAAGTGCACTTCTAATTTTTAAAAAAAACTGGCATGAACAAAGGCTGAATAGTGGAGGAGAAAAATGTGATGTGATCATGAAAGTGAACAAAGGTGTCTGGAATGTAATACTTGAAGTATTGAAGGGGGAGGTAGGAGATTCACAACTTCAAAAGATAGACAATGGTCTTACTGTAAAAATTCTTGAAAGTCAGGCTGAATAATTTTAGCCTAATTCAAAAGCATTAGGATTTTTGAGATGATGTGTAACATGATCCAGGTTTACACGAGAAAATTTATCCTAGCATTGTAGATAGGAAAGTGAAAATAAAGGAGGATGGAAAACCACTTTGAAGGATGCTGCTCTTATCCAGCACAACATCCTGAGGACTATGCACAATACTTCTAAAGACCAGGGACACCTGCATACAAGCACAGAGTAAGGGAAGGCAGGACACATAGAAAAGTCAGCAGAAAAAACAATCACACAATGAATCTCTGTCTTTATTTTTTAACCTCCTTACTAGAGATGACTTCTAAACTTTTCCTCCTCCCCCAGCTGCCCTGCCAAGCTGCAGCCCTTTTGCCACCTACATAATAAAAGACATTTCACAGTACACTGTTTCCATGGGCCAGTTTTAAACCATTTGTCAAGCCACAGCAGTTTCTTTTGTTCAGCCTCTTCTTAATGAGTTTGTGAAGGACTTAGTAACCTTTGAAAATCAATTTAGAGTCTTGTCATGAAACTGTTCCTTTAAAGAAAAAAATGAATTAGTTGTCCAATTGGACACACTGTAAGCAGAACAAAGAATTATCTGGGAAAAAAAATCACAAATCTCAGTGGAATCAACTCAGCATAACTGTGTTTCTGAAATATGACTGCATCTGAATTTAGTAGACTTCCTTTTGAAGGCAGAATTTTTATTCTCAACTGTTTCCATGTGGAAACATCCATGAAACCTTCCATCTATATTCAATGTAGGTTTATGATGGTATTCTGAATAATTATATGACATGGTTGGAAAGTGCCCATCTTGAGCAGGCAGTGTGTTAACCTTGAGAGTACATTCTGGGAAATATAACAAAAAATAAAATATAATAAAATTCCAATATTTTGTTTTAAATGATGATAAATTTAAGTGCTACAGTAATTTTTTTTTAATGAAAAGTCTCACTGTAACTAACTTTACAAATAAAGCAACTGAATTTCATTTTTTTTAAAACATTTTTAACTTTATTTACTTATTTTGTGGTGCTGGGGATTGAACCCAGGGCCTTGTGCATGTGAGGCAAGCACTCTACCAACTGAGCTATATCCCCAGCCCCATAAATATTTATTTATTTGCTTTAGTTGTACACAATGCGTTTATTTTTACGTGGTGCTGAGGATCGAACCCAGGCCGCATACGGGCTAGGTGAGCGTTCTGCTGCTGAGACACAACCCCAGCTCCTCTGAATTTCAGAGGGGGTAAAAAATACATGCTCCAGGGCTGGGGTTGTGGCTCAGTGGTAGAGCCACTGGTACCACATAAAAATAAACAAATAAAAGTATTGTGTCCACCTACAACTAAAATATATATTCATATATTTTATACATGATCCAAATCAGACACATAATAACTTATAGAATCAAAATTAGAACCTAATCAGTCTTATTCTAGAGCCAATATGCTCAAATGCTATGTTCTGCCTTGCAGTGCACACAGCTCTAACTCCTATCATAAGCCTGTGTAGTGGATCATGATTAAATGTGTCTAGGTCTCTCTGTCCAACATAAGCATGTAAAAAATTAATTCATATTAGTGCTTAACAAAAGTTTAATAAAATGATAGCTGATATTAATATGATTACTAAAATAGGGAAGGAAAAGCACCTTTTTGTCTGATGTAACTTAGAAGAGTCTGAACAAAGCCTTAAACTATGAGAAGGATTTTGATAGGTATAACTTGATGGCCAAGGTAGGGTACATGTGCATGGAGGTAGAACAGGTTGAACTTGCAAGAACTGTAGCTGAATTTAAAGGTGAGTGTTGGGAGATCAATAGTCAGAAAAAAGCTTGAAATAGATCCAGAGTTCAAATTAGAAATAATTTATGTCTTTTTTGCATCAACCAACTCATAATAGGTTTATCAGGAGAGAAAGGACCTGAAAGTTTGCACTTTACAAAAGTATTTTTGGAAGCAGAGTGAAGAGTGAGTTGGAGATAGGAAACAGTAGGAAAACTAGTAGAGAGGTACCTCAAGTTGCCTATGATGAGATCAACTAATTAGGGACTAAACTATGTAGATTGCTTACTCTTTACCAACCACTATCCTGAGCTCACTTAATACATCAACTAATTTAATTTTTACAACAAACCTGTAAGGTGAACATTTATTAAAGAAAATTTATTCTCATCTTACTCTTAAATGTGTCGCAATTTGGGCTACGTGATATATGGCCGCCTCCTTGTGCTACATTTTTTCCCCTGAGGGAATGTAGGGAAAGTGAGACTGTGATCTAATGCAACACCTGTATATTCAGTAGGTGTGTTGGGAAGGCTCAGAAGACATGAGCCTTGACTATAAATTCTAGTTCTACCCTGGGATTAGTTCTTGTCAATCACTTCTGATAATAAGGACCTAAACTTGTTATAGCCAGAAGGGACATTAGAAGTCATCTAATCTGAAAGATACCTGCATAACAATTTATGTGTGGACACATAGAGATCATAGATGATATGCAAGGAGTTTATAACATCCTTTTTTTATCCCCATACACACATTCACAACCTTATAGGTAAAGCTTCAAATGCATTAGTATAAGTGCTTTTAATTTTTTTTTTCCTGAGAAAACATTCCTATTGGTTTATCATATTATCAGAGTCCCATTTTCTTGGGATAACCTACAAAAATCTCAGTCCCATGGAAAGAAACTGTCTATACAGTTAACGATAGATCCAGAACTAAAGCTTATTTGTCTACTTTTTAATTATATCCAAAAAACAATGGAAAGGATGTGCTCTTATATTTACTTTAATGTTTGATACAGTCTGTTAATTATAGAAAGGTGAAAGGTGACTGTGATATCCAGGGAGTCAGGGGTGGAATTTGTTTCATTTATAGTGTATCCAGTGCAGAGAACATAGCCTGACACACAGTGGGCTCAATAAGTATTTGTTGAATAAATTAAAGAATGTCATTAACTGATCTGATTCACTGTACTGTTCAGTGTTGGTTTTCTATGAACAGAATGCATCTTTCAACCACACGATGGAGCCATTTTACAGTTATTTGAAAACTGGAGCTAAAGAGAGCCCAAATAACACAACATACTATATTCCGTTTTCCTTTTAACTGGCAAATATACTCACTTAGAAACCCACTAACAGAGTAAATTGACTGGAATCTGATAAAAGCCAGAAATGGAGCATGTGTACAGCTTTTGCTTGTACTGGTTTAAAATGGATAGTAGTGTCCTAATCCAAATGACATTCCCCATTAACTTGGCATTTTGGGCAAGAAGAATTTAGTAGTCCAATGTCCTAGGGTAGGCTAGGACAGCCCTTGGAGTAGATATATTTGGATTTTGGGGGTAGAATGCTATGGTCCACAAGTGTATATCCCCGTAAAATTCATATGTTGAACTCTAGCCTTTAGGTCATGCATGGTATTTGGAATCATTGCAAGTGATTAGGCCATGGGCCTCGTACAGGCTAGGCAAGCACTTGGCCACTGAGCCACATCCCCAGCCTCACACTTGGCACTTTTGGGGCTGACAAAAACATCCACAAAGAAAAAAAAAATTATATCAAAATTAATTCAATTGTCATATATAAGTAAAAAGAACCAATAAAAAAGAATAGTAAATATATATATATTTACTATTATATATATAATATATATAATATATACATATATTATATATATACATATATTATATATATATATATATATATATATATATATATATATATATATATATATATAATCTACAGGAGAGTGGAACCAAGATGGAGAGTAACCTGATGTTTCAAGATGCTGACAAGTGGGCCACAGAGATCTCTGAAGGAGTGACAGAAGGGCAATATTTTCTCTGGTATGTGGAAGCTAACCCAAAATAGGGGGAAAGGGGAAGGATAGAAGTTCAGGAATTAGACAATGGGGAATGGAGGGAAGCGGGGATGGAAAAGGAAAGACAGTGGAATGAATCTGACATAAATTTCTCTTGTACATGTATGAATATACATAACACAGTGTATCCCACCACCATGTACATGCACAAGAAGGGGGTTCTAATTAGAAAAAGATATATTCCATTCTTGAATAATTATATCAAAATGGATTCTATTGTCATTTATAACTGAAAAGAACAAATAAATTTAAATAAAAAAATAACAGTTCTCTATATCTCTATATTTGCCTCAGGTTATGGAAATCAAGGAATTTAGGATTAAGAGACCTAAACATGAATTTTGTGAGTGGGATTCAGTGATAGAATTTTGGGGGAGGAAGTTATAAAGCCCAATGTTGCTAGTTCTAAGAAAAGGTAATTTTCATTTAACTTTCACATTGAATAATTTGGAAAAAGGATGAGAATTTCAACATCCCTATTCAATGTCGTTTCAGAGCTGACATTCTTATTTCTCCCTAGGTTCTTTCCACACAGTTACCATATCTCCAATATGCACAGACCCTTCCTCCTATACCCTGCCTCCCAATACACTGACTTCCTACAGTTTCTGAGTGTGGCTACCAGCCTCATTCTCTTCATAGTGCCCTACATTTTTGGGTGATATATTACCAATTATTAAAATTCCACTTGCTATGTATATCTTTTGTAGAAACTTTAATCAATCTTTATTCTCTCTGTTCAATGACCTAGGAGTCCATTGTTCTGAACCATCTCAAGATAGATATACCTTGTACTTCTGACCACCTGGGAAAGATATTGTACATTCCTTCCATAAAATATCTGTGTCTTGATAGGAAAAAGAAAGGCAAAGGCAGGCCTAGGACAAGTTATTGTTCATGTCTTGAAAAGGCTCAATTTTGGAGATTTTCTTTGTTGCCTTTCACAAAAGCCTGCTCTAAAAGCCGGGCGTGGTGGTGTACACCTGTAATCGCAGCACTTGGGAGGCTGAGGCAGGAAGATCGAGAGTTCAAAGCCAGCCTCAGAAATGGGAAGGCACTTAGCAACTCAGTGAGACCCTGTCTAATAAAATACAAAAAAGGGCTGGGGATGTGGCCCAGTGGTCCAGTGCCCCTGAGTTCAATCACCGGTACCAAAAAAAAAAAAAAAAAAAAAAAAAAAAAAAAAAAAAAAAAAAAAAGCCTGCTCTAAACTCTTTGTGAAAATTTTAAAAAACATTTGAATGTTTGAGAAATGGAAAAATAAAAAATAGAAGATAAAAAAATTATGACAAAGAATACCAATGCAAAAAAGGCTTAGAGGTGAAATGATTGGGTTATAAGAGCCTAACCCAATCAGTAAAAGATATTCTGATAGGGATTTACTGAATGGAAGAGATGGGTCATGGGAGGCACGCTTTTGGGTATATATTTGGTGAGGTGAGCTTAGGTTCTTTCTGCTTCCTGGTGGAGCTACTTTCCTCTGCCACACTATTCTGCCAGGATGTTCTGCCTTACCTCTAGCCCTGAGGAATGGAACAAGCCTTCTATGGACTGAGATCTCTGAAACTGTGAGCCCTCAAACAACTTTTTCCTCCTAAAATTGTTAGTATCATATTTTTTTTTTTTATCACAGCATCGAAAAAGCTGACTAAAATGTCTGCTTATCTATATTGACTATTTTTAATCTGGTTACTTGATTGTTTTATTATTGATTTGTATTCCTTACATACTGTGGGTATTGACCCCTTGTTAGATGAATAGTTTGCAAAATATTTTCTCCTATTCTGTAGATTGTCTCTTTGCTCTGTTGATTGTTTCCTTTGCTGTACAAACACTTGAGTGTGATGTAATACTATTTTTCTACTTTTGCTTTTGTTTCATGTGATTTGGGGTCTTGGCCAAAAATCCTTTCCCATTCCAATGTCCTGAAGCACTTCTCTTATGGTTCTTCTGGTAGTTTCATAGTTTCAGGAAAAGTCTTCTCTTTCTCAGTTCATTTTGAGTTGATTTTCGTGAGAGATGAAGTTTAGCTTCATTCTTCTGCATGTGGATATCCACCAATTTTTCCAACATCTTTTACTAAACCAGCTGTTCTATCTCCAGTGCATATTCTTAGCATTTTTATAAAAATCTATTGGCTGTGGATATGTATGTTTACTTACAGGTTTTCTTTTCTGGCCCATTGGTCAATTTGTCTGCCTTTATGCCAATACTGTGCTGCTGCTTTGATTTCTACAACTTTGTATTATGTTTTTTTTTCTCTCTTTTTTTATTCAAAGTTGTTGTATTTGTAATAGTAGAATGCATTACAATTCACAATACACATATAGAGCCTCTTTTTACATAACACTGTTTGTATACAAAGTATATTCGTACTATTCAAGTCTTCAATCATGCATTTAGGATAATGATATCCATCTTATTATACCACCTTTTCTTTTTTTCCCCCTTCATCCCCCACCTTGCTCCCTCTGTTCTCCTCCCTCCCCTTTGACCATTCTAGTGTTCCTAAGTACCCAGACACCCAACAGCACTCTCAAAATCATAATGCCACTTCACTTTTTTTTTTAAAAGAAATGTCTTCTTTATTTTTTCCACAACCTTTTTTATTAGTGCATTAGATTTCTTAAATATTCATACATGCACACAAGATGGCAATATAATTTGGTTAATATCACTCCCCAGCACTTCCCTCCTCCCTCCTCTTCTCTCATTATCTGGTCCCTTTCCTCTGTTCTACTGATCTTGATTTGATTTTCATGAGATTCCCCTACCCTTCTTTTACTCTCTAGCTTCCACATATGAGAGAATACACATGATCCTTGATCAGAGTTTGGCTTATTTTGCTTAACATAATGGCCTCTATTTCCACCCATTTTCCTACAAATGATTTAATTTCATTCTTCTTTATGGATGAATAAAACTCCATTGTGTATATATACCACATTTTCTTTATCCATTCATTCATTGATGAACACTGAGGCTGGTACCATAATTTGATTACTGTGAATTTTGCTACTATAAATATGGACATGGATGTATCTATCATACTATGACTTTAATTCTTTAGGATAAATGCCAAAGAGTGGTATAGCTGAGTCATATGGTAGTTCTATATCTCATCTTTTGAGGAACATTCATACGATTTCCATAGTGGTTATACTAATTTACAGTCCCACTAACAGTGTAAAAATGTTTCTTCTCCACATTTATTATTGTTTGTATTCTTGGTGACTGCCATTCTGACTGGTGTGATATGAAATCTCAGTGTAGTTTTGATTTGCATTTCCCTAATTGCTAATGTTGAAATTTTTTTTTCATATATTTGTTGGCCATTTGTATTTCCTCTTTTAAGAAATATTGGTTTAATTCATTTTCCCATTTATTAATTGAAATATTCATATTTTTAGTTATTTGAGTTCTTTACACATTCTAGATTTTAATCCTTTGTCTGAAGAGTAGCTAGCAAAGATTTTTCTCCCATTTTGTAGGTTCTCTCTTCACATTCTTAATTGTTTCCTTTACTGTTCAGAAGCTTTTTAATTTGATGCCATCCCATTTATTAACTCTTGACATTATTTCCTGAGCTTTTTGAGTCCAACTAAGAAAGTCATTTCCTATGCCTATATGCTGAAGTGTTTATCCTACATTTTATTCTAGGAATTTCATAGTTTCTGGTCTGATTTCTAACCACCTTCCTTTAATTAAAAACTCTCAGATACATAGCCCCAAATCTTGCTGTGTCGATCTAATAAGATTTATGAATATTTTCCTTACTCAACTCTGAGAAACCAGCATTTTTCTGAATGCCTTATAATATTATGTTAGAATATCCACCTCACAATAAAAATCTTACCATTCTTAGCAGTTGATTCAGTTGGCTAACTTAACAAATTAAATTTTGTGGATGATATAGGATGATGAGAAAGCTTTTGTATATATGTATGTATATGCATTTGTGAAAGTTGATGTTATTTAAATAAATCCATCACTTTCTTTTAAAGTTTTGCAAAAGGATAGGAAAGGGTCATATGTAGCTGAGACCCATGACATTTAAAAAATGTGTAGCAAATCCTGATATGCAGACAGTAGCAATTGAGAACCTGCTGCCTACAGCACTCATATTAAGAATTAATAATAGAAGCAGGATCTGATATCCCCTGCAAAAGTCCTTAGAATTTCCAGGTTGAATGTCAGAGAGATGGTTAATAAGGAGGAAAACAACAACAGAAATGATGAAGTTTTGTGGTAAGCAATTATGAGAAGATTGGAGGCTCTATAAAAGATAAAAAGATCAATTATAGGCCAATTATCTTACCAGAGAGAACTACAGAAAGATACAGCTAAGAAGAGGTGTTACGGTTTTGGCAAATCTCAAAGACTAGCCTCATAAACGATCTCTGCTTAGATTTAATTGGATCAGATTTAACTGGACCATTTTTAAGTCCCCAGGTATTGTTGAGAACATTGGAGGAAACTAAGAGGTGAGCTTGATGCCAAAAAAAGAATATCATTTCAAAGGGATCATAGAAAGAGACAACCAAAGGCGTCCCTGTTAAACACACCATCTTTTTTTTTTTTTTTTAGTTTTTATTTATAGTAGTAGTATGTATTACAATTCATACTGCACATATAGAGCATCTTTTTACACAAAACAGTTTGTATACAAAGTGTATTCGTAGCATTCAAGTCTTCAATCATGCATTTAGAATAATGATATCCATCTTATTCAACCTCTTTTTCTTTTTTGCCCTCCTTCCCACCTTGCTTCCTCCCTTCCCATCCCTTCCCTTTGGCCATTATAGTGTTCCTCTAATCCTCCTATGTATCCCGACCCAACAATACTGTGAACCAGGCTCCTTATATCAGAGGAAACATTCAGTATTTGGATTTTTGAGATTGACTGATTTCACATAGCATTATATTCTCCAACTTCATCCATTTACCAGTGAATGCCATTATTTTATTCTCTTTTATTGCTGAGTAAATTCCATTGTATATATATACTACATTTTCTTTATCCACTCATCAACTGAGGGACATCTAGGTTGGTTCCACAACCTAGCTATTGTGAATTGTGCTGCTATAAACACTGAAGTGGCTGTGTCACTGTAATATGCTGTTTTTAAGTCTTTTGGGAATAGACCCAGGAGTGGGATGGCTGGGTCATAGGGTGGTTCCATTCCCATTTTCCCAAGAAATCTCCATACTGCTTTTAATAATGGTTGTACCATTTTGCAGTCCCACCAGCAATGTATGAGTGTGCCCTTTCCCCCACATCCTCTCCAACATTTATTGTTGTTTGTGTTCTTGGTAGCTGCCATTCTGACTGGAGTGAAATGAAATCTTAGAGTAGCTTTGATTTGCATTTCTCTAATTGCCAGCGATGTTGAGGATGTTGAGCATTTTTTCATGTATTTGTTAATTAATTGTGTATCTTCTTCTGAGAAGTGTCTTTTCAATTCCTTAGCCAATTTATTGATTGGGTTATTTGCTTTTTTGGTGTTAAGTTTTTTGAGTTCTTTATATATTCTAGAAATTAGTGCTCTATCTGATGTGCATGTATTAAATATTTGTTCCCAATTAGTTGGCTCTCTATTCACCTCACTGATTGTTTCTTTTGCTGAGAAGAAGCTTTTTAGCTTAAATCTATCCCATATTAATTCTTGGTATTAATTCTTGCACTACCAGATTCTTATTAAGGAACTTGGGGCCTAATCTGACATGTTGGAAATTGTCGCTTACTTTTTCTTCTATTAGGCATATTGTCTCTGTTCTAATCCTAAGTCCTTGATCCACTTTGAATTGAATTTTGTGCATGGTTGAGAGATACGGGTTTAATTTCATTTTGTTGCATATGGATTTCCAGTTTTCCCAGCACCATTTGTTGAAGAGGCTATCCTTTCTCCACTGTACATTTTTGGCACTTTTGTCTAATATAAGATAGCTGAAATTATATGTGTTAGTCTCTGTGTCCTCAATTCTGTACCATAGGTCTGCTAGTCTGTTTTGGTGCCAATACCATGCTGTTTTTGTTACTATTGCTCTGTAGTGTAATTTAAAGTCTGGTATGGTGATGCCACCTGCTTCACTGTTCTTGCTCAGGATTGCTTTAGCTATTCTGGGTCTCTTATTTTTCCAGATGAATTTCATGACTGCTTTTTCTATTTCTTTGAGAAATGTCATTGGGATTTTGATTGGAATTGCATTAAATCTGTATAATGCTTTTGGTAGTATGGACATTTTTGACAATATTAATTCTACTATCCAAGAACAAGGTAGGTCTTTCCATCTTCTGAGGTCTTCTATGATTTCTTTCTTTAGTGTTCTATAGTTTTCTTATAGAGGTCTTTCACCTCTTTCATTAAATTGATTCCCAGGTATTTTTTTTTTATGCTAGTGTAAATGGGGTAGTTTTCATCATTTCCCTTTCAGAGGCTTTGTCGCTGATGTACAAAAATGCCTTTGACTTAGGGGTATTGATTTTGTATCCTGCTACTTTGCCGAATTCATTTACTAGTTGTAAAAGTTTTCTGGTAGAGTTTTTTTGGTCTTCTAGGTATATTATCATGTCATCAGCAAATAGTGCTAATTTGAGCTCTTCTTTTCCTATATGGATCCCTTTAATTTCTTTCATCTGTCTAATTGCTCTGGCCAGAGTTTCTAGTACTATGTTAAATAGCAGTGGTGAAAGGGGGCATCCCTGTCTTGTTCCAGTTTTTAGAGGGAATGTTTTCCATTTTTCTCCATTTAAGATAATGTTAGCTTGAGGTTTTGCACAGATAGCTTTTATAATGTTGAGATATGTTCCTTTATTCCTAATTTTTCTAGAGCTTTGAACATAAAGGGGTGTTGTATTTTGTCAAATGCTTTTTCTGTCTCTATTGAGATGATCATATGGTTCTTATCTTTAAGTCTATTGATGTGATGTATTATGTTTATTGATTTCCAAATGTTGAACCAACCTTGCATCCCTGGGATAAACCCCACTTGATC
Source organism: Tamias sibiricus (assembly GCA_025594165.1). Taxonomy (NCBI): domain Eukaryota; kingdom Metazoa; phylum Chordata; class Mammalia; order Rodentia; family Sciuridae; genus Tamias; species Tamias sibiricus. Next base: position 78,684,229 of record CM046668.1, read on the forward strand.
GTGGTGCACTATCTTTTTGATATGCTTTTGAATCCGATTTGCCAGAATTTTGTTGAGGATTTTTGCATCTATGTTCATTAAATATATTGGCCTGAAGTTTTCTTTTTTGGCTGTGTCTGTGCCTGGCTTTGGAATTAATGTGATATTAGCCTCATAGAAAGAGAATGGAAAAGCTCCCTCTTTTTCTATTTCTTGAAATAATTTGAAGAGCATTAGTTCTTCTTTGAAGGTCTTGTAGAACTTAGCTGTAAACCCATCAGGACCTGGGCTTTTTCTTGTTGGTAGTTTTTTTGATAGTGTCTTCTATTTCTTCACTTGAAATTGATTTATTTAAATTGTGTATAGCCTCCAGTTTAAGTTTGGGCAATTCATAGGACTCTAGAAATCTGTCAATGCTTTTAATATTTTCTATTTTATTAGAGTACAAGTTTTCGAAGTAATTTCTAATTATCTCCTGTATATCTGAGATGTTTGTTGTGATATTTCCTTTTTCATCATAGATGTTAGTAATTTGAGTTTTTTCTCTTCTTCTTTTTGTTAGCATTGCTAAGGGTCTGTCAATTTTATTTATTTTTTCAAAGAACCAACTTTTGGTTTTGTCAATTCTTTGAATTATTTCTTTAGTCTCAATTTCATTAATTTCAGCTCTGATTTTAATTATTTCCTGTCTTCTACTGCTCTTAGTGTTGATCTTTTCCTCTTTTTCTAGTGCTTTGAGGTTAAACACACCATCTTATTATCTGGTGAGATCAGGGCTGCAGTCCCAAAGGGGCAATGTCATAGGGCTTGATAACCTAGCAAAAGTGCACTTCAGTAAAATAATCCAGCCAATTCACTAAGCAAATTAACAAACAGATGAACAAGCAAGCAAACAAAAACAAACAAACAAAACCCCAGAAAACAACCCACAGGAAGGGGTGAGAAGAATCAGTATCTAGAACTACTACAATATATTATCTAAAGTATCATACATTCAACAAAATACTGAGACATCCAACAAAAGAGGAGTGTATGACTCAGAACCAAAATCAAATCAAAACAAAACAAACAAATACAAAATAAATTTCTCATGAGAATATACATGCAATATTTAACAAATATTTTAAACAGGCATCAAAAATATATTTAATTAACAAGAGAAAATAATGCTTATAGAAGTAAAGGAAGTGAATGTGAAAAAATTTCATCAAAGTGAATATCAATAAAGTGAGACAGTTATGAAAGAATCTAATGAAAATTCTGGAGTTGAAAAGTTCAATCAAAAAATAAAATACTCACCAGGTGCAGTGGGCATGCCTGCAATCCAAGGGGTTTGGGATACTGAGGCAGAAGGATAGTGAGTTTAAGACAAGCCTCAGCCACTTAGCAAGGCCATAAGCAACTTAGTGAGATCTTTTGTCAAAATAAAAAAGGAATGTGACTCAGTGGTTAAGCACCTCTGGGTTCAATCCCTGGCACCAAAATAAATAAATAAATAAATAAATAAATAAAATAAAATAAAATCAATAGTGAAGGTTTGAGTACAGTAGATTTGAATGGAAGAATAAAGTACTGGTAAATTATAAAGTAGATCAATGAAGACTGTAATCTGAAGAACACCAAACTTAAAGAAGGGGTGGGAAAGGGAGTAGTTTCAGAGAAAGGTGGACCTCATTCAGTGCACTGACATAAATATAATGCCCATAGCAGCAGGAAAATGGAGAGGAGAAATCAGGAAAATAATGAAGGAAATATTAATGAAAAGTTCCTAAATTTGCTAAAAACATTAATCTATACATTAAAGACGCTCAGTAAACTCTAGTAAATACAGATATTTATATGCAAACACATAATAATGAAAATTGTGAAAGCCACAAAGAGAAAACTTTGAAAGCAGCAAGAGAAAAATGAATCATCATATAAAAAGAACCCCCATAAAAGAATTCACTGTTCTCTCATTAGACAAACAATGGGCTAACATTTAAAGTACAAAAAAATTAAAACACTGTCAACCAAGAAGCTGCATGTTTGAAAACTATATTTCAAATATAAAGATGAAATAAAGATATTTACAGAAAAACAAAACCAGAATTCTTTGCTGAAAGAATCATTTAACTGGAAATACTAAAAGAAATTCTTCAAAGCTAAAGGCAAATGACCCCAGACATTAATTCAAATTAACATGAAAAAAAGAATACTGGCAAAGTTTATTATGTATGTACAAGAGGTAGTATAAATATTTAGATAGCATATTTCTTAACTGATTTTTAAATCAATGTATAAAATAGTTTATATATATAATGTAGTTGGGCTTATAAAGTACAAAAATGTGACAAATTTGCCAATAACACAAGGAGGTGTTTGGGTGCAAAGCAGTGTTGCAGAAAATGGCCAATTAAATCCAGAAAAATAATAAATAATCAGGTGAATATAACAAACTCTATAAACTCATATTTACTTCCTTTAGAGCTTCTTTAGTAATCATAAAGTTGTATAAACTAGTAATTATAACAGATATTGTTGGATTTGTAATGTGTATAGATGTTACATATAACCATAATGGCTCTAAAGTATTACTATGGAAAATTGCATGGCAGCAAATGATATGAAGTGGGCACATTCTTAAAAACAAAAATTACTGAAAATGATTCAGTAAGAATTCTAATAAAATGCCCAAAAGAAAATGCTGAACCTACAGGTCTCTCCCCATTGTAAGCTATTAGCATTCTCCTCAAAAATCCATTGACCATAATATGAGAGCTTACTTCCGAATTTCCAATTGTCTTAGTTGGTCTGAATGTCTGGTTTTAATGATCTGACATGACAGTATGTTACTTTGAATAAGGATCAACATGTAGATCAAAGGAATATAATTAAAAATCCAGAAACAAACTCTCATGTTTATTATCAACTAATTTTTGACAAATATGCTAAAACAATACAATGAAGAAAGTTACAATCAAAAGAATTAATTTATACCACTGTCTCATACCATAAAACAACTCAAAATGTACCAAATATCTAAAATGTAAGATCTAAAACTAAAAACCCTTAGAAGAAAACAGAGGCATGAATATTCTGACTGAGATAAGGTAATTGTTTCTTAGATTTGATACAAAGAAAGCAAGAAACAAAAGAAAAATAAATAAATAAACTGGACATCATCAATAATAAAAAAAGAAATTGTGAGTCACCAAGAAAGTAATGACAACAAACCAAATGGAAGGAAATGTTTCCAAGTCACAAATATTTATAAATAAATTTTATCTAAAATATATTTAAAAATTCTTACATTTCAATAGAAAAATAACCCAATTAAAATGGATAAAATAATTTTAAAAAATCTCTCCAAGTTAAAATAACCTCAACATCATTGGCTACTTAAAATGAGAAATCACATTATACTGACTATGATGCTAATCATCAAAAATATATATATTGGAACAAGTGTTGGAGAGTAGCCATTAAGTAAGATTATCCAGCAATTGTCTTCCCACAGACACACCAGTCTGAACAGATATTCACACACCAGATTACCTTCACAACAGGTAAGGAAGCCAGGTGAGTGACTATAGTTTTTGCATTAAAGAAGGCAGGAAGAAAGCATTTTCCTGCATTACCCCACCCCAGATCCAATCAGGTTAGAGGGAAATGTCTCTTGCTTGGAGGACAGAAAATGATTAAGTTCACACCCGACACTTGAAAACTATCACCAGGTCTGCTATGGTGAAACCTGGTTCTAGACAAAACCCCAAGTCTCCTACCTTTAAGCCAATACCCATAGACTGAGCCACTGGAACTGCCTGAGCTATATGACTGACTGCCTCTACCAGGCCTCTTCCAACCTTAGGCAACAGAAAGGGGAGTAAGACTCAATATACTGGAGAACGGGACATGAAAGTGGGTATGGGTTTTTCCTTGGAGTTCAGTGCTGAGCTCTTTGTGATGAGACACAACACTGAGAAAACAAAGGGCCCATACTCATCCCAGAGGTTGCAAACATAGTCTTTAGACCTTCCCTGGCATCAAGGGAATATTTACAAACTGGTAGGACAGACTCATGTTTCATCCTGCAACATTTGTCAGCATTTGAGTAGACTTGAGGTGTCCCAAGTGGGGTATCCCCCACCCCAAATTGCCCATGTTTGTGTAGCTGTGACACTTAGGTGTGACTCGGTTTAGCATAAGCCTTGGTGGCCAAGGAAAATCATTCACCAATACTACCCAAGCTCAGGCATCATGGCATGTTGCAAGACTCCATTGTTCAAGGTGGGACAAGGCAGTTAACATAAGTCTGTGCCTTGGAACTCAATGTCAGGTGGCTGAAATCTAACACCATACAGCCTTTACTGGCCCCCACTCTGAGACCACAATGCAGATAGAGAGCTGGAACAGCCCAGGGGCCAGACAGAGACACATAGCTCCAGTCTATCAGAGTTCTGCCTAGGCCATCATCACATCTTGTTGATTGCAGCAGTCTAAGTCCACAAGTCCACTATAGGAGCAGGCAGCCCATAGCATATGGACCTTGGTTCTAACCCAGTGTTGTGCTTGTTTTGGCAGGCTCTGATCTCAGGGCACACCATAGCTTTGTGGCCTTGATGAACATGGCATGGGGTATAGGAGCTGGAGACTGGTTCCTCTGTGGTGATTCTGTTTGGAACTGGACAGAATCACACAATTCCCAATTATAGGCTGATCATTATGGTTGAGGCATCTGTTCCTTAACGCAGGCCCAGGAAAAGGTGTGTGGAGGGTGGATTACTCTTTTTATGTCCTCTCCCATTTATACTAAACAATATAACATCTTCAACTTGGCATAAATCTGGGCATGGATCATCCTCTGGTATTTAAATAGTGACAACACACCAAAACTGGACTTGCAGCAAATCTATATTTAAGGCACCATCTAGTGCAGAAGTGACCAGAGGCTTGAAAAATAAGAAATCTTTTATTTAGAATAAATAAATGTTAGGATTTCTGTAAGACAGGCACAACTAAAGTTAGATTATAAAGACTGAAAAAAATACCTAATCCTTCAATATCCAAATGACATAACAAACAAAGAATCATGAGCTTTCACAAAACTGTGATCATACTTAACAGTAAAAATAAGGCTCCAGCAGCTTTGGCATCTGAGGCAGAAAGATCATGAGTTCAAAGCCAGCCTCAGCAACTTAGTGAGGCCTTGTCTCAAAATAAAAACAAAAACAGGCTGGGTATGTAGCTCAGTGGTTAAATGCCCCTGGGTTCAATCCCTGGTACCAAAAAGAAAAAAAAAAGTGCCAGAAACTGAGATGATAGTAACTCATATGTTCAAATTCTTGGATGGAGAATTAAAACAGCTTTTAAAGAAAACTCAATGAGTTTGAAAACAACAACAAGAAAAAATTACAGAAACACTTCAATACTACATGTACCAGAGAAACTTAGCCCAGAAATAAAAGCAATTTGAAGACATCAAACAGAAATCCTTTTGCTGAAGAATACACAAATGAAATTGAAAATGCAATAGAAGGAACTGAGAGTAGGATAAATCAAACATCTCAAAGAAGTAGAAAAACAAGCACAAAGTAAACCCAAACATAGTAGAAGTAAAGAGATAGTAAATATCAGAACAGAAATAAGTGAAATGGAAAACTAAAACAATATAAAAATCAATGAGATGAAGACCTGATTTTTCAAAAATATAAAAAAAGACAAACCCTTAGTTTAGTGAGACTAACTATGAAGAGAGAAGATGCGAATAAATAAATCAGATATGAAAAGGCACATATCACAGCTGATACCACAAAATACATAGGGTTATTCAAAATTATGATAAAAAATATACATAAACCAATTTAATATTCTTGGGAAAATGAACAAATTCCCAAATACATAACTTTACAAAGACTAAACCAGAAATAAATAGAACATCTGTACAGACTAATAATAAGAAAGAAGATTGAAAATGTAATGGAAAACCTTTCACAAAGGAAAAGCTCAGGACCAGAAAGCTTCACTGCTGAGTTCCAACAAGGATTTAAATGCCTTATGCCAATACTTTCTATACTATTCAAAAAAACTGAAGTGGAGGGAATTCTTCTAACACATTCTACGAGGCCCAAATTACTCTGACATCAAAACCAGATAAAAATAACAACAAAAAAAGAGAAAGGTATGTGCCAATATCATTGATAAATATCAATGCAAAAGTCTTCCCAAAACCAACATACTGAACCCACAGCATATTTAAAAATATTTTTCACCATAATCAAGTGTGGGATTTATTCCTGGTACAACATATGCAAAGCAATAAATGTGATATTCAACATCAACAAAATGAAGAAAAAGGCCATAATGATAACTTCCATAGATGTACAAAAAGCAATTGAGCCAGAGCACTTAGAGGATCACAAGTTGAAGTCCAGCTTCAGAAACATAGATTCTCAGCAATGTAGCAAGGCCCTGTCTCACTAAATGAAAAATAAAACAGACTGGAGATGTGATAAAGGATTGGGCTCAGTGATAAAGTACCCCTGGGTTCAATCCCCAGGTCTGCTGCTCCACCCCGTACACACACACATACACACACACACACACACACATGCATGCACGCACACATACACACACACACACAGAACAAGAAAGGAAAACAAAAAAGGATTTGATATAATTCAATATCCTTTCATTATGAAAACTGAACTGAACAAATTCAGTACAGAAGGAATATACTTCAACATAATAAAAAGATATATAACAATGCAACAGTTTATGTGATGCTAAATGGAGAAAAGCATAGACTTTCTAAATGTGGAACAAGGCAAAAATGCTCACTTTTCACCACTTCCCTTCAATAAAGCACTTGAAGTCCTAGCTAGAGTAATCATGCAAGTAAAGAAAAAAAGGGCATCCAATTAGAAGAAATGAAGTCAAATTGTCCCTGCAGATGACATGACATGATCTTATATATATTAAAAAAAACCCAAACCTTTACTTAAAAGCGATGAGAAGTAATAAATGAATTCAGCAAAATTTCAGTACACAAAATCAACACACAAAAATTATTAGCAATGCTATCTGCCAATAGCAAATTTTCTGAAATAGAAATGCAGAAATAATTCCCTTTATAATAACCATAAAAATGAAATAAAAAACAATTCTAAAATTCATGTGGAACCACAAAAATCCCTGAATAAATAAAGCCATCATGGGTTAAAAAAAAAAAAAAAAAAAAGCAGAAAATATTACAATACCTAATTTCAACATATACAACAAATTGTGGTAATCACATTGCATGTGTTGGCAGAAATCAAATACAAAGACCAATGGACATGATAGAGAGCTAGATATAGATCCTCATATCCTCAGCATTTTCAATAAGAAAGGACAATCTTTGTGATTAATGTTGCTGGTAAAATTGGGTATCTACATTGAGAAATATAAAACCAGTCCTCTAGTAAGATCTGAAACTATGAAACTACTAGAAGAAATCAAGATAAATAATTCAGGACATTTGAATGGGCAAGGATTTTTAGGTGGGGGGGGGCAAAAGCATAGGAACAAAGGAGAAAAAAATGGGATTACATACATTTTCAATGCTGAACATATATTACAAAGAAGACATAACCTACAGAATGTGGGAAAATATTTGCAAACTATAATCTGATAAGTTTAATATCCATAATACATAAGCAGCTTCAACAGTTAAATAGAAAAAAAAAAAAAAAAAAAAAAACTCTTGATGTTAAAAGAGTGATTAAAAGGGAACAAGAGTGAAGAGGCAATCTAAAGAATGGAAGAAAATCTTTGCAGTATTCTTCTGACAAAGATTTATATCCAGAATATGTAAAGCACTAAAAAACATAAAGTAAAAATAATTCCTAACTAAAAGCAACCCAATCAATAAATGGACAAGTGAACTTTTTCTTTTTACTTCTCAAAAAAGTAAAAATGGCCAAGAATTACAAGGAAAAATATTCCTCTTTATCCATCAGGGAAATGCAAATCAAAACTAAATGAATATTTTATTTCAATATATACGTAGAAGTGATACACACACACACACACAAGTATATATATGATGGCAATCATGAAAAATACAATACCAAAAATCATCAAAAATACAATACCAAAAAATGCCACTAATGCATCAGTATGGAAGTTCCTCAAAAACTCAAAATAGAACTACCATATGATCCAGCTGTACTACTGTATTAATTTTCTGTTGTTGCATATGAATTAACTTAAGTCATTCATATTGACCAATTTCCATGTGCCACGAGCCTAGCCATGGTTTAGGTGTGTTCTCTGCTCAAAGTCTTACATAGCTGCCGTCTAGGTGTCATCTGGATTATATTCCCTTCTGAAGCTCCAGGTACTTGCCTAGCTAGAATAATCATGCAGTATGGTTCCTGGAAAAATTCCATTCCTTGTGATTATAGGATTATTTATGTAGAACTTTTTCTAGCTGGCTGTCAGTGAGGGGCTAACTTCAGCTGTTAGGGGATTCACCATTTCCTTACTATGGGAACTTATCAAGGTCCTCTTCCACATGGCAGCTTACTTCTTCAAAGACAGCAAGAGAAGTTATCTTATAGTCATAGGAGTGACTATTTCATCACCTTTGCTAGAAACATATTGTAATTGCACCTACCCTCAAGGGGAGAGGATTATACAAGGGTTTGACTTATTTGAAGGCCATCATGGAATTCTCTATACAGCATAATAAACCTGAGAAAATTTAGTTTCCCTGTTCCTTTCCAGAGCAAGTGATGTGCTCTCATAAAACACATCAAAAAATAAAGAAAATGGTACTTATGATATATAAAAAATGGGCATGTTCCCAAAGTGCTACTTTGGCAAATATTACAAACAGGAGCATGGTTCATCATCACAAACCTGGTTTTTAAAGTTTTATCTTTCCATCACTAGTTACACTGGCTTTCAAAGCAGTATGTCCTATGGCAAAGCAGTAATAACTGGTACTTAATAGATGTCAACTTTAAAAAACAAAACAGTAAAAGTCTTTCTTTAAGTAATAGGAAGGAAATATAATGGATTGATATGTGAATGTGGTATAGGTCACTAGTACATATCCCAAACTGAACCGTGTACTTCAGCTTCTTTTGGAATGAGAACTTCTTTTTTTTTTTTTTTTTTTTCCGGGGGGTGGGGGGGTAGCACTGGGGATTGAACTCAAGGACACTCAACCACTAAGCCAAATCACCGGCCCTCTTTTGTATTTTATTTAAAGATAGGGTCTCACTGAGTTGCTTAGCACCTTACTGTTGCTGTGGCTGGCTTTGAACCCTCTATCCTCCTGCCTCAGCCTCCTAAACCACTGGGATTACAGGCATGTGCCACCATGCTGGGCTTGGAATGAGGACTTCTTAATACCTCTGATAAGGCCTTCTCACACTTCCCACCTCTGCAGTCTGTTAACCACATGATGGCTCAGACAATAAATAATTTACTCATGCTGACCTGCAGAACATCAGGAAGAGAGTAAAGATAGCTGCTCCAAATGCAAATAAAATCTAGGATATCACTTTTCCCAAGGACATCATATTCCTTTAAGCTTCACCTTTACTGAAGTGTAAGAGTATTGTGGGTGGGGAATCAGTAAACTTTGTATAGATGCTATATTAGATTGAATTGAGCTGAGCTACTTGGCAAATAAGTAAAGCCTATGTCGGCACTTAGCACTAGATACAGGGTTCTTAGAATACATGTTTGTGACTAAGATAATTTGATGGTCTCTAATGCATTTATGTGCACACTCCCTAGAAATTCTTTATGTGAAGCAAGTCCCAGAGGCATATATCAATGTATACTCAATGTTACTTAAAGTTGCATTGATTAATTTTATGGAAAAAAATTAAAGTAGAAAGTTAGGACAAACAATTTAAAACACAAGTCTTCCCAAACACAAAGTTCCTATGCATTTTCAGTATATCTTTTGATCCAGAAAGTTAAACAAGTATCTGGTTAACCCTGTTACAATATACTTGTTGAAATATGCTTGTAGAAACGTTTCTTTATCCTACTAATTTATCAATGGGAAACTGAATCTAATATACTATAAATAGATGTATTTTTAATTTTAACATTTAGTCTGCATTATACAAAGAAGTTTCTGATGTAGACCTGGGAAGTGGCTTCCTTGGTCAAGTCTCCAATTTTAACACTTCCAATTTCCTAACCTCCACTACTAATTATCCAGTGCTGTTTTGAGCTTGGAAATACCCAAGAACTCTGAACATGATATTTATTTCCACTCAACATTTAATGACTACTAACAGGTACTTATAATGTTTTTTCAACCATATTATGACCTCTAACCCTTGACATCTTTATATCTTCATTATACATCAGGTACATTTTATCTTTATTTTTCCCTGGGACCAGCTTAGATTTCATATTTCTTTGTTATAATCATTACTTTGAAAATACCCAGAATTCTATTCCCCTTTTCCTTCCATCACTTTTGCAAATAAACTTAATTATTTGTCATCTCTATGCCAATACTAGAGCAGCTGGAAAAATTCATACAGCTAAGTAGAAAGACATTCATAGTTTTCTAAGACTGTTGTAACAAAATATCACAAATTTGGTGGCTAAAAACAACAGAAAATTATTCACTCACTGTTCTTGAGGCCAGAAGCCCGAAATCCCATCTTTATGTCTTCTTTACCTATGAGTTCCAATTTATCCTTATTTTCCCTCTTGAACAGTTTAGGTTTCATATTTCTTTTTTGTTTTAGTCATTACTTCAGAAATACCCAGAATCCCATTCCCTTTTTCTCTCCATCATTTTTGCATAATGAACTCAATTATCTGTCATCTCTACACTTATACTGGAACAGCTGAAAAGTGTCACACAACTGAAAAGAAAGACATCTTAGTTTCCTAAGAATGGTGATTTAAAACAACAGAAAATTATTCTTTCACTGTTCTTGAGGTCAGAAACCTGAAGTCATTATCACCGAAGTGAAATCCAGGTATTGGAGATCTTCTTCCTCCACAGGGTCTTGGGTAGAACACACTGCTTGGCTCCTCCATCTGGCATCACTGTGACTGCATCCCTCAATTTCTGCCTTTCTCCCTCTGCCTTACTCTTACGCCACCACAAGGATGCTTGTATTGACATTTAAGGCATATGTATAAATCCAGATAATCGCCTCACTTCAAGTTTCTTAGCCACATCTGCATAAACTTGACATCAACAAATTACAGGGATTATGATCTGGCACTTCTAGGAGACTATTTTTAATCTACCAAACTGGAAGTTTTCCTTCAAACTCGTGATTTTCAAATTTGAGTAGATTCTGAGCATTATCTATTGGTTCTCCACGATGGCTACACATACCCTTTTCCCAAATCTTTCCTATTATATCTCCCAAACTTCTCTGTTAGCTAAAGACTTTAACTGTGAGTTTATAATGATTTCACCTTTCTGACTTTTACCACTGTTATCATGCACCAGCCACAGTTCATTCAAATCATGCAGTACTTTCTCAATTCAGAGCATATTTTATTTACCATTCCCTATCTCTGATATACTGATTTCTACTGCTCTTCTTCCTCTCATCCCTGCTTCAAGAAAAGATGACTCTTGCTTATTTTTCTGGTGTCAGAATATCACTCACAGGTGTCCTTTCAGATGACACCATTGTCTCCTGTTGACACAGTCTTCCCACAATCTGCATACATTGTCTATTTAACATAATTAGGGACCATGTTTGTTTCTTCACCATCCTATAGCTAGTGTTTAGTCAAATGTTTGAAACATAAAAGGCACCCTCTCATTTTCTGGATAAGCTAATTGCTGGGACACAATAAAATGTCACAATCTTATGTTGGAGTAGTTTCATAGCTGGAAGCGTGAACAGGGGTGTGGGGGAGAATTGTATTTGAATTTGGATTCCCTGTGTTTTAGCAAAATAAGTTGGGCAAGTTAAATAATATACCAATACACTGCCTACCTTTTTTTTTTTTTTTTTTTTTTAATCTAAGTGCCAAGTCATGAATCTAAATCTGACAAGATCTTTGCCTGTGGAGAAATCACCTAACTTGTCGGATCTCAGTTTCTTCAACTTTCAGAGGGCAGGCTTATACTCAGTGATTCGTAACATGTCTAGTGTTCTATAATTCTCTTTTTACGTAAGGTTTTAAATGAAAACAAACACTATAACAGACAAAAAGGAATATATTAATTTTGAGGGGGAAATGCATGGCTATGATGAATATTTATGATCACATAAGCTTTTCAATGTTCGTTTATAAGTGAAATATAGCACATCAAAAAGTTGGTCATCACATCTATCCTTCCAGATTTTATTGTGCTGTCTTTAGAGTTGACAAGCTCTGGCATTTGCTAATCATTTTTCATTCTCACAATTTGACAGATTGGAAAGTTGTAACAAAGAACTAATTTCAGTCCAGCTTTGGTTATTTTTTGCAACTTTCATAGAAATAGATGGATGTATTCTATGTGAAACAGATGATAGTTTTGGACAAGCCATTTGTGAGATGGATAGCTGAGAAACAGTGCAAGTGAACTCCCTGTGCTTTTATTTTATGTTTCCAGGATATGGAGAAAAATAAGTAAGCTCTTTGATACAATAAGACAATGTCATAGATAAAACTCACTAGCTACTAAGTAGAAAAATATTTTTAAATAATTTCAGGTTATCTTTCAGTTAAGAACTGCAGCAAGCACATATGGATTATAAACCCAAAATATCAGAGCAATGAAGGATATTTAATAAAATCATACACTAATGAATGCAGAGGAAGGAAGAATGAAATTGAATTGAGGATTATCTGGATTTAGTTCTGGCATTGACACAAACTTGCTTTGTAATATTGTATCATCTGGGGAGGTATATGATGTCAAAGTATTTCTCCAACACTAAAACATATTGACTCAAATATTTCCTTTCGACGTCTTGCAGTATGTCAGAAAAGTAATCTAATTTGAGTTGAGTTTTGTGCAGGGTGAGAAATAGAGTTTTAATTTCATTTCATTACATGTGAATTTTCAATTTTCCCAGAACCATTTATTGGATAGGCTATCTTTTCTCCAGTGAATGTTTTTGGCACCTTCATCTAGTATGAGAAAACCGTATTTGTGTGGGTTTGTCCCTGTGTCTTCTATTATGTACCATTGGTCTATGTTTTGAAGCCAACACTATTCCTGTTTTTGTTACTGTAGCTCTGTAGTATAGCTTAAGGTCTGGTATTGTGATGCCTCCTGCTTCACTCTTCTTGCTAAGGATTGTTTTGGTTATTCTGGGTCTTTTATTTTTCCAAATGAATTTCATCATTGCGCTTTCTAGTTCTATGAAGAATGTCATTGAGATTTTAATTGGAATTGCATTAAATCTGTATAATGCTTTTGGTAGTACAGTCATTTTGACAATATTAATTTTGCCTATCCAGGAGTATGGGAGGTCTTTGCATCTTCTAAGGTCTCCTTCAATTTCTTTCTTTAGTATTCTGTAATTTTCATTGTAGAGGACTTTTACCTCTTGTTAAATTGATTCCCAAGGTTTTTTTTTTTTTTTTTTCCTTCCAAAGATATTGTGAATGGGGTAGTTTTTCTAATTTCTCTTTCGTCAACTCATCATTGATGTATAGGAACATGTTTAATTTAAGAGTGTTGATTTTGTAACCTGCTACTTTGCTGAATTTATGAGTTTTAGAAATTTTCTGGTGGAATTTTTTGGCTCATCTAAATATAGAACTATGTCATCTGCAAATACTGATAGTTTGGATTCTTCTTTTCCTATTCATGTCCCTTTAAGTTCTCTCTCCCTTCTAATTGCTCTGGCTAGTTTCAAAGATGATGTTGAATAGAAGCGGTGAAAGAGGGCATCCTTGTCTTGTGTGGAGAGGGGTGTAGGAGCATAGGAGAGCAGTGTCTGAGACTGGGGTCTCTGATGACCTCATGGCTGTGGCATGCCTGGTGCCTGGGAATGTTCCTGTGCAAGGGCACAGGATGCTTAGCTTCTGTGGTAATGTCCTGTATGAGGAGGCTCTGTGCAAGAGTATGTGCCTTGATCTCAGGCACATAGTTCTTGGGAATAAAAGAATTATCTTGCTAGACAACCACAATGTTTCATCAGCTCTGTTGCTCCTAAGCCTGCCTGCTTAATAGTAACCTTAAACAAGGGGCTTTCTTGAGCACTACACAAAACTCCTAACATTGCACATCGCAACTGTGGAAAAGCTATATAGATGTTTCTAGTTTCTGAATACAAAGAATAATGCTTGCATAGTCTTTAACCTGATAATGGGATATATACAAATAAAGATTGCTGGCAAAACTCTTTAGATGTGCTTCTCCATCAGAGAGCAGCACTCCATCTGACCCCAGCTTTATCTTCAAAATCTGCATATGTGAGTCTTTATTCTTCTTATCCTTCTTTACCCCTTGCTAAAAACTGCAAGTTTGGCTGTGGTGACAGTCTTGTTCCAGTTTTTAGAGGGAATGCTTTCAAATTTTCTCCAATTAGAATTATGTTAGCTTTGGGTTTAGCATAGATAGCTGTTACAATGTTGAGGTATGTTCCTACTATCCCTAGTTTTTCTAGTGTTTTGAATGTGATCAAAAACTTAGGCACCAGACCAGAGACCCTGTGCCTAATAGAAGAGAAAGTAGGTCCAAATCTTCACCATGTCAGATTAGGATCTGACATCCTTTAACAAGACTCCTAAAGTTCAAGAAGTAAAATCAAGCATCAATAAATGGGATGGATTTAAACTAAAAAGCTTCTTCTCAGCAAAGGAAATAATAACATGAAGAGAGAGCCTACAGAATGGGAGAAAATCTTTACCACAAGTTCCTCAAATGAGCATTAATCTCCAGGATATATAAAGAACTCAAAAAACGTAACACCAAAAAACCAAATAACCCAATCAATAAATGGGCTAAGGAACTGAACAGATACTTCACAGAAGAAATACAACTTATCAATAAATATATGAAAAAATGTTCAACATATTTAGCAATTAGAGAAATGCGAATCAAAACTACTCTAAGATTTCATCTTTCTCCAGTCAGAATGACAATTAACAAGAATATAAACAACAATAAATGTTGATGAGGATGTGGGGAAAAGGGTGCACATATACATTGCTGGTGGGACTGCAAATAGGGGCAATCACTATGGAAAGCAGATGGAGATTGCTCAGGAAACTTGGAATGGAAGCACTATTTGTCCCAAGTATCCACTTCTTGGTTTATACCCAAGGACTTAAAATCAGCATATTACAATGATGTAGCTACATCAATGTTTATAGCAGCTCAACTCACAATAACAAAACTATGGAACCAACCTAAGTGTGTGCTCTTCAACAGATGAATGGATAAAAAGGTATGGTATACATACACAATGGAATATTGCTCAGCCTTAAAGAAGAAATTATGGCATTTGCTGGTAAATGGATGGAGCTTGAGAATACCATGCTAAGTGAAATAAGCCAATCCCCCCAAACCAAAGGCCAAATGTTTTCTCTGACATGCAGATGCTAATTCACAATGGGGGGTGGGTGGGTTAGGGAAGAATAGAGATACTTTACATTAAGTAGAAGGTAGTAAAGAGGGGGATGGGGGTAGGAAGGATAGTAGGATGAATAATCAGACATTATTACCCTATGTACATATATAACTAAATAACCAGTGGGAGTCTATATCATGTATAATCAGGAGAATGAGAAGTCATACTCCATTATATATGATGTATCAAAATGCATTCTACTGTCATGTATAACTAATTAAAACAAATTAAAAATTAAATAAAGAAAAGTAATCTAATACAGACAAGACTCAATTCAAACTAGCTTAGAAATTTAAGCAAAAGGGATATGCTTATCTGATATAATATGAATTTTATTGGTGAGGTGGCTTTTGGTTGGTAGATTCAGTTAACCAAGTTATCCAAGGTCCAGCTTCTTTTTTTTATTATTATTATTTTAAGTTGTTATATATGATAGTAGAATGTGTTACAATTCATATTACACTTATATAGCACATTTTAACATATCTCTAGTTATATACAAAGTATATTCACACCATTTGTTCCACTTTGTATATTCTCATTGTCTCTTAGTTAGATGATGATTGCAGAAATATCAGAAATGACATCTTAACTCACAATTCCTAACAGCTAAAAAGCACTTCCTTATGTCCTTGATGGGGGTACACAGGAGGATAAGAGGAACACTAGAATGGTCAAAGGAAAGGGAGGGGAAGGAAGGGAGCAAGGGGGGGAGAGAGAGGGGGAAAAAAGAAAAAAAAATTGGTGGTTGAATGAGATGGATATCATTATCCTAAATGCATGATTGAAGATCTGAATGGTACTTATATACTTTGTATACAAACAGTTGTATGTAAAAAGATGCTATATATGTGCATTATGAATTGTAATACATACTACTATTATAAATTTAAAAAAAAGAAAATGTGGTATATATACACAATGGAATTTTACTCAGCAATAAAAGAGAATAAAATAATGACATTTGCAGGTAAATGGATGAAGTTGGAGAATATAATGCTAAGTAAAATCAGTCAATCTCAAAAATCCAAATACCAAATGTTTCCTCTGATATAAGGAAGCCAGTTCACAGTATTGTTGGGTCGCGGTACATAGGAGCATTAGAGGAACACTATAATGGTCAAAGGGAAGGGAGGGGAAGGGAGGGAGCAAGGGGGGAAGGGGAAAAAAAAAAAGAAAAAGTGGTTGAATAAGATGGATATCATTATTCTAAATGCATGAATGAAGACTTGAATGCTGCGAATATACTTTGTATACAAACTGTTTTGTGTAAAAAGATGCTCTATATGTATACTATGAACTGTAATACATACTACTATGAATAAAAATTAAAAAAAAAAGAAAAAAAAAAAAGAACCTCATCTCGCAAGGCTGACCAAATTACAACTCAGATTGGACTCTCAACATCACTGGGATTTGCCATTAAACAAGTCTATTGACTTGGATAGAATGGGATCTTAAAAATGGGAATGGGATGATGTGAGAAGTTCTTGATGAAACCAGGGACATTAAACCCCTATATTATTATGAGTTATGTTTGCCAGTAGAAGATGCCATTCCACCTCTGTCCCTGCTTTGCATAAGGAAATTATAATGGCTTCCCCTAAGGTAGTTGTCTTTTTTTTATAGAGTATTTTCTTTTTTAATTTTTTTATTCTAATTTGTTATATAAGACAGCAGAATGCATTACAATTCATAGTATACATGTAGAATACAACTTTTTATATCTCTGGTTATATACAAAGTATATTCACACCATTCCTGTCACACCATTCCTGTCTTCATACATGTACTTAGGGTAATGATATCCATCTCATTCCACCATATTTTTTACCCCCATGCCCACTCCCTTCCCCTCCCACCCCTCTCCCTTATCTAGAGTTCCTCTAATCCTTCCATGCTCCCCCTCCGAACCCCACTATGAATCAGCCTCCTTATATCTGAGAAAACATTCAGCATTTGTTTTATGGGGGGATTGGCTTACTTCACTTAGCATTATATTCTACAACTCCATCCATTTACCTGCAAATGCCATGATATTATTCTCTTTTATTGCTGAGTAATATTTCATTGTGTATATATAAATTTGGTGTCAAGCTAAATTTATTGATATGGATCTACTAAGAAGATATTCTGGTTTTAACCTTATGCTTTGGAAGGTTATGAAACTGTTTACCAGTTGATGTGATTATTTTGCTGAAACAAAAGGTGGCCCATACTTAAAAAAGTTGAAATACCAGAGCTGCTTAATGGATGGGGAAATGATGCAATGGCTTGGAGAGATGTAAAGGTAGAGTGAAATCTACCATGTAAGATCTGCTCAGCAACCTCTGGGCTGTCCAGAGAGCACACCTTACACCATGACTCAGAAATAAATTTGTGAGTAGAGCACCAGCATTCTTGAAGTGCTTTGTGGTTGCTATTTCCTGTAGAAATTACAATAGGAACTGTTACCACTGAGTAGGGACACTTAAGTGAAATGGATATAATGTGATGGGTATAATTTGATCCCAGAGTGGCAGGGGCCAAGTATCAGCACTTAATCATCAAAAGACAGATTATTATAATTGAGAGCATAGTCAAAGTAGCAATCAGAACTGACTGACCTGTACCATTGGCTAGTAGATCATTATGTTCCTAGAATTAAAGTAGACAGGATGTCTACTTCCTGTAATTGGTACTTTCTCTATATAGTGGAAGAGTTCTAGGTCAGCTGAACTAAAGTCTAATTTAATCATAAAAATGTAAAGTCATTGTCAATAAATTTACAAACCCTGAGCCTCTTGAAGGAAGGGGATTCTAGATTCTGGAAGGGGATTCTGGATTCTTTGAGGAAGATCTGTGATTCCTGGTCAAAAATGTGTACTCTTAATCTTTCTCAGAGAATTCCATGAAGAAACATAGGGCCTTTGCAAGGGTAATGTCCATATGGGGAAAGTAAATAATCATTTGTTTCTAGGATTAGTATAAAATGGTTCATAACTGAGATTAAATCAAGGAAATTCAAAATGTCATTGTGGTCTACCAGAGTATTGGCTTATAGAAATCAGATTATCAATAGTTTTTGCTTAATGTCATCTTGCAATAGGTCTACTAGGTTCCTGAATTGATTCTATGGTTATTTCCTTAGTGATTAAGTGCATAATTGGAGTAGAAATACTTAGAAACTGGCATAAATATCATATTTTGCTTCCTGATCAATGCAGGGCTAGCCATTATAGTGGAAAAACTAAGTGGAAGCTACTTGTACCGCTTCTATCTAGGAAATCATAAACCAAAAGCAATATTGATGTGGTGAGGGTTGTCACCCATCCATTTAAGCTATTCTCTCTTTTAAAACAAAAGGGAGGAAATGTAAGAGCCTTTAATGAGAAAGTAGCTAAGATGGCGGCTGGCTGAGAGCCAAGAGGAGGTGTTTACTTGTTTACACCTGACCTAAATGAATTTGACTAAGAATCTTTCTGTGCTGCACCTGTACACGTGTATACTTAATGGGCGAAGAATATTTAACCAGGCCGGGGGCATCAGATAGAGGGAGAAAGGAGAGAAGAAGAAGCAAGAATAAAGAAACCACTCATTCCCAGTCTGCCTCCAATTTCTTTCCCGTGGTATCCTTGCTGTAGGCGGCAACACAATATCACCTTCCTGGAAGGATTTCAGAAGTTAGTGACATTATGAAGAACTTGTAGGATATAGAGGTGGTAATTCTCACCACATCTCCATTCAATTTAGCTCTTTGGCTTTTGCAGAAAACAGAAGAATGTTGGAGAACAGCAGTAGGACTTTCCTAATAAAAATAAGTATTAATTCCAATTTAATCAGCTATACCAGATGTCATTTCATTGCTTGAACAAATTAATACATCTTCTAATGTCTGCCATGCAGCCACTGATAAGGGAAATACTTTTGTACCCATACCTTCAAATGAAAATCACCAGAAATAGTTTGAATTCCATTGTCAAGATCGCCAACATGTGTTCACTTTCATCTACAGTTTTAGATCTTAAAAATGTATACCCAAATGTCTGTATGTTATAGGCTTAGATCCCAGACCTAATTGCTAAATGGAGGTTATGAAACCTTTAAGGGGTAGGGTTGGGACCCCATCCCTTTCCTCTTCTTCCTTTTTGCTTCTTCACTATGAGGAAATGGCCTTCTCTGCCCCATGGTCCCACCATAATGTACTGTGCCACCACAGGTCCAAAATAATGGAGCCAACTGATCATTGACTGAAACCTCCCAAAGTATGAAACAAAATAAACTTTTCCTCTTTATATCCTTTTCTTCCTCAAGTATTTGTTGTAGTAATAGAAAACTGACATACTATCATACCTCAGCATTATATCGGTTCTCCAATGAATAAATAAATGCAAACAAATTAATTAAAATAAATAAATCTTTATTTGCTATAATGGAGTTCAATTTCTCTTTGGAATACCTAAAGAAAATATTTCTTCCTTTTCTATATTTCTATGGCACATATTTTTTCATTAATGATCAGGCTTGTTATAGGTTGTCTTAGAAGTATTTGCTTTACTTCTGCCTTCTAGTCTGATCAATTAAAGACAAACTTTTAGGAAGAGTTGTAAATTTTACAGCCACTATATAAAGAGTTTTTCATACATTATTTAGCTTAATATAACAATTATGTCATGAGGAAGACATCTCTAGGCACCACTATTTATATTTTGAAGATGAGGAATCCAAGGCACAGAACATATTAGTTAAAAGTAAGTAAAGAAACCAGAAGTCAGGTATATTTTACTTGATTCTAAGTTCTTTCTCAATGCACTACACTATAATTGGACTGATGTTTGTGTTCTTAACATTACCTATAACCACAGTTTTCAATATTTTGATCTTCAGAATGGAAAATAAATTTCCAGTTTAAATTGGCATCTTGCGAGTGTTCCAGGAGAGTCCCTCCTAGCTTTACTGCAAAATAATTATACAGGCAGAGAAACACCAGAAACTCATAGCCTCCTAAGCTTGGAAGGAAAACCATTATATTGCTATGGTGTCTTCTATTGTAAGAGCTACTGAGATTGAGAATTGTGATTTGTCTCCTGAGAAAATGCAAATAAGGTTATGATTAAAGATGAGGTGGCTTATAGGTTTTCATTTTAACATAGCATTAGCCTTGAAGTACCCAACACAGACTTGTTGGAAGCTAGAGAAAATGGAAATAATACAATTCCGTAAATAATTACATAGCACTTATATGCCAGACATTGTCCTCAGAATTTGCACAAGTCTGTTCCCATTGCTACATCAAACTACCTGAAACGGGGAAATGTTTAAGGAACAAAAATTTGTTTCTCACAGTTCTGGAGGCTGAAAATCTAAGGCCAAGTCACCAAGAGATTCACTGTTTGGTGTGCATCTTCTTCCTGCCTCCTCACAGAGCAGGAGGGATGACGACGGAGTCATCACATGGCAGAAGGTCAAGCTACTTCCCTCTTGCCCTTTTATAAGGTCATTAATCCCACTCATCAGGGTATCGTAAAGGCTTACTCCCATTCTATGCCCCCACCACATTTTTTTTTTTTTTTTTTTTTGTATTGGGGATTGAACTCAGGGGCACTCAACCACTGAGCAACATCCCCAGCCCTATTTTTGTATCTTATTTAGAGACAGGGTCTCACTGAAGTGCTTAGCACCTCACCACTGCTGAGGCTGACTTTGAACTTACAATCCTCCTGCCTAGGCCTCCCAAGTCACTGGGATAGCAGGTGTGTGTCACCACACCCAGTGCCTCCACCTCTTAATACTATCACATAGGAAACATAGGAATTTAAGTTCCAATGCACGGATTTTGGAGAGACACATATGATCAGACCACAACAGTAGTTTAAACATTTAACTCATTTAATTATCATGCTAACCCAATGGTCTGAGCACTGATATCATTATCTTCATTTTATAGAGATTTAAACTGAGACATGGAAACATCAAAGACCTTCCTAAGTACAGACAGAGAATAAGTGCCACAGGTAGATTTGAATCCAAAGTCCTAAAGATTTTTTTCTGACAATGTTAACCTTCTCTATGCACTCACGACATAGGTTATCTCATTATATCTCCTGCTTTTGAATCTATTCTTCACAGAATATATTCTCCAGTTTTTGTTTTCTCTCCCCAGGCTTCAAAACTATGTCTAGCTGCCTACTTGGTATCTTCTTCACTTGAGTCATTAACAATAACTGGTGATTGTCATCCTCTACAAAAACACCCTCCTTGTCCTAAAGATTCGCACTCAGACCCAAAACCTTGCAGTTACCATTGATACATTCCTTTTTATCATAGAGTAAATTCAATTCATCATGAGATACTTTTGGCTTTACCTTCAAATATTGTGTAGAATCATATGAAATCATCAAAGTTGACCATTTTGACCTATAAAAAAAAAAAAAAATCAGTGTCAAACGGTTCAACTCAATATGTGTCCAGAAGTTAACCTGTTCTCACCATTTCTACCGCTGCTCTCCTGGTTCAAGTCACCATTATCTCCCATTAGGGAATATTACAGTAGCCAAGGGCACTGCCAATTCTTGATCCTATAGTCTAATTTACATATGATCTATGTAAATCGGGTCATGTCTCTCATTTGTTCATAATCCTCTAGTGGCTCCTCATCTCATTCAGAGTAGCAGTTAAAGTCTTTCTAATGTTCCATAAGACCCTCTATGGTCCAGCCCCATGCAGCTGACCTAGTCACCTCTCTCATAATCTTACTTTTAACTCCCCTCTAACCATAGTGGTTCTTCAGGTTACTCAAAAACAGGAAACATTTGCCTGAAATTCTCTTGTCCAGATATCTGCAGGACACCCTTTCTCACTTCTATTGAGTTAGTGCTCAAATGTCAGCTTGTCAGAAGGGACTTTTATAATCACTCTAAAAAGGCACCATCTTAGCTCTCCCTTAGTCCTTTAAATTATTTGTCATTACAGTATTTGTCACTACCTAATGTGCTATATTTTTATAAGTTTATTGGTTTGATATATAAGTTTATACATTCTGTCAGGGAGAACTTGGTTATGTTCATTGCTGTATCTCCATGGTGGCTCATCATATGAGTTCAAATTAAATATCTGTGAAGGAAAGCAAGATAAGGAGGGATGGAGTGAAAGAGGGGGAGAGAAAGAGGAGGAGAGAACTAGGGAAGGAAGCAGATTAAACTAGCAGTGGAATATGAAATAAATGATATGAGTGTAATTCTCCAAGTCTTCTCTGGATCCTCCTTTAGGGGCACCTAAAATTAAGCTGCTAATGTGGTCAGCTTTCAGTGAGGTTGTCAGAGAGATTAGAGTCAGTTGTATGTATTGAAAAAATCAATAAGACATAAATCAGACAATCTGAATTTGAGTCCTCATTTAGTAAGTTGCAATCAAATTATGGAATTTAGAAAAAGATACAACAGTGTATCCCTCACGATTCTCATCAATAGTTTTATGTGCTCTTTCTATTCCAGCAAGTGCTCTGAGAGTCCATGAAGACACTGCCTGGGAAATCAATTGTATTGCTTCTGGTAAATTTATACTTATTTGATGATACTTCAAATTTCACAGCTGTAGTAGTAATAAAACTATTACACAAGAAATATAAAACAAATTGTTCCTCCAATGTGCTTATGCCTGAAATATGCCTATAATAACCCATATGATACCACTTAACCCCATACTAGCTCAATTCCAAGTAAAATAGTAATATTTACATATTTAAATTTAATGAATGTAACTGTAAAAGCTATTATAGCACAAAAATGTTTCTCAAAGACAGTGATTTCCCAAGAATAAGTGTCCATTAAACATTTGCTAAATATTGAATTATTTTATTTTTTGTCTCCTATCAATAACTAAGGGACAACAAGGATTCATAATGGCCTGACTTCATTCCAAGTTTCCTGACAAACACATATATACAAAATAAAGTGAAATCCAAATTAAGTGTTTGGATGTTGTCTTTCTGAAGTTTCTTGGGAAACCGTGAGAGTATTTGGAAAAGATCCATTGCCAACTTTGGGAAGTCTGACATTGCATAACTACAGTTTAAATGTCTTTCTAAATACAATGCACTTTTTTTTGAGGTGGGGGCACAGTTAGAAGCCCGTTCTCTTAAATGCTAGCAGAATTGGTGAAGTCTTTTTCTGAGTTATTGTATACGGCACCACCTAATAGTTTTATTGGTCTTACCCTCAATGTGGCTTCAGCCCTTCAAGTGTGTCTTTGGAGCTCTTTTTGTTTGTTTATTTAAAACTTTTTTTTCCATTTTGTTTTAACATGGAATTCTTCAGCATAGTGAATGCCAAGAAAAAAAAAAAAAAAAAAAAAAAAAAAAAACATGGATTTACCCCCAAGGCTAAACTTTCCCCTGAACCTCTCCCACATTTTTTCTAAACATCACCAGTTGCATTCACCTTTATTTGAATAGAAATTTCTTACCCCCTACACAGCCACTGGCAGTGACTGCCTCTGCCTACCTCAGCTTTTGAGACTCACATTCATTTCTTCAAAAAATAATAATGGGAGTCCTAATGCAGGGAATGCTGGAGGGATTCAAGATACTGATTCAAATGTTGCCTGTTATTATTTTTCAGGACCTCTGATCCAGAGAATTTATACACACTGGTGAGTGAGTGAAGGTAGCTACACTCTCCCAAAGATGAACGGATGACTCTCAGCTGCCTTGATTCTCAAAACTGGAGTTACAGAAAGAGGCATCAATATGCTGTGGACAAAACACTCCAAAATTGCCTTACTCCTGCCCAGTCTTTCTAGTCTACTTTGTTCAGTATTAATTAGCAAATGAACCAATCCAAAACCACTTAAAAGTTGGCTATTTACACACTCATTCTCATTTTTGAAGAAAAGAGGTCGATTAAATTACTTAAAAAAAAAAAAAAAGGTGGTGTTGCCAACCTACTTAGTTCATTAATTTATATTTAAAAAGAAAAAAGAAAATAATTATACCTATATTCCCCCTTCCCCCACATTCCCTACACTCTCCATGCTTCCTACTTTCTCCTGGCTTTGTATGGGATTAGTGAAAGGGAAAGAATGTTCATGGAAAAGTTATTACTATAATGTGCTGATTGTTACATTAATTCTTCCCCTCTCCTCCCCAGCTCTATTGCTTGGCAGGAATTTTGGACTTTACTCAGGAACTGCTTAGTGAGCTTGTCCGTGGATGGGATTAGTTTAATCTCCTCTCACAAGCCTCTAAGCACTGGGAGAGGTTGTCTTGGAGGAGGAGCAGTGGTAAAATGGGGAGGGCAGGGATGAGGAAAAGAAAGGTTGCTGATGACCAATGCCAAAGTTTATTTTGTCTTAGAATTAGATTTCAATAGTGAGGAGAAGTGAGGGAGGGAGAGCAGGAGATGCCAGGCATGGTGGTGAATAAGAGTGTTAAATTTGGATGGGTGGGGATGATCTCCTCATGATTTCATTGTGCTTGGAGTGCCTCCAAGTCCTGGGAGCAATGTACAAATGAGAGGGGAAGAAGATGAGATGGGGAGGTTAATGATTGGAATCTAAAATTAAAGGACACTAAGCAAAGAGGAATAAAGCAGGGAAAATTCTGGATATGAAGGGATACTTTTTCCTTCATGAGGATAGGCTATGTTGTGACCCAGGAAGATTTTAATAGAGAATTCCTAACTTCTTTTCCTTTAATAATATTTTTGGAGAGTCTAAATAAGTTGAAATGGATGAGTTTTATTACACAAACTTTGTGAAATGTTTTATGAACTCTTCTGTGCAAGAGAAATATAAAGTGGTTATCACTATCATTGATTTATCTGGACACATCTGAGACCAAATAGAGTTATATGTTGAGAAGTGAAATATTCATTTTATTTGATTAAAAACATTAGTGTATACCACTTTCTATCCCAAAGAACATAAAATGAAATTTAAAAAAAATTTTTTTAGTTATACATGGACACAATATCTTTATTTTGTTTATTTATTTTTATGTGGTGCTGAGGGTTGAATCCAGTACCTCACATGTGCGAGGCAAGCACTCTGCAACTGATCCACAACCCCAGCCCAAATGAAATTTTGTTGGTGAAGAAAGTATGCTTCTCTTCATATTTTATAGACAATGGGAATAATTTTATAAAATTCTCCTACAATTTTGAACACAAATAACATTAAGTGTAGTCACACATTGCTTAATGACAAGAATATGTATTCAGACATGTGTTGAGTGATTTTCCTGTTGTGTGAAAATCACAGCTTGTATTGATGTATTTATACAAATCTAGTAGTATAGATCGGTCACCAGGTGTGGTCTCTTTCTTTTTTCTTTTTGAAAATTCAAAACTTTTACTATTTAAAGTTCATTTGATCAAAATCAAACAATCAAATAAGAAAAGTAAACTAATTTAGTGAATGTGAGATACAATGAACATAAGATGCTGTTGTCAATGTAACACATCAAACTGTTTTACAGTAAAATTTTTCTTTCTTAGTAGGATTACACTATAAAATAGCAAAGGTGTAGCAAATACATAAACCAGTAGCATAGAAACTTATTATCATTATAAATAATTATGTACTATTCATAATTGTATGTGCTATATTTTCATATGACTGTGCAGTAGGTTTTATTTATATCAGTATTACCACAAACATGTGGGTAATGTATTGTTTAATGATATTAAGGTGTTAGTAGGAAACAGAAATTCTTGGTTTTATTATAATGTTATAAAAACACTATTATGTGTGGTTTGTTGACACAACTGTAATTTAAGGTGCTTAACTGTTTGTTAAAGATGAGTACAAAATTTGTTTTTGCTTAAAAACAACAAACAAACAACAACAACAAAACCCAAGATACTCTCCTAAAATTACCTAAATTTGAAAAATGTAAAAAAAAAAAAAAAAAAAATGAG
Organism: Tamias sibiricus; assembly: GCA_025594165.1. Taxonomy (NCBI): domain Eukaryota; kingdom Metazoa; phylum Chordata; class Mammalia; order Rodentia; family Sciuridae; genus Tamias; species Tamias sibiricus. The sequence continues at coordinate 78,710,651 of CM046668.1, forward strand.
ATGTTGGCTGGGCATGGTGGCACACACATATAATCCCAGAAACTTGAGAAGCTGAGTCAGAATTGCAAGTTTGAGACCAGCACCAGCAAGAGAGAGAACCTATCTCAAAATAAAATATGCTGAGGATGTGACTCAGTGGTAAAATGCCCTGAGTTCAATCCTCACTAACCACCACCCCAAATTGAGATGTTGATTAAAGAATATTCATCTTTTATATTTTTCTACCAGTTATGTTGTAATACTTACATTTTGCATTTTTGTGCAGGTGCTGAAGATTTAGATTTAAATTTGTAAACTAACAGGCATATTGCACTCTTTTCCTGTATATTTCTGGTTTCCTCATCAATGGTACATCAGTTCATTATTAAATTATTTTATATAATGAACACCCATTTAATGGCTATAAAAATAATCAATGATTATAATTTTGCGTATGTTTTTATACATACCTCTTAAAGTTACAAGTATTGGGGTGATTTTTTGTGATTTACTTCTTGATTATCATAATTCTACTATTTACCAAATCTGTTTATTGTCTCTATTTTAAGAGATTTTTCAGTTTCATTAGTTATATCTCCAAGAAATTACCCTTGGGTCGTTTTACTTTCTTAACTATAGGTGAGTTTTCTAATTCATTACATTATTTTTTACCTTTATTTATAATTTGGGGATTTATTTATTACTCTTTTCCAATCTATACATCTGGAATGCATAGCTCATTAATATTCACCCTTTCTTTTTACCAAATATAACTGTGTAAGATTTTACACTTTTCTCTCAAATTACCACTACATTTTAAATAAGTTTCATTATATTTATCTCTCTTGTGTGTAAATATCTATTAACATCTCATAAGTTTTATTATCATTAAGTTCCAAGTACTACTAATTTCAATGACTGATTAATTGTCCCATTAATTACTACAATTATGTTTGTAAATTTTCAAATATACTCTTTTTCAAGGTCAACCCTAGCAACTTGGTAAGATCCTGTCTCAAAAAAATAGTGAAAACTTCAGTGGTAAAGCACCCATGGGTTTAATCCCCAGTACCCCCCCCCCAAAAAAAAAAAAGGTTTTTGAAATTTTTATTTAAACTTTAAAGATTTTTAAATAATTTTTTACATGACCTATCAATTCTGCAAGATAGAGGTTAAAATCTTCACTATCACTCTCCTTCTGTACACTCAGTCATTCTGGACCTTTCATTATATTTAAACATTCCAAATATATTCAAAAGTTAAGGTTATTTATTTATTTAGTTAGTTAGTTAGTTTTGGAGTGTCTTTGTTCCCAGATTCTTCAAGAGTAGTTCCCTTACTTTCTTCAGGATAAATGACCTGTGCACTAAGAATCATTATGGCAGAAATAATTAAGCGGAAATCTATGAAACTTGTTCAACCAGCCCCTTCCATCTAATCAAAATAGTAAAAGAGAAGCAATACTGTATCCTAGGAATAACCTGAGATATTAATGCCACCAAAAAGAGACATATGTCAGAGTTCACCTCATCATATTTTCATTCAACTTTTCCTTGACTCCAAGAAAAAGTAGATGGATCATGGCAGACTATGATATATCATCATAATTTTAAACAACTGGTAAGTGCTCTGGTATGGTATCTTGACTGAAATGGATTAAAAACAGGATCTGGCATTTTATGTGACTATTGGTCTAGGGAATGCGTTCATCTCAGTCCTCATCAGTTCCTGTTTATGTGGCAAGAAAGGAGTATACATTTGTTGTCTTGTCCAGTGGTTAGTTCCCATTCTTTGTTACACCATAGTCTGCAAAGAGTTTGGTTATCTTGACTTTCTACAGCACATCATGTATATGTATGGTTGGAAAAAACTTTGTGAACATTAAGAGGTCTCCCACAGCAGTAAATATTTAGGAGTTTAATGTCCTGGGATAGGCTTGAACACTCCTTTGGGGTAGATATATTTAGATTCTGGTAGCAGCATGCTATGGTCCAAAAGTTTATGTTCCCCTAAAATTCAGGTTGAAATCCTTACCTAAAGATGATGGTATACAGAGAAGGAGCCATTTGTGAGGCGACTAGGTCATGAAGGTAGAGCCCTCATGAATAAGATTAGTGCCCTTATAAAAGAGATTTGAGAGAGATCCTTTGCTTTTTCTACAATGTGACGTTAGAGTACAGCCAGCTGTCTGTGATTAAATGGGCTCTCACCAAACACCAAATCTGACAGTACCTTGATCCTGGAATCCCCAACCTCCAGAGCTATAAGAGAGAAATTTCTGCTTCTAAGTGATGTAGTGTATGGTATTTTGTCATATTAGCCTGAATGGACTATTGCAAAGTATATATTGCATTTGAAAATATAATCAATTACTGATTTTAGATGATGTTTTGAGTAGGACAAACAGTAATGCCTACTGGGCTATATTGCAAGCTGTCCTTTCTTTTGGCCCATATGATCAGTATGTTACATCCATCATACTAAAAAAAGAATATATGCAGAGAAGAAAGTGAATTCAGTTGTCAGTGGATAATATAGTCTATAGATGTCAATTAGTTCCAGTTGATTAGTAGTAATTTTCAGTTGTGAAACATACTTAGTGTATGTCTGAATAATCTATTTAATGGTGAGAGAGATGTGTTAAAATCACCCAGTATTATTGTATTGTGGTCTATTTGATTCTTTATATTGAGAAGGGTTTGTTTTATATATGCAGATGCATTTTTTGTTTGGGACATAAATATGTATGCTCTTATCCTGTTGCTGGATGATTTTTCAGCCAGTCTGAAGTGGCCTATTTCATCTCTTCTGATTAATTTTAACTTGAAGTTACTTCAGTCTGATAAGAAATTAGATACCCCTGCCTACTTTCCATTTTTATTTATATCAAACATCTTTTCGGGTCCTTTCTTTGGATGTCTTTATAAAGTGAGACACTTGCAAACAACATGTTGTTGGGTCTTGTTTTATCATCCAATCTATGTCTTTTTTTTAAGACTTAAGACATTTTTATTCAAAATGACAGTATCTGTAGAAATTAGTAAGATTTTATATGGATACAGTTTGACTTGCCTGTAGCCATTTTGAGCCATAGCCACCATAATTGCCCCTGAGCAATCTGGATTTTTCTTGCATAGTTTTCCAGCAAACCACAAATACATAAAACCATCAGAGTCATATGTGGTGCTTTACATTCAAACACTGGATCTAGGGATGCACCTGACGCTTCACTATGGTCTTATGATAAACCAGATTGAAAAATAAAATAAAAAAGATAAACCAGGTACATTGCAGCCAAGATGAAGTCACTTTTGTCCTCACTGCTAAACACTCTCCTCTTTCTGACCTAAATTGTGGGGATCCAACTGATCTTGGTTCTGCCTAGGACCATGCTTCCTTCAGTAAGTCTCCTAAGAAACTGGACTTAGTCTGTGTTTCTTTCTTCTGTCTATGGCACTAATATAAGGGCACTAATCTTATTCATGAGGGCTCTACCTTCTGTTTATGTGGCAAGAAAGGAGTATACACTTGTTGTCTTGTCCAGTGGTTAGTTCCCATTCTTTGTTACACCATAGTCTGCAAAGAGTTTGGTTATCTTGACTTTCTACAGCACATCATGTATATGTATGGTTGGAAAAAACTTTGTGAACATTAAGAGGTCTCCCACAGCAGTAAATATTTAGGAGTTTAATGTCCTGGGATAGGCTCGAACACTCCTTTTGGGGTATGGCACCTCAGGGTTAGTCCCCTTATACTAGGACTGGAATGTCCCAGAATAGATTTCAAAAGGAATATTGTAAACAATAGAGCCAATAAAATATTTTGTTTTTCTTTGTTTTTTCTTTTTTCTTTTCTTGGCACTGAGGATTGAATCAGGTACACTTTACCACTGAACTACATCCATAGCTCTTTTTATTTTCTCTTTTGAGACTGGGTCTTGTTAAGTACAATTGTCTTTTGATTGAAGAGTTTAGGCCATTTAAATTAAATATTATTATAGATGGTTTTTATTTCTTGCCATGTTGATTTATTTCTAATGCTTAATTCAGACTTGACTCTCCTCTAATTGATTATTCTAGTGAATTATCCCTATGCTGGTTTCATTTTTATTTTTCATTTATTCTGCATGAAAAAGTTAATTGATTATATTTTTTAGTGGAAAGCTTAGAGGTTGTGAGTTCTTTAATTTCTGCACATTATAAGATTTTTATTTCAGACCTAGAAAATCCAGGGTCAACTGTTTTCTCTCATATGTAGAAGTCAGACCAAAGAAAGGGAAAAATAAAAAGAAATAGGGGTATATAAAAATAGAAGTGAGATCAGGGGAGTAGAGTACAGGTATTGAGGGGGAGGGGGGAGAGACAGGAAAAGAGAATGGTACAATAAATCTGACCAAATATTCCTATGTACATAGGTAAACATACCACAGTGAATTTCACCTTTATCTTTAACAATAATGCACTAATTTTAAAAATTATAAATGGAAAAATGATCAGTATGGTAGAGAAAAAAGGACCAGGAGCAGGAGGAGGAAGGAGGGCAAGGAAAGGGGAAGTGCTGGTCACTGAATTGGAGCAAATTATATTCCATGCTTATATAATTATGTTGAAATGAACCCCCATATTATGTATATCTATAATTAATTAATAAAAGAATGTATGCAGAGGTTCTACAAAGCCCTTACAGAACGTTGTTTTAGTACAGATCTTTAGTATGTAGAACAAGCTATGCTTTCTAAAGTACAGAATAACTTCCCATTTGAAGACAAGCTCTAGATATGTTGCAAGCTCTTTAAAATCTAAGCAACTGATACTGGAAGAAGAGTAGCTTATCATGTGTGGTCTGCTGTAAGATCTGTCAGGTGAATACAACAAGCATGCATTGTTGAATGGAATTAGTACATTCATGTTTGTCTTGAGTAGGTCTAGACGACCCAGATTCCCATGCTGCTGACCTATGTTGCCTGATGCCACCCTCTCTGTTTACCTCTAGGGATCAATGGAGATAACCTGTATTCTGATTAAGAGAAAGAAAATGTTTGAGCCTGTTTCACAGAGATTGACTGAATTTACAATGTTAGCCCAGGAAGAAAAAGAAAGAAAGGATCAGCAAAGCTGAGTTATACACAGGGTTATTCACCTTTAAGTGGGGAGGATATGGCTTGGGATATGAATATACAAAGACATTTGGAACTGGCTTAATTGAACATTCTGGAAAGAACAATTTTGGAATATGTAATAATATTCAGCCAAAAAAATAAGGAAATCCTGTAATTTGGAATGATGTGGATAAACCTAGAGGATATTATATTAAGGGAAACAATCCAGGCACAGAAAGGCAAATACTATATAATCTCACTTACATGAGGAATCTAAAACAGTAAAATTCATAGAGAGAGTTACAAAAGTGGTAGCCAGAGGCGGTACAGGAAGATGACAGAAGAGGAGAATGGGGAGTTTTTGATCAATTGCAGAGTATAGTGTCTAAAATAATAATTTATTGCATATTTCAAAACCACTAAGTAAATTTCACAGATCTTGCCATAAAAGTATGTGAGGAATGTGATGGATATATTAATTAGCTTGATTTAATTATTCAACATTGTACACATATATTAAAACACTACATTTTGCCACTTAAATGTAAAGAATTATGATTTGTCAACTAAAATAACATTAGTTAAAAAGAAAAAAATGGACAATTGATGATAAGAAGTTTTTGAAAGAGGCATGTGGAAGGATATAGTGGGATTATAAAGCATGTGAAATTTTTTCCTTTATTAATGGTCACCAAAAAGCACTGATCATAAAGAAAGTACATAAAAATGAGGTAGACAAGAAGATTCATCTGTGAATGACAATCAGCCTGTGCTCTTAGGAACTCCAGTGAGTAGACCATGGCTTCATGAAATACATGGCCATATGGCAGGGTTAAGGCTAAACACTGACTCAACAATAAAGGCTCCCTCCCAATGATGCCAATCTAACTTCAGATGATGTTGAATGAAAAACCTGCCAGCTGTGAAGAATGATACTTAGCCAATGATGAAGCACAATACATTGGTAAGAACAGGTGGCCTTTGTTGATAATTCAATTATATCCAATTCCTTACACCTTACCAGATTGCCACCAGTTCCCAATTTCCCTTCTCTGGTTCTGCTATCATCATCATCCTTGAGTTTTAAAGAATACATGATTTAATAATATGAAATCATACAAACATAGCTAAAGACTAGGGAATCCATTTTATAGCCAAGAGTGGTAAGACGATGCTCACATGACTACAGAGTACATTGGTTCCTCCATATGCCTGGAATTAGCTAGCCAAATTGAATAATGAAATGGGCTATTAAAGGTTCAGCAAAGGCCCCAGCTTGAACATAAGCTCTCCATACTGAGGGTTTGGGTCTCTGTACTCCAGGATGTGATATATGCATTAAAGCAGAAGCCAAAACATGGGTAGTCTCCCCAATAATGGATATGCATAAATCTGGAAAACAAAGAATGAAAATAGGATTTTCCTCCATCACCATGACTCACATTGATTGCATAATGTTCCTCTTCCCTACAATCTGATTTATTCATTCTCTTTTCTGGGTTGAGTGCTTCAACCAGAGGACATAGTAAGGTTCTACTGACCTTAAAAATATGACTGTTGTCTTGTGGACATGAGAAATTTCTTCTGCTTGTAGCACACAAGGTAGAAAACAAGTCTCCACTGACAGAGATGGTTGACTTGGATTACATAAAGGAGATAGGGTTGTTACTACCCAAATAGGGAAGAAAGAAGTGAGCCTAAATCCTAGAAGTTTCATTGTAACATCTCTTTCGTTTTCTGAATATAGTGGCAACACTCCAACATGTAGGCACAGGGAATTCCTCAATAGGGCTCCTAAAACTTGGAAAATAATATGAAGAATTAATAAATGGGATGGAAATAAATTAAAAAGTTTCTGCTGCTACAGAAAAAAAAATGATTTTACATATCAATTCTTTTCTACTTAATTATTTATTTTTGCTACCAGGGATTGAACCCAGGGGTGCTTAGCCACTGAGCCACATCCCCAACAAACACAATAATTCTTACCCATCAGTATTTCTCAACTAATTGTTATTTTAATTTTTCTTTTAGATACTTTTGAGTTTTCTGTATACACTACCTCTTGTGTAAGAATATCGTCAGTTTTATATTTTCCTTCTAATCCCTACACTTGTATTTTCTTGTAGTTTTTGCACCACTCTGGACATCCTACATACTGTTGAAGAAAGAAATGGTAGTAGCAAGCATCCTTGTTTTGTTTCCAATTCGTGGCTGTGGGATTTTTAGTATTTCATGATAAAATATAATTTGGCCTTAATCTTTTTTGCATGGATATGCTATCAGTTAAGCAGTTAAGGAAGTTCTCATTCATTTCTGGCGTCTTGTCTTTCTTCTTTTTTAATCATGAATGATTTTAATTTTATCAAATTATTTTTTTCATATATACTGAGATAATATTTTCTCCTTTTGCTTTGATAATGTGGTAACATTGATTTATTTAAAAAATTAAATTACATATGTACTAAGAGCCAAAAAATAGTTTCTCAGTCTTTTCACTTTTCTTCTCACTAGTAATGTCTTGATGAACCACGATTATCAATTTTAATAAATAACACTAATGATAACAAATAACATAAAAATAACATTAATAATAACATTAATATTTATGGTTTTGGGGTTGGGGCTATGGCTCAATGGTATAGCGCTCATCTTGCATGTGTGAGGCCCTGGGTTCAATCCTAAGCACCACATAAATAAAATAAAGGTATTGTGTCCACCTACAACTAAAAAAAAATACTTTAAAAAATATTTATGGTTTCGTATTTAAGAAGTCTTTGTATTTAAGAAATCTTTGACTACTCCAAGGACATGGGAGTTTCTTTTGTTATCTTTCAGAAGCTTTCTTTCCTTTTTCTTTTTCTTGTTTTACTGTTTGTTTTTAGATTTAGAGTTCTTGTTTAATTTTGGGCAGAGTGTAAAGTATATGTTCAATAGAAGTAGCACCACTTGTGAAAACAACCAGATCTTCTTGTGTATAGATATATTGTTTTTAGTACCATACTTACTTCAGCTTTTTATCAATTTTTTGTTGTTTTGACTCCATATTTCCATACATATTTTAAAACACTTCAATTTAAAAAAGATATACCAGAAGAAAAAAATTTCCTGTATTTCAATTGGGAGTATATTAAATTCATAGATGAATTTGGATAGAAATGATATCTGTGACATTAAGTTTTTAATCCAAGGACATGTCATAGCCCTCCTGAATTTTATCTTAAATATATTTTATATTGTATGTAGCACAATGTTATATTTTAGTTATCCCTTCAGTTCTATCCATGTTACTACTAAAAATATTGAACAGTGCAGAAGGTGGTAGAGGTTGCTGTGTCTACCAGTTAAGTTTTCTCTTGCAGGTAAATGGATGGAGTTGGAGAAAATAATACTAAGTGAAGTTAGCCAATCCCAAAAAACCAAAGGTTGAATGATCTCTTTGAAAGGAAGATACTAACTTATAAAGGCAAGAGAGAGGGGATGAGAGGAATGAAAGAGCTTTAAATAGAACAAAGAGGCGGGAGGGAGGGGAAGGGACAAGGGGATAGGAATAATGCCAGACTGAGTTATCCATGACAATTATGGATTGTATATGAATTGAGAACAATTATGATTGTATATGATTATGAAGACACAATTGTTGTAAAAATACTTTATATAAAACCAGAAACTTGAAAAAGTGTGCTTTTTATATGTAATATGAAATGAAATGTACTCTACAAACATGTATAACAAATAATAAAAATTTTTTAAAAAAGTTTTCTCCTTGTTGATGTGGAGATTCAATGCCACTCCATAGTTATGTTTATTCAACTAATTATGACATCATTGATATACTTTTTCATGCATCTCTTATTTCCCTAGCTTGTTGCAAATACAGAAAGATATATTTATTACATTTATAAGAAAGTGTAATCAGAGTTTTTATGTTATTTGCACAATGCACATTCAGGAGCAGTTAGAAGCAGTATCAGGCTTTCTGGAAAAATTCGCTCAGCTGCCTTGTGTATGGTAAGTTTCCTTCCTTTGTCTCTACTCTGCTCATATTAGCTTTAACATCAACTCTTGTAGTTGTCTGTGAGAATGCATTTGTTCATTCAATGTGCTGCATCTTTAGTGCCTGGCTAGAACATATTCGTTCATTTGATATTGTTCAGCCCTAATGTTTGGTCTGAGTTACTGCTTTCATATATAATACCTGGTTGGTAAAGGCCAAAACAATGATCTACATGGATTTCTAATTAGGCTCAACATTCTTCCCATGTTTATATCCTGACTATGGTAATCGGTGACAAAACCCCACATCTATAAGCTTAGTGATTCTATGTAGCAAATCTATATAATTTAAACATAGCTGGTATGAATAATTCCACCCATATTGGCTCTTCATTTTCTAATTTTGGAAATCTGGTAATGTCCCGTTACTAATTTCCTGTAATACAGTGTTTTGGTTGGTCACCCTTTTGAGTAATTGCTTTGTTCTAACTCTTGTTCTAATCATATAGTGTTATTTATTTACCAAATATGTTGAATTAATTTGGAAAAGATCTTTACAAAATAATTCTATGAAGACCTCCTCAAAACTATAATAGATAGTATTTTCCTATTAGTCTTAGTAACCCAATATTAATTTAATCTCTTAAATTAATCTTTTTATTCTCTTCCTCTCTCTTTTACTCTATCTCTTACACACACACATCAGGCTAGAAAATAAGAAATGTCAATATAAGAAGCCGTGGACTAATAATTGATCCTTCTCTTAAATGTACAGAATAGTGTAAAGTTCAAAGAAAAAAAAAAAGACATATTCTAGTACCCAGCAAAACAAAATGTCTAGGTAGTTTGTCAATGAGCAGTTAAATTCTGCTCTGAATGGAAACATTAAAAATTCTTCCCACTGGGCTCTTAAAAAGCCACTTGTGTGCCAGGTTGGACTCTGCTGCCAGGCCTAGCTGGGACATTCCTCATCTCTCACCACTGAAATTCTCTAAATGTCTGTCAGCCATTTGTAGCACTCACTGAATAGGTCAGCATTACCTCATGCTCTCAAAAAAGGTGGCAAAACAAACTGGTTGTCTGTTCCCTCTGCTTATTATTTATTTTAGGCAAATGTGAGTCTTAGGTTTGAGACATAGCTCTGGGGGGTAACTAGAGCCCAGAATAATAGCTTGAAGGAGGTGAAGGGGAGGGGTTGGCAGCCAGCTCTCACTTGGGAAAGCTTGAAGAGGTGGTATGCGGGGGTGAACAAGGGGAGAAACGTGAGTTAAAAGAAAAGTCCAAGTGTGCGTCTGGGATCCTTTAACGGAGGCAGAATACTGACTAGTTGAGCAAATTAAGTTCTTTCAGGGGCGTCCAAATAAATGATTGGTTTCCATTCGAGCAGAAAACACCATTATTTCTGGTTTCGTGTAGTGCAAATTAGAGAGATGAGATGACAATTTCTTCTCTGTAACAAGAACCCATGAAATAGATAAGAAAGGCACGGGAGGGTGAGGGGAAGTATTGTGGTCTTCTTTTCCTTCAAGGAAGGTAAATTTGCTGAAGATATTTTTTAAAATACAAAATTAATGAAAAGTGAAAAAAATACATATTCATTTGCTATGAAAAACACCCATCCTAAATTGTGCTGAATGTGAAGAGCAAAGAAGTCCTCAACAGACAGACCAACCTTCTCAGGTGTTTGCTGACAATCCTGGCTCCACTGGGGCCACTGGAGGCTGCTGATACTTAGAATCAGCAAGTGTCAGGGCTTTGTGTTTCGTTTGAGCCAGAACCTCCCTTGAATCTGAACAATCTTTCAATAACGATTTTTTTAAAGTAAAACAAAATGTTGAAGACCATTATGTGCTTGTGAAGAAGCTAATTTCTCATCAGACTAGAATGGGGTGATAACAGAGAAATACAAATTCATTTTGAAACCTGATAATAATAGAAAATAGAAAACCTGATCATAATAGAAAAAGGCAATCTTACACATTGACATATATCTAAACTCAGGACACTAAAATTTCAGTGTTAGTTTAAAAATATAATGTTTATGTGTGTTATGGATATTAGAGTCTAAAATAAAATCAAAATGAATCTCTTTAAACTTGAGTAGACATTGGTTTATGTAATTAAAAGTTTGTAGAAGCAATTATTTTCTTTACATCATTAAGGTTTATCATTAAGATAAAGCATTCAAGGAAGTTTAGAGACTGACTTTACCAAAGATGTACATGGTGAAGTTGAAGATTCATTTGTAAGAATAAACAGAAGTTTAAATATGAAAGATTAGATGTAAAAGAGAGAACACCAGAAAGAGAAATATGCAAGCACTCATGTGTAGATATATATATATATATTTCTTACGAGGGCATCATAATTATGTAATGGTGGAATTTGTTATTACATATTTGTACATGCACACAATATAACAATAAAATTTGGTCAATTTTGTCCCTCAGTACCTCTGCTTTCTCTCCCTCCATCTTTCCCCAGGTCCCTTTCCTCTGTTCTACTTGTCTTCCTTCTATTTCAAGACCATACGTATAAATTTAATAGATATCAGAGCACAGACACACACATAATATGTATATTCAAGTATTAAATTATATGCCAGTGTTTGCAAATATGAATTTGAATCTTGATTTTGTATATAAATAAGTTAGACTATTTAATTAGGATCATTAAAGTATAATCTTCCATGTAAAATTAGCATGAGAATTTTTTTATTATTATTTTTGTGGTGCTGGGGACTGAACCCAGGGCCTATGTGTGCCAGGCAGACACTCTACCACTGAGCCACATCCTCACCCCTAGCATAACTTCTCTCATAGAATTGTTTAAATGATTAAATTAAATTTTATCACATGCATAAAAGATTTAGCATTGTACCATATAAGTGGTAAATGCACAACTGTTTTTTTTGCTACTGGTAGCTTGCTTCCCTGTATTTTTGTTTGTCTATTATTTAAGAATCCTTTATTAAGAATAAAAAGAGGGCAAGGCACAGTGATACATGCTTATAATTCTCCAAAATGGGAGGCTGAGACAGGAGGATCACAGTTGAAGCCAGCCTTGGCAACTTAGAGACCCTATTTCAAAATAAAATATAAAAAAGGGCTGCGAATGTAGCTCAGTGGTACAGCACCCCTGGGTTCAATCACCAGTACCAAAAGACAAAAATAATAAAAAAAGGGCTGAGGATATAGGTCAGAGGCAGAGCTCCTGATTAGCATGTGCAAGGCCTTGGGTTTGGGGGAGTACCATAAAATAAATAAATAATAAGCATCTACGAAAAAAATAAAAGTACTTCATCACTCAAGGATAAGGACTATCAGAATTTTCAAACACATTCTGAATATTTTATCAATATTAGTGCAAGGGAATAAATCTGTGAAGGTAGGGATGGGAGTGTCTATATAATGTAATTATTCTCTTTTAATGATTGTAAGGAGAATGGATTGGTTCAGTTTCCACAAGTACACACACTTTTCATTTCCCCCCATTTTATTTATGCAAGTATAACTTTGGTCTAAGCTAATGTGCAGTGGTTAGAAAGTGCTCTACCCATCATATGCCCATAAAGACCTGAATATTGCCATGGCAATGAGGAAGGCAGGCCTGGATTCCTTACAGCATGAATGCTTCAAAACAAACCATGGGCCCACACAGCTTAGTTTAATCAGCATTAATGGCTCTGACAGCCATTGGCTCCTTTATTTTCTCTGTTTACAACAATTTGCTAATTATAATTAAAAATGCCTGGTGTTTGCCAATGATTCCAGAGTCACCTTCTTCAATGCAAGAAGACAAGGATATGAAAAGGTCTAAAAACACTATCTGTCTAACCAATTTAGGAGTAGAAGAAGTAAAGGAAAACTAGTGAAAAGATATAAGATGGTCTCATATCTGGTGAGGGAGTTAGCAGCACATTAACGGCAAAGTCTTTAACCTGTTACTGGAACATAAAAGGTATTTATAGATAAGAATAAAAGTTAGCATGGAATTTTCTCTAACATCAATATCCTCAATCATTAGAAGAAATAACTGGGGTATACGTATTCTATGTTATTTAAAATTCTGTAATAGGGATTTCTGTTCTGTAATTCACAGACAATAAATTGACTCCAAGAGGTGTACACAGTCCAAAATTTTAAGCAGTGTTGTGAGTTCAGGCTCACTTGTGATTTATTTTTTTCCTGGATACATGGTCACTCATTCTCAATAAATTATAACATGGCTGGTTACTCATAAAATACATTATAATCTCTGTTGTTATTCTGTCTTTGTGCTTTACAGGGCTGTTGAAATTACCGTTTGGGGCTAGGATTGTGGCTCAGTGGTAGAGAGCTCATGCGCGGCCCCGGTTGGATCCTCAGCACCACGTAAAAATAAACTCATTGTGTACAACTAAAGCAAATAAATAAATATTTTAAAAAATTACAGTTTTACTGGGAAGCAATTTTAAAATGTATTTCGAGAGCAAATATGAATAAAAACTCTAGTCCTAAGAACGCATTCTAAATAATGCAACAGAAGAATAAAACAAGGACAAATCATTTAGGAAGGTTTGGCAGCCCCAACTTAAAAATAACCTTTTATCTCACAATAAATAAAATACAACAGTTATTAGTTAATTTAATGGTTATTTAACTTGTCTCTGTCCCGTATTTCTGTTATTCCTTCTCCATGTATGTACTTACTGTTGTATTCAATTCACAGGAAGAAAAGTCTCACAAGCCACTCACATAACAGCCAAAGAAGCCTTTATTCCTGCTGGGACCACCAAATCCGACTGCAGGAGGCAGGATGGGAGAAGATGGCACCCATGGCACCCACTCATAGCAATGGCAGGGTTTATAAAGCACAGGGTTCATACACCCTCAGGTGGAGATGGTTTAAGGGTGGGTTAATATTCCCTCACGTGGAGACAGTTTAAGTGTGGGGTAGTCTTGCTCCAAGACTCTAAGTTTCTATTGCAGGTGTTGTGTAACCTGGTTCTTTGTTCCAGGTTCATTCCGGGAATAGGGGGCGATCTGACCTTAAAATGGCAGGTAATCTAGAATGGAGTAGCCTCTGCTTATCACATTACCACTGAAGATTGGCCTCCTGGAATCAAGATGGTATCAACATGACTGCAGCCATTCCAAGAATCACATGAAGGTAGCAAAACAGGAAAGCAACCGTTTTTGTCGTGTATCTTCATTCTAAAACTAAAATTTTTCCCAGAATCCCCTCACATGGCCCTTCCCTCTCATTGGCCAAAATTTCTTTACGTCCCCTGCCTCAGACAATTATTGGCAAGGAAATTGTCACATGTATTCTCTGAAGCTGGAGATAGACCCAGTCTACCCTGAAGGACAAGGTTGCTTACAAGAGTGGGGGAAAATTAGAGATCTGTTGAGTAATAGGAAGAAGGGCACTGGATTTTTCTTGGGTAAGAATCACTTTCCAGCCATGATGCACTGCCTAGGTGATGTCTTTGTAGGAAACGTCATTGTTTATGGTTACACATTTCACATACATTGAAAAGAATTAATAGGATTGTGAAAAAATATGAGTACTGAATCACTCAGCTTTAAGTATTAACATTGGTTCAGATCTCATTAATATATTTGTGATTGCTGGGCATGGTGGCACATACCTGTGATCCCAGCAGCTGGGAAAGCTGAGGCAGGAGGATCACAAGTCCAAAGCCAGCCTAAGCAACTTAGCAAGGCCCTGAGCAACTTAATGAGACCCTGTTTCAGAATAAAAAATAAAACTGGCTGGGGATGTGCCTTAGTGGTTAAGCACCCTTGGGTGCAATCCTTGGTACAAAAACAAAAAACAAAAACCTCGGTATCCAGCTATCCAGCATTTGTATAATTCCTGCTTTTTCCCCAGCTATGACTATTAACTGAATTCATTGTTCATCTTTCTCATGTTTAATTATATATTTATGTGTTATAATGACACTCTAAAAATTTATTTGTGATTTTTCACTCATGGGTAAAGAAAACATAATAAATATCCACTATGCAAGAATAACATTATATTCCTAAGAATTGCCAACTTCAGAAGATTTTAATTCTTTATGGTCTTGATTTTGGGTTTCACCCAGTTCATTTAATCAAATGAGTCAATAAAAATTAGCACATACCACAAGAAGTTACTTTATTTTTTCCCACTTATTTATTTATTTTTGTTGGTGCATTATAACTATACATGATATGAGGTTCAGTGTGATATATTTTTATATGTATATAACATAATTTGGTCAATTGGAAATTTCAAGTAAATAAGCCAGTGATAAGCAATTCCTTATTTCTGATGTGAAGGAAAAAAAAAAAAAACTGAAGAAATAATTAAGTGAATATCATGGCCCTCCACCCATAACCACAAGAATCTGAGAATATTTTATGGGAGAATATTTGAAATCACTGTTGAAGAATAGCACAAGTTTACCAGGTTGAAAAGAGAGGAAGAAAAAGTCAGAAAAATAAAATGTTCCATATTTCATACAGAAAAACCAACTGCATTTGGCTCCTGACCGCTGGAATGTCACCTCCTGATGCTTTTATTATTATACACATTTATGTGGTTCTTAATGGACAGCAAATTTCTTCCCATTCTGCGTAAAATCAGTTCAGTCTTGGGCTTCTGAGGTTCCCCTTTGGAAATGTTTTTTATATATTTCTTCATTCCATCTGTGGCCTCCCTTTGCCTTCCCACTTCTCTCAGTGACAGTCTCTTCTCAAACCCAATTCTCCTGTTCTTCTCTCACAATAGAATGGATTGTCCATTAGGACCACAGCCTCCTGCGTCACTGGGATTATAGGCATGCACCCTATGTCCAGTTAGATTTCCTTTAATCCATCAGTGATTGCATATCTTTTTTAAAAAAATATTTATTTATTTGCTTTAGTTGTAAAAATACAATGCATTTATGTTTACGTGGTGCTGAGGATCGAACCCGGGTCGCGCAGTGCTAGGCGAACGCTCTACCGCTGAGCCACAACCCCAGCCCTGATTGTATATCTTTTTCTCTCTTCCACTTTATGTTTGGGGATAAACGACTTGTTTTGAAATCCAGATTTTAATTCACCTCCAACATAAAAGAGTTGCATGTTTGGTAGAAGTGATTTTGTCCATTGAACTTCAGTTTGATCATTTAAAACAATGGAGGTAATATAGTTTTACAAGATTTGAGGGGATAATTAAGTAAAAAGATGTGGGCCAAAAGAGACACTCAAAATGTGAATCTATTCATTCTTTTCCAGGTGCAGAGATTATACCTGGTTATAGATTTGCGAATGTTCATTGCCTGCAAACCACCTTCTCTACGGTACACAGCAAATCCTTGGGAGTTATAAGAGATTGATATATAAGATCAAGAGAAAGAATCATTTTCATCCCTTATCAAACATTAACAGAACATGTACTATAAGCCAGGCCCCATGTTAGGCTCTATGTGAATCTTCTGAATTAATAGCATTGAGTTAATTAAAAAGTGGATGATATGGACAAACTGCAATCAACTTTAACAGGCAGAGCTTCATAATCTCCTGTCATTGGGTTCATAAAAAAATGTTGTTAGAGCACAAGATGTGTGTCATTTTAGTTACAAGAAATTATTTCTATCAAGAAGAAATTAAAATCAAAGAATCAAAACCAGCAGACAAGCAAACAGAAATAGTAATCAGTGTCCAATTTGGGATATGCCTATGTTGTAGTTTACTGAGAGTTAGGGTTCACAGATGGTTTGCCTTTGAAAATATTTCCTGGCTATTTTTCATGAACTGGTATTGTAGACCTACTGCTTTTTTCACTTTTATCTTACACTATGTGGGCATCCAGAAACTATAAAATAAACTTTTGCCATATATCCAGTGGAGCAGATTAGCTATGGTTGTTAACAAGGAGCAACTGACACTAGCATTCCTCAAAAATGGCTTGCACTCAGGTTTGGGGAACATGATTAGCCAAATGGGAAATTTGTGGGTGCTAAATTTGGAAGTGAATAGAAAACTTGTAGGCTTCAAAATCCCATTTGGCTCTTAAACTAGACACAACTTCAGTGCTGTGTGGGGCTTTTTTCTCCTGGGTTTTTCTTTTTTTTTTTTTTTTTTTCACCCTTTCTATTTTATTCCCATGGCAGTCTTAGAAGAAGGAGCAAGAATTCCTTTCAAGCAAGAATGTTTATTGCCTGCATGATGCAGGCTTCCATTTAGTTAGAAAAACATGTTTTTCAATTAACTTTCCTCTGATAAACAATGATTTAATTTAAAGGATGACTGTTTTTCAAATTGCAATAAAACACATTTTTTTTTTTTTTTGTAGGAGAAAACTTTACTTTTTAAAAGAAGAAAAAAATTGTTGCCAAAGTTTCTAGAGGCTGAGTAATTTTTGAGCTCTTGTTCTAATTCCAAAATATTTTTAGTAGCATACCTGGAATGCAAATGTCTCCATAATCTCACTTGAAATGTTTAAGAAGATGGCATCCACCCAACCTAATCCATTTGATTTTCTCTCGTTTGCCTTTTGGTGAACAAATTATCTTTGCTGAATACAATTTACTTTAACATTGACATTAGATCTTGGCTTGATTAAGAGTGAATACCTCCTCGTTTCCTCTCAAATCATCACATTTAATTTTTCTCCCCTTCTCTCACTCTTTCTTCCATATTTGCTATCTAGATGCATGAGGATCATGAGATTTCTTTTCCTTCTTTTACTACCAACATAAGTAATTAAAATAGGTATCTCTTGAATTCAATTCATTTACCATATAGAAAGGTCCAGGTGTTTTTATATACTATTTATATGAAATATCTAAAATAAAGAGGAAAAAAGCCTAAGGATAAATTATTCATCTAAGAAAATTCCCTACATAAGAATTTATAGTAAATGTTCCTTCTGTTCCTTCCATAAAAGCAAATGGGAAGTATACTCATTTAACAAGAAATGACAACAATAATAGGAATAAACTGAAGAACCTGCTTCGCCCACCCCAAAACAAAGAACCTATTTCCCCAAGTGCACCCTTCCTCCACCAATGCCAGAAGGTGTGGGGAAGAAAAGTCATGTTTAAGAACTTAATCTCTTATAAGTAGCATTTAAAAATCTTATAAGTAGCATTTAAAAATCTTTAGCTTGGTGTTTGCACAGCTGAAGTAGTAAACACTAGGTAGGAGTTAATCCACAAAAAGGCTTACCTTTTTAATTTTAGCATGGGTATGCAGTTTAAGAATGGATATGGGATGAGGAAAATACACATTACTAACTAAAAACTTCATTGTGAGACAGATGGTCTTACCTATTTGGGAGGCTATTAGGAAAATATTTTCCACAAAACATGTTTAGATGCTATCCTGATATGTGTCTGAGAAGTGGGTGTGCTCAGGTGTAAGTGTGCATATGTTAAAGAGATGGAATAAGTTAGATGTTGGACATGAAGAAAAACAAAACTATGTGCCTATGAACAGTTTATACTTTCCAAAAGAACTAACTTGGCATGTTTGTGGCTGCTCTAAAATTTACTCTAAGTTTTAGGTTATCTAAGCACCCTCACAACCCTGGACAATCTGCGAGTCTAGGAATGCCAAAGGACACCATGAACTATCATGGTGACATCCATAGAGTGTGTTCTACAATGGATAACTAAGACTTTAGAGAAAGGAGAACACACTCTGGAGGGAAATCAAGTCTAATGGGTACAGAGTAGCCTTTCTTAGAAAGATGATAGAGATTTATAAGGTAGAGATTAGATGCTATTTGTGGGGTTATATTTAAAAGGTAAATGCAAGGACAGGAGATCAAAATAGGAACTGGAGACATCTGTGAAATTCTCCTAGTGAAAAATTTAACCCTCTTGATGTCTTTCATTTGTATAATAGGAAATTCAAATATAGTACAGTGATAACAACTCATTACCTTTCTTACGTTATTTAGCTATCTCAATATTCAGCAAAGATTGATATACCCATATATCAACCTGTGATGTTTTCATGGAGATAGGGTGCCTGTGAGGAGGGATCAGCAGTCTACAGCAATGATTAATCTTGAATTTCAGGTAGTTAATAGAAGTGAAGTGATTGGTTGATTCCACAATACTGAGAAGCAGTTGTCAGGTGGATGACTCAGGAAGAATATGAGAACCATCAAATTCTAACTGTATCTTTACCAAAATGTAAGAGAAGAATATGATTCTTGCACTGGTTGAATTGATAAACTAGTGTTTAGTGTGTGCTGTGTGCTCTTCAAATATTATTTTATTTTTTAATCACAAAAAAATCCCACATTACAAAGAAGAGAATACATTTTAAAGAGATGAAATGATGTTCCCAAGTTTACGCTGTTTAATGGTGATAGATTGACCATCTCAATTATCTCGGTTTTGTCTTCTCTGAAACTATAGCTTGACTAGTAACATGTTATGGTTTTCTTTGCTTTTTAAAAAATGTACATATCAAATATTCTTAAAATTCCAGAGAACCTTTAATATATCACTTGGATTGTATTGGTTACAACATTTATCATATTTAATTATCTTTCGAGTTCTGTTTTTTTTTTTTTTTTTTACCAGGGATTGAACTCAGGGGCACTCAACCACTGAGACACATCCCCATACCTTTTTTTGTATTTTATTAGAGACAGGGTCTTACTGAGTGGCTAAGTGCCTTGCCATTGCTGAGGCTGGCTTTGAACTCTTGATCCTTCTCCCTCAGCCTCCCAAGTGCTGGGATAACAGGCGTGTGCCACCACGCAGGGCTGAGTTTTGGTTTTTAAAGAAAGACACCATTGCAGATGACTCTGACCAGATGACTCTGACTTCTGTTGGTAAACATCACTGACTATTCCTATACTCCTGCCTTTCTTTCCAGAGGAAACCATTGAACTAAAGTTGGATTCTATCATATCCATTGATGTTTTTATTTTTTATATTATACTCATTAATTAAATTATGTATAATGTATTTTCATTACATATATATTATAGACACACATGCATTTATGTCTGTACATTTAAATATTTAGCTTTAAATATCTGGTTTATTCTGAATTTAGACTTTTAAAAAACCCTTACCATCTTTCAAAACATTTTTATTGGTGAATTATAGTTATAAATATTATTGGGATTCATTGTTACATATTCATAGATAAACACAATATAATTTGGTCAGTTTCATTCCTCAGTACCTCTCCTTTCCTTCCCTTTCTTCTTCCCCCTTGTCTCTTCCCTCTACTCTACAGGTGTCCCTTCTATTTTCCTGAGATCTCTCTGCCTTTTTTAATCCCTTTCTCCCTCTCTAGCTTCCACATATGAGATAAGACATATGAAGATCCTTGAACTTCTGAGTCTGGTTGTATTTCATTTAACACAATGTTCTCAAGTTCCTTCTATTTTCCTGCAAATGACATAATCTTTCCTAGATATGGCTGAATAAAACTCCATTGTGTATATATACCACATTTTCTTTTTTCATTCATTTGTTAATGGGCACCTGGGCTAGAAAAAAACCTAAACATCTTATTTTTAAATTCTATCCATATGGATAAATGTAAGCTGATTTATTGATTCTTATGCCTATATAACATACATGAATACATTACTATTTATTTATATATTCCTCTGTTGTATATGTAGATTATTTCATTTTTTTCTGTTACATATAATGGCATGATAAACACCTTTGAACTTACTACTTTATGTGATTGCACTAAGAATTTTACATATGTGTCTAGAAGAGAGGCTGCTAGGCTATAAGTTGAGTCAGTTGAAAACTTTAATAGGGTTTGTCTAACATTTTTACCCTCCACAGTAGTAAAAGCTCCTATTTCTCTACATTCTTTTCATCAATTGCTATTTTCAGAGATTTAAATTTTGTTTACCTGATAAACATCAAATGGTATTTCCTTGTGTCATTGATTTTCATTTTTCTGATTTCTACTATGGTGGTGCAAGGTTTGTTATGTTTACTGAGCTTTGAAGCACCCTCACCAGAGGTAGATTGAAACACTTCTGCAATTTTTTCCACACCTTTTAAAGGATAGAACCCAATTTCCCTCCCATTCCATGTGAGCTAGACTTTGTGCCTCACTTTTAATTGATAGAGAAGAAGAGAACTTTATTGTACTTCAGAGAATAGGCCATAAAATTCACTGAGCCTTCCTGCTTGCATTCTCTCTTGGATCCCTTGCGGATGGCAGGGAGCAGGGAACAGTGCCAGCTGCCATATAGTGAGTGTACTCAAGTAGCCTATGAGAAGCCTATGGGGTAAAAAAGAGGACTCTTGACAAATACACAGCAAGCAACAGAGGCCTCCCGCCAGCATCTAGTAAGGTGATAATGACTGATGCTTCCTATGATTGATGTCTTGCCTGAAATCTTACGACACATACTGAGCCAGAAAAAATGTGATGGTCCGGTATCACCCCAACTAAGCCACTCACAAATTTCAGACATAATACATCTTATTGTTTTAAGCAATTAAGTTCTAGAGTAATTTGGTATCCAACAACAGGACCAATAGGGGTTTCCTAGATCAGGTGCTGCTGGTGTTTTATAACTAGGGACTAATTTTGTCTTCTTAGAATCAAGGTTCTAACAGACAAAGAGGAAACATAACCTTAACCCTGGGTTTATAAAAGGGTGTCCCTGCTCTGTTTAATTAAAACTGTCTTAAGGTCTTCTAATCTATTTTTTTTTCAATTCCCAATGTATTACTAATATCTGCTGCCTGTATTTCAGAAAGGAGGTTCTCTTGCCCTAAAGAAATAAACATCAAGGTATTTGGGCAGTTAGTACATTTTTCCTATTATTTGTATTGACAGTAATGGTTTTTGCCCAGGAGATTTGCCTAATAATATAATGATGAATTAAAATTAACTCAAGAAAAGTAAATTTATAGTCCTCAAATTCTGTAAAGGAGAAATAAGCAATTAAATTGATTCTATATAACAATATAGGTTAACATTGTTGAGTATTGGACCAATTTACAGGGCTTATAAATGAGCTGATGCTAATTTAAATCCAGACCCAGTACCATGAAGATCCAGGCTTTATTTATTGCAATATGCTACCTTATCTACAGTGAAAATGTCAAGGTGAGTGCCTTTGTTTTCCTTTAAGAAAGAAAGTGAACATGTCTTTTCAAATAGAAATATTAAATTTATTACCAATGTTTGTGAAACTAAAAGTGCTCAGACAAGCTAGAGAGTATCATAGACAGTGTGAAGTACCCTCTCTCCATCCCCAACCACAAATATATATTTACTTAGCCCTGGGATCCAAGATACAAACCTGAAGCCAAGTCTTAGATTCACATTTTGATTTTGCAGCCAACGTTATATGCAAACTGACTAACTTTAACATTTGATCTTTTAAAACAAAGATATAAAGTGTATATTTTTAAATAACCTGAAGTCCCAGAGTCAAAAACTATTTAAAATACAATGTAATCATAGGCAAAGAAAATAAAAGTGGATAAAACTTAGTCACACACTAATTATATACAGAAATGAAAATTGTATGTGTTTTTTAAAAAATGCATTCAAAGTGACATAACCTTTTGACAACCTGTTGTGAATATTCTTCCAGATTCACCTGCTTTTTAAATTACAAAGAAAGAATGTAATGTGTTATTGTTGTAAAAATACAACAAATACTAAGAATACAAACAAAAAACACAGTATGATGTGGTGGATAAAATTGTGGGTTACAGAGGCAGAAAGCCTGATTCTGCAACTCATTAGCTGTGTGAATGTTGACAAATCACTTAACATTCATGTGCTCCTGTTTCCTCATCAGTAAATGGAGATAACACTGAGATCTTCCTCATAAAAATAGGAATAGCATAAATAAATACATATACATATAAAGCTTTTGGGGCTATGCCTGACACACACAAAATATTTAATAACTGGCAACTATTGACTATTATGCCTATAAATTCTCTATGGGCATAGTTTATAAGAGAAGCTGAGTATTTGGAGAAGAACAGGATCAGAAAGTGAAAGAATCATGAATAGAAAAGAAAGATTTTGTGAAGAAACACAAAGAAAAACAGGGGATAAGGAAAAGAATAGAAAAGAAAGATAAGATGGAAAGAATGATAAACAGGAGGTGTCTCATCTGAATTGCCATTGAACTGTTTACTTTCCTGTATCTCCTGGCTAGGAACCATGGGGGCTGGGCAGAGTATGTGCATCTTTTGCACTTATCTTGATTTGCTAATTAGTTTGTTAACCATTCTTCAGTTTTCTTTTTCCCAAATCCATACTCTGGATTGAAATATCAGAAGGGAGAATTTATATTTGGGGCTTTAATGTCAGAACATAGAATGTAATGTTGGCTGGATCTGGAATATGGACACATGCCAGTGTACTCATGTGCATGTGCACACACACACACACACACACACACACACACACACACACACGGACACACACACACACACACACACACACACACACAGGTCAATATATATCAATATATGTTTAGATATGTTCGGTATGGTCTAAACTACATAAAAAGACCATATTTTTGAGCTATCAAACCTAAGAGAATGTTTTACATATGTTTGAGTGTATAAAACTGGCTGTTAATGATAGAGTGATAATTTTGCTTTCCTCAAATTAACAGATTCAGGCTCACTTAAGCTAATCACATGGAATATAGCTTGACAGTCACATAATGGATGATTCTGCTGTAAATGACTGTCAACACAGCACTTGGAAATGTTTGCATAAGATACCTTCAGGCAAATGAACAAATAGTTGTGCTAACATTCCAGTAGACTACAAGTCCCATTCCTATATGTAAGTTGATTAGAACTGAAATGGAACTATCTAAGCCCCTTGATCTCAATACCTAGCAAAATATACCTTTACTGATTTGTCAGTTAGCATTGCTCTTTCTGCTTATACACATGATCTCTACAAGAGCTAATCTGGGATCCAGATATTGCTTAGTGCAAAGAAGTCATTATTCAATCTGTTATATGTATAAGATATCTTTAGATACATGCTCATTTGCATTTGGTTCCAGGAAAAATATATCTCTGAAAATAAATGTCTTACCTTTCCTCTACTGTGTAACAAGAATAATATTTAAATGCTTTCCTTGTTTTTCTTCTCCTCTCAGCAACCAGTTTAAAGATTGCTCAGATAAAGACATTTGCAGGGACTTACTAATTACTTTTGTATTTTTTATATATGATCATTCTGTTTCCCAATCTATCATCTTATTTTTCATATTTTGATTGATCATTCTTTTAAGAATATTAGTGGTACATAAATTCTAAGGAAAGTCAAAGATTTCAATATTCTGTTTTAATTTGTGGCACTTCAAAATTAGGCTATAGAGAAATCTCTCATTTGAGATGGATAGTAAGATAGTAATTGAAAATTTGCAGTATTCTATTTGATTTAATTGAATGTGCTGAAGATGACTTCTACACAAAATATTCTTTCTAAAGACGTGGCATTTTTATTAATTTATGAAATGGATACAGGATATCTAGCTTTAAATTCTTGTTTTTCGTGGTTATATTGAAGAACTTCAAATAATTTTAAGTTCCAGGTAAATATTAATTCAGTAAAAACTTTAGCTAGGAAAGTGTATCTGCTTGCTGATGCAATTTAACTCGTATGTGAACATTTGATACTGAAATCTGAATATAAGTTCCTCAAACTTTACACCACTAAGCTAAAACATTACTCTTATAGGTTATCATGATATTTTTAGTTAACTACCGCTGCGTGATAAATTATCCCCAAAATGGCTTAAAGCAACCAAGTTATTACATCATTGTTTCTGTTACTCAGGAACTTGGATGTTATCTTTGCCTTAGGGCTTCTTCTCTCTGTGTGTGTGTGTGTGTGTGTGTGTGTGTGTGTGTGTGTTTTAATATTTATTTATTGTTTTAATTGTACACAATGCCTTTATTTTTAAGTGGTGCTGAGGATCGAACCTGGGTCGCGCACATGCTAGGCGAGTGCTCTACCGCTGAGCCACAACCCCAGCCCCTCCCTATGATTTTTTTGATTGGATGTCTACCACTTTTGGAATTATATGAAGACTGAGTAGGACTGTGGATCTATTTCCAAGATCACTCATGTGCTGTTGGTAGCAGATCTCAGTTCCTCACTGATCATTGGCCAGAGGCCACAGTCCTTCACCACATGAACTGTTCCTCAAGGTGATTTGAGGGACACACAACATAATGACTGATCCCCCCAGAGTGAGTGATCCAAGAGGGAAGGGGACTTGAAACTGCCTTCGTCCTAACTTATACACTGGCACTTTTGTCATGTGCTTGTAGTTAGAAATGAGCCATTTAATCTAGCTCACACTCAGAGGAGTTGGGTATGAACTAAGCTCTGCCCTTTGAAAGGAACAATATCAAAGAGCTTGTGGGCATATTTTAAATCATCACAGTATTCTCTCTGGTCACAATTTATTTACATTTACCTCACATGAAAAATATAGTTCTCCCTCCTGAAGACCAAAAGCACTGTTATTTTGTATCATCGACTTAAGTCTAAATTACATCCAGGTGCATAGACACTCCTTGGGTGCAGCTTCTTATTTATAGCTCCCAGAAGAAAGTGCTAAAACTATGAAATAAACGGACAAAAGCGAGGAAGGGGAGTCACAGAGGAGTCACTAGTACATAGCAAATTTGAATTCTCTCTGGGCTTGTGTTGTAACTGCCTTGATCAAAACTCAGGTTTAGATAATAATTTTCCACAGCTCTTGGTGTATTTTGGGGGGTTTTGATCTTATCCTCCAAGTTCTCCCTTCTTTGTAGTAAAAGGTATTCCATGTAACAACTGAGTACTCTGCTTATTCAAATGTAGGGTTCCAAAGTTCCCTTTTCATTCTGTACTTTCTCACTCCCTTTTAGTCCAAGCTAGTGGCATTCCTGAAAATACAATTCTTTTCAAAACTTTCTTGGTCTTTCTGAATTTATTAGACCAGTGTTACAAAAGTAACTTGGGCTTGTGTCCAGATTGCTGAGAGACAATGTCTTCAAGCTTCATAGAAGGGTCACTGTCTGATTGAGGAGATCTATGAGAGGTAACCTTTCACACAATGATAGGGATTTTGTTTGACTGGATGCTACTCTGAAGCAGCATTTTGATCTTTCTGAACTATTAACAGAGGCATTTTTTAATTAGCCATTTCTTCAATGCTTTTCAGGATTTCATTCATATTCACCTCCAAGTCCTTCTTAGTGCCCATCAAACTGTCCAATAACAAAGTTTCTCCCGTGCTTTAGGTTTTTGTTATGGAAGCACCACAGTTCCAGTTATCAAAACCTTTTCTAGTTATCTGTCACTGTGTAACAAATTACTCAAAAATTTAGCAATTAAAAATACCAAATCTTTATAATTTCATATTTTCTGTGAATTATAAATTTGAAAATGGTTTTCCTGGGTTGTTATGGCTCAGAGTTTCTCATGAGGTTGCAGTCAAGAGGTTTCTCAGGACTGAGTCATTGAAAAACTTCACTAGAACCGAGGAATCCATTTTGAAGCCCATTCACACAGCTGTTTTTCATTCCTCCTCAGAAGGGTCCCTCAGTGGCATAGCTATGTGTCCTGTCATAGGCAGCTGGCTTCGCTTAGAAGTGGGCAGGGAAAGAAATAATTGAAGTTACAGTGTCTTTTATAATCCAATCTGAGGAAGTAGCACGATGTCATTTTTGTCCTATATTGTTCATTAGAAGTAAGAC
Organism: Tamias sibiricus; assembly: GCA_025594165.1. Classification (NCBI taxonomy): domain Eukaryota; kingdom Metazoa; phylum Chordata; class Mammalia; order Rodentia; family Sciuridae; genus Tamias; species Tamias sibiricus. The sequence goes on from CM046668.1 coordinate 78,737,434, forward strand.
ACTATATCCAGCCCAAACTTAAAGAGAAGGAATTAAGTTCAACCTCTGGAAATGAGATGTCAAAGGGTTTATGAACAAATTAAAAACTTTCACCATGATCCTTTTCTGCACTGGATGGACTTTAAAAATACTTTTCTCCTTTATATCATTGTAACTTGGAATTTTATTGACATTCCTTTCCCAGAACACCCTTATACTGACTTACACAATAATAGTCTTTGTCCTTTAAAAAAAAAAATTATTTGATTACTGTTTTAGTTATTTCCCATTTTCTTGTCATTGCATATTAACATCTTGTTGACTAAATCAATTAATATGCATCAAACATTTTTCAACATTTATTTGGGGATGAGGCTGAGCACTATCACTGAGGAATAAAGGGAAGGAGGCAGCCTCCTCATACCAGCAGCTTAGTTTGGATGTCATGTTTTCAAATCCTATTTGTTTGAGTTATCTGTAGTTCTGTAACAAAATACTCCACAACTTGGTGGTTTAGAGTAACTCTCCATCTTGTAATTCTTAATGTTAAGTTGGTGCCCTTCAGGTGTTCTTTTGCTGGGTGTGCTGGCAGCTAGTGTTACATCTATTCAAGAGTTCCATTGACTCAGTCACATGGCTGCAAGTTGGAATTGGATATTGGTTGGGAGCTTGCCTGGGACTATCTACAGAAAGTCTCAATTATTCTTCATGGGGCCTCTCTCTGTGATTTGACATTTTCATAAGGTACTTGGGAATGAGAAATATTTTAAGACTGAATTCTATGAGGCAGGGAATTGAAGTTTCCAGTAGAATTAAGTCTTGAAGTTTGTAAAGTTAGGACATCATTTTTTTCTGTGGTCTATTAGTAAAACCAGTCACAAAATCATCTTCTATTCAAGTGCACTGAAATAATTACCATGTCCTGATATTGGAAGTATAACATACATATAGGAAGGGAAAAGAATTGTTCATCCCATCTTTGGAGACTAGCTAGCATAGTCTATTTTTCGGCCACAAAAATTCATGTCACTCCTCTTAATCATCTCCTGTTAAGACCTCAAAGAGCCTCAACTACTTATAGCATTAGCATATAGTAAATCTAAAATTTCATCAAATAAATAAGGTTAAGGTAGCAATGGGTGTCCTTGGGTGCCTTTCCTTGGATGCTATGATCTTGGTACCATTTTTCTGGTATAGAGAAATAAGTCCCCCCACTAAATTGCCTGATTTTCCTAAATACCCATTATGAAATGTAAGAAATTGTGTTAATAACAGCACTAAACATCCCCATTCTAACAGGGAAGAAAGAGTACTCATAGATGTCAGTGGTTCATAGCAATTATGAAATCCATGTAAATATGCATTGTATTTTTCTTTTACCTTGGGGAGAGAATATTGGCTGTACTGAATAACTTATTCTATTTAAAAAATAATCTTGTATATGCTGCCAATTTTGTCAGTCTCTATTCTTCGTAGGGAACAAAGGGGATTAAAAATCTGTTTTCATTTTGAACTAGTTCTGTCCCTTTAGTTCAAGATAAATGTTAAAAACCTTGTGGATTTTTAGTGAATCAAGTTGTGTTTTATTCTATTAGATTAAATCCACAACTACATATCTGAGATAAGTTTCTTCATATGTTGATTTAAGGGTGAGCATGTGGTGATGTAATACCTTTAAGATTCTTAGAAACCCTTTTATTGAACTGAGTCTATAAAGCACATGGTGTATAGCTCAGAACCCTGTAGACATGACCTTAATCTTGCTGAGTTCACATCAAAGGGTTTTATAGATGCCATTTTGAGCTATTCTTCACTGTAAAGCTTTTACTAATATATTCCTGAATTTGACATTGTGCTCCATGTTTTAATTTACCTTGGGTATCTTTCATGTGTTAAGGTACTTGGGAATGAGAAATATTTTGATTTTCCAACTTGGGAATTATAAAATTTCTTCTTTTTTTTTCAAAACTGAATAATTGCAGCTTTAGTTCATTTGCTTCTTTCCATATTATTCATAGGAAATTTTTTAAAAATCAACTTTTATTTCCACCATCCTGCCTGGAAGAATCCTTATGCTAGTTCATTAGGTTCATGAGTCCATGTCACCACCATTGGCAGGGTTCTGAGACATTACAGAACTAAATAACATCTGTCACTTTTTGCCTATTTCCCAATATACTTCCTTACAGCTCTTTTAGCCTCTACTAGCACTGTCATAATTGCTGTATATTACAAAATCTGCTGCCGCATGTTTTAGATTATAACAGTGGTAGTAGCTCACTTCTAGGTATCCATTTTGTATTATTTATTTCTGTGCAAAAAAAATTACCCTATATTTTAATGGCATGAAACAATAATTGTTTAAAATTTCCTTAATAATTTCATAAGTTTATGGGGCTCACCTGAATATTCTGCTCTATATGATGCTATCTGGGTTTCAGTTACCCGGAAGCTCACTCAGGCTAGTGTACCCAATATGTTTCTCTCATAGTGGGCAACACAGTTTGTGTTGGCTGTGAGGTCAAACTGGGAGTCAGTCTGGGAGATCAGCCTGTCTTTGGGACCAGGGCATTTGGGTTCTCATTCATGTATTTTCTCCATAGGCTTTGGATTCTCAGAATTTGGTGTTAAAAGGGTCAGAAAGTTGAAGCTCTTAATCATTTCAAGACCCGAGTTCAAATCAAAACCACCACTTTGCCACATTATATTGAGAAAAGTCAACCGCAATGTCAGTTTACAAAAATAAGAAAAATAAATTGTAGCCCTTTATATTAAGTATGGAATGTACCTAATGTAAGGGAAGAAATAATTGAAGTTAACTAACCTACTATTAAGAACATTAAAATCCTACAGTGAAAATGACTCACGCTTCTTGGAGAACAGATAATTTATTCACTATCTTAGGTTTTAGATTCTTTAGGGAACTAACTCTAAAGCAGAAATAATTCAAGTCAGAATATTACTGGGAATAAAACATGGCAAGAACACTTGAGAGAATAAAGATAGGGAGTATGCGCATAAGAAATTTTAAAATGAGGTAATTTAAACAAAAGTTTCTGAAAAGCCAGTGGAAAATTCTGGATCTGAGTTGTCTCTACCAAGTTTCTAAGAACCTTTGTATCCTCATATCCCCAGAGTTGCCTCTAGGCAGGGATTATAATCTTGAATAAAGTAGCTACCTTTGGCCACAAGAAATTTCTGGAGAGTGACTCAGGTATGAGCAGTGGGCAGATAAAATTCCTGGAAGCTGAGGGGAATAATTCCTTAATCCTGAAGGGCAATTATTCCCTTATGGTATCTACTAGTTTCTATTCCTTGCTGGTTCTCAGGCCCAGAAGCCAATGACCAAAAGAGGTTAAATTCCTGGGAAGACATACACTGCAGCATCAGGTCTAGTATTTTATGTGGATGTGTATGGGTGAGGTATAACTTACATTGTATAATGAAGATCTCTACAGTTAGGTATGCAACCATGCAAAAAGGAATACAGGATACCCAGGTGGAATGGCACCCCCTCCTCCACAGAAAATCTTAATTAAGCCTCTCCAGAGACCCTCACCATAACTATCCTTAAACTATCAGCAAGAATTTCTGCAACAGAGTTTTCAGGCAGGAGGTGTGTTGCAGAAACAGGATGCCATAAGAAAGACTAACCCAAGGCCTCCACAGAGGCGTTTGCATTTTTGTATCCAGGTCTAGGTTTAATGCCCAGAACAGTGAAAACACTGCTTTTGTGTGGACTTCTACAGATTGAGAGCCTCTTAGCCCCTCCCCCTATACACTGAGTATCATGTTCTGAAACCTTTTGAACTCAGTGTTCAGAGGGATTGATGGACTGTGGCAAAAGCCCCCTTCAGAGCCTGGCTGCAGCCAATAAACCTGCTTTCTGCTAATTCCTTGGTGTCCACCCTTATATGTCCCAGAACACAGGTATTTCAAAAACTGTCAGACACAAGATTTTTAGGTGAAATTGACACCTAGACATAAAAAGTGTCATCATAATCTAACATGTATTATAGAAGGCCTGTAGGTAGGCCATGGAATAAATACAGTCCTGTTCATTGTCTAACTTACAGTAATGCCACTGAGTCTCTGACCCCATTTAATACCATTTTTCCATTTCCTAAATGTAGTATTGGAAATAAAATCTTGGTAGTTAGGCAAACCATCAAATGGGTTTCTTAGCCTCTGTGGTAAGAGTTTTTTATAGTGAGGAAGGCTATGTGGGAAATTCTAAAACTATCATTTTTCAGGAATGAGAATCAATCAGAAACAATGTCAAATTCTGTAGTGAATGGTAGATTAGTACCTTAAAGTCCCAAAGGAGAATTTGTCTCCATTGTGTTTCCATCAATTCACCATTCTCAGCTCTAGAAAAATAAGACAAAACCTGGCAGATGACAATGAACTACAAACTTAGTAGTTATCCCTGTGTTGACTGCCATATAGATGTGATATCTTTGTTAGAGTAGATTAACTGTCTTATATGTACCGCACACAGCACATGTGTGTAAGGATGAGTACTTCCTTATCCATCTATCAACATGAGAGATAAGATGTAGTTTGCAACCACATGAAAACAATGAAAGCAATAACTGTGTAGGTTTCACTATTTTAACTCAGGGTCTCCTAATTTTTTCTTATAATAAAGACCAAAGAACCTAGACAATATGATTATAATGGAGACATCATAGGGATCCACCATATCAATGACCTCATATTAATCACAATGGATGGTTAATGGAATGCATATTGGAAGACCCATAAAGCTACATGTGTGCAGGGATCAGTAGATAAGCCATATAAAAATTGAGAGGTCTATCACATCACAAACAGTTGGGTCTAGTAGGGAGAGACATACTAAGACATCTATTCCCAAAACAAGGACAAATTATTATATTTCATATTTTCTTTGACTAGGGGAACACAGCTTGTAAGGCCTCCATGAGCTCCAGATGCACCTTTTATCTACTTGGGAATACTAATCTGACCCATTTACCAGGTGACAAAGAAGCTGCCAGCATCAAATAGGACTGAGAGCAAGCAGAAAAAAGGCTCTGCAATCAATTCAGTTTGTGGTACAAGCAGCTTTGTGTTTTGGGTCTTATGATCTTGAAACTGGAGGTGGAATTCTGTACAGAATTTATTGCAAACCATTGTAAAGTGTTGGAGGAAGGCCATGCCATCTGCAGCACAGCACAACACAGGATTGGAAAATCAGCACCTGGTACGTCATTGAACCTGGTAAAAATTAAGCTTTTGAAAAAACATTTTTTTTGTGACCACTTAGGGAGACCTCCCAATCAAGATCTGGGTTCTGTTAGGTCAATCAAATAAAAAGGTGTACTTCATTAATTACTTACAGGCTGGAATTAACACATACTTTACTAGGCATACATAAGGTTGGAGGACACATTAAGCTGCCCACACAGATGGACAGATCCATTATTATTTGACTATAACCTGTTTCAACTCATACATACGTTCATAAAAGCTATTTATGACAAGCTGACAGAAGAGTTGAACAGGTGGGCTGGCCTAGTATATAAGTTCAAACAAGAAAAAATAGATAGATGCTTCCCTATACTCTCACTCACAGGTAGCTTTAAATTAATTTTTGTTACTGCATCTGGTCATATACTTGGCATAGAAAAAGAAAGGCAGAAGAAGAGAGATAGGCAAATATGAGACAAAAAGCTATGGGGAAGAGACATGCAGCTGAGAGTATACATAAAAAATGTGAAGTTTTTTGGATTACATAGTAACTCTCAATAGAGAAAATCCACTATTGAATAAACAATCAAAGTCAGGATGGCTTCAGTAGTTGACACATTGGCCATACACTAACTATGGCCATTCCAGTGCTTGTACAAACATGCCTGAAGAGGGTATCTATGGTGATTGATATGAAAGCTATGAATGAATCCAATTACATAAGCTTGGGATTATCAACACTTAGTTAGCTACTTCGACTGTTAAATGTCTGACATGCTAGGAACAGGAATAAACACATGACCTCATACATTAATGATATCAACCATTCAATTGTCAGTAAGCTAATTACAACAGATACCTTCAAACTTGACATTAATTGACCTTAAATAGGATTAACATTTATATTTTGGAAATAATTTTACCTTTCCTGCTTGCAAGGCCTCAGCCACTTCCTTCATCAGGGGACTTAAAGTAATTTTTTCTTACAGGCATGGGGTCCTATACAACATTGCCTTGAGTCCTGTAGTCTCGTTTACAGCAAAGTAGGTATGCTTGAGACCTACCAGTCCTTCCCTGTCATACCATCCAGAAGTTGCCAGCCTTATGATTAGATATATCCACTCTTTGAAGGTGCAGCTGGGAGTCAACTTAAAAGTGCTGTGAGCAATCCTCCAGGGTGTAATTTACCCTTTGATATAACCATGACATTATGATGGGTTCCCTGTGGTTATAGTACTTGGCTATGGTAACTAAAGACTTGATGTAGGGATGGCTCTGCTGGTCATCCATCTCTGTGACTATTTAGATTTTTGTTTTTATTTTATAAAATCTCAAACCCTGCTGGTCTACAGACCCAATTTCTCATAGGATAGACACTTGCACCTGGTAGCCACCTAGGCTTGTAGAGCAACTAGCCATAGGTGAAAATAGTCAATCAGCAAAGGTTGTATATGTGTTTCATTCAAGTGAGATAAGATTGTTACTTTATCTCTTTTTCTTCGCAGAATGTAAAGAAGCAAAAATCATGCTCTGAGCATTATCTATGGTGACATGAATAAAATCGTAATTTTCCAAAACTTGGCTCTGGTGACATCAATCTGCCACAAATGATTGGGCTTCAAAACCTCGTGGGTTAACCCCATAATGTGGATTGGGCAAAAGTGTTACACAAGATGGACATTCTTTTTCAATTCTACGAGCTTGTTCTTTGTGATTTTAAAATTTTGTCTTAAGGTAGTGCTGTTAACGTGGAAACTGGGAATGAAATAAAGTGCTTGTTGTACTGTAGTGCCCACCTCTTGTTATAAGTTTCTTATAAAGGAGACCAGTGAGAATTCTGGAGAAGCTGTACATGAATGGGGTAAAGCCAATATACTCCTGGATTGGAGTATATTGTTAGGAATTATTATAAGTAAAGAAAGGAGTGGTTTTATGCAATATAAGGGATAACTTATTGTCAATAGTTTGTAATTTTTTGTGTTGCCCAGAGCTCTCTTTCAGGAGTGAAGCATTGATCTTCTTAGCAACCAGAAGTCTAGGAGTCTTAGTTGGATGTCCCATGGTTTCTACCCTCTCTGACACCTATCCTACAGATTGAAAGGACAAGCTCCAGTCCCATTTTTCCTGAAAGTTAGCATGATCCACCCTACTTTGGATGGTTAGCAAGATACAATAGTTGTGCTTGTATTGAGAGATTTTTATCTTATGCAGGCTTGGTCGCTAGGTGTAACCCCATTTGATGTAAGATATCTCTTCCCCATAGGGGGTAACTGGCAAGCTGGTTTAAAACATATGGGTTTGAATGTTCCTGTATGGCCTTCTTGTCTTGCCAATTTAAGATTACAGCACTTTGAGCTGGGGTATTACTGTATCCCAAGCCTCTTAAACTGGTTGAGGCTTTCTGTAGGAGGCCAGTGCTTAGGCCATTGTTGTAGATTTATGATGGAAGAGTCAGCTCCTGTTCAATCAGCCCCTCCATCTTCTATACCTTGAATTTTTAATTTGCACAGGCCTCCTTTCTTAGGCCTCCGTGAACAGTCCTGGACCCAGAAAGCCATAGGTCCTGAACCAGTGGAACCGAATGCTCTGCTATTTCTATTTTGTGGCATGCTTTTAAAAGAATTATGGAGACTGGGAATGAGGAGCAGCTGTGCGATTCTGTCTCCTTGATTTCGGAGATGATGCCCCTGTGTGTACTTAGCATTATTTTAATCTCTCCAAAATTTATAATCTGGAATCAATAACCCCTGGTATAACATTAAAGCCTAATAAACTTTTGGAACTACGCCCAAGGATTAGTCCCACAGTTCCTGAAGGGAGAGGTCACCCTGATTCCCGTAGGAATCAGCTGAACCCCCATTTCTGGTGTCAGGACCATCCAGGGGCAGTAGAACAGAGATCTAATCCTGCACTTCCTCTTGTCCCTCTGATAAGGGAGTTAATGGGTAGGAAGGGACTGTGACGAGGAATCATTTGAATCTGAGGGCCTTCTCCTCTCAGTGCCTCGTACATTTGTGGGCCCCGGGGCATTGGGCCCCGTGCCCCGTTTTTTGAAATCCTTGATAAAATCATTTCCATATATATCATATCTAGAATGGCATTGATTGGCCCAATGTATACTTTTTTGCATCTGGGGCATCGGCCTGGAGCACGGTTTGAATTTGATTTTATTACCCTTGGGGGATATTGCTTAGCATATCTTGGTTGATTATATTAATTTTGTCTGGAAATATCCTGTTCTAGGTTGAAACCTTTGGGGAATTTTGAGGGGAGGAATTTTTCTTCACTGCAGCAATTACGTTGCCTGTGATAACAGCCCTCGTTAATATCTTTGCACAGTCTGATATAAATTGATAAGTCTTTTTTACTTCTCCATGGCCTTATTGCATCCTGGCAATATTTATTAGCGTTTCGTATATGCTAATTGGATAACTAGGGGCATAGCTTGCTCGACTTCTCCATAAAACTCTAGATGTTGTTTTTAAGAGCCTATCTACAAAATCAGCGTAAGGTTCGTTAGGGCCCTTGTATAACTTTTGATAGGCTGCCTTGCAGATCCCTGGTGCCTGAGGATTGTCTTCCAGGCTTTCACAGCTGCAGTGTGTACCTGGGCATTACACACCTGGATCGTATTGTAGCTGATTTTGTAGTTCGGCGAACTCACCCTCCCCTGTGAGCATATCTATATTGCGTTGAGGGAAACCTGCTGCAGCATTTCTCTTTGCTATTTCTGAACAAGTTCCTGGAATTGAAGTTTTCCAGATTAGGTATTGTCCCCCACTTAGTACCGCTCTGCATAGACTTTTCCAATCTGAGGGGGCTAAGGTTAGGTGGAGAAGCTGTACATGAATGGGGTAAAGTTACTATAAGAAAGGAGTGGTTTTATGCAATATAAGGGATAACTTATTGTCAATAGTTTGTTGTGTTGCCCAGAGCTCTCTTTCAGGAGTGAAGCATTGATCTTCTTAGCAACCAGAAGTCTAGGAGTCTTAGTTGGATGTCCCATGGTTTCTACCCTCTCTGACACCTATCCTACAGTGAAAGGACAAGCTCCACCCAAAAGTTAGCATGATCCACCCTACTGGTTAGCAAGATACAATAGTTGTGCTTGTATTGAGAGTATATCCTATCCAAAGAATAGTCCAAACAGGGATGTGAAAGCTCTGTGACCTTGTCTCCTTTTGAATATCAAGGGGCTCTTCCAACTCCAGAGGTCCCCAAGGGTCTGGTTGAGATCTCTGTGTTAACTGAATCATGGTGAAACTTCTTTCTTACCCTATTTCCTTACAGGCATTGTTCCAAAATCCCCTATAAACATTTTTTTATTCAGCTCTTTGGTTCCAATAAACCTAAATTACAAACATCTTATTCAGTAAGCTGAGGGAAGGAGAATCACAGAAGGATAAAATCTCACAGAACTGGCTACTAGGACAGGACACTCTCCTTGAAAAACTCTCTCATAGAATATTTTCCTTTCCCTCAGTCTGTGTATAAAGAAATATGGTAGGTATACACCTACAAGAAATATATATATATATATACACACACACATACATGTATATACACACATACATTTATATATACATGAATATACGTACATGAGTACACATGTACATGTGTACATGTGTGTATATACATATATGTGTGTATATTCCTTGTACATATGTGTATGCATGTACATGTGTGTATATACATGTATGTGTATATATATATACATACTAGTATATGATATGTTCATGTATACATCATAGGTATACATGTAATCTGTACATATGCACATATATAATATACAGGTATTTATGTGAATATAAATATTTTTTAGTGTGGAAGCATATTTCTCTCCACATCCTAGGTAGAAGTGTCTCATCTTTTTAAGAGATCATGATTTTTTTGATTTTGCAAAGTACAGAGGAGAGGTAATTCTGAACAAAGAGTACAGCTGTGCCAATATATATATATATATATATATATATATATATATATATATTGGCTTTTAAATAAAATATTTTATTGTTAAATAACTATACATGCCCAGAACACAATTCAAACAGTAAAAAGACATAAATGTATTAAACAGAAGAGATTCTCCCCCACATTTCTTTATTTTTTAAAATTATTTATTTATTCTAATTTGTTATACATTCTTGCAGAGTGCAATTCATTTCATATTACATATAAAGAGCACAGTTTTTCAAGTCACTGGTTTTACATAAAGTATTTTCACACCATTTGTGTTCTTATATGTGTACTTAATGTATTGATGTCTAACTCATTCTGCCATTATTTCTATCCCCTTGGCTCCTTCCCTCCTCTCCCTCCCCTTTGTTCTATTTAACATTCCTTCATTCCTCTCATCACCCCTCCCTTGCCACTATAATTCAGTATCATCATAGCAAAGGAATCATTCGACCTTTGGTTTTTGGGGATTGGCTAACATCACTTAGCATTATTTTCTCCAACTCTGTCCATTTACCTGCGAATGCTATGATTTTATTCTCTTTTAGTGCTGAGTAGTGTTCTATTGTGTATATAAACCAAAGTTTCCCTATCCATCCATCTATTGATGGACATCAGGGTTGTTTCCACAATCTAGCTATTGTGAATTGTGTTGCTATAAACATTGATGTGTGGCTGTGTCTTGTGCCCCGTGGCTTGGGACCCCCAAGAAGACCACCAGAGTCCTTGGTCAATGTAAATAACAAAGAGTCATTTATTAGCAAGCTCGAGCTTGGTCCTCTGCGCACTCGGTAACTGGTGACGCTAAGAGGCCCTGAGCCCAGATTTAGCAGGGTTTTTATAATGAAATACATACAAGTTAAAGGGGGGCTTCACAGTGCTCTTTTGATTGGTTAACATATAAAGTTACATGCAAAGCATTATTTTTGAGTTTTGGGTCAGCCTGACTGCTAGGGGAAGGGTAGTCGGCCACCCGGTTTTGTAAGCTAGACAAAATAAGGGGCAAGAATGTTTTGTGGCTTTTCCAAAGACTGAGAACAGTTTTAGGAATGACTTATGTTTACACAAGCGTTTGCATTTTTCACCTTTCATGTGTCTCTGTAGTAAGCTGTTTTTTTGTTTTTTGTTTTTTGTGTTTTTTTTTGTGGTACCGGGGATTGAACTCAGGGGCACTTGACCACTGAGTCACATCCCCCAGCCCTTTTTTTTTTGTATTTTATTTAGAGACAGGGTCTTACTGAGTTGCTAAGTGCCTCGCCATTGCTGAGGCTGGCTTTGAACTCGCAATCCTCCTGCCTCAGCTTCCCAAAGTGCTGGGATTACAGGCATGCGCCACCGCGCCCAGCAGTAAGCTGTTTTTAAGGCCTTTGGGTATAGACCAAGGAGTGGGATAGCTGGGTCAAATGGTGGTTCTATTCCAAGTTTTTCTAGGAATCTCCATACTGCTTTCCAGATTGGCTGCACCAATTTGCAGTCCCACCAGCAACTTATGAGTGTGCCGTTTTCCCCACATCCTCGCCAGCATTTATTGTTGTGTTTTTGATAGCTGCCATTCTGACTGGCCTGAGATAAAATCTTAGTGTAGTTTTGATTTGCATTTCTCTAATGCTAGAGATTTTGAACATTTTTTTCATACATGTGTTGATTGATTGTATATTATCTTCTGAGAAGTATCTGTTCAGTTCCTTAGCCCATTTATTGATTGGATTGTTTGTTTTGGGGAGAAAAACTGGAAATCCTCATATAATAAAATGAAATTAAACCTCTATCTCTCTCCATGCACAAAACTCAACTCAAAGTGGATCAAGGACCTAGGAATTAAACCAGAGGCCTTGCACCTAATAGAAGAAAAAGTAGGCTCAAATCTCCATCATGTTGGATTAGGCCCCAACTTCCTCAATAAGACCCCTATAGTGCAATAATTAAAATTAAGAATTAATAAATGGGATGGGTTCAAACTAAAAAGCTTCTCTCAGCAAAAGAAACAATCAGTGAGGTGAACAGAGAACCTACAGAATGGGAGCAAATCTTTATCACAAGCACATCAGACAGAACATTAACTTCAAGGATATATAAAGCTCTCAAAAAACCTTTATTTTAATATAAGTTTTTAAATCCACCTCAGTGGTAAATTTCTGTAACCACTGTTATCTGTTATATTATCTAGCCCTCCAGTGGCCAATTTAGGTATTGATTGATCAAGTTTGGTCAGGCACATTTTAGCTTTGGAAGTAGGTCAATCCTACTAGTTAGCATTATTCAAACCATTATTTAAGTTCATTAACCTAATGATCTAACCATTCAAGTTATAGAAGTAGACTTGTTTTCATAACAATAAGAAACCGAGTAAGTGAGAAAAAAATTAACTTGTGGGCCTATTTCTACTGGGTAAGTTTTCTTTAAATTACACAATCCAATTAAAAACTACCTTGTTGGATATTTGGTAGATTCTTCATGGCCAGCCAGTGGTTCTTTTACTCTACTGTCAATATAAGTAACCAATCTAAAAAGAAAAAGCTAAACACTGACGTTATTGTGCTACTAAGTTCTCTAAGTAGCAAAGTCAACTCTTCCTGAATAGTGACAGTAACAAGATCTCAGCACTAGAGAACACAATCTCAGAGGTTGACCTTTGAAGGCCTGTGGAAGCCCTTTAGCTGGACAACTATGTGATTCCAGTGGACGTTTCCCTAAGGTAACAGAATAAATTCTTCTGCTTTATCTCCACTTAGTTCCATTCAAAAGTATTCATCTGAACACTTACAATCGTTCTTTGTACTTTATTGAACTTTAAAATAGGTATGTTTTGCCTTTTTCACAGATGAGGAAACTCAGGCTTAAAGGGCCTAAGAAACTGGAGAAAAAATCTCACCACTTTGATCAAGTTTAACAAAGTTAAATCACACTTCAAAAATATTGAAATTTGAACAATTTCTCAACAGATGCTGTGTGTGTGTTTTTTTTTTTTTTAATGAAGAATATAGGTCTCAGTTTTTTTCACTAGCTCTCTGTGGATCATTTTTTAATTTTATTATATGAATAACTATTAAACAGCAAATGTATTCAAAGTATCCAGATTACATTCAACTACTTCTATAATGTTAACTTGTAAATTCCTTTCATTTTTTTCCCCGATGTCCTCAAAAACAAGATTAAAAAGCATGCATATTTATTTTCTAGTTACACTAAATATTGGTACTCACTAAGCTAGTAAAAAAAAAAAAAAAAAAAAAAAAAAAAAAAAAAAAAAACAGCTTGGATTGAATCCAGGTTTTTCTAACTGCAAAGCCCTTATATGGTATAGATTGCCACTTCTTGGTGCAAGTGTTTTTTACTTGAGCTCAGATGCTTTGCAAAGAAATCTTTTCCCTCCCTCTACTTTCCTTTGCTAATTAATTTAAGAGGAGTTGAATAGGGCTGACATTATGATAGTGCACCAGGTATCCCTCCAACTTGTATATTTTTTGTGTGTACATAAGAACCTTATTTGTCCATTTATTCCCATTGGCCCACACAGTGTTCCAGGACTGATAAAGTTTGCTATGTATTGAATGAACTAATTCATTAATCTAGCTACTTGCCCGCCCTACCAGCCTATAAATCCATCATCATACTAAGCAGGATTAAAAACAAAACAAAATCTCAGAATGAAAAAAAAATAATAATAAGCAGACACTACAGGAATGTCTGAACAGGGAAGAAACTCCACAAAAAATGTTTCCTACAAACTTACATCTTTAAGAGGATTACCTCTGGAGGGGTGTTGGTGACTTTTTCCAGAGTAAGCAGTTGTGGGGCAGTTGTGCTCACCTTTTGGCCTTGGGTTTTATTAAGAGCTCAGCACCCCTGGTGGAGAACTAGCTTGGCTGGTGGCACCTGACTAAGAAGTGCTTTATTATAATGGAAGGGCGGAGACATGTACAACCTTGACCCTGCAGCTTTGGACAATAAGAATCCTCAAAATGCTTTCCAGTTACTGCAATTCTTTAAAATCAATGTTACTAAGACAAAATTTACATACAATAAAATGCAGCCATCTTAAGGGTGCAGCTTGATGAATTTTGGCAGATATATGGCATATATATGTGGCATAAACCCATCGCAGCAAGATATATGACAATATATCTGTAATCCCAAAAATTTCTTCATGCTGTTTTGCAGTCAATTCACACTCGCCCCAAACCCAAAGCAATCATTAATCTGATTTTCAACATGATGTATTAGTTTTGCCTTTTCTAGAACTTCATATGAATGTGATTGTCTGGTATTTCTATCTGGCTATTTATTATTTATTATTTATTTATCTCAGCATAATGTTTTGAGATTCATCATTGTCGATTTGTTGATCCATTTATTAATATTTCATTTTTTTTTTTTTTTTACTGTTGAACAGTATTCCATTACGTGTATTCCACAATTTGATTAGCTGTTTACTTGTTTGGGGTTCTTTGTTGTTTTCTATTTTTTTTAATACAAGTGATTTCTGTGTAATCCTTGAGGAGACATATGTTTAAATTTTTCTTGGGTAAAAATCTAGGAATGTAATTCCTGGATCACATGGTAAGTATATTTCCAACTTTATAGGCAAATGCCAAACTCTTGTAAATTGTTTGTATAATTTTACATTTCTACTTGAAATGGGTGAGTGTATAGTTGCATGTACTGAAATTATTATATGTTTTTTCCCCCTTATTCAATTAGTATGGTAAATTGCCTTGATTTATTTTAGAATGTTAACCAATCTTGCATTTCTTAATAATCCTCACTTATTCTATTTTTTTTCCAGGACATTAGTTTGTAGTTTTCTTTGTCTTACTTGTCATTGTTTTGTTTTGATAGCATAAGAAGGTAAAATAACTTGGGAAATTTCCACTCTTCCTCCATTTATTGAATAAAATATTGTGAAGGACTTGTATTTATATCTATCACAGAAGGCTAACAAGATTCACCAGAGATGACATTTTGGCCTGGTACATATTTTTATTATTAATGCAATCTCCTTAATTGGTATTGGATACTATATATATATTTTTTTTTCAATTCTAAATTATTTTTGTTATCTTCATGGAATTTGTTCATTTCATTTGAGTTGTAAAATCTATTGCCATAAACATAGTTTATAATAATAGTTTATAATAATAATTATAATAATCTTTTGCCATCCTTTTACTGTCTGAGGAACATCATAATATCACACTGTAATTCTCAGCATTGGAAATTTGAGTGTCTCTATTTTCCTTGATGAGTCTCCCTGGAAATATATCAATTTTATACCTCTTTTAAAAAACCTCACTTCTTAGGTCATTGATCTTTATCAATTATTTTTCTAGATTCTATTATGATAATTTTTGTTTCTTTTTTCCACTTACTCTATGTTTAGTTAGTTCTCACATAACTGCTTAAGGTGGAAAATTAGATCATTGATTTTTTCTTTCTTTCTTTCTTTTTTTTTTTTTTTTTTTTTGCTAAACTGCTTTCATTTTCATTTGGTTCCAATGATTTGCTTTTCTAATTTGTTAAGTTTGAGGACATTTACTTCTTTTGTTGATTTAAATCTAATTACATTTTTGTCAGACCATATACTTTGTGAGGTGTTTAAAAAATTCTATGTTTTCTCTCTCTTTCTCTCTTTCTTGGTGAATGTTTCATGTGCACTTAAAAAATGTGAATTCTGCTATTGCCACATATGTCACTGTATGGAGAAGCTTCAATGAACACTGAAGAACTTCTTAGTAATAAAAGTACAAATAAGAAACATAGTTTTATGGTAGTTACTAACCCATCCAAAGATGGCTGAAAGAAATTTTAATTTCAATTTTACAATGAATTAAACATATCTTCTAAAAGGACTTATTTTTAGCATCTTGTTTTGGATAAAATGTTTGCTTAGTACAATTTTACAAGAGTGCTTACTGAACCAAGAAAGGATGATAGCTAAATATTGACCTCACTCATTATATCTCTATATACCTCTTAGAACTCTAACCTAACTAAAGCTGGAATTATAGTCATTTTTCTTATTCCTGAAATTAGTGCCACACTTAATGATAGAAAGGCAATTTCATTTCAAACAATACCCTCACCTACTTCACAAACTCCTCAGTAATTAGTGTTCTCTGAAGGTCAGTAGCAAAGATAATCATTTTTTTATAGTTTTTCTTTAGGGTCATAATGCTTTGTGCAAATAATTATTTATATGTAGATTCCGGCTTCTGATTTTGGGGTGTTCTTAGAGATTATGCTTCCAAAAATAGGAAAGCATAGCATTTTTGAAATCATATTTAACAAGTTCATGATATTTGTTAACAATGCATTACAAATACTCTGGTTCTCATCTCCCATTGGGAATACAGATGGCTGTACTTTCTCCTTTATCTTATGTTTGAGTGGTCATGCGATTGGTATGGCCTATGAGTTATGAAAGGAAATGACACATGTCACGTCTAGGCTTGAGCATCCAAATCCAAGACACATGGAGCCCTCTCTTCTCTGCCACATACCAGCAAAATCCTGCACAGAGGCTTCCCCATAGGATTTCTATCAGGGCAGAAATGACAGGAAACAGATCTGCACATGGTCCATAGTGGGTATGTAAAATGAGCAAAATATAAACCCGTAAAAAGCCATTGCAATTGGGAAGTATTGACTACTCTAGCATAACTTTGTTTAATTCAATTGATTTATAGGTCCACCAATGACATGCTCAGTTGATGGAAAGAAAACAATATAGAAACTATCCCTGAGTTATTTGTAACTCCTCACAGAAAAGATAATGAGATCTTAACTGAAAAATGCTTGCTTGATGTCCATTTCAAAGGGTACTCATTTAATTTATTTTTACTAACAAGAATTAAGTCTGTTTTGCTTGTTATCATTTTGTCTAGATATAACATTCTGAATCCTCTCAAGTTCTTGGACAAAATAAGAATGTCAATATATATCTATTACATATATGTATGCAGTTCATGAAAGAATATAAGAAACACAATGCATATACTTAGATAAAGCAGTATTGATAGGTAAACTAGTATAATTCTTGAGTTAGACTGTAGTCTCTCCTACATAAATCTAGATATACATCAGGCTGTCAAGATAAATATAAAAATGATTTTTGACAGAGTTAGAGAATCAGAATTTGGGATCTTGGTCATAATTCTCAGAAACTCTTTCTTTCACTAGTTGTTTACATTACATAGATAATCTAAGGTTTATTCGTGTTTTTAGAAGGTTTTAATCCTATAGTGTTTTACTTTGAATGTAAAGCTCAGATGTTTCCAACTTGGGAGAAACTTTATGGGTGATTACTGTGATATACACAACTTTTTCTTTGCTGGAAATGCATATGTCTTATTCCAATCACTAATGAGTTCTTTCCCTTGGCCCCTTCCTGAGCTCTCTAAAACCATAGGTACAGGTAAAGTGGGGAAGATGTATTCCTGTTCCTGTCATCTGGAGAAGCACAGCAGACTGAGTGTCCCCTAAAACAAAGGTATAAATTATAGTTGGAGTTTGTTTATTCAGGGAAAGACATAGGTAAAACCTCAAGTCTTGAGGACTAACATGAGACTTATTCTACTTCTGAGAGAAGATACATTCCAAGATCAAAAGAACCAAGTGAAAAATCAATTTGGGACTCAAAATGGTTAAAATTTAAGAGGTAAAGTTTTATTAGATTGATTATACTTTCTGAGACTTTAAATATTTCTAGAATGTGTTGATTATTTAAGTTTTTTGTTGTTTTTTTTTTTTTTTTTTGGGGGGGGGTATTTGAGCATCCAAGTTAAAGAATGCTTAAGACACTATCGCCTCTGTTCTTTTTTCCCCAATGTCCACATAAATACATTGGGTTTTGTCAAAGAAGACAATCCTAAAAATTGTTTTTTGATTCACCTGAAGAAACCCAGGCATAATTTGGCCTTTTCTGTTCTTTCTTTGAAATCATCAAAATCCAGGCGATCTTGATTCACAGATTGTCCCCACTGTTTGTCAGTAACTATCAATTCATCTTCCTTGTCTATGCATTACATTCTCAGTTTTTAAGATTACACACTTAAGGTTTGTTTACATATATGTTATGCTTAAATTTTAAAAAGCTAATATGTTTTGTTACACATATTCAATTTTACTCCAATATAACCCTTTCATCTGTGCATCCATCCAAGTATGCCTCCATTCATTCATCCAGTTATCATAGTATTTGTGAGTACATATTTGGGATTCAAACTGACTTGGGTTCAAATCCAGATTCTCCATTTTTACTCTCCCAAAGTTTGAATTCCTCATGTCTTGAATGTGATCGTTGCTTATTTTCTGGGTTATTCTGAGGGTTAGCTGAAGTAATGTGAGTAAAGTACTTAATGCAGTATATGCTACATAGTATAGTAGAATTACCGTTTTATAAGTATAATGCTTCTGAACAAGAAGACATACAATGTATGCTTGTAGCCACTGTGATATTGACCCAGGTGAACAAAGTTTTTTTCTTTCAAGAATTAAATGGTACAAAAACAACAGTGAAAGAAACACAAAACACACTCGCACAAGACTTGCTTCCCTTAATCAGACAATAGTAGAAATCATAGATTGAGAGTAAAAAATGGAGTGTCCAGACCTATTTTTAAGCTTTGTATTTTAAGCCTGTCATGAATATAATGTACTCCCATACTCATTCCAACAGTTTTGGTTTTGAACTTTTAAAGTAGATATACAAATGCACGTATTGTGTCTAAGTATTAATTGATGCATTTCCTATATCAGTACTTTCAGTAAAAATGTTCAATATAATAGCTTTATTATTATTATAATCCTAATTAAGCCTGTGGGTGGAAGAGGAAAATAAATATATGACAACCAGGGTGAACTTACGTTATAGTGTTCATAAAATTTTATTATTCTCTTGACTCCTATAATACCTCATCTTAACCACTGAATTTATGTCACAAATATTAAGATGGTCTGATGTTTCCTTTTCCAATTATTTTAACTAATAAATAAAATTGTATAGTTTTATGGTGTACATTTTTTTTTAATGTATACAATGTGGAATGACTGAAATAAGCTAATCCTAAAGTTTCTAATAACAATGTTTAGTCTTGTACCGCCATATTATCACTCAACTAATATTAACATAAGAAAGTAATTTTTGACTATGAGAATACACGAAAAATATGATGTAGATAATTTTACATATATATACAATTGTAAGAATAATGCAGAGAAAGCCTGTGTGCTCTTTACTTCATTTCCCCTATGGTACTCTTGTGCAAAATTATAATATAATATTGTAGTCATAATATTGACATTAATACACTGTATTGCTGTTACTCAGACCACCTATTTTATTTGTACTCACTAGTGTGTTGCGGGGGGGCTGTGGTATATAACTTGATAATGCGTATAGTTTTATGTTACACCAAACACACTCAGGATACTGAACATTTCCCTAACAACAAGGAGCCCCCATGTTTGTTGATATGTAAATTTTTTTTCTTTTTCTTTTTGGCCTGTCGATGTTGTGAATGGCATTGATTGATTTTTATAACATTGATCCAACATTGCATACCTGAGAATAAGTACTATTTTGCCATGGCATACAGCTCTTTTTAAACATGTTGCATACTGTTAGCTAATATTTTAGTGGTGATTTTCATGTCTAAGTTCCTGAGAGACATCAGCCTTTCTCTTTTTTTTTTTTTTTTTTTTTTAAACTATGTTTGTCTGCCTTTGGTATTAGAGCAAACTTAATGAATGAAATTGGTTTTGATTTTTTCAATGTTTGCTAAATTTCTCCTGTGAAACCATCTGGGGCTGAGGATTTCTTCTTCAGGAGATTTTTAATTACAAATTTTATTTTTTTAATGGCGTAGTGGGCTTTGAGAGTTTGTGGTTTTCAAATAATTGGTCCATTTTCTCTGAATTATTGCATTTATGAGTATAAAGTTGTTCAGAATGATGATTTGTTACCCTTTCACTGGTTGCAGGTCTGTAGCAATATCCTCAATTTCATCCTGATATTAATGATTCTTCTTTTTTTTCTTTTTATTTCTGTTAGTCTTACTAGAAATTTACCAATTTTGTTGACATTGTTTTTTGATGTAAGTTTATTTAATTGATTTTCTCTATTTTCTATTATCTGATTTTCATTTATCTTTATTATGATAATTGACAGAGGGGTATGGTGAAGTCAATGCTATAATTGTGGAATTGTTAATTTCTCATCCTGGTTTTGTTGGTTTGTGCTTCCTATATTTTAACACTCTGTAGTTTGATACATATTTAGGACTGTTATGTATTTCTGGTATATTGAGCATTGTTTTATTGAATTGCCATTTTTTATTTCTGGTAAACTTTGGAAATCTACTTTGTTATTATTAATACAGTTAATCCTTCTTTTATTTTAAAAGATAATATTTGTATGGTTCATCTTTTACATCCTTTCACTTTTAATGTACATATGTTGTTGATCTGAGAATGAATTTCCTTTAAATAGAATATAATTGGGTGTGTATTTGTTTCATTGTTTGTTTGTTTCATTGACCCTGCTGCCAACTTGTCTTTTCTGGTGAATTTACACTGTTCACATTTAGAATAATTATTAAAACATTGAACTTAAATCTCTCACAGAAATTTTTTGTGCGTGTGTCCTCTGGATTTGTTCTTCTGTTTCGCTTTCTCTGCTTCTTTGAGGGATACATAAACAAATTGTCCAGTTCCATATGAATTTGTGATAGTGAATCTCTGTATTATTTCTAAAGAAAAAGGGACAGAAAAAAAAATATTGTGTCCTTGAATGTTCCTTTTCTACTCCTAAGAAACCTGGCCAAGTTAAGGGAACCATGACAGCAAACCTGGGTTGGAAAGTCCAGATACATATAATCTTGAAGGCATGGCCTTCTCTGCACACAGGTAGCTAGGAGAAGTTAGTGTTATCTATAGAAAGTTACTTTCTTGCATGTGTGCCAGGATGGTTGCTCCTTGGGATTCTGGTCATACAAGTAAGCTAATGCTGATATGTCACTACTTCTGCCTCCTAATTCGTAAATCTGTTCTCTGGGGAGTTGCAGGGTCATGTGAACTTGGGGTACTGTGGAAAGGATATGTATCATTCCACACTCATTCAGCCAGCTGCCACTGGACAAAAAGCATCAAGAGGGAGAAGAGGCTCTGTCTTGGTGAAGCACCTTAAGGTACAGAGGTTCTATTTGTTCAGCCTGCCACCACTGAACTTTCTTAGAGCAGTCACTGATCTCTCCTAAGCTTTCGCTTATCAGTCATATGTCTCTCATACAGCACTTTAATTGACTTTTTCAGAGCCTACTCAGGGCCCTAGCACACTGGGCTCTGAACAAGACAGTCTTTTTGTATAGTTTATGTCAGAGTTGCTCTGGCAATTACAACATAGATATGTGACTTTCAACATACATATGTGACTTTCAACATAAATATGTGATTTTTATTGCTACTGGGGTTTTCAGTTGGCCTCCCTTGCTGTGGTGTCATGCTACTTGGTATTGTAAGTAAGTTCCTGTTCCAACAAGGGAAAAAAGGTATCAAGGAAAACACCGGTACCTCCTTAGGTAAAGTGTGGTTGCTTTCAATGTCTTCTTCTTTGTCTTTAGTTTTTATAAGTTTAAATATTATTTTTTTCAGCATTAATTTATCTGGACTTATCTTGTTTAGAATTTATTCAGTTTCTTGAATCTATATGTTTGTATCATTTTGCCAAATATTGGAAGTTATTTGTCATTATGTCTTTGAATAATCTTCAAAACACACTCTACTTTCCCTCTCCTTCTGGGACTCTGATAATACAAATGTTGGATCTTGGGATATTGTCCACAGTCCCAGAAAGTGTTTAGTTTATTTAACTTGTTTTTCAGTTTATTTTTGTCTTTTGTTTAAATTAAGCAATTTAAATTTATTAATACATCAAGTTTATTAAAGCAATCAATTTATTAATACATCAAGTTCACCATCCTTATCTTCTGTTATCTTCAATATATGATTGAGCCTTACAAGTCAGTTTTGTAATACTGTTATTGTACTTCTCAGGTAAACATTGTCTACTTGTTTCTTTTGTATGACTGCTATTTCTTGACTGAAGTTTTTGTTTTTTCATTTATTCTATGAAAGTGTATAATTGATTGTTTAAGTAAATTTTCTGACCATTAATTAAAACTCTGTGTCATAAAATTCAAATATCTGTTGTTGGTGTTGGCTGATTGTCTTTTCTCATTCAAGCTGTGATCTTCTTTGTTCTTGGTATAACTAGATGACTTTGAACCGTATCCTTGATATTTTATTTATTATAGTAGGAGACTCTGGATCTTCTAAAATCTCTTATTCTAGGAGATGAACACTCTGCTTAGCTTTAGCATTCTTCTGTGAGTTGTTTTTTCTCTGACAGTTCAATATTTAGAGCTTGTGGGGTATATTTTAGTCTAATCTTCATTCTGGTAGTGCTGGGGCTTCCACTGGTCTCTTCCACTACAGATGTTTGGAAAGCGTAAAAGAGGTTTCTGAAAGCCAGTACTAAAAGGTGTTTTTCATCAGGTGAAGGAAGTCATTGGTCCTAGGATCAAGTGGCTTCTGTGGCCAGGAATTTATTGTGGTGGGATTCTCCTACCTGTCAGGAACAGAGAACAGAATGCTGTCAGGGAGCATCCCTGACCAGCACTCTTCTTCCCTGGCCTAGAAACCCTCAGAAACTAAATGGTTTCCTAGGTTTGGTTGATGAGAAGACTCAGGTGCATAGGGGTTTTTTAAAACAATCTTCCTATCTTCTTATATTGGGATGCTCACTGTGACTACATATGTTTTGCTGTTGATGCTCAGTGGTTTGGTGTCTCAGGCTGATATGGAAGAGTGTTTCCTCTGGCTTCTGTTGTTACTGGGGTTTCCAATTGACCTCCATTTCTGTGGTGCCATGCTACCTAGTATAAACATAAGCTCCTGTAAAAAAGGGGAAGGAAGGAAGCAACTGGTCTTGTCACTTTATTGGGGTTGGGTAACTCATGGGTCAACTTCTGTTGAGTGTGGAAATCATGTACTGTTAAGGGGCTCTGCCAGTTCTGAGAGACAAACCAATTTGCTTTTCTCTTACCTCCTTTCAGGATTTTTTTTTTTTTTTTTTTTGGTTGCTTCTTGCGTTGCTCCCATAGTTTGTGGTTGGTTGTATGTATTGGGGAAGAGCAGAGAGAAATGTGTGCATGAAATTTTCTCCAGAACAAAAGCTGTAGATTATTTTTGGATACTGATTTTTAAAATAATATTTGGTCAACAATCCATTTCAAAGAGCAATCAAAACCTCCTGTTACTAATTTAATAGAAATAGCAGATAAAGTTTAGCTGGGCCATTGTCCACAATATCATCTATGATATAGACTTCATGAGCATCTGCAGTTCACTTGTCTCTCACTGAGTTATTCAAGTTATTCATGTGTTTTAATGTATCAGGCGAGTGTAACAATTCTTCAATATATAATAGGAAAGCAACCCAAGACTCCTTATTTTTCAGTTGCTCCCATTCATTCAACAATTAGAGTTTTATATTATAATTAATAATATTAATAATACCATGTTCTAGTAGATACAAGTATACAAAATAAATTAAAATGTATACCCCATCCTTTCTAAATTAGAAACTTTAAAAATAAAGACTAGGAAGAAAAGCAGAATAAATTCTCATTAGGTGAAGGCATAATGTATTTTAATTACACATCAGTTTTTTAAACTATTATATATCTACACACAGATGTATTTTTAAAGACACACATACAATGCATTGTGCACAAGCATATCTAATTTAATAAACACCACACAACATATATGTTATGGTTTGGATATGAGATGCCACCTGGAGAACTCATGAGGCAATGTAGGAATGTTCAGAGGTGAAATAATTAGCTTATGAGGGCTATAACCAAATAAGTGGATTAATTATTTTGATGACTTAATAATTTGAAAGGAGTATTGTACTGGGTGGTAACTGTAGGTAGGTGGGGCATGACTGGAGGATGTATGTCACTGGGATCATGGCAGTGGGGGTTATTTTGTCTCTGGTTCCTTGATATCGGCTTCCCAGAGCTTTCCTCCACTGAGCTATTCCACCATGATATTCTGCCTGACCTCAGCCCAATAGCAATGGAAGCAACCAACCAAGGAGTGAGACCTCTGAAACCATGAGCCCAGAATAAATGTTTTCTTCTCTAAGTTATTCTTATCAGGTATTTTGGTCACAGTGACTAAAAGGTGACTAACACAATGTAATACAGGTAAAACCACATTTATTATAAAATGAATAAAATCATATATTTTGATATTACAATATTTTTCCAATCAAATCAATGAAAAATTAACATTAATGTTACTTATATAAAATATCAATAACCAGAAAATTCAAATAAAAATGAAAAAAATTTTAAAAGGAACTTTATAGATCATATTTTCATGTAAAAATTTTTTGTGCTGTAAGGTTAATTTTATAATAGTCCAGAATATTTATTCATTTTTAAAAATTCCTCCAGGGAAGTTTATATCAAAAAGAAATGAAATATTTAATGAAGGTAACATAAATATGAGACATCATTTAATTATTTGTCCCATTTCCAGTCTTAACATAAACTACCAAAATGACTAAATATGCATTACCATAGTTTGTATAGTATGTAATTTAAAAGATTAAAAAGTTATGCCTCTAGCTAAGGAAAAGAAATAAAGTAAAATATTTTACAATTGTTTATCAATTCTAAAGCCAATGATTTGATTTCAATTATTCTATCTATAAGAATCAATAAAAGGCTATTTTTTAGGGATAAGAATTGAGATGAGTTGAAGACTGAAATTATGCTAAACACCTGAGTCTTTTAACAGCATAATAATACTCTGATCACTTGCAAATGAAAAATGATTATTAATATTTTAGAGATTTCGAATAAAGAATCTTTGTTAACCTCTGCTTTCAAGTTCCAAAAAGCCAGTCATCTAACCATGATATTTATGATTAACAGTGGAGTTTTATTATTATGTTGTGGTACAGTTCACAGCATGTTTCTACACACTATTTCAGAGGGAATCAAGGCATGAGAAAGTACTTGTTTAAACATGAACCCAGAATGGAAAGCTTGCAGTCTGTGGTCTTCCCATCTCACCACACAGTTTCTTTTCTTTATTCTTTCTTTCTTTGTATTTTTTTTTTTGGGGGGGGGCGGGGGGAGAGCCATGTCCATAAGGACTTTATATTGTTGCAAATTAATTATAGTGTAGTGTGTTTCATTATGGCATATCCATATGTGCATATAACATAATTTAATCTATATTCTCCCAAACACCTCCCATTTCCCTTTCCTCCTCCTTCTTCCCTCCTCTGATCCCATCCTGTGCTCTACTGGCCTCCCTTCTACTTTCATGTAATCCTTTTTTTTTTTTTTTTTTCCATCTAGCTTCCATATATGACTGAAAACATATGACATTTGTCTGAGTCTGGCTTATTTTGCTTAACATGATGCTCTCCACTTTCACTCATTTTCCAGCAAATAACGTAATTTTGTTCTTCTTTATGGCTGAATAAAACTTCATTGTGTATATATACCACATTTTCTTTATCCATTAATTGGTTGATGGACACCTAAGCTGGTTCCGCAACTTGGACATTACATTGGTGTACATGTATGTATAAAGTATGCTAACTTTAATTCTTTTGGACAGATAACAGAGGAATGGTATAGCTAGATTACATTGGTTTTTGAGAAACCTCCCTACTGATTTCCATACTGTTGTACTAATTTACATTCCCACCAACAGTGTATAAGAGGTGCTTCACCCAGCTGGGACCCCCACATACTTTCCAGCCATTATGGATATTCATACTCTCCATGATATTCATTTGGAATCTCAATGTAGATTTGCATTTCTCTGATGGCTAAAGATGTTGAACTTTTTTTTTTTCATATAGTGTTGATCAACTGTGCTTCTTTTGAAGAGTGTCTGTTTTGTTCCTTTGCCCGTTTATTTGCCTAAGTATTGAATGGGTCATTTCATCACACTGTTCCTTAAATCTTAAATTGTTTGCTTATTGCCTTTTGGAATGAGCATAGGTGTTTAAACTTACTTGTATACACACACACACACACACATTTCTGTGTGTATACATATACATACACACACACATATAGCAACATTCTGAGATATCTTTTAACAATAGATATATCTAATAATTATAAGTAATATAAATATGAATTAGGTATTTAATTGTTTGACTTTCTAGTCAAGGCAAATAACAGTGGCTAACAACACAGGAGTAGTACCAAATAAATGCAGTAATTCCTTCCCTTTACACAAATAGCTGCTGAAAGGCAGATGGAGGTGCCAGTTGTGTGGGGTGCAGGTGATTACTGCCCAGTCCACAAACCACCAGGTTGTTTGTTTTTTTCTTCACCAGAAAACTGTCCATTAACTTTCCAGAGAGCCAAAAGCAAAAGGAGAGGAATTTGTGAAGTTGCTAGCCCATATGGCTGGTAGTGAGTTAATCTGTGCCTGAGCAGCAGGTAGCAAGAGCCAGTCTGTCTGTTGGGGCTGTTAGTAACCCAGGGGCAGATCAGAGAACAGCAGGGAAGGGATCAACTCATGCTGCAAATACAGTCAGGAATGTGGCAGGAAATTATTTCTGAAAACACACTTTGCAGCATAAGGGGCAGCCATCAGATGCTACATGATAATCTAATCTGCACTTCACTTTGGTAATTATTTAGAGATTTACATGTAGGTATGAATTTTTGATAGTTGGAGATAGGTAGTTATTGTGAATGTTCCCTTTATCTAACACCTTGCCTTAAAATAATTATTTCAAGTGTCCTTCCTTTAAAATAAAATATGTATTCAAAGAGATTTTGAAATTTTGAAAAAGAGAAATTGATCTAGATCAGCTATATTAGAAAGAGATAGGGACCTGTTCAAAAGGCAGAACCTCAAAGATGATGGCTCTGATAAATAACCAAGAGAAAATAGGGCTGGATAGTATTTCCCTTTATGATATGGCAAAATAGAGAAAATAAGAAATAATTTAGTAATTACCTGAAAACAACTAAAAGAAGCCTGAATTATAGGAACAACTGGTACTGAAAATTAAATAAGGAACTGTGGAAATGGTAGAATTATTATTCGACAATGATTATTAATATCTTCTTTCCTTCCTTCTTTTGCTTCCTCTCTTCATCTATCAATCGATTGATCTATCATCTCTCATCGATCAATGTATCTATATTAATATGAAATCTAACATTAAGATTTGGCATATTTTTGTGTTCACAGAATTAAACCTAAACCATTTGCAAAAAATAAACTAGACCAAGGAATCTGCTTACATGTAGTCTCTTTGTTTCTTAACCATGAAAATAAAGCACATAGTTTTTCTAAACTTAATTAATATAACTTAGTTATATTAAACATCTGTTATTAAAATATTGAAAAGAAGGGTTGAATAGATATATGATCAAAGAGGACTGAAAGCTGAATTAAAATGATATTCACAACTAGTAGCAAATGTGATTACTAAGATCACATATTTCTAGAAAATCCAAACTGCTATTTATATGTAAACATACAACCTTTTCAAATGCATAAACTTGTGCTTCTCATAAAGATCTTTAAGAACAAACTCTCTAGAGGGGGAAAGAATTAGAAAGGGCCAAGTCTATGCTCAAGGTCAGAATGCAGGTGAACCTCATCTTTCTCTTTCTGAGACTTAGTTTCAGTAGACTGAATTTCACCTTCTGTCATATCATAGCTGAAATTCTAAAACTAAAAGGTTTACTGTTTTTATGGGTCTATGACCTGACCCTGGTGACAGGATGTGGTTATTTCCATAATAAGGCATATTCTTCTTTTATATTTTTCCTACAAACAAGGAAAGTGAAATACTGTTAACTCCTGCACAAAGTCATTGCTTCAGAGTGGTTCCCTACCATTCCTCATTGGCCATTATATGGTTATCCACCTCACAATTGTCCTCTAACACTCATATCACTTACATAATCGCAGGTGTTCTTGGACATGGATCTCAGAGGCCAACTCAGGATTTTTTCTCTTCGCTCAAAACTGCAAAAATCATCTCCAAACACGTTAGTATGATCAAGGAAGGGATCATGATCAAAATAGCAGCTGAACTGGGCCTCAGAGTTTTGAATAATAAAAAATGGAGGGTAAATTGTTATTCCAGCAAGATTGACATGCTAGACAAAGTTATAAAGACGGATTCCAGACTTTGCCCAGAGGGAGAATGTAGGAGAGCAGGATGGCTAAATTTACTTATATCATTCCTGGAATTGTAATACACAGGTCTCATGGAATATGAAGCTCAAATTATGAAAATGCTAAAAATTTTATTAGTTAGATGTCAGCAAATCCTAGAAATGATGATTTGGAAGAAGCTTGATGATTTTGATGATCAAGAAAAAGAACAACAATGACAAAACCAAAAAACAAAAAACCTTACAGAGGTATCTACCACTGAAAGGCTTTAGGGTGAAACTTATATATATATTAGTATTTAGCAATAATTTGAATTACCTGAGTTTCAGAGAAAATATTACTTTAGTAATATTAAAATAGTACTTCTATGTAGAAGGAGTTTATATTTTTTAAATGGGAGGAATGTGTATTTTATTTGCAAATACACTATATTCTATGTAATTGTAGAGAACCTAAAAGCATATTATTAACATAAGACACAGACACATACATATCTATAAAGAATTACACAGTACCCTGCAATGTCACATTTGTCATTTCAATCTATTCTTATAATATTTATTTTCCTTAAATCATGAAAACCTAATAAATCGCATTTTACTATAAAGAACAGAAACTTTTACAAAAATAATAAAAAATAATGTTTTTCATTGATGTATCTGAAAGACATCAATGTCATTGTTTTTAAAACTACATTTTAAATTTATTATCAAAGTAATATGTTTTAAAGTAACTGTACTCTTCCATGTCCATTGCTAATTCTTCAAAGCAATTACATCCAGCTTATTTTTGTTTTATATTTTATTATCTACATCTCAAAATAACATGTATGTACAATTTCTTCATTTATGAAAATGAAGTAATTTGCCTATTGTCTTCTGATATGACCAAAAATAATTAGAGCATCTAAACTACCACATCACCTCCATGTACTCTAGATATGGTTACATCACTATTCTTAAGTTCTTTGGGAATAATTTTATCATTTTGAACTACTAGAGAGACGGAATATAAATTAGTATAATAAATAAATGTGACTATCACCCAATTTAATAAATCTTCTATGTAAAACTTGTATCACATTCTCCTTCCTTTCCTCCCAAAGGTAAGTACCACTTGAATTTGGTGTTTGTTTTTCCATACAAGTACATATTCACTTATATTTATCCATCTTTCCTGTTACAAACCCTTGAAGTCAAATGTATTTTGAAATTCAGAATGATTTAGATACTACAAAAATATTACTATAAAGACACTATATACTATATAACATCTCCTGTAAGATTTGGAGCAGACTCTATAATTAAAATCCTTAAATATTTCTGAAACAGAAAGCATAAATATCCATAGCAAGTGTGATAAACAAAAGGAACAAATACCTTTAAGGTATTTTGGTCAGATTTTGTCAGCAAGTGAATTAAGATTAGATAAATTTTATAGCCAATAGATTGGGGGTAGGGGAAGAATTGTGAAAATATATAAAGAATGAATTTCTAATACACTCCTAATACACTTGTTCCTTACTTTGTTAATACAGATTGGTGTAGATCCCCTCTGTGAAACATAGTATCATCACCACTTCACTTCTGGGGACCTTTCTTCCCAAATGTCTACCTCTACATGGAGGTCTTTTTTGGTTTGATAACACTTGTATTCTGTTCTGGAATGATAACATAGCGTGTTTCCCCTGCTATGTTTGTAATTTGATTTGGAGAGGGCGTGTCAATAATCTGCTTACATTATTTTGTCTATGTGAATATGGGTCATACAGCTCCAGTGAGCACATCTATTTTTCTGCCAGCTTTAATACTTTTTAGTTCATTTTTTTTGTATTATTTCAAGAAATATGCCTTTCAATTCACCCACAATTTCTATCCAAATGTGTTTCCTGTCAGCTGCTGTAAATACTGAACTCAGATCTTGCATTAAAAGTGATTTCTTTTTTGCTGACATTGCCCTGTGTGCGAGGTAAACTGCTAGTTAATATTTGTTTTGTTTCCCACCACATCCTTCACTCTTTCTCCATCTGCTTTTTAATCTTTAAAATTTGTTAAAATACATTATTTGCAAATGACTCTTGCCTTTTATAATTATGTTGAGGCTATACACGTAAAAGCATAATTTTAGTAAAATACAATATATATGTATGAATAATATCAGAAAGGAGAGCAAATGAATTTATATTGCTAGCTTAACATTTGTTTCCATGAATTTTAAGAAGAAAAATTTTTAAATAACTATAAAAAATTATATTACCCAGGAGCAAGGTGGTGAGTTGCAGGACTTAAGCAATAGTTCTGATTTTAAAACGATGGTAAATTCAATACAAATGCAATAAGCATACAATTTAAAAAATCAGGTATGCTTTTAAAATATAAGTAAATGACAACAACTTCCTATATTCTTATAAGGAAATCTAAATATGAAACTCATTTTATATTCTAAGAACTGTGGTTATTTCATTTTGACACAATAGTAAGAAAGTACAAATGATTATAAAAGCATAAAATTATAAAATAAAATATATTCCAGTATATCCAATATACATATAATATATCCAGTATATAGAAAATATATCCAGTATATCCAGTATATAACAAAATATCAATTTTGTTACATGTGCATTAATCATATCATGTTATATACCTTAAAGATTCACAATAAATATTATTTTAAAATTTTAAAAAGTAAAACACAAATAAATTAAAAATACAATAGTTCATAAAAAATTGATCCTTGCTGGGTGCCTGTAATCCCAGAGGCTCCAGTGGCTGAGGCAGGAGAAACACAAGTTCAAAGCCAGCCTCAGCAAAAGCGAGGTGCTAAGTTATTCAGTGAGACCCTGTCTCTAAATGAGATACAAAATAGGGCTGGGGATGTGCCTCAGTGGTTAAGTGCCCCTGAGTTCAATTCCTGGTACCTCCCTCTCCCCGCAAAACTAATAAAAACTGATCCTTGTTACACATTGGTGCTGGTGATTTTTCGAGAAGCCAGTACTGTTAAGTTCCCAAATATATGACGGAGTTCATAGTAAATTATTGTAGGCTATTCAGCAGACTTTATTTAAAGAGGTAAATCAGTTGCTTTTGAAATTCCACTCATATTCTCACATTTTAACCACTTCAGTCTATACTTGACCCACTTGCAATTCTGACTGCATTTCTTTATGTGAGGTCTTCCTCTGATTACTAAAGTTCTTTATTTTATCCACGTGCTGGACCAGAAATGCCAGGGAACAAATTTCCAGATGTAGTACTCATCTGATTGAAGGAGCCCTAATTAGGAAGGGCTGTTGTAGCTAGCTGGAAGCCATAAGTTCCACCTGATATGTATGTGACGCACCTGTAGGCACCCGCAAAGCTGAAGGTATATAACCCGGTGAAAGCAGTCCGAGTGAGGAGAACGGAGAATTCAGTCAGCCGGGCAGTCACTCGGTCGGTCAGAAGAATCAGAGCGGCCAGAACGTAGGCAGAGCGGTTACAGAAGAGAAACCAGATAGAAGACAGAAGAGAAACCAGATAGAAGAAGTAATGACTGGTCAGAGTTAGGCCGAGGCTCCTGAGGAAGACAGAAGACAGAAGAAAGAAGAAGGAAGAAAGAAGAGAGAAGCAAGAAGCTCTAAAAAATAATCTTTCTCTAAGCTCTATCTTTCTTTCTCTCTAAGACTCTAAGCTAAGAAGAAGCTCTATCTTTCTTTCTAAGACTCTAAGCTAAGAAGACAAGAAGGAAGAAAGAAGAGAGAAGCAAGAAGCTCTAAAAAATAATCTTTCTCTAAGCTCTTTCTTTCTTTCTCTCTAAGACTCTACTCTAAGCTAAGACAAGAAGAAAAGCTCGCTTTAATCTTTCTCTCTAAAAATCTTTCTTTCCCTCTCTAAGCTCTAAGAAAGTAGAAGTAAAAGTAGTAAAAGCTAACTCTGCCTCCGAGTTTTCCTCCCGGTTTTCGGTACCAGGCAGCTTACATTTGATGATTGATGAGAATTGGTGTGTGAGTATTTCAGCTTTGGTTAAGGACTTTCTGTTTGCGCTTCTCCTGGCCCCAAATCTGTATATTGAAGTTGTAACTTTCAATGTGATTTGTAAAATACAAATATTTGAAGTATGTGTATTTGGGCCTGTGAGAAGGTAATACAAATTAAATGAGGTCAGAAGGATGGTATCAAAAATAATCATCTTTAGTTTCAAAATATATTGTCCAAGGGGCTGTGGATGGAATGCTTGCCTACCATGTTCAAAGCCACAGGTTCAATTCTTAATAATAGAATGAAAAAAAAAAAAATATATATATATATATATATATAATATATATAGAGAGAGAGATGAGAGAGAGACAGAGACTCCAGATAAATATATATTCCCAATTAATAACATGATACATCTATTTGATCTTCAAAAAAGGACAGTTTTTAGGGTGAAAAAATATAGAATGCCAGAAATACTGAGAATGATAAGGCTTTTATACAGACTATATATTTGAGTAAATTTACATCAAGAAATTGCTTGGATAAATTCTAGTAAAATGAAGTCACTGAGTGGGAACCACTAATGTCCCTTAAGATTATCAATTTTATCCCTGTATTGATAAGGAATAGCCCAGGTACATGAAGCAGCCAGTGCATCATGCCAGCCATTATTTCTTGTTCTCTTCGTATCTCTGGACATATTTCGTAGTCATCTGGAAGAAAAATACTTTCTCTTGCCTTTTCCAATATTTTTTCTTTTATATTATATATTTCAGAATAAATATTTTTATTTTTCATATTTGAGGGTTAAATTTAAACTTCTTCTCTAAGATCCCAAGTGTTTCTTTTCTCTTTATTTTTCATGAAAACTTTCCAACTCCCTCATAATTACACTGGTTACAGGGTTTCATTTGATAAAATACCACTATTCAAAAGCAATAAACAGAAGGTAGCCTGCTTTGCTAGTTACAGCAAGAACCTGTTGCCTGTGTTCAAGATTAAGTAATAAACTATTGTTATAGAGTTCATTAATTCCATCAAATCCTTTAATATAAGCTCATATTAATTGTATCTTTAAGCTTCATTCCTCAGCTTAGCAATGCTGAATTTTCCTAATTGGAATTTGGACTGTAATTATAATTTACTTAACTGGAATTTATGAAGTGTGTTACCTCTTATAACACTTAAAGTTGAATCCCAAATCAAAACTTTGGAAAAAGGGGTCTGAGGGAGGGCTCCTGAGCCATACCCATTAAGCTTTGTCCTTTACAGGCATGTCATCTCTGAGGGTAAAGACATTCATACTCTTGTAATGTTGCAATGCTGTCTGTGGATAAACAATAATTTCAACCTATTCTTTCTTTCTTTCTTTTTTAGAAAAAAAAAAAAAAAACATAAAAACATCAGTAACTAAGCATTGGGAATCTTTAAAAACTCCAAAGTGTAAAATCTTTTGGAGGACAGTTCATTTTGTGTACATTACACTTCTTCAGAATTATATTATGTGTGAAATTTTTCAAATAAGTAAGATGCCATCATCAATACTCAATAATCAATGACTCAAGACTCAAATCTTCTATATCAAGCTCACACTTCAACTTCAGTATTCAGCTCGTCAGGAAGTTGAAGTCAATAGGAAAAACATCATGTAGAATATTATTATCACTGAAAGAATACCCCTGGACACATTTAGTACCAAAAATTAAGTGCCACAGTTTTGACCCCTATAGAAACATCTATTGGATTCTTGAAGTTTATTATCTAATATCTAGGCTAGATGAGACAAAATGATATTCTGACAAAAGTTATCTCAAAAATTCAAATATAAGCATTTTGATAGGGTACAAAAATTATATTCAAAGAAAGGTAGCAAATTTAATGTGATTGTTCTAAATGACAATTTATTTAATCTTTTAGTACGTTGAGTGGTAAAATGTACATAGAAGATATCACAAAGACATTTAAAACTATACAATCAAAGGCAAATAGCTGTTTTAAATAGGATTTAGATGTTTTATTTGTCCACTCTCTCTCCTTTCTCCTAAACTATGAGATAGGTTGGGGGAGGAGAAGACAAGGCTGGCTGCTGCATTAAATTTGTTGACAATTAAACTTTGATATTCTCATCTATTGTTGTTACCAATAATAATAATTACAATTTACTGAGTCTAACTATAGACCTTTAGCCAAATCACATTATATAATTTAATTCTAGTGTTCTCTATCAATGGTAAAACAATTAAAGTTTCGAGAGACCAACTGACTTCCCCCTAGGTACACTTTACAAGATGATGATTATCAGGGTTTGAAGCAGGATTTAAGAATTACAGAGAGTATTGAAAAGAATTTTCCATTTCATAATAAAATTGCTACTTTGTGTATTTAGTGTAATAGTCAAAAAATAATGTCTGGGTAAGTTGTGCAAACTAGAAAGTGTATTATTATTTTTTATCCTGCTTAACAAACACTAAACATGAAGACCAGTAGATGATGCATTAACAGAGAGCCAAGATGGAGAAAGAATTACTTCAAACAATCAAAACACTAGATAAAATATATGAAAACATTGTTCTAGAGATATTGGACACCGGGCAATAAAGGATAAGGAAAACTAGAGAAGTAAGAACTACAATTGATCTAGCTTCTGTTGAAGAGTTTTCTGGCAATGATGCAGAAAGAGGGGGCACCAGGTGGAGCCCAGAAGTCTCTCTGCATTGAGAAAATAGAGAAAATAGATCCTAGAGTCCAGGAAGGTCAA
The DNA here is from genome assembly GCA_025594165.1 of Tamias sibiricus. Classification (NCBI taxonomy): domain Eukaryota; kingdom Metazoa; phylum Chordata; class Mammalia; order Rodentia; family Sciuridae; genus Tamias; species Tamias sibiricus. The sequence goes on from CM046668.1 coordinate 78,772,546, forward strand.
GATGGCTAGAATTCACAGGGCTGATTGCAGGAGTGAAAAAGAATTGCTCATTGAGAACTCTGGAAAGTAGCAGAGGGTCCCCTGTGAGAATTCAGTTGAGTACTAATGATTGCAGTCATTTGAGGAAACTACCCAAAGCTGTGGAAAGAACCACCTGAAAGAATTAGGAGATACAAGAATGTCTGAAACACACCAGGCAAGCAACATTTTCTGTTCTGTTACTACCATTCAGAATAGAAAGGTTCACAATCGAAGTTCACTAAATGGAGTCCTCAGAAGATTTTTTCCCTCAGTAGTTGCAAAAATTAGTCCTTGACTACATGTGTTCCAGTAATATTTGTCAAAACATAAAAACAAGAACAAAAATGGACAAATATTTTCCAAATACCTTAATCAAATTCCAAAACAATTCAAGGGTTTTTACAGAAATATTTTATATGTTTTTATTTTTATTTTAAAAATATTTAGTTGATAAAGATTGCATATTTTTAATGCACACCACAGAATGATTTGACATAGGTATCCATTGTGTAAAGATTACCACAATCAAAATAAATAACAGATCCATCACCAGCCTGCTGTATATATTAGATCTCCAGAAATTGTTCATTTTATAACTGAATGTTTTGGGTTCTTTGACTATTATATCCTCATGTTCCTCACCCTTCAGACTTTGGCAACCACCATCTGTCTCTGTCTCTGTTTTTATAAGTATTTTTTTTTTTTAAGTTGCTGAGGCTGGCCTAGAACTTATGATCCTCCTTCCTGAACCTGCTGAGTCACTGGGATTCAGGAATGTGCAGCTGAACCTTGCTAAATATAATATTTCTAATTAAAATTTATTTCCAATTAATTAGCAAAATTAAAATAACAGAAGAGTTTCATGATGTTTATTATTGACTAAAAGTAGAGTGATAAGTTAAAATTATCTGAGAACTATAAACTGTATAGAAACAATTAAATAATATCACAGTATAGATAATAAGCCAAATAAGAAAATGGGGGATAAAAGTACATTCAGTTAATCAAGGGAAAAAAAGACTGAAAATATAAAAAATGGAGAAAGGGAACAAATGGGACAAATAGAAAAGAAATAAGAGGGTATTTAATTTAAATCTAACCACTTTAATAAGTGCATTAAATGTAAGTGTGTAATTGTCCTGAACACCACAATTAGGAAGAAGATATTGTAAGAATTACTCAAAAAAGTAAAACGAAACCATTTGATGTATGCAAGAATCCCACATTAAATAAATAGACAAAAAATGTTAAGGACCAATGGAAAAGAGAAGAGCTATTATGATAACACTAATCTAAAGAGAGCTTGGATGGCTATATTAATACCAAAGTAAATTTTAGAACTAAAAGGGATAAAGAGTATCAAGTCCTTGTTTTTTAATACAATCAATTGAATCTTCCATGATAGAATGGTGAGAATGTCAGCATTATTATAATTATAATTAACTATAATTAACTAATATTATAATTAATGTCAACATTAATTAAAGTAATTAATGTTGCAGTGTTATTATTTTTTAAAATTTCCAATAAAGAACTCTAGACCCATGTGGCTTCAATGATGAATCCTACCAAATACTTCAGAGAACAAAAGAATCAATTTTACACAAATACTTTAAAAGTATTAAAGAGAAGAAAATACTCCCCAACTCATTAAATGAAACCAATGATACTTTCATATGAAACTGGAAAAAATTCAAGAAAACTACAGACAAATATCATTGTGAATATAAATGCCAAAATTCTTAGTAAAATTTTAGGAAATGAAAAGCAACAATATATAAAAGGGTAACATGTAAGGCCAATTAGGATTTATTTCAGTAGTTCAAGGTTAATTTAACATTTGAACCGCAATAAAAAATAATGTACCATTTTAATAGATTAAAACAACATGTTCATCTCCACAGACTCAAAAGACTCAAAATGTGAGATAAATACAACATTCACTGTTACTAAAAATTCTCAGCAATGTAGAACAAAAACATCATCAACACAGCCAAAAAAAAAAAAAAAAAAAAAAAATCTATGAACAACTTGCAGCAAATGTGTTACTTAATGACAAAGATTAGATGTTTTTAAATTATAATAAGGAACAGGAAAATGATTCTTGTTTCACATTTTCTATTCATCATGGTACTAGAGATTTTAGGCAGTGCAATTAAGCAAGAAAAAGAAAAGTTACTCAGTTTGGATATAAAAACTTAAAACTCCATGTAAAGATAATGTGATTTTCTATGGAGAAAATCCTACCGAATATCAAAAAAACTACCCAAACTAACAGAAGACTTAAGCGAGTGGCATAAATGAGATTAATATTAAAAACATTATATTTTATATATGAGAACTAAACATATATCAATCAAAATTTTATAAATGTGCAATTTCAAATGTATCTAAGATGTGAATTGCTTAGAGAAAAGTCTGAAAATTTTTGATCAAAACCTGTTCACTGAATTTATAAAACATTCCTGAAAATCATTAGAGTTTTCTAAATGAAGAGATAAATGAATATTATGAACTAGAAATCTCAATATGTTTAAAATGTCAATGCTCATAGATTCTTAAAAGTCACAATCAAAATTTTAGTAGGCTTCCAGGCACAGTGACAGACACATGTAACCCTCAATGACTTAGGAGGCTGAGGCAAGGAGGACCACAAGTTTAAAGCCAGCCTTGATAACTTGGTGAAGTCCTAAGAACTTAGTGAGAACCTGTCTCAAAAAAAAGGGCATGTGATGTGGACTTCAAGACTTCTCATAAAGATAAGAGTAATCAAGACAGTTGACAAAGGCAAATAAATTAATTGCCCAAATGGAGTTCAGAAATAGACCCATATATATGGGCATTCAATAATTCACAAAATACCCATGTCCATTCTGTGGAGAAAGGACAATCTTCATAAAATGGCTTTAGAACTATTAGCTATCTGTTGCAAAACAATGAAATTGCTTCCATAAATAATTAACTCAAAATAGATTATACCTAAATATGAAACTGAAAATTGTAAAATGTCTAAGGATAAGGAGACAAACTTTGTAAATTAGAGTTAGCTTTCTTAGTTATAGCACCAAAGTCATGATCATAAAAGAACAAAAAAAGTGATGACTTGAATTTACTTAAAGAACTTCTATTTTTCAAAAGATAATGTTAAAAAAAATGAAAAGAAAAGACCATGTATATTCATCTATTGAAGGGCATCTAGGTTGGTTCCACAATTTAGCTATTGTGAACTGTGCTGCTATAAACATTGATGTGGCTCCATCTCTGTAGAATGCTGTTTTTAAGTCCTTTGGGTACAGACTGAGGAGTGGGATAGTGGGGTCAAATGGTGGTTCCATTCTAAGATTTCCAAGGAGTCTCGATACTGCTTTCCATATTGGCTGCACCAATTTGCAGTCCCACCAGCAATGTATAAATGTGCCTTTTTCCCTACATCTTCGCCAACACTTAATGTTGCTTGTATTCTTAATAACTGCCATTCTGACTGGAGTGAGATGAGATATTAAAGTAGTTTTGATTTGCATTTCTCTAATTGCTAGAGATGTTGAACATTTTTTATATATTTGTTGATTTATTGTATATCATCTTCTCAGAAGTATCTTCAGTTCCTTAGCCCATTTATTGATTGGGTTATTTGTTTTTTTTTGGTGTTAAGTTTTTTGAGTTCTTTATACATCCTGGATATCAGTGCTCTATCTGATGTGGGTGTGGTAAAAAATTGCTCCTATTCTGTAGGCTCTCTTTTCACGTTATTGATTGTTTCCTTTGCTGAGAAGCTTTTTAGTTTGAATACATCCCATTTATTGATTCTTGCATTTTTTTTTTTCCTTGTGCTATAGGAGTCTTGTTAAGGAAGTCAGGGCCTAATTCGACAATGAAGATTTGGGCCTACTTTTTCATATTAGATGCATGGTCTCTGGTCTAATTCCTAGGTCCTTGATACTCTTTGAGTTGAATTTTGTGTACAGTGACAGGGGCTTAACTTCATTTTGCAACGGATAAAGAAACTGTGGCATATTTACACAATGGAATTAAGAGAATAAAATCATGGCATTTTCAGATAAATGGATGGAGTTGGAGAATATCATGCTAAGTGAAGTAAAAGTAAAACCAAAGGCCAAATATTTTCTCTGATAAGTGGATGAAGATCCATAATGGGGGTGTGGGTAGAGCATGGGAGCAATGGAAGAACTTTGGATAGGGCAAAGGGGAGGGTGGGGAAAAGAGGGGAATGGGGGTAGGAAAGATGGTGGAATGAGATGGACATCATTACCCTAGGTACATGTATGAAGACACTAATGGTGTGACTCTTCTTTGTGTATAACCACAGGAAAGAAAAATTGTGCTCCATATATGTAGTATGAATTGACATGCATTCTGCTGTCATGTATAACAAACTGGAACAAATAAATAAATTAATTAAATTAAACATGATCAATAAAACTTATCCAATCTCTTTTAAATTTTTTATTATTCTAATTTGTTATACATGTTTGCAGAGTACAATTACCCAATGTTTAAAAAAATGACCATGCATATATGTCAAGAAAGTATTTGCAAATCATAAAGGTATAAGAGTTTATATTCTGTCTAAATCTGTAAAGAATAGCTCTAAACTAAAAATCAAAGAAATCATTTTCCCAGTTTTTTTAAAATGAGCATATTTCAGGTATGGTCTCAGTTACTCTGGAGGCTGAGTCAGGGGAATTGCTTGAGCCTAAAAGTTCAAGGCAAGCCTGGGCTTCTTGGCAATACCGTATGGGGGGCAATAAATTTGAATGGACACTTCTTTTTTTTTTGTGTGTGTGTGGTACTAGGGATTGAACTCAGGGGCACTCGACTGGGCCACATCTTCAGTCATTTTTTGTATTTTATTTAGAGACAAGTTCTCACTGAGTTGCTAAGTGCCTCGCCATTGCTGAGGCTGGCTTTGAACTCGCAATCCTCCTGCCTCAGCCTCCCAAAGTGCTGGGATTACAGGCGTGCTCCTCCGCGCCTGGCTGAATGGACACTTCTTCATAGGATATATGGTTGTCATATAAACACAGGAAAGATGTTAATTATCATAGATATTAAGGAAATGAAAATTAAAACCACTGAGATATATACTATTACACATCTATTAGGATGCTCAAAATTTTAAATACCAGTCATACCAACTTAGTGCAAGGATGTATAGTAGCTAGAACTTTAATATATTGTCAGTAGAAATATAAAATGGTATAACTATTTTGTAAAATAATGAACTAGTATTTGAAAAAAACAAAAACACTTACATGATGTAGCCATTCCATTTGTACCATATTTCATACAAAATCTTGTACACAAAACTGTCCACATGTCCATCAATAGATTAATTTATGAACACATAGTTGAATATACATTTCAAATATTATTCAGCAGACACATGCTGATATTCCATTAATATAAAATTCTAGAACATGAAAATTAATAGAGATAGATGAGTTCCTATCTGATAGTTACATGTATATATGTTAAAATTTACAAATGGTACATTTTACATGCAGTTTATTGTTAGTCAATTAGACCTTAATAAAGTTTTTTTGTTTGTTTGTTTTGTTTTTAAGAGTAGAAAGTACAGAGATTGATGGAGTACTTCTAGAAGATTTTATATGGAAACATAAGAGAATATATTCTGGACATAAGAAAGAAAAACTCACACACTTTATATAAAAATATGCCTTAAATAATTTCAATTTATGATACTCCCAATAAACACTGGTAATTGCTGCATTTATAAACTCATAAAACTTCCAATTTCCCTCTGAATAGCAGAATACAGAGAAACCATCCGTTCCCAAATGCTGCTCTCTCTTTATCCCAACAGGTGGGCTCCAAGCTTTTCTTTACACCTACTTATTGCTGGACAAATCTTTCCCACTCTGTCTAAGCCATTCACCCCTCCCTTGAGCCACAGCTCTTTATTATGAGATGACTCATTAAGCTTTGCTCCTGGTAGGGAGCTGACACCCAATTAATGAGCTGACACTGTTCTGTGTCTGCTCTCACAAGTGCAATAAGGCTCTGTTTACAAACACAGGCTGTTGTGCCTGTTAGGGAGGGCAGGTTAAAATCTCCCTGCTGGGCCAGTTTGTTCAATCTGATAAGGCTTCTTTAAACAATGTCTTTGTGCCTTAAACATCAGACATACTGCTTTCAGCAGGAAGCAAGTCACCCTCATGACAACATCCTGTTTGGCGGGAAAGGCACTAATATGCCCAGGTTTTGCATTATAAAATAACATAAACAGTGATATTTTATTACAAAGTTGTTCTCCACACTATCTCATGGTAGATTTTGTTTACTTCTAAGAATTAAATTTCATATTTTCAATTTGTTTTTTCAGCTGAAGGTTTGGGTTGAAGCTAGACTCTGTGTTTTACTCCTGCCACCTGGAATTCCTTTTCCCCTCTCCCTTTGTCAAACTGTGTAACCTCAGACCCTAGCTAAAATACCATTTCTTCTGTGAAGTCTTTTTCAAATTTTTCAGGAAGAGGTAAGCTTCCATAAACTTCTCCCATAGTTTTTTAATGCCTCTACAGTATCATTTCATTTTTTTCCTTTTTTGCTTCTTAAGCACAGCATAGTCCATCATGCACAGTAATGACTGACTTAGGCTTCAATTCTGTGGACATGGGCTTCCTACAATTGTGCTCTAAAACTATTATTACCCACAGTTACTTGTCTCATACTTAAGGAGCCCACTGGTTACTGAAAGGATATCTCCTTCTATACCATTTGGATTTCAAGTCTTTCTCAGTGAGTTATCCAGATCAACCATATCTATGTGGAACTAATGGGAAGTGCTGGCCATGAGCCTTTTTGTTCCAACTATATCATGTATAAATAAAACAATATATCTCTAGGCAGTGAAGCATAACTGTAAGTAACTCGTCTCCAGCTAGTTTTTCACTTTGGTCATACCTCAGCCTCTAAGGCCAGTGTCACTGAAATTAAGAGTTGGAAAAAGCAGGAACAAGAGTTCAGCAGGGCCCAAGAACTAGAGAAACGGCAGGCCATGCCAAACACTATAAACTGTTTTTCAAGATTTTGCTTTTTCTGTTTCATAAGAAAAATGGCGGAGGTGGACAATAGGATGAATTGACATTCCTAAAAGATTATTTGTATTGTGGAGTTGCAATGGGAGGATGATCTAAAAGGGTATTGGAAAACCAGTTTGGACTCTATGGAAGCAGAAAATAAGAGTTCTTGTGGCTCAGGTGAGCTTAGCGTTGACAATGAGTGTGATAGTTGTGATAAAGGTGAGAAAGTGGAAGTGAGTGGTCAATGATATACAAAAAACTCAGTAGATAAAATAGAAAAACCAAGGTTTTTTATATCCATACCTTAGTGGATGGTTCATTGTCATCAACTCAGCAAGGATAGAATCGTTAAAGTCTATATTTGGGGGTGGGGTAAAATTCAAGGGCAGAGTTGAGGCTGTGCTATATGGATTCCTGAATTCATTTTTGCACATGTTGGATTCAGCATCTTCTTAATTCTGATGAAAACATCTGACACTGTCCATAGTCATTTTATCAAATAATCACCAATTCCTGAGAAAGTCCAACAACTCCCAGTACTTTCACTATTTACTAATGCTTTTAAACTTAAAAATCATAAAAAGAACATAAATAATCACAAAGGAAATTCTACATCTTCTATGTGTCAAACAATAAGGTATTCATCTCTATTGCTGCCCTGTCTTCCTTTTCCCTTGCTTCCATTAAGAAACTGACTTGAAATTAGAAGACTTCCTTTCTCTAACACCCCTACTTTATCTCATTGCATTATTTCTTCTTGGGAGCTCACATTATTAATTATCTCAGATGGGTTCTTCTTATATGATTTTGAAAATACTTGTACCTTTCATTCAACAAAAAGAGAGAGAGAGATGTCAACTCTACATCCTTCTCTAACACTTCTCTTTTACATCCCATTAAAACAAATCACTAAAAGGAGAGAAATGAGGAGTTAGTGATCAATGGATATTGAATTTGAGTTTGGGAAGATTATGAGTTTTGGAGATGGATGGTGTTGATAGTTTTAATAACAATGTGAATAAAATTAAATCTACTGAACTATACACTTAAAATGGTTAAAATGTTAAATAATATGTTATCCATATTTTATCATAATAAAAGCAAGAAACACCCTTGTTTATGTTCAATAATACCATTTTTTTTTATCTTCCACTACTATTTAAACTTTTGCATATGTTGGATATGTAATGTTTTGAAGATATTCAATTGCAGATATAAAAATGCAGTTCATTTTTGGGTCTAGAACTCATAAAAGAGATCTTCACAGAGGTATGTATTCATAATCACCTGACTACAAAAATGGCAAAGATACTAAAATCTTTTCCTTTTTAAAAATTCTGATTTCACTAAGTACAAACAAAAGTTCCCATGTTTTCAGCAGCTGTCCAATGGTGCAGATATAGTGTCTACATTCCCATTTACAATGCTTATATTATATCAACAAAGTCTAAAGACAAAGAAATAGGAATAGTGAAATAATTTGAAACTACAAAATGAGAAACCAGCACTGACTTGCTGTTCACTGGTTAAAAGAAAATGGGTACAGAGCTTCTGAAGCAGAAGGGCGCATATTTACTGTGCATGCACTTTGGAAATGTAAATATGCATATTTACATGCATATATACACATATACACATACACACAGACATACATATACACATATACATATACATACATCTATACTTTTCAATAAAAAGGCATTTTCAGTCAATTATCTTTTTTAGAAACTCAGTCAAAACAGTACAAATAATTTTTAAAAATTGGAATATTTTTTCTATGAAAAAGCCATGAATTCAAACTAAAGTACATACTTTTAATTAAGAACTAGATTAAGTTTCTTATATGAATTAATTATTTTGCGTGTTTGTGCATGTATCTTGGGAATCAAACCCAGGCCCTGTATGTGCTAGACAAGCACTCTAACACTGACTGAGCTAATCTTCCAACCCAATTAATTCCTTAATTCTCAGGAAAAAGAAAGAAAGAAAGAAACCTACAACTTAAATTCTATTATCATTCTCATTTCACAAAACGAGGGGACTGATATAAAGAAATCTAAGAAATGTGTATAAGGATTCATAGAAAGCAACAGGTACAGCCAGACTTATACAGGGCAGTCTTCAAGTACAGTGTGGCACTTTTGTACTGTCTGTCAACCACCACTCTATACTGAGAAATCCAAGAGCCATTATATATTATTTCAGACTAAGAATAGTCTGAATAAGTGTGTCGGTCCTGATAGACCCATCCAATGATCTTTAATCAAGGTAGCAATACCCCTTTCCAGCCCCTGTTCTACCTAGATGCTTCTATTTTAGAATACATGATAAAAGAGAAAATACCATATTCATTGTCTCAGACAAAGTCCTGATGAGAAAGATTATCGGTATAATATATAAAGCAGGAGAAAGAGGAAGCAGTAAATTTTAGCTCTTTGATAGTTACTCTGTGGACAAGACAATTCAGAAGTCAAGATTTTGATGCAAATTTGATATACTAATTTGTGCTTCTTGGATCTCTTGTATACCTTCCACTACTAAATGTTTCTGACTTTATTGATTATATTATTCATTATCTAGAATGGCAGGAAACTTACTGAGTTGATTCTACATCAATAAATGTAATTCATCAAATCAATAGACTTAAAGAACCATATGATTATCTCAATAGATGCAGAAAAAGCATTTGACAAAGTACAGCACCCCTTCGTGTTCAAAACACTAGAAAAACTAGGAATAACAGGAACATATCTCAACATCATAAAAGCTATATATACTAATCCCCAGGTCAACACTATTCTAAATGAAGAAAAATTGAAATCATTCCCTCTAAAAACTGGAACAAGACAGGGATGCCCTCTTTCACCACTTCTATTTAGCATAGTAATTGAAACACTGGCCAGAGCAATAAGACATATGAAAGAAATTAAAGGGATACAGACAGGCAAAGTAGAACTCAAATTATCTTTATTTGCTGACGATATGATTTTATACCTAGGAGACCCAAAAAATTCCACCAGAAAACTTCTAGAACTCATAAATGAATTCAGCAAAGTAGCAGGATACAAAATCAACACCCATAAATCTAAGGCATTTCTATATATCAGTGACAAATCCTCTGAAAGGGAAATGAGGAAAACTACCCTGTTTACAATAGCAACAACAACAAAAAATACTTGGGAATCAACTTAACCAAAGAAGTAAAAGACCTCTATAATGAAAACTACATAACACTAAAGAAAGAAATTATGGAAGACCTTAGAAGATGGAAAGATCTACCCTGTTCTTGGATAGGCAGAACTAATATTGTCAAAATGACCATACTAACAAAAGCACTACACAGATTTAATGCAATGCCAATCAAAATCCCAATGACATTCCTCATAGAAATAGAGAAAGCAGTCATGAAATTCATCTGGAAAAATAAGAGACCCAGAATAGCTAAAGCAATCCTTAACAAGAGGAGTGAAGCGGGTGGCATCACTATACCAGACCTTAAATTATACTACAGAGCAATAGTAACAAAGACAGCATGGTATTGGCACCAAAATAGGCTGGTAGACCAATGGTACAGAATAGAGGACACAGAGACAACGTATATAATTTCAGTTATCTTATATTATACAAAGGCGCCAAAAATGTACATTGGAGAAAAGATAACCTCTTCAACAAATGGTGCTGGGAAAACTGAAAACCCGTATGCAAGAAAATGAAATTAAACCTCTATCTCTCACCATGCACAAAATTCAACTCAAAATGGATCAAGGATCTTGGAATTAGACCAGAGACACTACACCTAATAGAAGAAAAAGTAAGCTCTAATCTCCAACATGTTGGATTAGGCCCCAAGTTCCTTAATAAGACTCCTGTAGCACAAGAATTAATATTAAGAATCAATAAATGGGATAGATTCAAATTACAAAGCTTCTTCTCAGCAAAAGAAACAATCAGTGAGGTGAATAGAGAGCCTACTAATTGGAACTAATTTTACCACATGCACGTCAGATAGAGCACTAATCTTTAAAATATATGAAGAACTCAAAAATCTTAACACCAAAAAAACAAATAACCTAATCAATAAATGGGCCAAGGAACTGAAACAGACACTTTTCAGAAGAAGATATACAATTAACAAATACATGAAAAAATGTTCAACATCTCTGGCAATTAGAGAAATGCAAATCAAAACCACTCTAAGATTTCATCTCACACCAGTCAGAATGGCAGCTATTAAGAACACAAACAACAATAAATGTTGGCGAGGATGTGGAGAAAAAGACACGCTCATACATTATTGGTGGGACTGCAAAATGGTGCAGCCAATATGGAAAGCAGTATGGAGATTCCTTGGAAAACTTGGAATGGAACCACCTTATGACCCAGCTATCCGACTCCTTGGTCTATACCCAAAGGACTTAAAAACTGCATACTACAGGGACACAGCCACATCAATGTTTATAGCAGCACAATTCACAATAGCCAAACTGTGGAACCAACCTAGATGCCCTTCAGTAGATAAATCGATAAAGAAAATGTGGCATATATAGAGAATGGAGTATTACTCAGCAATAAGAGAGAATAAAATCATGGCATTCACAGGTAAATGGATGAAGTTAGAGAATATAATGCTAAGTGAATTTAGCCAATCCCAAAAAGCCAAATGCCAAAAATTTTCTCTGATATAAGGAGGTTGATTCACAGTGGGGTTGGGTTGGGGAGCATAGGAGGATTAGAGGAACACTAGAATGGTCAATGGGGAGGGAGGAAAAGGGAGGGGACAAAAGGGTGAAGGAAAAAAAAGATGGTAGAATAAGATGGATATCATTACCCTAAGTGCATGTGTGAAGTCAAGAATGGTGTGAATATACTTTGTATACAACCAGAGATATGTAAAAATGTGCTCTATAAGTATAATATGAAGTGTAATACATTCTGCTGTCATTTCTAACAACTTAGAATAAAAAATAAATTTGAAAAAATAAATAAAAATGGCTTGGGGAAAAAAGAATACATTGTGGTCATAGTGTGTATATTATTTCTAAGCAACAGAAACACAAATACACAAGCTTTTTCTTGTATATTCCTTCTTCAAGTACTTGTTTTTTCATATAGTTCAGACACTACTAATAATTGAAACACAAAATTCTATCAGACATTACTGTCATCATTGAAAAATTCAGAGCACTTGCACATACTTGGAACTCTGTGTTTTTTAATATCATCCTTGCAAGGACTTTGTAAGATTATTGATATTCTTATTCTATGCATAAAGGAATTGAGACCTTGAAAGTCAAATATCTCAGACAAGTTCCTGTAGCTAATCATTGACTTTTTTTAAAGAGTTTGAATCCATATTTATCTAAGCTCAAGGTTCATGTGCTTAATAATTAAAGAATATTTTCTATCCTCTAATTCCACAATGGAATTTATTGAAAACATCTGTGCAGTCACTCGCAGCTAGTATGAAGAAATACTTCAAATATTCTGATAGAGATCAGAAAGGAAGTAGTGATTGCTCTTTAGCCAAGAGGAGAATAATGGACCCGTGTTTTGAGGAATAAATAGATTTCCCAGTAGGGAAGAAAAACAGTATTAAGTATGCAAAGAAAGAGAAGTGCAGAGCATGGTTAGGCTTTGAGAACATGGAGTAAAGACAGAATTAATTACAAAGTCTTGTGAGTCATGGAAATAAAAGCTGAGACTTGAAAACATATTAGAGCTAGATCATAAGGATTCATGGACATCTTACAAAAGAAGCATAACTATCAAGGTTTTAATAGAAACTTTAGTAAATATCAAAAGCAATCTCTCTTGTCTTTTTGCTTTTTTTTTTTTTTTTTTTTTTTTTTTTTTTGGTACAGGGGATTGAACTCAGTGGCACTAGACCACTGGGCCACATCCCCAGCCCTTTTTTGTATTTTATTAGACAGGGTCTCACTGAGTTGCTAAGTGCCTCGCCATTGCTGAGGCTGGCTTTGAACTCGCGATCCTCCTGCCTCAGCCTCCCAAAGTGCTGGGATTTCAGGCATGCGCTACCGCGCCCGGCTTTTTTGCTTATTTTTATTACTACCTCACACCAATGAATTTATTCATTACTTGCCAGGCATTTGTATCTCAAGACATGATTCCTACTTTTTAATTCACCTATAACCTACTTAGAAAGTGACATGTGTATGACATTATTTAAATGAAATGTTCTGTATGCTAGACCCCTGAAGATGATGCAGAAAATATATAAGAGACAAATTAATCCAGAAAAGCGAGCAAATATTTTGAGTTAAATAAGTCATGGCAATATGCATAGTGGTGATGGACATAGCCATTAGAATTACAATGAAGTTCTAGCCCTAATAACCCCCAAATTTGTGTGATCTTGAATAAATTAGTTACCTTTTTGTTCCCTGATAAGTAAAATTATAATTATAATGCATGCAGTGCTTAAAATATAATAAATTATCAAAGATATTGGCTAGAAAAAAGGTTCTTACAGGGCAGAAAATTGTTGACAGTGATATGGATCACTTGTGCATATACAACCTATTACTGTACTGGAAAACTCACCTGGCTCTAACCTTCAACCATTGGATAATTTCTTGCTTCTTGAAGAGTGATAGGAGCTCTTTACTACTAAACAGGTCCATGAATTCTGGGCTAGAATAGAAAAGCATACTACCAAGCAAACAGTTTTAGGATCAAATGAAAGCTGAAGTTTCTTTTATCCTCTTCTTCCATTTAGAACCTCCAGAGCCACAGTATATAAATGGCTTTTTTTTCTTTTTTTTAGTCTTGAGGGAAAGTGGCCCTTCCAGCTTTATTTAATTCAAACTTTCTCAGTATTATTTGATTACTGATACATTTTATTATGAAACATCTGCCAGTATCTATGGGATCATGGTACTTGGGTTAGTACTGTGGACCAGGGCTGTAGCCATTGAAGTAAAGACAAGGATGGGTTTGGCAGCCTCTCTTTCATAGGGCAGTTTATAGGATGCCTCACATTTACTCCTCCACAAGATTGCTTGAGTGTTCTCATGACATGACAGCCGACTTTCTCCTTAGCAAGTGATCCCAGAGAGACAGGAAGGCAAAAACTAAAATGTTCTTTAATCACTTAGTCTTGAAAGTGACTAAGATCCTCAATTCTGGCATACTGGGTTTACTCCAAGTGAGTCACTAAATTCAGCCCAGGCTTTCAGGGAGACACATTGAACTCCATTTCATGAAGCAAGGAATGTCAGAGAAGTTGGGGACTGATCTTAGAAACACTGCATTGTCCTTTTGAGGATGGCAGGAATGCCTTTCAGTATCCTGCATGTTCAGTCACCTTCTAGTTGCATCTTTGTAAGGTTTCATTATGGAAATTCCAGTGTTCCCTCAAAACAGACGTTAAAAGCATTATTAGCCTAGCCTAGATTTTTTCTTTCTTTCTTTTTCTGTCTTCCTTCCTTCCCTTCTTTTTTTACTTCTTTTATTTCTTTTTTGTTTATTTGTTTGTTTTTTGTTTTTTTAAGAAATGGTCTCACTACATTGTCTAGGCTGGTCCCAAACTTTTGAGCTCAAATGAACTTCCTGCCTTAGCTTCCTCAGTAACTAGGACTATAGGTGTGTGCCACTCTACTCACCCAGATAATTCTCAATTTAGAAAACATTATAAATAAACATAATATGCATCATCTATTTTACATAGTTTTACTGAGAAAACTTTTATTTTTACTTTAATACTCTAGGAAGCAATTTTAGAGTCTTAGTTCTAGTTAATAATTTTACTAACCATGAGTTCTTGGAATTCAGAGACAATTGAGAATATAGGAAGTGTGATTTAAGAATGGCTCTGTATGCTAGGCCTTAAAGCCACAAAATAGTCTCTAGAAAGCTTAGATTCTTTTATTTGTAAGAAATATTGTACTAGGAACAACTTGATTTTTAAATTTTTTCACAAGAATGTTAAATATTTTATTTAACTCTTCTAAAAATATAACTATACAAACAAGAAGTTTTATACAAGAATTATGACAAAGTCAGATATTCTTGATTTTGGTGTAATAGTGTGGACATGACCAAATCAACCTGGTCCTCTTCTATAAATAAATAAAAAAATAAAATATGTTGTTGAATTAGATGGTCTAAGTGCTATTTGATGCATAATTCTTTGGTTCTAATTATTTGGTTATTTTTTTAGATGAGTTTTGGTAAAAATCTTAATGCTATAATCTACTTCTTTCTCTAAGATGTCTAAGATAAGAAATTAAAAGATTGATATTTTAAATGAGTAAAAATCCATGAGCTAACATACAGGAAAGAATTTTTTTTAAAGTGTAAGTTGTTTTTTAGCTTCAAAATATATAATTCAAGGGTTAAACATGAATCTATAGAAAACATGGTTGTATTCTTAATGTCAATAGGAAGGTTCATATTTTTACAAGGCTCAAATAGATATTTTCCCCTTTAAAATAAACTACCCTTGTGACTAATGTGGTTTAATCAAACAAAGAAGCAAGCTACCATGAGGTAGGTGAGGGATGGGTGCTGGTTTCAGTAAAAAAAAAAATAAATAAATAAGAAGAGAGGGAATCAAATTATATCTCCAAGTATTAAAACAATATATTTCAGACAATCATCTTATAATTCATAACAAAAAAAAGGAAAATTATGTGGATCTGCTGCCAGTTCAATGCTAAGGAATTAGGCCTCTGTTAGGTCTGTAACTATTACAGATTGCCCAATATAGTCCTGAGAGCTTAAATGAAGGGGCCTGGAAAATGAGCGTATTTTTATGAGCAAATAAATAATGTTCACTGTACTCAAGGCACATGACCAAACAGCAGTCAGATAATTTGATCCAAAACACAGGTAGTCTCTGGGGGGGCGGGGGGAAACCATGGTGTATATTGGCCACATCGCAGAAAGTTTTCAAAAGCTAGAAGTTCTGAGGAGAAAAGTCCCATGGGTTTGCACTTGTCACTCTCATCTCTTATTGTAGGACTGGCAGGTCTTGTAGGTAATGCTTGAAACTGCCTTCTTTCACCTAACAAATCCAAATGAACTTTCCCCCCCCTCCCTGTGGATTTCTTTACCGAGGTATCTAAATAAGTTATATTTTTAGACTTGATAGATCCTTACCTTCTTGATTTGAGTTTACTATTTCTGTGAAATTTACCCTGAAGGGTCAGACCACTTAAAGATAATTAGGACTATCTGAAAATCATATACATCTTTCTCTGTCTCATTTTTAGTGAAAATATATTTAGCATGTAAATAGTTCCAGTTTATGTTCATTAACCCAGTTCATTTTTCTACTAACCCTTGGGATGGGTCAGGTGGAGCAAGTGCTATTTATGGATGAGGACATGGAGACTTCAAGAAGTGAGCAATTTGTCCAAGGTTGAAGCATTAGAGCCTGGTCTAAACAACCTGGCTATAGATTCTACAGTCTATAATGTCCCCCTTCTGTTCTTTCTTATTCCAAGACTCCTTTGGGTTTGTCTCAGCAATTTGTTGGGTTTTGAATAATTAAAAAATAAATTGTAACTTCCTTAAAAATGAAAAACTGTTAAAAGCATTCTCAGAAAAACAAACACTAACTGTTGATGTACACACACAGTCGCTCACACACAACACTGTCTGTCCCTGTGTGGTCCACACACCGCCAATACAGGAGTCTACTGGGTCCCGAATGGGACAAACTGCTTCCATTGGGAAGTTCACCAACAAATATTTCGAAGTTATTACTAAACACCCAGTAAGGCAGGCTGAATAGTTACTTTCATATCATTATCAATACTACTTTAAATGACCTATAAAATATTTCTACAGTCTAATCCTGAGAAATTAACATAAAAAGTCTATGAGGGCAAAAATTAAAAGCTTGCCGGGTGCGGTGGCCCACGCCTGTAATCCCAGCACTTTGGGAGGCTGAGGCAGGAGAATCAGGAGTTCAAAGCCAGCCTCAGCAATGGCGAGGCACTTAGCAACTCAGTGAGACCCTGTCTCTAAATAAAAAAGGGGGCTGGGGATGTGACCCAGTGGTTGAGTGTCCCTGAGTTCAATCCCCAGTACCATAAATTAATTAATTAATTAATTAATTAATAATTAATAATTAATAATTAATTAATTAATTAATAATAAAATAAAAGCTATTTCACAAATCTCTTGAAAGCAAATGTTTCCCATAGATACACTAGTCATCCATAGACATCATGAATTTTTTTTTTTAGATTCAGAAAATTTAGTTTTAAAAAGTTTAAAATTTAGACAATGGTCTAAGATTCAATAACTAAAATCAATAATATCCCCATTGATTTTGAATGATTTGAATAGAAAGCTTTATAGTCGAGAGAACACCACACCTTATATATTTGGGACAAAGTATGAGTACTATATACAAACCTATAGATCATGGAAAAATATCTATTTGCTACAGATATGCAGTTGAATGCCAAGAGTGTGTATGATTTTCCAATTCATGTGACATAAGAGTCACAGAATATTTTGAACTATCTACTACTAAATTTTCAAGAAATTTTCCTTTCTACAGAATATAAATATCCTCTTTATTCCTCATTAGATTAACTCACAACTCAGTCTAACATGTCTTCTCCCAATCCTCTATACACCTGCATTTTTCTCTAGATAATTGAAGCTAATAGTACACTTGCAGGGCTTTTGCTAAAGACTTTCCTGCAGTCCTGTTCTCAAGTCTTCTCTTATTCCTGTGATGGCAATCACACCAATAAGGGGTGACATCTGTGCTTGGGATCATTGTGAGCCATTTCAGGTAGACCATGTGTTGTACCTTGACCTAACATCTCATTTCTTTTCCCACTATTGTGGCCAATTAAATGGGGGCCTTTTAAGGAGCCAGTTGACTGGTCTGGTGTGTGCCGTGTGCCGGCTATCACCACAAGAGCTTAAGGGCCACAAATCTCTGTTATTACCAAGCTGTTGCTGCCAGAAGCATGCTGATTCCTGACAAAAAGAATAGATTAGGATCAATCAAATCTCCCCCAGGCTTATCAGTGGGACTTTTAACCACACCTTCTACCTCAAACTTTCCCCTTCACCTCCTTCCAAACACCTACGCAGCAGCAAGCTAACAAGGTGTCTGCCAAACCATATGTTCGTAATTAGTTAACTTCTTGCCTGTCGCTAGAGGCACCACTGATTCAGCAGCAGCCCTCAAGGGTGTTGGGCATCCAATAAGACACCTCCAACCAGCACCAGCCCCTCCCCTCAGCAGTAGGAGAAGAAGCATACTTAATTCCAGCTGTGGCATTGTTAAGTGAATTAACTTTATCCTCAATTTAAAAAGCCAGCATGAAATCAAAGCAGACCCCAGAAAAGAAAAATAGAGAAAATGAAAAAAAAAAAAAAATGCTCATAGGTTAACTCAACAAGTCTGCTGAATGAAACTCAACTGGTTGGCCCCAACCAGCCAATCACTGCAAAGCAGGTTCCTGGCACGGTTGTTACTTCTGGCATAATTCTTCCTTTTATTTCCCAGTTCTGTGGTTAAGGTCTCTTGTTACACACAGAGGGGACTGATGATATAATTGTTTATGAGCCGGTGGAACACATTTTTAGGTAATAGTGAGGTTACCCGGCAATGAGAAATTAATGTTAGAAACAGCAGTGTACGATGCTGGCTAAGAAATCTCATCTCAAGGTAAGAGTTCTACATGTGAAATTAAATTTGCAATCTCCTCTCTGAGCCTATACATGTTTGATTGTATGGGTTTTCTTTATGGGAAAAAAGTTGGCAAACAATGTTTTGCAAAAAGCTATAAGTTAATAAGAACTCTGAAGTCTTTTTTGTTCCCATTGACTAAAAAAGAAATGTCTAACAAGTATTTAAAATATGTACTTTCGTTAAATATGTTTATTTAAATGAGAAACAGTGATGAATTACTCTACTTTGAATGAAATAGTAGTAGAGACGCTTTAATGAATTCATTTGCTTCAATGAGTGAAAGTAATCCTAAAAACATATCATGATCCTGAAGTTAGTAATCAGAATTTGACAATGTCATTTCTCATTTTACAGCTGGTAAGATTATAGGGAATAACTTTTGAAACTTGAAAAAAATAAGGATATATTTTCTATAACTTAAATATTGCAGGTTCTTTATTTTAAATTTTAATATGTTGCAAATATGCATTGATATAACTATTAAAGTTGGAATGAAAAAATATTAGTTAAAACCATGTAATTTCTTAATGTAGACTCTTATAACTGCTATAAAAGTTAGGACTGAAAAAAATGGTAAAAAAAAAATTATGTTTTCACACAGAACATTTGTGAGCCCAAAAATGTGGATATAAATATGGAAGTAAATAGAAAATTTAAATTAAAAAGAAGATTAAAGAATGCTTATGAAAATAATTATAAATAAAGAAACAGCTCATTATTTTAAATAATGCTAATCATAGATGATTTGTTGTTGTAGTTTGTATTTTTGCTCAAAAGAAATCCTCTTGTGAACCAATCTGAGAATTTTGGACAATGCAAAGATTAGGGTAGAGAAACTCAAGATTTAAATATCCGACAAACCTAGTTCACTGTTTTTTATGATTTAGTATCAGCTTGAGATCTAATTTCATTGTCAATTACATAATCTCGGCTATTATATTAAATAACCATTGAGGTTGGCAATGTACTCAGGGGTCTTGAGTAACAGACATTGTCAGAATGACATGTGGCTTAAAGTGAATTAAGAAACAACTGATGTGGCTTGGGATCAGGGAATTAGAAAACGTTAAGTCAAAAGGAAAATGCAGAAACCACAGATTGGTACAAGTTACAGGTAATTTTCTTAATAACTCCTTTTACAATAATGTTAGACAAGCTATGTCAAGCGTCTTCTCTATCCTCTATGGGACAAACCAGTTAACAATCACAGCCACATGCCTGCTTTCAAAGACAAGTTGTCATACTAAAAGAATACATATATTTTATAACTTATGATGTTGCTAAGCAAATAACACTTATTTTTAAAAACAAAAACAATCTGATAAAAATGCCCACAGACTAATACATTTATTTTTCCAGTTTAATCTCTCCAAATTTTCAAATATGACATTTTAATTAAAATAAAGCCTGATTCAACTAAAAATGCAATCTCATTTTCATAGCTAAGGGTTTTATTTAGAACTCCATGGTAAGAGTTCTTTATTGTAGCTTTCAATGTGAATAACTTTTAAAATGTGATTTAACTTATAACAAATATTCTACTTAAGGAATATGAAGATATGCAGATTGGAAATAGGAAGCAATGTTGATTAGATATTAAGAATTGATTTTGAGGAATCTTAAAAATTTTAGCCCTATTGAAATAATAATGAATCACTGAACAACAGATAATTGTGATCTAATATTATGAGTAGAACGCATAATAAAAAAATAAGCAGGAATATGCAGTGCAGATTGGAAGAAAATAAGATGCATGTTGAAGAGGTGGGTTCCAGGTTAGTGCTGAGCACCTGGTCAAGGCAGTAAGAATGGGACTAGATAGGGAGACACACATAGGACGTATTAAAGACTGACTTAGATGGTTGCAGATAATGAAAGAGAGGAAATGCAAGACAATAATGCCAAATTGACAAGTTTGTTGGGAAAAAAAAGAGTGGCAAAAATAATGTGAAGACAAGGAGAGCAGAACTCAGATTTTTTGACTTGGAAAATGATGAGTTTAGTTTTAAACTGGATTTGAGGAGTGATATGCACAATAGGAATGACCACTTGGCAGGGTAGAGTTCTGATGATCAGAGGGAGAACATCAGTTTGGAGACCAGTGCGGAGGCGCAAGCCAGTTATCCCAGTGGCTTGAGAGGCTGACACAGGAGGAAGATCACCAATTCAAAGCCAGCCTAAGCAAATTAGCCAGACCCTCAGCAACTTAGCGAGACTCTTTCTCTAAATAAAATATTAAAAAGGACTGGGGATGTGGCTCAGTGGTTAAGCACCCCTGGGTTCAATCCCTGTTACAGAGAGAGAGAGAGAGAGAGAGAGAGAGAGAGAGAGAGAGAGAAGAGGAGAGAGAAAGGAGGAGGAGGAGGAGGGAGGAGAGGGGGAGAAAGAACATCAGTAGTTTGGGAGTTATCAGTGCGATGCTGAGGAGTGTATACAAAGGAAATGCTGGGCTTATTGAGGCAGAAAATGTGAATCCAGAAGCAACAGGTCAGGCCCTGTGTGTTACACTCCCAAAATAAAGGATCTCAGGGAAAGAAGTCAAAGATGAGAACATAGGAAGAATGTTAGGAAAAGAGTCAGATAAGAGAATCTACAAGGCAATAAAACTTTACAGAACAAGAGAAAGTAAAAAATCTTGTAAAGGTTAGAAGTCAAGTGTGAAGAAAATAGCTAACAATCCAAGTAAACTCAAACAACACAAAAACTTCAAAAAGCTGCTTTACAAATTTTGATATGAAGGTTACACAAGATTCATGAAATAAGTTGAGACATGTTTGTTTGTTTGTGTGCCCTTATTTTCAACAACAAATTAAGATTATTATTTGGAAGTTTGGTTAAAAACTAATTTATAAAAACATGTAACCCCAGTTTATATTTTGGAGGAAGAATTTTAATGATTCAGTTTTTTCAAGTACTATCATAATATTTTATTTACTAGTTTCTCTTGAGTTTTTTTTCAAATTAATATTTATAAGATTGATCAAAATCACCTATATTACTAAATTATTTATATTTTACTATTTAATGATTAATATTATGACTGTCTTCTTATTTTTAATATTTAAACTTTTCCCCCTCATAGTCAAAGGATCTGTATGTGTGGTTATTTGAGTAGTCTCTTTGAAAAGTAATTAAATAAGTTCATTTATTAATTAAATATTTTTTCAGTTTCATTTGCAATTATTCCCTTTCTTTAACTATTGTTTCATTTTTTCCCTGCTCTTTAAATCCTGTTTTTCTCCTAGTTTCTTGGATTAAAAATTGATATTTGATTTTTCTTGTTACCTAGTATTTTTATTGAAGTTCATAAATCACCATTATAATTTTTTTGCATAAATTTTTATACAAAACCTTCATTTTATATATTTCTAAACATTTTTATAACATTCACTGTAATTTTCTTTAACATGTCAATTATTTAGACATTTTAACATTGATTTTTAATTTTTTCACTTGTATTCACTTGTTTTGCATTATTATTGACTTCAAACTTTATCAAGAAGTCAGTAAATTACCAGACACTACTTACTAATCTCTGAATTCTGAAGTACTTTAAATGATGTTTGCTGTAATCATAGACCAAGACAAAAATTTATGAAAGCTTAGAGTATGGTGATAAGGTAGGGATGGAAATAATTGGGGAATAGGGGACAAATTTTTCAGATTAAGACTTTCTGTGTAAACTGGGAGGAAGGTGGTAGTGAGAGAGCAATCAAGTATAGCCACAGGGTGGTGGCATCACCATTACTGACATGAAGACTGAGAACAATGGCAAAGATTGTGTCATGTGTTGAGTGCCTGCCATAATATAACAAGGGTGATAAGCATCTATACAAATTTAACTTTGATAATCATAGGTTTAGAATTTGAATTTCTGTGATATATTAGGAGTCCATACAATTTTCAATCATCCCCTTAACTTCAATGTTAATGACACTAGTTTGGGGCAATTTTTGCCTGTGTTGCCTGTGAGATAAAAGAAGGATGCAACAAGAATATATAATGACCTTTCCTTAAAATAGAAAAGTTTAGGCCAAATATACAAATTGTGAAATCATCATGATATAGAAAGTAATTGAAATTATGGCAATGGGTCAACTTGGCCATGAAACATCTGCAGAATAAAGACAAGAACAAGACTAATACCTTGAGCAATTCCCATGGTCTTCAGGAGGAAGAAGAGTGGACAAAGGAGATTCTGAAGTCACAGGAAAAGACTGAGGAGAAAAAGAGACATGTGATATCTGGTAAGACAAGAGACTGGAATATTTGAGGAAAAGGGAATCATGAAGAGAAAATTGAATTCTTAACCTATGATATTCAAACTGGAATCCCCATTAAAACCATTACTAATAATGCTAACAGGGATTTTGATATTGCAGGTAGTTCTATGAATTCTACATTTTCTGCTGATAAGATTGAAAGGCACTGTCAGAACACCAAGTCTGGTATAAATCATAATAACAAACTTCCATGTATCGAGTGCCTACCATGCTCCAACAAGGGTGATAGGCACCTCATAGAAAATAAACTCTGAAAAAAATGTAATTCTAATCTGGAACACAATTTGCTTTAAACAAATGTCTCCTTTAATAAACATATCAATGAATGCTTCAGTTTTGTTTCACAATTTATAATTTTTCCAGCACCTTTCACATGGTCAACTGTCACTTTTGTGGAAGGAAAAAAATCTCTCCTTTTCACAAATCTGCCTTAATCATAAAGAGGGACAGACACTTCTGTCTACCATTCTTTCTGTATCCCCTATTTTTTTTTTTTTTTGTCAACAGAAACACAGAATAATATTTTGACTGTTCTGAATGGGAATCTATTGGTTTGTAATTTGCTAGTAGAAGAAGTACCGTTTATATATGAAGCAGGGAAATGCTCTGCTCTTAATTTACTTTTTTTATATTTTACTTTTGCACTCAAGTTCTGCAGTTTTCTTGGTGCTTCCTTCTTTTCTGTGCAAAGCACATGTAGCCACACAGTTGTCACAGTCACATGCAACTGCCTACTTCATTCTTGATCCTATCTGTGTGCTACAAGGCAAGGGTTATTTAATTGGTTTACATAACTAGTAAGTTAATGGACTTGGAGTTTGCTCCCAAAACACTAGCCACTTTAGATTCAAAGGAAGACATCTCATTTGGACAACCAGGTAAGTATATTCCTTCAACATATTAAACCAGAGGAGTCCTGCATAGGAAATTTTCAAATAAACACTCAAGTTAACACCCACGTAAACACACACTCACACACACACATTTCTTATTGGCATATTCTTTTTATATGTGTGTATGCTCCTTTGGCAGGTTAATTCATAGAAGAAATAAATTAATATTTGTATAATATTAATATAAAAATGAGAGTCTAAGGACCTTGGTACTTGACCAAGGTGAAACTATTAAGATGCAGATTCAGGATTTAAATCTAGGTCTTTTCAGTTTTCTTTTAGTATTCTTTCACCCAACCTGTAATTTCACCTAACATACTGCCACACTGAAATTACATGATTTGTTAAATTTGAGTAGTTTAAATATATGTAGCATTTTCCCTTTCATAAAATCTTGATTATACTTGTATTCATTAGTAACTGCATAAAAGATAGCTTATTTGCTTCACTAACACCCAGTAATACATGGGGTATATGGATTGCAGAATGTTAAAAATATTGCTCCAAACTAAAGGAAAAGATTTTTGAGAATAAGAACATGAGAAAGAAAGAAAACATTAAACATTAGCACATTTTCCACACTTGCATAAAAAATACAATATTATCAAATAAGATATTTGGCTTGTCATCTTTATGTAGGCATTAACCAAATGTGGGTTTCTGGTTGATGTTGCCACAATGAAATTTTGATAGATCAGAGAAGGCCAAGAAAGAGAACAAGTACAGAGTACCACTTTGTCAGTGGATCAAAATAACATCTATTCCAGCCTTGTGATCCTCATCTAAAAAGGCAGCTAAGGGTCTCAGAGAATGAGAATTAATTCACAGTAAAATTCCTTGAGCCTTCTGAGGAGTGTGAGCACTCTGGGAGAGAACAATTGGAGTATCTGACACTAGAAAGAACAGTGGTATTAGAACAGAGGCAACACTGTTTAAAACATATGGATTTAAATGTTATCCCATATAAGAAAGATGCTGAAATACAAGAAGACAGATCAGAAGCCAGACGTGGTGGCACACACCTATAATCCCAGCAACTCAGGAGACTGAGGCAGGAAGATTGCAGGTTCAAAGCCAGCCTCAGCAATTTAACATGACCCTGTATTGGGCTGGGAATGTGGCTCAGTGGTTGAGTGTCCCTGGGCTCAACCCCTAATACCAGAAAAAAAATCTGTTGGCAATTCTGGTTGTAAAAAAATATATAGCCTAAAATTAAAATAAACTGAAAGGATTGAGTGGTTAATAGAATGGATGGAGCTAAATAAAGAAATGGAGGTTTGACAGATACTTGCTAACACCATGTGGTAGAAATGCCATAAATGAAGGAAGAGAACGTAAATAAATGAGTGAAAAGAATAGTATGATACCAGATTAAAAGCTTTCTAGAGTTTCAAGCCTCCAGGATAAGAAAATTTGAACACCAAAAATTTACTTAAATGTAAGACTATCAATGATAATAAGTAATAGATTCCAAAATGAATAATCAAATAGTGCACAAAAGAAGCAAAGAATCCAAGTAGCATGAACTCTTCTTCATCAGAAATATGGTGGACTATGTAATAATTTATGAATGCAAATTAATCATTCATCTCAACCAGCATCATTCTGAGGATGATGAAAATAATTTTTACTTATTCTTTACAAAACTTCCTCAACCTGATTGCCTTGGAATTTAAGAGATGAATTCATAATAATTTTATTGTTAAATGGGTCTTCATCAAATTGTATTTGTTGAGTTTTCTGAGATTCCTCACAAAGGACCCCCATAGCTCTCCTTTCACCCTATTATTAAGCAATGAATTTTCAGTTGATAAAAATGGCCTTCAGAATCCTAATCTCATAATTGCACTTCTCTTCCATCGATTTCTAAAAGTGCTTCCCCATTATTTTCATAAATGTAAACATAAAAGCTAGAAAATACTAGGCTTGGCTGGCATTAAATTAAATTAGTCCCATACTATAAATCATAGTAATATAAATGATAAGTTTATTTAATTTACATTAAAAGAAAAAAGTGGATTCACACTTCTTAATTAGAATTTGTATAAAAATAATGTGTATTGTCATCAAGAGATATTGAACCTTTTCTTTAATCTGTGAAATACTAGAAAAGCCTTCAGGAGCCCCCTCTAGTGTCTGAAGGATGCAATAGCTCATCAACAAAGGATTTGCTCAAAAGACAAGAACTCTTTGTCCTGCTCAAAGAGTCCATAAAGATCTTCAACTCCAACAACTATTCCATCCAGAAAATGGGAAGACTGAAGGTTCAGCGAGAATGCTTTTTCTAAGGTTTTCAGTAGGTTAGTGGTAGGTCAAGCAGTAGGACTTGGGTCTCCCTACTACTAGTTAACAGAACATTCTATTGTGCTCTGTGAACTTGGATTTGGAACAAACAGGTCCAAAGTATAATAAAAACAGGGAAGTTGAAGGATATGAGTTTTTTTAAATGAAAGAATAATTATAGATATAAGGGAAGAGTCATTGGGATAAAAGAGGAAACAGGGAAAAATGCTAGGTGTCCACAGTTCCTTATTTGATAATTGGAACACAGAGACAAGGTAATGAAGGGGTTGATTTGATATGTGATACTTGAGGGGATACTGATAGATTAGAAATATACTCTTAAAATGAGCATGTATAAAAACTATGGGTTTTATTTATGGCTTTGAAGATAATTAATGAAGTTTAGCTACAAATTCCCAATTTATTAAAATCTGTAACTTATCTCTTATACCCTTATTCTTTTTATCAGTGTCAAAAGAGATTACATTACCAGCAATGCAGAATATGTAATTTTCATTGCAGAACAATAAACCTTGATTTCTCACCTAACTCTAGTTCATGGTAATAGCATAGCAATGGGGTTGTTGGTTAAAACATTCATGATATATTATCCTTAAATGCAGTGCATAAATTTCTGTCTCCCATCCTTCCCCCAGAAAGCATAAAGAACAATACTCTCTGGAAAAAAAAAAAAAAAAAACTTTAAGAACTATCTCCCTCAAAAGACACAGATCAGAACAGCCTAGTTAATTTAAGTGTATGACTTTTATTTGCATAGCATTGCTAAGAAATAGTTTGTGAAGAATGTTCAGCTGTTTCTTTTTCACAAGTATTGAATGTGGAGTGTGCCACATGCAGTGAAGAGTTCATAGTCTGATTGGAAAAACACAAAAGTGGAAAAGAAGGAGGGGACATATTATTTGTGTCACCTTTTGATTATCAGCCTTTAGTCAAGCTAGCAATTGTGGAATGTGGTATTGAAGTGCTGTGGAGATGTGGTACAAAAGTACATGCTGCAAGGCATTAAGGATACCTGATACCTGAACAGCTCTTCATCCTCAATACCAATGCAGTAGATGAGTAAATAAGGAAGACATGGCTTGCATTGGACCCTGACAGATAAAAATGCTTTAGACAAGAAGCTCCCTATGGGATAATATAGTGTGAGCATTGAATTAAGAAAGTGCTGAGAATGCCAGGGAATGATAAGTAAGAGGATGAATTCCTGCATTTCTGTTGTTCAAAGGAAGGAATCACAGAACTCCTCAGGACTGATTTGTTCAGTCATTAATTGAGCAGTTCTATGCCAGATAACAATGGTAAGGGATTTGGAAATAAATTTCTGTGAAATCACTTTTTAAAAGTGAGAAGCCTTCATAGAAATCTAATACTCTTTTTCATCAATTTTTCATGACTTTCATCATAAATGAAGGTTCAAATACCTAATAAACTAAAATATATTGAGAACCAAATTTTCGCAATGCACAATTCTTAGTGTTTTTACAAGCATCATCTCATTGAATTTTTACAAGACACCTTCATCCCTGGGGCAGTCCTTTTGGGCCACCAGCCTGGGAAATGGCCAAAACATTACAGCATTCTCATAAAATTTCTTCATCATTTTCTTCAAGACATTTCTATATTTAAAAGATTATAAATGATGTTACATAATTCACTGTTTTTTGTATTTTATTTCATTTGAATTGTTGGGAATCAAACTCATGTCCTCATGCAATGCTAGGCAGTTGCTCTATCACTGAGCCATACCCTCAGTCCAAATCTTTTTTTTTTTTTTTTTTTGAGACATTTAATTGAATCTCATAGTGCTATACTTAGAAAAGTTTTATAAAACTAATGGAGATGCTTTAAAACTTAAAATGTTGGCAATAATTTAAGTGTTGTAAATATTTTCCAACCAATGAATCTGAAATTGACTGATTCAAGAAATTGGATACTTAATAGTGAATGCATGGATGTAAACTGGGTGAACCACAGTAGTAACAGAAGATTGGATGCAAATGGAGATCTAAGGTCCAATTGTGATTCTCTGTATGTATTAGAGCTGGTCTCCAAGGCATGCTATAAAAGCTCTAATTATACAAAGTAGAGTTGATAATTTTTACACATGGCCACATTCTTTTTTTCTTTCCCCATTCACCATACTAGTCAGGAGTATTCCACCACTCCTAAAAGGGCCTCAAGCCCAGAAAATTGCTCTATAAATGAGGACTCCAAAAGAATGGCTAAAGTGAATCCTACACTGTATCCAAGAGGAAAAGATCTAAAGACA
This sequence comes from Tamias sibiricus, assembly GCA_025594165.1. NCBI lineage: Eukaryota > Metazoa > Chordata > Mammalia > Rodentia > Sciuridae > Tamias > Tamias sibiricus. Next base: position 78,801,063 of record CM046668.1, read on the forward strand.
TCTTAGGAACTTTGGGATTTCTTTCACAAATCTACCTTGTTCCACTATCTAGCAACAATCCAACATCCAGTAGTTTGTTCACTTGACTATTTCATTTCCCCTAATTCTTTCAACTCTTTTGAAATTTCTTTCCTTTTTTTTTTATTCAGCATTCTACTATTCCTTTACAAAAGCCTTCAAATCTTTCTCCCCATTGAAGTTCCTTTAAAATATCTCAGCAGATCCTAAACCACAGATCAACCCATCTTCTTTTCTCTCTTTACCTCTCTGGTTCTGATCACATAATTCAGTTAGCCCATCCACAGCCTTTCTCTTTATCTGAAATGTGGGAGCTGATGGTCAGTTCCCTCTTTTTCTTTCCTCTGTGACAATTTCAAACTTCATAGCTGCCCACAAGCTCTACCTTTGTCTCTCAATGGATCTATTGCCTTCCACTTTATGGAGAAAAATAGAAATTATCAAGTGAATATTTCCTCAATTCTCTACCAAAAGATGTGTCACAGAAAACCTTCCACGCCTTCTTATCATCACTTAGTCTCTCTTCCTGAGGTGGCTGATCTTTATGCCTTGTTTTGATGTTGAATCTTGTATACATTGTTCTCTGAGGGTAGGTATCTATTTATTAAAATTTTTTGCATTTGGAATCACTAAGCTCATGGTTATAAAACTCAAAGTTTGAGATAGTAATTCTTCCAAAGATGATATATAAATATACTGTAATCCCAACTAAACCCCAGAAGACTTTGGTGAAAATGGACAGTATACAACTGAAAATTATGGTCAAGAAAATGGTAAGATTTTTAATACTTAATACAAAACCATACTTATTATGACAGCATAGTATTGGAGAAAACCATCAAATAAGATGACTAGAACAGAGTAAGACACACAAAGTAGACACAAATATATGATCACCTGCCTTATAACAATGGTGACACTGTCAAGCAGTAGAGAAAATGAATAACTATTTCATTAAATATACTCTATCAGGGAAAAGATGCATGGGAATAATGAAACTTGACATCTACCCCAAACAGTATAAAACTCATACCCAGATAGACCACAGACATTAATGCACAAAGTAAAACAATAAAAACTTCAGAAGAAAAAGCAGGCAACTACCTTTCTTGGAGTAACCAAAGATTTTTTTTAAAATAGGGAACAACAATAATTATCATAAAGGAAGTATTTGTTAATTTAACTATTTGAAATTTAGAATTTCCAGACACCAAAAGATACCATAAGAGTACAAAGACTATTTTTGTTCAGTATGAAGTCAGTACTCAATAAGCTTTTGATAAGTTTAATGTACGATAGATAAGTTCTTGGTTCTTAATAAATGTTTGATTATTTTGGGAAATGTGTTTCAAGTGACTACCAAACACTGGGAACTATGTAGTGGTCTATATATATATTATTTAATCTATTCTTTACCACAACTGTGCAAAGTATGTAGTAATATTTACAGATGAAGAAATCAATGCCCAGAAGTGTTTAGCAATTTACTTATACTCACTTCTAATGCAAGAGAGAGCTATAATTTAAGCTAGAGACTTCTCCAAAATCCAAATTCTCTCTACATTCTGTCCTGATTGATCTAACTCAGTACCTACAGGCAAGCATATTTAATGTGATCTACTCAGTGTTTATAGTTCATTGTAAGTCTGAATAGAAAGATCTAAACATCTTTATATCAAAGAATCTTTCAATGGGTTCTTGAATTTGAATAATCTAGCAGCTAAGCAAACTAGGGGCAACACTGAAGAGGAAGCAGAAGAGGGAAGGAGACCTTTGATGGAAAAGAAGAAAAGAGGGTTCAGCAGAAGACTGAGTAAGGAGTCAGAAATGAACAGGTAGACATCATGTTACCCCGAAGCAGAGAAAAGTTAACTCTGTGAAATGGAAAGACCACACTGGTCCAGAAACTTTAGAGAATTTGTTCAAGAAAGAAGTCTGCTAAGTTCTCAAGTATGAGCCTGGAGAAGTTCCAGGATTTCTCAGTTGCTCTATATATACTATGAGAGAAGTAATCTAAAGGTCTGAAATGTTTCTTCCACTTCTAATATTAAACGAATCTCCCTGTGCATCTACAGGAGGGCCACCTATCCAGCAAAAGAACATTCAGCCTTTGCAAAATACCTGATACCAAATAACTGATTAGCATATAACTGATACCAAATAACTGTTAGCATATAACTGATACCAAATTATCTACAGCTAATTTTTTTTTCTGTTTATTTTCCAAAATATTGATTAGCTACATTGCAATCAATGTTTTAAAGAGCTGAACTTATTTAAATCACAAAACTCTTTCATTTTCTGTGAACTTCAGGTTTCATTTCTACCAGGTATGTGTTTTATAAATCAAATTCAAATGGGTTGAATATTATTAGACAAGTAGCACTAATTCAGTGCTCCATGTGACTCTGTTGGCCATTTTAGCATATATTCCTTTTACATATGCACCTCACACATATGTTTCTTTTATTTAAATAAGTACATTGTGCAACCTCTGGTCCACTTTTTTTAAAAAAAGGAAAATAAAAAGAAAAGAAAGTTGTGAATCAGCCAAAGTCCCACAGAGGGCAGTATGGTTCTAGCTGTCTCGGATGAAATCCTATTTCATAGTAAAGAATATAACTCTAGTCAAATAAATGAATACAAAATGAAACAGTAGTATGAGAATGTGAGATGTAGAGAGATAGGTTGAAAGATAATAAAAGAGTAGGGGAGAAGACTTCTGATTGTAAATTAATAAACAAAAATTATAAAATTTTTAGAAATTAGTGAATCAAAAATAAATTTTAAATTATTCATTATCCCTAAGTTCAGACAGAATCACACATATATATCCCTAATATATATGTGTGTGTGTGTGTATACATGTATATTCATATACATATATTCATAAATATATATACATATATATATTTATAACTTCTATCAGATTAGTTTTACACTCATATATTCTTAATGTCATTTAAGATTTTTCTAGATTGTATAATTTGTATTCTATTTTTAATAGATGGAAAAAAATTTCTTCATAGGTATACATGTTAACTAAGCACTTAGGTCTTTTTAAAAAATATTTATTTATTTATTTTAACTAGGCATATATGACAGCAGAATGCATTTTGATTCATTGTACACAATTACAGCACAACTTTTCATTTGTCTGGTTGTACATAATGTATCATCGCACCATACGTGCAGTCACACATGTACCTAGGGTAATGATGTCCATCTCATTCCACCATCTTTCCTGCCTACATGCCCCCTCACCACTTAGCTCTTGATTCAATTTTAGATATATTAAATGTGTTTTATAGATTAATGCTATGATAAACATTTTTATTTAAATTTATATATTAAGTTTTGAATGCTTCCTTATAACATGTTCACCTAGCATAATGAATAGTTAATACTTCTTTAGGTATTAACATGTAAATGTTCCTTATATCTGTCACTGAATTCTTTACAGTCATGTACTAGTTTATGCTGTTTGACTATAGACAGCTTCAACAACATGTAATTATACTCCCAATTTTATTTGATACTAGAAAAATTATACTTCAGTTTAATTTTTGATATAATAAAGCATTGGTTGGAAAAAATAGTCCAGAGCTCAAAATTATAAATTATATCAGAAAAATCTAGGAACAAGTGGTGCTAAAAATAGAGTACAAAATCATTTCAAAGATCTCTTGGGAGGGGCAAATGCAAGAAGGGAGGTGAAAATAATTTTTAAAATATTCTCTTACCTAAATGAAAGGAAACAATAAAGATATAGAATACTTTCCTAAGATAAATAATCGAGTCTATGGAGGAAATATATAAAAATAGAGCTTTGATACTTTGGCTAGACTCAAAAATACTGAATCCATTTCTTACTATTTGCATAGCATTGGGTAAATGCCTTAATTCCTCTGGATAGATTATGCCTACTTTAGAGGATTGTGGTAAGGACTTAATTAGATACTATAGATTATTATTTGCATTCCACAGATTATGTGGAGTATTAGCACTTGACAGGTACATAACATACACTCCATAAATATTATTAACATTATTTTCTTTTAGTCAATTATCAATAAAGAGAAATATGTCTAAGTATGAGCACCAGGAAGAAAAATAAACCATTAACTAATGAAAAAATATAGTATGATTTCAAATTAACAAGGTAATAGCATGGAATGTATATCAACTGTATCAAACTCACAGAATAAGGATTTCAAGGGAAAAAAAGATATAGAAAAATTAAAAATACTAAGCCAGCTATATAAAAATAGTTTATGAAAGAAAATGATGCAGAGCAAGAGGATTTTTGAGCAGTGAAATTATTTGGGATGATATTCTAATGGTGGATATATGCCATCACACATTGATCAAAATTCATAGGTTACAGTAAATCATAGAACTCAATAACGTTGTATCAATTTTGGCTTACCAATTTTAACAAATGCTGCCTAACTAAAGATTCTAATAATAGGGAAAAATTGGGGATGGGGAAAGTATGCTTGTAGGAATTCTGTGTTTTCCACAGAACTTTTCTGTAAAGCCAAAAGTGTTTTTCCTTTACTTTTCCATAAAGCCATAAGTGTTCAAAAAGTAGTACATTAAATTTAAAAAAAACTGTAGAAATCTCTGTTACATGATACACACTATTTACACATATTTTTTCAACTATGAAATATAATAAATTTATGTTAGCTTTTAATATGTTAATTGTTTTGAAATTAATATTTCCTTAAGGTATTATCAACATCTTATGAATTTTAAACAATATATATAGATTATTTCATCATTGTAATCTCAAGAAGAAATCAAAGGCATCTTTTGTTTTATATCTTATGAAAAAATGGTTAACTTTACAGAAAAAATAAGTTGTTGAGTGAAAATACAGTGTAATTCTTTTGATTATTTTTTGGATCTTGGAAAGATTCATGTTGATCAAGATGCAAAAAATGTTAAAAAATAAGTAAAAAACATATATGAAGACATAAAACAGTTTATCAATCATGACAGAAATTGGGGGTGAGCTATAATCCATAGAAAGGCCTATGTTCTTAAACTAGGTTTAGAAAATGACAGCTCTATATTATTTATAAGGATCAGAATGAAGCCAGTCTCAGGAAGTCAAGGCCATATATTTTCTTTTGTTTGCAGAAGCTGTGAAGAAAAATAGGAAAGAAAAAGGGATCTCCTGGAAACAGAAGAGAGTGTGGTAGAATGAAGAAAGGGAGTGGGCAGGGGGGAGAGGAGAGAAAGGGGAGGTACTGAGAAAGGAAATACAGCAATGTATGCTGTTATGTGCCAATTAAATTTTTAAAAAAGAAATAAAAGAAACTATGAAATCTGAAAGTAGGTGCAAAAGAGAAAGAGAGGAGTAGTATCTGAAGGCTGACTGTAGGATTGACAGCCCTACACAGAGTGCAAAGTAGGGGGTCATGTATCGATATTCAGCATTAAAAGAGAATAAAATTAGGGGGATGGAGGGGAAAAAAGAAAAGGTGGTTGAATAAGATGGATGTCATTATTCTAAATGCATGATTGAAGATTTGAATGGTATGAATATACATTGTATACAGTGTTTTGTAAAAAGGTGCTCTATATATTTATTATGAATTATAATGCATTCTACTATTATAAATACAACTTTGAATAAAAAGAAAAAATAGAATAAAATCATGGTATTCGTAGGTAAATGGATGGGGTTGGAGAATATAATACTAAGTGAAGTTAGCCAATTCCAAAAAACCAAATGCCAAATGTCTTCTCTGATATAAGGAGGCTGATTCATTATGGGGTTGTGGGGGAGGATCATGGGTGGATGAGAGGAACTCTAGATAGAACTAAGGGGAGGGAGGGGGAGAGAGGGACTATGGGGGTAGGAAAAATGGTGGAATGAGATGGAAATCATTACTCTAAGTACATGTATGAAGACACGAATGGTGTGACTCTATTTTGTGTACAACCGGAGATATGAAAATTTGTGCTCTATAGGTGTAATATGAATTGTAATGCATTCTGCTGTCATACATAACAAATTAGAATTAAAAAGAAAAAGAAAAAAAGGCACATTTGTGAAGAAGTTATGCAATTGTTGACCTCCATATGACAAATTACAGTAGCTAAACATTAAAGGTAAGAACTACTAATTAGTACGTTGTCAACTTGATGAAAATATAGTTAATGAAAACTTTTAATGTTCCTTTTCAAATTTGAGTAATCTAAGTGCTTCGTGAAAATTAACTCAATCTTCACCCTAATGACCCTGTAAAGTGGATATGATTCTAAGATGTATTTGCAACTGAGGAAAAGTACAAAAGATAAATAAATCAGATTGTTTTTATAAGTTCCATTGAAAATGGTGACTCCCTCATAAGTCAAAAGAAAGGGAGTAAAATACACAAGAATTAAGAGTAGATAAAACTTAACCACAGAGGATATTAATAGAAAAATAAATGTTATGATACAAAACTGTATAGAACACATTTACAAATCAGAAGAAATGTATGATTTGGGGAGAGAAACAATAAATAGCACAAGTGAGTAAAAAATTGGAAATATTGAAATGAACACTTTGAAAAATGTAAAGAAACAGATTCACAGGTGATTTTTATCCAATATCTAAAGAAAATGTACTTCACCTGTATTAAAGCAATAAAGTAGTATTCACAACCAGAAAACCTATAGAGATATTGAATCAGCATTTGATAAAACAGACTAGTCGTTCCTAACAACAACACCAAATAAAAACCAGACTGAAAAGAAACTACTTAAATTTAATACTTGGATATTTGCAAATCACACAATAAATATTATTGCTACAAATAGCAAACATTTAAAGACTATAATAAATAGCAAAGGCTGAAAGCCATGTCATTATAAGGTCAAAAATTGGATAGGGGGGCACCTAGCAGGTGCGCGGCCCGGGTAGGATCCTCAGCACCATGTAAAACTAAAATAATAAAATAAAATAAAACGCATTGTGTACAACTAAGGCAAATAAATAAATATTTTTAAAGAGTTGGGTACAGAGGCCTGCTTTTAAGATTAGATTTCAATATTGACTGGAGGTGATCTGAAAGCACTAGAGTAAAGATCAAATTAGTGTTGGTATTGGAAAAGAGAATTTCATTTCTTTCTTCTCTTGATATGATTCTATACAACTGAGGAGATCCTAGAAAAAACTATCAAATTTAATATGGGAAAAAGAATCCAGATACAAGACACACATTTAAAAATCATTATTTTTCTCTTTATCTCTCAGTCAACTATAAATGAAGAAATGTTTAGAACCTCATTCATAGGGCATAAATACACAACAGAAAATACTTAGAAACTAGCAGAGTGAAATTAAATATATATAAAAAATACATGCATATATAAATAAACATATAAATGTACACAATCATCTGTATAATACATTATATAAAATATATATGTGAAAAGTCTTATGAGGGCCATAAAAATGTTAGAAATAAATGAAAGAAGTTGTATACTGCTGGTTAAAATTGCAGCCAATTTAAAGAATCTGTTGAAATCTGTTAATATTATAAAATCTTTAACTCAGTATTCTCCTGAAAATCTTAATCAATAACCATTGTGGATATATACAAAGAAATATTTTGTTATATAATATTTATAGAAATAAAAATTATGGAAATAATCTAAGCATTCATTGAGAGGAATTGTTGACTATATTATGTAATATTATATAGCCAATAAAATATTTTAGACAATGTATTGTGTTATAACAAACAAAAATAAAATGCTTTGAAGTTGTTCCATTTTTCAATGAGAACTTTTAATGTTTCTTTTGAAATTTGAGTAATCTAAAAACTACATGAACAAATTTATTAAGTACCTTTCTATTCCTTTGTAAAATGGTGTTTAAAAAAAGTCCTACATATTATGTGTGCATGTATTATAACTAGATGTTGGTGAATATTTAATTGTATGGTCATGATTAAATTGTGTAAGTGCGTATGTTGGTGGAGTGGTGTCCAGGAAAGGGAAGAACAAATTATTGTGTGCTACAGAACAACTGACATCAAAACCTAGTGGCTTAAAGAAATGGTTCTAATCTGAGGCTGATTTTGCTTCTTGAGGAAAATTTTTGATTATCATACTATGATAGTATGTGTCTGACAGAAGTTAGTATATCAAATTAATGCCACAACCCAGACTTTCTGCTTGTCTTGTCCACACAGTACTTGTCAAGTCAATAAAATACACAGTGAGGACTGAGATGGAGTATGGCAGCAATATGGTAGCTGAGCTTCATAATAAATTAAGACTTAAGAAGACTGTAGCCAGTTTTGAAAAAATATATTCTGCTATAGCAGAAATAATATAGGATATAAATTTTTAAAATTATTTCTGTACAATTATCTGTCAGTATGCATGGACATTTAGAACTGGTAAAGTCAACATTTTTACATATGGATAAACATATATGTTATTCTGTGAATATTCATGTTCATTACATATTTTTATTGTAATTTTAAATTTATCTTATTATATATATATACATATATAATATATATCACTTTATTATTCATTATCTTCCACAGAATATGGTGCTTTTGATATCACAAACATCATACTCTGAATAATAGTGCTTAAGTAAAAGAAAAAATAGGACTATTATAACTGTAATTTTATTTCAAAATATTAGATAAATGTTTCTCATGGTATTTAGAATAACCAAAAATACATTAGAATCACTTTTTAATATTCCCAATATATTTTAAAATAAAACTATAATAGTCTAAGAGTTCTTATGTAAAATGAGACTGATAGTGTTTACTAAAGTTATTAAAATTTCTAATCATCCATAAAAGAATAACATTGATTAATAACAAGTTTGGACAAGAGTTCAATGTTCTAGTTAACAGTTCTAGCTTTTCACTTAACAATTAACAGCGTTGGTGTGGATCTCCTAAAAGTCAAAGGGATATCAATGGAGGAAAGTGACCAAGGTGTGAGAGGAGGGAGGGAAGGAGGGAGGAAGTGCCAGGGAGTGATATTGGCCAAATTATATTGTTATATTGTGTTCATGTATGAATATGTAACAACAAATCCCATCGTCATATACAACTATAATGCACCAACAAAAAAATGTGGGGAAAAAAAAAAAACCAAATACAGAAGTGTTAGAGATGTTAAAATTGGAGAGATGTTAAAATTAAAATACTGTTACACAGATAAGATACAGATGCTTAATGACTTAAAAGGTAGGTATGATGAGTAAAGAGATGAGAGAGATTGGTGGAAAAATGCAAACCTCAAGGAAATCCAGATGGAAATTCTAAAAGAGGGAAATTATGAGACTGTGGGGCTGTGGATGTTGCTCAGTAGTAGAACACACATCTTAGCATAAGGAAGACCCTGGATTCAATGGCAAGTATTGAAAATAAAAGGGGAAAAAAAAAGAAGGGGGGAGGAAAGCAAAAACTATATAAGATATAAACTGACAATGCCAAGGATAGATTTCATAGAATCATAGAATATTTCAAGCCAAAGAAGAAATGATCAGTAAAATTGACTACAGGTTAACAAATACAATCCAAACATAAGCTCAGAGACAGAAAAAAAAAATACACAAACACAACTCTCTTGGGAGGGTTCAGAAGATAAGGGGAATCAGAGATGAATCCATAGATCTAAAACTTTGGAAGTAATACAGGATCAATGAAAAAGAAAAGAGATAGTGTGGTTCTGCTCAAAGGTATGGGAAACTGTATTATTGCCCAAGGTAATATTTCATTGGAGAAAGTACCTCACTCAATTTTGCAAACTAGAGTATTTGGAAGGTCATTATGTCAATCAGTAATTGATGATTTGAAAATAAATCTGACTGCACTTACCTCATTAAGACCCTTTCATGCTTTTGAATTCCTCTTAGCATAATGCCTAAATGATCTCAACTCAGTCTCTCTGCAGTGTCATTATGCTTTCTGTTTCTCCTGTGTGTACCTGAGCCTTTGCATGTGCTCTTTGTCATTCCTAATGCATACTTTCCTCTACTCTTCATCTGTAGAACTCTCTTTCTTAGAGTCTTGGCTAAAATGTCATTTCCTCAAGCAATATGCCTTGACATCTCAGTTTACTCACAGGTCAAACAGGGTAGCAATATAGGTCAAGAAGCCCACACTGCTCTTAATTCTCCCTCCATTTCACTTATTAAAGTCTCCATTTACACAACTAAGTGTGCAACATTTTCTCCCAAATATATAAACACCATTAAAGCAGAAATCATGTTTGTTTTGTTCAGTGCTTTATCCCCAGGACTTATATAACATAGTATAAAATGGAAGAGAAGAGCCAGTTGCTCTTTGAATGAATGTGTTTTTCTATTTTTTGGTTCCTTTCTCATTTTTGATGGAACACTTTGGGGGATGGACATCCTACTACTCCTTAAGGAAAATCACTTTTTTCTTTTAACAATTCCATTAAAAATGCCTTCAATTATTGGCCAAAATCTATGTCCTTCTAATTTTGGTTTTTTTGGTTTCCAATTTTATGTAAAGAATAAGCGATACTTAAGGGTCTTGAGGATCATATGGGACTTTTCTGATGAATACATTCATTTTCAGAAAGAGCAGAGTCACTTTCCACAGTGACAAAAGGAATATTACGTGCTGATACATGCAAAGAAAAAGCTAAAAAGCTAGGTAAGGGGGAAGAAAGGATGAAAAGCAGAGACATTTCATACAGAGTTAAAAGAAAACTACTGAATTTGTGGTTTGTTAGCCTCAATTAAAGAAAGAAATCAGTGAACTAGTCTTCACCTTTTCCTTCTCTACTGACTATTCACCTTTTAGCCCATCTTCTTCTCATATACTTGGTTTTATATATTCATGACATTTAACATATGTCTTAGGATGGTGACATCCACTATTCACTGTGTTATTTTTTGGTTTTCTGGAAATATGGTTGTGCTCTTTCTCTGTAGTTCCCACAGGCATGAATAGAACACCAGTGTGGGAATAAGGATTGCCTTGGTGACTTTTAACTTCTTCTTGGACCCTAATGAGTTACCACCCAGGGTAATGTTATCTGTGAAGGTCTTACACTCCCAAGTCTTAGTTTTTTGCCTCTAAAGATTGAGCCCTTAATCTGGTCTGGATGATATATATCCTCTCCTTTATCCTCTCCTGCTCCCATTTTTCATGACTAGTGCTATGGTTCCAGTGACTCAGAAAATGGAGAAAAAACTCCACAAGAATGAGGATTTACAGTGATGTAGCCCTACCACTAGCCTCCTCATACACTGTTGCCTTTTCCTGTTTACTTGATCACTCTTATTCTGCTAAATTTCAGCAAAACTATCATATATACATCTGTAAATATGCATTCAAGTTAATTAGAAAGACTTCTAATCTCAGAATTACATCGAATTTTGAGTTCTTTGCATTGGAAACAATCTTAAAGAACCATGTTTCCCTGGTGGTAGCAGTGTATGAACAAGCTATAAAACATCTTGACATTCTCAGTAATCCAGCCACTCTGTGAACTTGTCTAGTAACCAAGAGTTCACTTCTTATAGGATATCACATTCTATCTTTACACATTACTGAGCATTACAAACATCCTTATTTTTTTACACTAAACTTTTGCAGTTGGTTAGGGCTAAATAATGGGATTAGGTCTATTTACTCTCTTCAACAATTTTGTATTAATTTGAAGATTATAATCACACTCTATTTAATTTTCTTCTTCTACTCTAAGCAAAAAGATGTAAGCCTTCTTGTATTTTTTGTTTTTTTTTTTTTTATTTTGATCCTTGATGTCAAACCCCACAAAATATATATGGGGTTATTGGCATTTTAGAGTAATGCAGTAGTATTGAATGAAGTGGCTACTTTATTGTAAATTACTTTTCTCTTTTTATGCAGATTTGCATAATTTTAAAAACAGTTTTGGAGTTTTGGGGTAAGAATGAAATAGAACATTTACCTTCCACCACATTTACCACTCACCATGCAAATCCAACAACATAGGAACATACAGAATATAATCTGTCATTACTCTTCAAGGCACTCAACTTTAACCATGTTTTTATTCCACAAAAATATATTACTTCTGATCACTTCTATGATTTCATATATATTTACAACTTTTTATGATTTTAAAAGCAAAACATCATTCATGTAAAGTTTCAGGAATATACAGGATTGTGAAGAATAGAATCATAATCACACTTCTCTTATGAAACAAGAAACACCATTTAAATATCATTATGTTTATGTTTGGTTTTAAAATTTGTTTTAATATACTCATATACATTTCAATATAATTAACATGTTATTTTTCTGTCTTTAATTTAAAAATATTTTCTATGAATACACAATCCACACTGTAGACATGCTCTAATTTACTGAAACGATCTCTTATTGTCAAAATGGCCATACTACCCAAATCGCTATACAGATTCAACATGATTCAGTGAAAATTCCAATGTCATTCCTTATAGAAATAGAAAAAGCAATCATGAAATTCATTTGGAAAAATAAGAGACCCAGAATAGCCACAGCAATCCTTAGCAAGAAGAGTGAAGCAGGAGGCTCATCATGCCAGACCTTAAACTATACTTACAAAGCTACAGTAACGAAAACAACATGGTATTGGCACCAAAATAGACATGTAGACCAATGGTACAGAATAGAAAACATAGAGACAAACCCACATAAATACAGTTATCGCATACTAGATAAAGGTGCAAAAAAACATACAGTGGAGAAATGATAGCCTCTTCAACAAATTGTGCTAGGAGAACTGGAAATTCATATGCAGCACAATGAAAATATTCTTGAACATTTTCTAAATGTTTACAAATGTCCCTTACATTGATGTGATGAACACAGTTGTAAATTGTGCTTAAATTTGTTGGCTTCATGAATTAATCTCGTCTGTGCTTGCTGGCTTAAAAGGATGGATGTTTTAAAGTCCTTCAAATATCTGTAATCCCAGTGGCTCAGGAGGCTGAGGCAAGGTGATCATGAGTTCAAAGCCAGCCTCAGCAATTTAGCAAGACCCTGTCTCTAAATAAAATATAAAAAGGGCTGGAGATGTGACTCAGTGGTTAAGTGCCCCTGGGTCAATCCCCAGTACCAAAACAATATATCTTTATATGTATGTATGTATGTATGTATGTCTATATATATATTTGCATAAAATTGAATATTAAATATGTGTAGTATTTTCCTCCTGATTACTTTTACTTTTTTATGACAAAGCATTGATTATATATATATATATTACCTTTAGCATTAAAACACCAAGCTTTATGGTAAAGCTTAACTTGCATGTATAATTTTAAAATAGGCTTCTTAATATGGATTCCTAATGTGCACTTCTGATTAATATAGATTTAGTTACTACAGTGACACTGGGGGTACAACACAACTCCACTCTCACAGAGCTACCCTGAAAGCTTTCCCCAGGAGAAGCTGAGAGCCTGTCACATAGATACTGACCTTAGCATGGGACCAAATGTTCCTCTCCTTCACCAATCAAACAAATTTGCACTCATGTGAATTATTGTCCCTTTATAAAAAAATTAAGAGTGAGGAATAAGTCTTCACTTGCCAACATCTAAATATTTCCAGCTGTAAATGTTTTAAAGCCTTGGGCATCACTGACTGCTCCAGTTGCCTGCAGTTGTATATATGTAAAAACATAAAAAGGCATATACACATTAAGATACATATTAATAAATGCCAAATAATTCATAAATGTAATCCCAAATGAAAGTTTTTAAAAGATGCACATTATGCAATTTGAGTTCTTCTCAGTTGTGCTCATGGACAAAAACCACTTTTTAAAGGACTTAGTCAATTTGTTTGGTTGTCTTTTGGTGTTTCCTTCCCCAAAAGGAAGCTATTGAAATGTATTTGTTTTTGTAAAATTATCAGCTATGATTTGGTCATGCAATGCTGATACTATCACCCCAGAAGTAGAAGCTGGGAGGCTTCTGGTTAAATAAAGAGAAAATAAAAATTATCTGTACTATTGTCACCAAAGCATTCTTTATCTAATGTCATAGAGGATATTTGAAATTTTACTTTATTGTTGATAGGGTACTTTATTCATCTTATAATACTTTTATTCACTCTAATGATATTAAACAGTATTAGTTTCATAACAATAAAAATTCTCTACATTTTTCACAGATTGCTTTAGAATACATAAATTCTTCCACCAGCTATAGATTGGCATTATGCTTTAATTTTCTAAAAAAATATGGCAAACAGAAGTTAACTAGAAACATTCAAGTTGCATTAATACCAATATCAAGTAAGTTTCTTTGATTTGATTATAAATAAGATGAATTGTCAAAAATTAATAGATCATTAAGAAGTAAGTTAACTTCACAGATTTTATAGATTACAAAAATACAGAATTAAACCTTTACTATAGCTGAACATTTTGTATTTAAATACATTTATCTGTCTTATTTTCATGAAAGAAGTCAACTTATTTTAGGTTCTCTAATAATTCCAAGGCTAGAAGGAACCAGATCCGAGATGTCCTTTTTCGGTATCAAAATCATAAGCTTTTTGAAAAAAGCAGGCCTGACTTCCTATTTCTGCATCTTCAGGACACAATTAGATGTCACAGTCACTGCCAATTTACCTTTCTTTTCTTTAATGCCTGAACAGCAATCTATCCACAAAACTCTGCATCAAAAATCCTTGGGAGGAATTTCTTGAGCAATGAAGGCACAGAAGCTCAGTTTGTGAAAATACTAGTACTCATGAAGAAGAGATTTATTGTATTTTAAGTTACAGTTACACTAGCATAACTCTGCTGTATATTAGTCCTAATACTAATTTTAATCATTTTCTACTATAGTTGAGTAAAGTGTGGGTGTAGAGATATATCGGTTTTGTTTTGTTTGAATTTCCACATCTCTAACCTTGTTCACAACACAAAGTACATTTCAATGTTTTGAAGATATTTTCATAGTAGTATTGATATTATTTCATTCCATTTTGGCCAGATAGGTTACATGGAGCAGAGCTTTTCAACTGTTGTACCTGTGCACAATAGGTCACAGGCCTGTGAGATAATGATATCCTCTGTTCTCAGGGTGCCTTGGTGAGACCTGGGGGAAACGGGAACTCCCATGCTTATCAACAGCCAGGAGAAGCCTCAACGATTTATTCTAACTTGCCACAAATGTTACTTTGAAGTGCTATATTATGAGAAAGGCCAGAAACCAAAGCTAACAAGTACAGAAAAAGTTTGTCTCACTTTGCAATGAATATAGATCTGCATCCATTTTCTAGTTATCTCTCAAAGATGAAGTGAACAGTTGCCATTTGAAAGATGTGTCCTTAGGCTGAAAATATTTAAATTTGTGAGGATTACTATATTATATTCTTTGCCTTGATAAAATGCAATCAAGTATAACTGAAAAATTAAGCAGTGACTTAATGAGCCAATAAATAAAGAACTGAAGGTAGTTATAAAACTATTAATATAAAGTCTGACTGAAACATCCAAAAAAACAATATCACAAATCACACACACACACACACACACACACACACACACACATCAGCTAATCTGGCTCAATTCCAAACTGAATATTTAATTCCTGGATTTATCCAAGGCCTTTCTCTTTTCTAGCTAGTAATCTGATATAATTTTTTTCAAATTTATTATTTTTTTATATTTTTGTTACCAGGATTAACAATTGACTCTATTTTTCATGTCTTATGTTCATGTAGAAACAGTTTTTATCACTGCATAAGTTATTGCATATATGCTTGCTACTATGCAGATATGGCGAGTAGTAAGTCTCTGCCTATATTAAAATGATTGATTTCTGCATATTATTCTGGAGGGGTGAAATTCAAAACTATTCCTCAACAAATGGAATGTGTCAGGTTCTTCAGACATGTTAAAAATTCAAATGTTAAATTTTCCAATATAAAACATCTTCTCTAAAGGTAGCTTCTCTAATATAATGATTTTCTTTACATACAGATGAAATCAGAAATACTATCTTTATTATTACCTGGAGATTCAACAATTGAATCAATGGGGTAAAGCTATTTTTATAGAAAAAATTTAGAAATTGTTTATTGCATTTACTAAATTGAATGCATTAATGGGATAATCATGGGGTGAAATGAAAGAATATTCCATGTGCCTACCTATTTATCTCCTGAACCACCTCTGCTCACACTCTAACTTTCTCTGTCTGCAGATTGTTTTTTGTGCAGGTCAAATTACCTCTTATTTTGTTATATCTTTGCCTAGACAGGAGGTGGTACCCTGATTCAACAATTGGGCTGTTTGGAGCCACATTCCCTTTAAAACCATTGCTTTAAGCACAACACAAAAGGCAATTTTAACTAATCTTCTTCTTCGCAGAAGAAAAACCATCTATGTGTGTTACATTGACATCACTAAGAAATGTGAACCTCCTTCTTTCCTAAATGTGGATTAAAAAAATAGCAAAGGGTTTACCATTATGGTTTACTGGATGCAGTTTTAAAAATACTAAAAACATCATCATAACAGTAATAATTAAGTTTATACCTCAGTAGTAGATGTTAAGTAAGATGGCATGCATAAATAAAATCTAATAATTAGGATTTTCCTTAGTTTTTGATTTAAGAATAGATTTATGATCAGATTTATGTTCAATTGTCAATAGCTCTTTGCTGTTTAGGGGTTCTCTACCATCATGTATACTCCCAACCTACCAAGCTAAAGTATTAATGATTTGCCAAATATTTTTGTGCTTAAAATCAATCAAAAACCTCTTAAAATTGTGTATAACCATCAAAAAAAAAAAGCCCTGTTTTACAAATGTAGCATTCTTTTTCAGTTACTTTAATAAATAAGGCACAGGTGCATAGGTGTGTTCAAAGGCAGAGTCCCTTACCCCTAATAGTAAAAATAGTCAGCAAATTAGGAAATAATTAAGCACTAATAAAAATGGCTAGCTTTTCCAGTAACCTCTAATGTATGTATAACTTTGCTAATTTTCCAAATAAGCTAACAGGGTTAAGATAACCCCAAGTGATTCAATCATAGCATAGCCGAAGCTGAAATCTGTGTATATTTTGATGCAAAGCCTATGGTCGTTTTTTGCATACCATGTTTAGTCAATTACCTACTTTGTATCATTTTTGGAGCCAAAAGAAAATCTATTTTGCAGAGGCTCTTGTGTCATTTGTGAAAGTTTCCAAAAACACAACTTCATCCTCCTTTTTCTGTCCCTGCTGCTAATTACAAAATGAACGAGGGTTTTGCCAAACAGATTGTGTTGCTGGCAGGACTAAGCATGAACAGTTCTTTGCCTTGAAAAAGATCACTGATTCTTAGAATTAAATGCATTTTGATATGTTCTCCTTACCCGTCATCTCAGGGTCGTGCAGCATTGCATCTGTTTTCCTTGTACAGTTAGAGCAGAGAGGGACCAGTCCTTCATGTCACATACTGAAATGTGTTAATGTTGAGGGATCCAGTTCATCCACATTCCAGGCAGGGATCCCCAAACCTACTTCTATTAATCTGAAAGTGTTTTTCAAATAAACATCATTGAAGCAGGAAAAAAAGAACTGTACCAAGAGGGGCAGCTTCCTCCTCCTTTCCTTTCTTAATTTTGGATATACAGTACTTAATTAACATCCATTCTGTCCTAGTCCTTTTGCTAAGTGATGAGTAGAGTACAAAGAAGAATGAAGAAAGGTCAAACCTAGAGTAGAGAAAGGGCTGTGCAAGCCAGAATCAGACGTTATTTTCAGTTCCTACACCTGTCTCCAAATACAGTAACACTGGCTTCAACATATGACTTAGCTGGGACACAACCCAGTCCATAACAATGCCCATTGCATCAATGGCAATAACATGCAGTAGAGAGAAGTTAAAGTCAAATTCCATAGGCATAGTAGTTAGGAGCACACATGCTTTATTTAGCCAGTGGTTCAAATCCAAAGCCTGCCACTTCCTAATTGTGTTAACATTGGTGAGTTTTCTTAACCTCAGTGCTTCATTCCTTAGTGCATGTAACAGGGACAGCAAGTGTACTGCCTCCTATGGCTATCTTCAAGTGTTTTATATCTATTTAGATGGTAAGTTGAAATGAGAAGTGACTTGGTTGTAGATAAATAGTTTCAAAGATGGTGTTACTCTTCTTTCTACTGTAGGTGTAGCATTTTAGGAATTGTGAGAATAAAATGTAAGAGAAACGATGGAGGAAATTAAATGCTTTGAGAAGTATTAACTTACACTATTCTTTCTTAATTAGAGTAATTTATTTTATAGAAATGTAGTTGTGAAGCTAGGCCTACACAGAGAAAGATGCTTTAGATTTCTAATTGTGTAGCTAATTCATTCTTTTAAACAAATCTTTACTGAGCATTTATTATGTGTCAGAAATTGTGTCAGGCACTTTGGAGATAGCAGTGCGCAGAAATCGCTATTCTTGGGAAATTTATATTCTAGAATTGAAATATGTCACCTCCACAATTAACACTCACTTCAGGAATTGGGCAAAATAAGGCCCATCAAATAGGGAAAATAAATTAATAAAAATAAATTTACAACATAATACAAGTTAACATTAAGCTGCTATCATATGGCCAAAAGATACATAGTCATAATACTAGATCTGGGGTTGTAGAACTGGCTTCCATCCCTGAAATAAAGTGTCTGAGTCCTGCTGTTCTTCACCATCGCCCAGGCAGACTTGCCGCCCCACCCTGCCTGGCTGAGCGCGTGGCGCAGGAGGAAGAGCTGGCCTCAGGGACCCGCCGGGCTGCGCGGCCACTGCCAGCCTCTGACGTCCCGCGCCAGGTGCGCAGCCAGCCAGCGGAAGCGCGCGTTTTGAAGCGGCGCTGCACACCAGGTGACTGAGAGCCTAGGGGCCGGACCCGCAGGTCCCAGGTCCCAGGTCCCGCTGCGGTGGTCGCCCCAAGTGCGAGTGACTCTTGCTTCAGCTGATGTCTCCAAGCTCACGTCACCTGTTTGACAGCCTCGCACCAAATCAGAGGGCAGCGCTCGCCAGGAGCCCCAAGCGTCACCGGCTCCCGCAGATTAGAACTCGCCTCTCTTAGTTCCTCCCTTCATTCCATTTAAAGCTCCCACTGGCTTAGGAAAAAGTTAAGTGTGAGCTCAGTTTCTTCAGCGCTTTCTTCCTCTGCAAGATGGTAAGTGAGGAACCGCGTTTGCTAGTCCGCTGGTAAAACCTGGGGCTCTGAAAGCTAATAAACTTTGCACTGAGAATTTATTCCATTTTAGGAGCAAGTTTTCTTTGCTCCCTACCAATTAAAACAAATCCTCTCTGCTGCCCTGTCTCCTTTTTATTATCATCTATCTTCCCTCTTCTCTCTCTCTCCCTCTCACCCCTCCCCCTCCCTCTCTCCCTCTCTCTCTCACTTCCTTTCCCACTGCTTCTCTCCCTGTTATTTTTACTCTTCATATTTCCCCAAAATTTCTCCTATTCACCTGCACTCACTTTTCATTCCTCCTCTTCCTCCAGATTATGCACATATTTGCAAACACTTGGAGTTGAACTACTCTAAGAGTATTTGGGGTTTGTTTTCCTCTCAGGTGTCAATTGCCTAATAGTTTAGCTCGGATTCCAATAATAACCTCAAGGAAGGAGTCTGCAAACATGCTTTTAAAATGAAAGAAAATAGCTCTTGATAAACTTTTGGCTTAACTTCTTTGGTCTGTACTGCCCAAGCTGCACTTGCTTCTGAACTCCCCCCCCCCCCCAAAAAAAAAAAATTTAACTCACTGGAAACATTAACAAAGTGTGACTTAATTGTCTCATCCCCCCCCTCTTCTGTTTATGTTATGACCAAGAAAGTACTCAAGCCAACAAAAGACTTATAGTGGTCAAAAAGAGTTTATCCAAACCTAGGCTCTGCTTGAATAAATGGCTTTTACCTGATTAAACATTGACAAATAATTAGGAATGGACTGTTGTACAAATTAACCCAGAAAGGCTGCATACTTGTCCCTGTTTGGAGATTTGGAAAGAGTGTATGTTTGAGGTTTGAGGAGTGGCGGGCAAGAAGGTACTCCCTGGATCAGAACACAGTGAGAACACACACCAGGCAGTTAGTGGTGGCAGGATAACTTTGCAAGGACATTGAGCCCTAGTGATGGAAAGAAATAGATCTTGCAGTCTTTGCTTATTTCTTTAAGCTTTGAGATGTTTACTTGGAGTGATGTTATACTCCTCTGACTAGAGTTGGGAGCAAAGTTTATTTAATCACCTACAAAGAGCAAAGTTTATTTAATTATCTATAGAACAGAGAGAGAGAGAGAGAATACATATTTATATATACATATGCACTTGTATATATCTATATGTATGTATATTTATACAAGTATGTATATGTGTGTACATATCTATATGTATGTATATGTGTATATATGCACACACAATATATATATATATATATATATATATATATATATACACACACATGGATATATATGACAAACAGGTGTGTGTGTGTATCTTTATTCAGATCTCCATAAGATCCAACAGAATGTTAGTTCGGAGGGGAAGAGGAAGGGAAGCATAAGACAAGTATATGATTCAAAAGTTAGTCTATATGATGCCATGTCCTGCTTTTTCATTCCTTTTAATGGGTTCTTTGTCTTCCAACATGATTAGAAATAGAAATATAATTAAGATAGTTCCTGACTGGCTTATTAGGTGAGCTAGGCATTACAACAGAAAATATAAATATGATTCATCTATTCTTTGCTCAAGAGACCTGTGGAAGTGTTAGGAAAGTCATAGGAGCTGATTCCTTTTTAGTTATTACAATTAAACTACTCAAAAATTAATCTATACTTAACACCTTCACTGTTCCTTTGTTAACTGCATGTAATTTCTGTGTGTTTCTCCCACCCTTCTCTCCCTCCACATCTTCATCACCCAATCTCCTGGGACACCCCCCCTCCACCCCCCAACTCCTTATACCGAATTTCACAGAACACCATTCTGCCTTGCCAAGACCAGTATTTTGCAGGAGGCCAGAGCTATAATTGCCCGTATTCCACTACAACATCAGAAACTAGTGTTGACGTTTCCACGGAGACTTGGGTCTCTTTCTGGGCTGCTGGTCTCCTGGACAACAGTGAGCCCCAACAAGCGCAACAGGCACAGGGTAAGTTCTGCTCTTCTGCTTTAATGGTAGACTTGGAGCCCTTTCCAAGCACTGTGGCTGCAAAGCATCATGGTCTGGGACTCTGGAAAAAGGGATGTTATGGAAAATTTAAGTAAACCCAAAGAGTCCTGAATTTTACAACAACCTTAACCCCTACAATTTTGTACTAGCCAAATAGTGAAAATGGGATTCCTCTTTTTTCTTGCTGAACTTTATAGTACTTGGAGATTCCCAACTCACTGAGAGAGTCTTTCTGGGTCAAATTTTATAAACAACATCCTAGTAGAATGCTTTTGGAGTCAAGATACTAGTCACAACTTTTTTTTTTTTTTAATTCAAGAAAGTTTCCCAAGTATGATAAAGAAACAAGAATTAATAACTTCATCTTTTATTTCATAGAGAAGATTCTATAGACAATACCTCATAAATAGAAACAATTATTCTCTTTTGAGAATAATGCAAACACGCACACACACACACACACACACAAACACAGACTCACAGACGTTCAAAGTGAGAGGGAAGCATAACATTGATGGGAAATTATAGATGGCATTAATCTTGACTTGAAGCTTAGTGAACAATTCTTACAAAATTAAATTAATTTCTATATTAATAGTCAAGTTTCTCTAAAAAGTCTCAGATATCTTAGAATTAAATACCTATAGTGTTACTTTTGCCATATGATTCTTTGTAGACACAGGGGTTAAGGAAAGGCATACAAAAAATGAAAACCTAAAAAAATGTTGAAGCACACTTACATATCATGGAGAAAGTTCTTTGTTAAGTTTTACTTTTTCACTATAAGCAACAGCAGAAACAGAATACCCAAAATCTGAACGCAAACTGTTTATAAAAAATTGGATTCCTGTTTCCTTACTCATTACTTTACTTTAATAAAAATACTTCAGTAACAGCAGTTTATTAAATAGAACAGGACAAGAGTCAGAATGGTATTAATGAGGGGGGAAAAAAGTAAAAACCAATTAAGCATGCCCAAATGCTTTTGATTAACAGGCATAGCTTTGTGTCAAATAAGAAAAAAAAAAAATTCTTTGTAAAAGCATAAAAAATATGCAAATGAAAACAGTTGAAACAGAGAAGGTAGAATTTTGCAATTTTTATTATGGTCTCCAGAGAAACAAGGTGCAAATTATTTAAAAGTAGAAATTGTTACTACATCAAATTCTGAATTCTATCCATCAAATTTAACAGGTAGGCAGACAGAAAGGGAAATAGTAGCATCACAAAGTGTTATTTGATTATCAAGCCAAACATTACATTTTTAAGTGCTGAAGCTTAGAAAATAAAATAAAAATTATAAAAAGATAGTGGGATTTCAATATTATGCTTAGTGGAAGGCAAAGGTTAATAAACATTTGAATGAATTAATGATGCAGCTGAAGCAGTCTTTACTAATGTAGCCAACAAGAATATACACATTAGGGAAGAATGTGACCACTTAGTTCCAAAAAGAAAAAAAAAAAAAAATCCCACCTCTTTAACGACTTTGGCATAGATTGTATAAATATTTGTCTGTCACAGCTTGCTTCCTTCTTCTGAAAGCTTTAAATATTTTGTTCTACTATGAGGAAGCAATAGCTATTTTTAGAAAGGTAATTGAACCTGTTGCACTTTGGGAATGGTTTGGTGAGTTCATTGCACATAAATCAAGTGTGTTTTCTCTGCTACCCAATTTGGAATTTCTCGCAGAGTCATCTTCTAATTCGAGTTTTCCTATTCTGGACTCCTGTTCCTGGGAAGAAGCTCAGCTTTCCTCACAGCTCTACAGAAATAAGCAGGTATGTGTGGACAGTCAGAACATTGAGACTGGCCATGTATCCTGCAATCCATTCTCCACTGCCTCCTCCCTTAAGTTCATACTGCTTATATTTCCTTTTAAAATTCACATTAACTCACTTTAGAACTAAAATGAGCATATGTCCAGAGAGAAAGAGAGAAAAGTTAGATGAACAATCTCTCTCTCCCTCCCTCCTCTTTCTATTTTTCTCCCTCTCCCTCTCTCTCTCTGTCTCAACCCCCACATACACACCCCCACACACACTGATATACACAAATAACACTCTAGGAAGACATGCAGTCAGGCTCTGAATATATCACATTTTAGCTGTGTGACCTTTCACGTCCACCTTTTCCTCATCTATGAAATTGGAATATTTGTATGGCATATCTCAGAGAGCTAATGGAAAGACCAAATGGAATCATAAGTGTGTCAGTATTTTTAAATAATAAACATGGATAACTACCTGGAGAATTAATGATGATGACAAAGGTTTTTTATACAGATATTGTTTCATTTTCCATATTTTATTCTTATTTGTTCCCAAAAAGTAATTTAATCTACTGGACATACAGGCAGATCAATATGAATGTGGCACAAGTCAACCTTTCTTTCTTTCTTTCTTTCTTTCTTTCTTTCTTTCTTTCTTTCTTTCTTTCTTTTCTTTTTGATGTGCAAGGAAGGAATCCAGGTAAACCTTTCTAAACACCCTTTTCTATATTTAAACAGTTGACTGCTGCTCATTTTCCTTCACACCTACTTGACTACCTTGTGGTTACAATTTTAAAAGTCATATAATATCCTCAAATACTTTGTAATGAATGAAAAATTCAGAGCACAAAACTGAACAATCAGGTGGTAGGGGGTTGTTGATTTCAGTCTCAGAGGACGAGGACTCCCTGAAACTGTGTTCATACAACAAACAGAAGAATAATCAAGTTTAAGAAGGCTGAGGCACAGTGGCATTATTATAAAGTTACAAAGTCAATACAGTGGAGCAACCTTCACCATTGTCTGCTTTTTGCAGCTCCAAGATACTCTGGTTCAGAAGGAAGAAGAACTTGCTAGGCTACATGAAGAGAATAATCACCTTAGACAATACCTGAATTCAACTTTGGTTAAATGTCTTGAAGAAAAGGCCAAGGTGTGTAATAATATTTTTTATAAGGTCAGGGCAGGGATTTAAGAAAGGAAACCATTTATGTAAAATTACTTAATTAAGGCAAGAAGTATACTCAATGATGTGTCATGGGATACCTGAATAGGATGGGTAACATTTTCTTAAGGAAGTACATGACTTTTACAAGAACTTTTATGTATCATTTCTTAGAAGTATCTAGATTGCAGATTCTATACAGACACTATTACAAAAGGAGTTTCTTATATATCAAAAGCTAGTCAGGGGGATTGCTGAGAAAACAGTTTGATCAAAAGAAGAGTTAGGTGGATGGAAAGAAGAAATCAGAGATTTAAAAACTCAGTTGTTTTAATTATCTTCTGACTTTAGGAAAATCATTCTCCATTAGGGATTTGGTTACCTTTAGCTATAAATGGATGAACTAAAAATATGTGAAAAATCTATCTCAACCTAAAATGCTATGATGATAACTGGAGCCTAGTATCTTGAGCAACAATTAAGTATATACAATTACATTATCTTTTATTCACATTTTTCTTGCATTTTAAAATGAGCTATTTCTAACTCAAAGATAGCTTGCCTATAGTCTCTTTGTGTTCTTTTTGCTTTAGTTTCGTGTTTTTCTTAGTATGTATTTGCCATTATGTTACCATTATTGATTCTGTGACCAATTTCTATGTTACTTTTAGACAAACTATTATTTGATATTATGTAATCTAAATTGATGATGTATCTACTGCTTTTACTGAATCTAACAGTTCAGAGAAGAAAAGACACTAGATTTGACTACTTTACTGTATAGTTAGCTTTCATAAAAAAAGGACCACATCTTATAGTTACTAGCCTGGACTTTTAACTCCAGCCACCATTCCATGAAAAGGACATTACTGAATTATTAAATGATATTAATTAGGAAGCTTTACCTCTCTTGATCTCAGTTCTACAAGATTTAAAATAAAAACATTTTTCAAGGCACTGCTTTGAAAGTTAATGAAATAACATAAGGAATGTTGTATAGTGTTTAAACAGGGGTTCTGTATATATTCAGATAATTTAGGTTTAATTCTAGGCTAAGGGATTCTTAGCAAGTCATGAATATGTCTTTGTGTTAGTTTCCTCATTAATGAAGATTTTAAGAGTATCTATATCCAATGAAATAGTGCATGTAATCAATTATTCATAAATTTAAAAAATGATAGTTTATTTACTTATCAGTGATAATTCAATAAATAATTGCTATTATTGTCATCATCATAAAAATTATTACTTCCCTGAGTAGAAATCTTCAAGACATTATCTCCTTTTTCAAGTTTCAAACTGAGAGTAAGAAATGAATTCAGGTTTCTAGGTAATAAGATGTTATCATGGATTTTAATTTAATAATAGAGACTGATCTAATCCATTTTACTTGTATGTGAAAAAATATTAGAAATTTAACCTATTTTTCTAAAGAATGAGGGTAACTAGTAGATATTTGAAGGAAGTATAATTTTCAAATATCACTTCTTCAGAAATTGCTGTCATCAGATGAGTTCTCCAAAGTATGTGGAAAATTCAGAAAGGGGAAGAGGAAACACAAAGAACAGGGATACTCTCCTGCTGAGATCCCCCATCCTAAAAATGCCAAGAGAAACCTCTCTAGTGAGTTTGCTAACTGTGAAAAACAACCTGGGCCTCCTGTTGATCCCTGGGTGCTTCAAACACTTGGATTGAAAGACCTCAACACCATTGATGACACCTCATCAGCTAACTACAGTGCCCTCTCCTCTCATCCCAGAAGAGTGACCAGCACATACTCCCAGTTTCCTGGTGATGCCATTGATTATGAAAATGTCCCCAGGGAGGATATGCCAATCAACTATGGAAGTGAAAGAAAAACCCCCTTGCACAGCACTGCCAGCCATGGGGAAGACTTCCACTATTTTTCTCAATTTTCAAATCCCCCAACAGGGGTACAAACACGTTCTTACCATCCTGCTGATGTGTCACCCAACAAGACAGAGATGGCATTTTCCACATCCCTGAGTCCTCACTGTAACGTCAAAACTCACTCGTTCCACCAGGGACAAGCCTTTGTGCGTCGAGATGAAGAAGGAGGATGGAAGTTTACCTGGGTCCCTAAGCATCCTTAGTGACCCCTCTTGTATCACAGAGCACTGCCAGGAACTCTGTTTACAAAGACCTCTCTTGCACTTGAACCTGACTATGTGGAGCACAGAAGCTATTGCCCAGACAGTCTTCAGCCACTTTAAATGTTACTCTCAACTACCACTTAAATTTGCAGGAAATAGCTTTCAAGAATCCATATGAGAGGCATATGCTCTTCCTTCATGTGAACTTGACTAGTTTGCACATCAAGGTCTTGCTGTTAACTTCTTCTCTTTGCTCTATACTTGAAAAGGTGTTTTCCATTTCTTCAAGACCTAGATATATTTTCCTTATCATGACCAGTTTAACAGTTTTTGTTCTCTTGTCAAGTAGTTTAAATGTGTATGGTCTTTATTTCTCTTCCTCTTCTACACTTCTTTATTTCTGAAAACTGCCTTTAGAATGAGCCTTATTTTTGTTTCAAGTACTTCCTCCAGGTTACTTGAATTGCTAGGGGTAGGGCAAAAGCAAGGGTCTGCCCATAGCCACTGCTGAAGATGTATTGTGGATGTGAGTAACGTTATGTCCAGGGCAGTTCAAAGAGTCAAGCGTCCCAGGGTGGCTTTGACAAAGCATCTCTTAAGACAGCTGCAACTCCGCTGATAAGAAATGTCTCTGAAAAATGACAAAAGTTAAAAATTAAAGTTACTTCAAAATGTCCTATGGTGTACCAGCTTCTATTGGTACCTGGCCATTGTTTCTTTAACCAACATGGCTCAAAAATGGCATTTTTCAGGAACTGGTACACAATAAATCATCATCTTAAACTGCACAGATGCTGGCAAACACATCACTTGTCCAGATCTGACATTGTCACACTCATTCCTTCAGTCAGTCATGTATTCATGCAATTCACCCTTTGTAACAGGCACTGTAATTTGGGATGGTGATAAAATGTGAGCAGTTTGGGCCCTGTGCCCACACTCATGAGACCTAGAGCCATTCATTTGTTGTCAGCCCTGAAAAAGCTATTTACCTTGTATGAAAATTTAGTTTTCCCAGCTGTGGAATACAGAACTTAATTAGATAACTTCTAACATTCTATGAATGAAGGCTGGGTCCCATCAGCTTTACTTCTATGTGGTCATTCAAGGCAATTTCTCCCTTAGATAGGCGCTGCATATATTAGGTAGGGTGAACTTTGTCTGCAATGGAAAATAGAAAAATAAATATGATATGAGTCATTTGTAATTAACATTAGAAATCACTTCTCTGATCACAGGATTCTTTTTTCCAATAAGAGCCCACTTTGCAGGTTGATTCAGTTTGTGTGAGTGTAACCTCTATCTAAAAAAAGATACATATTAATTTTTAAGTAAGTGTGAATAGAATGAATGCAAGGATTGATATAAAAAAAATCTCTTCTTCTCTAATTTTTTTTAAAAAAGTATTTTTAGTGGTCTTGACTGTTTTCTTCCTTTCTATCCCAAAAGCTCCCTACTGTTCCCAGAATAAATTATGCATCAATGTCAGGCATCTGTTTTTGGACAACATGATTAAATTCAGCAGGTTGAAAGCCATCTCCATCTTTCTCTTTCTATTCTTCTCTCAATACTTCACTTTGCACAATCGACTTCTGTGTGTGTGTTGTTTGGAATTCTTTGTAACCAAGATATTTCTTTTGTGTTTGATCATTGCTTTATTTATGTTGTGTGAGCAAATATCTATTTTATAAAGCTTTGTTACCAATCAGTTTCATGAAGGGGAATACAAGTTAGTAATTAATATTATTCTTCAGAGTATTTTACAACTTAGGAAGAGATAGAACACATTCTACTCCCCTGAAACACACACAAAAAAGTGCCTTTTACATTTGGGTATCTATAGTGGGTGAAATTTATCTAGAATAACAAATTTAATTAGAATTGATTGTACCTTACTAAACAGGAATTGAGTAAGCAATGGAACTATTTTAAAACTCTTATAATCAAGCTGTAAAACAAAATTTATTAACATATTTATTTTGCAATATCCATATGCCATGTTGTATGTTAATTACCATGAGGAAATGCCCAGGCTTCTCACAGTGCATTTTGTGAATAAAACAAAGTCACCAAAAATATCAAAGCTTTTGAAAGCTTTTAAATGACACTTGGTCTTAGCCTGGTTAAGGAAATTATAGGACATTTATGTGGCAAATTATGATAGCTTCTTCTGACTCATTTCGTGAATGGTAGTATGGAAGAGAATTACCATATATGTTTGCAATTATTTTTACAAATATTTGATATTCATTTGAATAATGTACACAAAATTATTTTATTAATGTTTAAGAAATTGGAAATTTGTTTCACCTGAGTATAGGTTCTAACATTTATGGTTTTATCATGCATTTCCAGTAAACCAGTTAATATTTTATTAAGATAAAGTGGGAAATGAAACTAAATTCTTTTGTGGTTATGATGAATAATTTTATAATGTGCATAACATTTTTAATAATGGATTTTATTCTCCTGGATTTTTGTGACCACAATTCTGGATATTTGAATCTCTTTTGTATGATATATGATATGGCCAGATTAATATCTTCAGAATTTAGGGTTTAATGCTTCCTTCTCTCCTCTAGGATACATTAATGATTTTTCAGATGTTAGGTGGCCTGAATAGTCAAGTACCTTAGGAGTACAGTGCTCTCTTACCTAACCTCACAGAAAAATTAGAATTCAATTTTTAAAAATTTGATTACACTTCCAATGTCCTCTGATCCTCTGAAAACAAACCTGTATCTCACTAGTATCTGAAAAATATGGACAATTGGAAAGTCTCAGTTCTATTGGTGATGTTTAATAAGTAGGGTTACTTAAAATTGATGCTACATTATAATTTTGAAAAAAATTAAAGAAACAATGTGAATCAATAAAAAGATTTGATGTATTTGATGTAATTGAAGAAAGTAGAACATGTTTTTAAGTATGACAAATGGATTCAACAACCAGTCTATGTACCACAGGTATAGCAAAAAATTAGTTAGTACTATTTACTAGTAATTCCTTTCTTGTTTTTGTTTTTGAACCACGGATTGAACCCCCACATTCTTATCCACTGAGTCACATCTTTAGCCCTTTTAAAATATTTTCTTTAGAGATAGGATCATGCTGAGTTGCTTAGGGCCTGGCTAATTTGCTGAGACTGGCTTTAAACTTGTGATCCTCCTCCTGCCTCAGCCTCTGGTACCATTGGAATTACAGGTATGCACTTGGCCGTCCACTGATAACTTTTTAAATGTATAATTTTTTGCCTATAAAGTACACGCATACAAATAGATATTTGTTTCAGTTTACCAAAAGATTCACATATGGTTAAAAAGTAAATGCCTAATTTTAATTTTTTAAAATAAAACCAAATATATTTGGTTTTCGTGCTACAAGTTTATGGCATAATTATATTTCTTAACATTCTTTTCATATTTTTATCTACCTTTTTGTTACATGAACATAAGCATTCAATTTTTAATTCTTATATTGGATATTCTACAAATGTAAAATATAATTTAACACTTAAAAATAAGCACTTAGATGGCATGCTTTTTTTTATTTGAACTGTTTCTAATTATGGGAGTCAACTTTGTGATGAATTTATGACTAATAAATAAATGACAAGTCATTTAATTTCATGTTTGGCCCTTAATTTGGAAACATTTTTTTCAGTGAATGGAGCAATGAACTAAGAAAAAGTTTTTGTACCTGTTTTTGCTGTAAATTCTATGTCATAAAATATGTATTTCAATTTACAAATGTGTGAAATTGTAGTATGATTAATAACTGAAGCAATTATTCAACAGATATCGCCAGTGTCAAGCTCTGCTGAAGATATGAATATGATGTTATGTTGAAAGAATGCATGTGTTAAAACTAACTTAGGTATGAATGATAGAAACATAACTTCAACATGATTAATTAAAGCAAGGGTGTAATAGGTTCTCATAATTAAAAAGTCCACATTTCAAATATGGTTGATTCTATCTACCCAAGGCATGCTGTCAAGAATCTGGTTTGGGATTTCAAAGAAGGTGGTATTTGGGGATGGATTCTTGAATGGCGATAAAAAATAAAAGCACACAAAAGTAATACAGAAACCAGGATGGGACCAGCCCTATGAGTTTAAAAGGAAGCTACATTTCATAAAATATTTTCTATTTTTGGATATTCTCCTTATTATCCACATTTATAATCCTATTAACTCAGTAAAGCTTGAGTTAAAGGTTCCAGACTGGTCTCACTTGTGCCTTGTGCCATGGAGAGTTATAAACATTGGATTATCTGCATGTGAGAATTATGAGCAGGATTTCCCTAAGGCCACTATCTAGACCATATATCTGTAAAGGGAAGAATAATATCAAGAGAAAATGGTTTGGGATTTGCATATTAGGCCATTAACCCTTTCTACTTGGACATTCTTTTGGTATCATTCATAGATAACACTGATTTTATTTAGGTTTGTTTGTTTGTTTGTTTGTTTGTTTGTTTTTTATTTTAACAGGGCTGTTTGATTTTTTCCCCCCTTGGAGAATAATGCTGAAACCTTGCTCACTCTAAATTACCTTTGAATATGAATGTAGTGAATACAAATTATTGAATACAAATTAACAGTATGAATTAGTCAGAATTTCATTTGAAAGATAAAAAAACTGGTCTGAAGTGTCATGTGGGTCATAAAATAATAAATAGGTGAGGCCTAAGAAGAGCTCTTGCACTGACTTTAGATTTTATGCTCTTTCCACTATAACACATAATAATCATTTTTGGGAACAGTAAACATACTTACAGTCCACTGGCAATTACAGAGTATTATACTCAGATATAGAGGCCCCAGAAGCATAGAGGGGTTCTTACATCCTTATTTTACTGTCATTTGAGGTCTATTTTCATACCTTAAAAAATTCCATCATTGCTAGCAGAAATTGTTCACAAGAGACCTAATTCACCCTCCATCATTTTGAAATAGAGTAGTGTATAATTTGAAGTCCATTTCAAAAATTGGGATGACTAGAGTGGGGTGGCAAAGCAGGAAAAAGCATCATGGTCAAAAGTATTAATATGCTTCTTAAAGGCAAAAAGAGAAATTCAGTGAACTAAATCTCTTTCCCAATTACTACCACTGATATTCACACCTAGTGTAGCTGTGTATAAGCAATCCTTGTGAAGCTTCTCTTATTCTCTTCATAGGAAATAGATTTTATACTTCTTCAAGTAATAGCATTACTCCCTTTCCTGTCAATCCTTTTAGGTTTAACTCCAGGGGAAAGTAAAATCGTGATATTTACAATGCTGAATCCCCTGGCTCAGATGCACCATGGGCATTCTATCTTCTCTTTTTGGAAATCAGGAGTTAAATGGTAACTTTCAGGAACATAGCATATTTTCCCTCTCATCTCTATCTAAGGTATATAATCTGAAATAAAAAGGCAGAGAAAGAGTGTTTCAAGGTAATTTATCATTTCAAAAGAGTCTCTAAAACCAAAAGGATAGTCCCCCTGGGATAAGGTCCAGCTCTCTCAGGAATTTTCTGAAGGTAACTTTGCCTCAGAGCCCTCCAGTTGCAGTGAATCTGAGAATAAGAGAAGCTCTTTAATGAATGTTCTGTGAGAAACCAGAACACCTGGACACAATGAGGTAAAAGATCCAAACACATCCTCCTTTCATTTTGGTCTCCGGAGATTTGCCACCTCACAGAAGCCACAAAGTCATCCTCCTTCCATGCCTGGCTCACAGGGGAGTTCATCCCAGATGCAATCTGAAAGTGGCATCTGCACAGGACTGCCCATGGCCCCACCTACCTAGTCCAGCTGGGAGTATACCTCAGTCATCCTAGCCTCCATTGAGAATTAGAGGACATATTGCCAGAGACTTAGCCTTTTCTTCCTTTTCTTTAAGGATGGTGACTAGTCCCACCAAGTCCATCCTCTTGTCCTCACTCCAAATTTCAACAATCATTTTAATTAACATACTCCTTCTTTTGAAACAATACAGAATAAATTCAGATTCTCTCATTTATCCTTAACCTTCACACAGAGTAAAAAATACATTTTAAATTCTCAAATGAAAAACTTCATATTTCATAAAATACAACATTCCAAAATAATTTATAGCTATTTCTACTGACTCAATTAAATGAACATTCACTGTTTTCCTTTTTTGTTCAAAATGTAATTTTATATTTCAGGGACTGTAGTCCATGTCTAAAAGGTTGATAAGTGGAGGGAAACTAGGAAAGGATTCATTGATGGCATGGTGTCAGAGACATTCATCAAATTATATGGAAAACAAATACAAATATAGGTAGAAGGAAAAATGAAAGAAGAAGAAAAGGTATGGGGCCTATTAGAGGAATGACAACTAGTGCAGGTGGCTGCAGGGTAGCTTTTAATAAAATAATGCATGTATTCCTGGAATTCAGCAGAAGTTTCTGTATAATAAGACACACCTCAGCTTCTATGAATGTTCTGCAAATACAAATGGAGGTAACATATCTTGAGTCCAAAAGGGAAAGGACAATAACTTACACATGTTATTTGTGTCCTTGACATAAAGCATCATCACTCATGCTTATTTATACAGTTTCCATTAGAGTCTGATTTCTCTTCAGATCATATAACTCTTTTGCCTTTTATTATTTATATTGGTTCTAGTACAGTAATTAGTAAAAAAAAAAATACTCCAATTTTTATACATTTTCTTTTACAGTGCTCTGAATTTCTTCAGACTAAGGTGAATCCTTCATAGACAAAGCTATGGGATGTTTTCAAGTCCCTAAGGTCTTTTTAAAATAAACTACCACCATAGTATTTTTCTTTAAATCTTACATGCACTGCATATACAACATGAGGACTAAGGAGACTATGTGGCAGGGGGCATCTTTTTGGAATACACAATGGAAGAAAGTCTATCCAAATCCCTTTTCCATTAGAGGAAGGAGGGTGAGAATGCAGGTGGAGACATTCAAGAGAATCATGTAAAGAGTAGGAGTGACAGCAATAAAGGGTATGTGAATGGTTTTTTCCTCAAATAGACACTGACTGCAGCAGCACAACCTACAAAGCAGGGCAACAAAGGTGATGCAGAATAGTAACCTGGATTCTCTGCATTCTTTAAGACAGGAATTCCTAAGGTAGAACAAACACTAGATAAGTTGCTGGGTTTTAAGACATACCAAGTTTGCCTGGTCCCACCCATCTCTAAGGTAATGGGTATAAGTAACAAGAAGCTCCAGAATCAACATCTGGCAGTGTGAGCTAAAGGTAGGGAGAAGAGGAGCAGATTGACGTGGTCAAGCCAAAGCTATGTGGAAGTTCTTGGGTCCTAAAATGATACCATAAAGGCATCCACAAGAAGAATAATCATACAATTTATTGTCCAAAATATGACAAATAGTAAACCAGGAGGAATGCTGGAACAATAGATAAAATCATAGATTACTGCAATTAACCAGGACATACATCCACAACATAAAGGAAACACAGCATTTTAATGCCTGTCACATAAAGGAGGTGGTAACTATGAATAAGAAGAGATTAAACTTCATCTGGTTATGTAGATGTGCATCAGTTAAAAGAAGGAAGCAGATTTGTCAAGAGTGGACCTTCTCTCCATTCTAATGTGCCTTGAATCACAAGTTTAACCCATACTGAGGGAGGGGAATAAGTTACAAGATTGCCAGGCTACTCAATAAAAATATTACATTTTAAAACTTACCTGGACTTATTGATTCATGGACTAAAGTGACCTAATATTTATGATATTTACATCAAAGTGGAAATGTAATTCGGTAAAGTTGAAATCAGCCAAAGGGAGAAATAAATACAGTTTATTCCAAATAATATAAATCCCAATTAGTCAAGCTCTTCCAACTTACTATTCACAAGTGGTGTAAAGAGTGAAAAATGAGTTGAAGAGAGAAATAAAGTGGGCTTTTTGAGATGAACTAAGGCTCAGTTGCAGCTGGTAATAAAAATACATAGTAAAATAAATTTGAATTACCAAAGTATTTCTCTTAATGGTCAGAAAAGAAATAAATTGCCACAAATTAAACTATTTGATATGCATTTATGTATTTTATAAAAATAAGTAATAAAATGTAATGTATATAAAATAATTTTAAAATTACTTTTCTCTTGAAATTCTGTAACTTTTTTAGGTTGTTTTTTTTTTTACAATATGATTTTCATCTAGTTGTGCTATGGTTAATTTTGTGAATGTGCTATAAGATATTTAACTAATTATTTCTCATATATGAATGCTATTTTCAGTTTTCCTTATTATATATAATGAAACTGTGAATATACATGTTGATGTATTTTCCAATGTTTATGCCCGGAACTGTAGTTGCTTTGTGAAAAGGTATTTATACTTTTAAAAGTTTGAGCATAATTAGAAATATAAAAAATGCCCTATATCTTATAATTCTCAATGATCTATTTACATAACGATAAAAAATTATTGTATGTAGAAATAAGAGTGAACAGAAACCCCTCCATCTAAATTTTAATCAGCTTCTAATTTTGAAGAATTGGAATGTTTCAGAATGCAGCCATTGAAGAATTTTTCTTGCTTTATCATGCAAAATCTTGCATCAAATATTAAAAAAAAATTGTGAATTTGCTTTTGGCACATCTCTCTCTCATGCATTGTAATAAAAAACTCAAGAAAATTTTGATGGACTTGGAAAATTTTGCTTTCTGATTGGAAGAGTAGCAATATAATTACTGTAATCAACAAAACTCATATTTAACTACTTTAGCTAAAAATTTTTCAGAGACCATTTAACTCTTTTGATAATTCTGTCAATTGGCAAGAGTCTTGAATTTTGAGTTCTGAGTGTTTAATTTTATAAATAATCTACATTATTTTTTCATTATAGATGCAACCATGCTCATTTTTTCATGGACCACATTTTACAGAATAACTTATCAAAGGAAGTTCTGTGAATCACCTTCAAATTAGTTTTGCTAGAGATTCCCTAATACCATATTGTGTGTGTGATTGTGTGTGTATGTGTATTTGATGTACTTCATATTTTGCTCTTCATATGGAAAAGGAAATCAGTAATATTAAGTTACAAAATGAAAAAACTAATCTTATCTTCATTTTATGAAACAAATTACTGTAAAAAAAACTAAAACTGATGGAAACAAAAAATAATGTTTTAAGTGGTGAGCAGTGAGAGGAGAATTTTGCATGATATTTTATTTTCATGTATATTTATGTTAATATCCAAACCAATAAAAATCACAGAAAGCCTAAAGAGAGTTAAAAACAAAAGTAATGACCAGAAGTCATAGTCACAACAACCAAGTGATAGATTCCCATATTCCTAAATCAATGAATCATCAAATATGTACAATAGAAAGAAAAAAGTTAAGTGACTCTGTTAGACATTTAAGCAATGAATACTTGAATCATTTGTTTTTCTTTATGGAATTATGATTTTAAATCATAAGTAGTAAGAATTTTGGATCCTTATTTGCTCATGTTATTATAATACCTACCCAAGTGTGCATACAGAATTATTAAAATTTTGAATAAAATAATTCACAAGTAAATTAATTTCAAATTTTTTTAATTTAATGACATTTAAACTCTACTTTCTGGATTGGCAAAACTCAAGAGTGATAACATACAGGAATTTAGATACAAGTTTTCAAGAAATGTGAAGAAAGGTGTACTTTTATTAATTGTTCAGGAAATGCAATAAGGCTTAAAGCAAAAATCAGCCAATGTTTATAAAACACAATGACTAAAACTCATGTATGTATGGATTTTCATAGTTTTGTGTGGATGGAAAATGTAAAATGAGACACAATTTTTGGAAAGGATTCACCAAGCTCACTTTGCTCCATCAGAACAAACCTGATACACAATTTCTTTCCAGAAACTCAAAGAGAAAGCTGGGAAGTAATCTTTTTGTCCTTTATAACATTGATTTTTACCTTAATCTTTTTAATGTGCTTCTGTTCTCCAAGACTTTACCCAGAATGGAGAAGAAAGTATAAGAAATATATGACCATCTGCTTTCTCTTCTTTTTCTTCCAGCTTGTCTATGATCAAGTCCTACAGTCATACCTAGGATATTTTTTTTTTTTTTCCTCTCTGAAGTGTGACTATTTTGTTATGTTTCTGAAATATTATTTCAATGTCAAAGCTGAATTTTAACATTTTTCTTTGTATTACAGGTTCAATAGTCCTTATCCAAAGTGGTTAAAACCAGAAGCATTTAGTATTTCATTTTTATATTTGTGAATATCTGCATATACATAAATGAAATATATGGGAATGGGACCCAAGTTTTAAAATGAAATTCATTTATTTTATTTATTATTATTATTATTATTATTAGTGGTGGTGGTAGTAGTAGCAGCAGTAGTATTTTGGCACTGGCAGTTGAATCCAGGGAACTTTACTGCTGAGCTACATCCCCGTCCCTTTTCATTTTTTTATTTTGAGACAGGGTCTCACTAAGTTACTTAGTGCCTCACTAAATTTCCAAGGCTGGCTTTGAATTTGCAATCTTACTGCCTCAGCCTCCCAAGTCTGGTATTACAGGTATGTGTCACCACAACAGCTGTTCGTTTATGTTTTTTAAAAGATATTTTGAATATTTAAAATGAAATTTTGAGCAACATGACAAAATGCTCAATTGATCACTTTACACAATAAAATATGCAATATATGTGTTTTTCAAGCAAACACTGATGTACTCTAATAACAGATGCAAAAGCATAACAGTTATGAGCAGACAAACCATCTCCATAAAGAAATAGGTCAAGCCAGGTATGGTGGAGCACACCTGTGATCTCAGATACTTAGGAGGCTAGGCAGGAGGATAACAAGTTTGAGGCAGATTCAGCAACTTGGAAATCCTGTCTCAAAATAAAGCATAAAAAGAGCTGGGAATGATGCTCAGTGGTAGAGCACCCCTGGGTTCAAGCCCCAATACCAGAGACGATAAAGAAAAAAGACAAAAAAGGTCAAAAAGTGATAAATACAAATCACCGCGAGAAGTAATGTTTTACACCTAGCTTAGTAAATGCCATCATATAAATTCAGTGAAAGAAAACCTAAGTCTTTTGAGGAAACATCAAAAACCATGATGGGTCAGCATCACGCATACAGTTGCTCAAAGACTGAAGATTAAGAATTTTTTATCTTTCACAAAGGCAGATATAGAATAAGGTCATTTCTTAATTTACAAAAGAATTTTCAAATTTTTTAATGTACAGTCACAATGCTTTCACACTAAGTCAACATTGTGATAATGTACTTTTGCAGAATCAAATTTGCACAGAAAGCATAGAACAAATTATAATTCCTCTAGAAGTATTTACACTATTTATAACTCCAGTATGGAAAGTGATATGAAGATAAAATACATAACAGCAAATTATACAAAATAATGCTGACAAAAATTGTGGTTAAAAACCTGAAAATTCAACATAAAAAAAGGTATTACAGGGATAGATTTTGGGCAATTGCACAGTGGTAGTCCGTAAGTGCTGACCAACTTTCAAGATCACTAACAATATTTTGAAGCCTTGCATTGAGATAAATAGCTGTTTTTTCTTAAGGCATGCTCTCCTTGAAGAACACATCCACACTCACTTTCTAGTGGTGCTGCTCTTTTTGAAATTCTTCTATGATTTAATGTAGAACAACATAAACATTCCCCATTAAAATTTCCCATCTTCTGCATCATGCTTATATGTTGTTTTGGGTACGTAGAAATCCATTTTGCATGATTTCATATATAGATCACAAGTTTGGCATAAAAATACTAATCAAACAGCAACATCATTACATATCCCCCCCCCCCCCACAGCTGCTCTACCTCTGAGCTACATCCCCAGCCTTTTTCAATGTTTTAATTTGAGACAGGGCCTCACTAAGTTGCAGGGGCTGGCCTTGAACTTGTTATCCTCTTGCCTCAGTCTCTGGAGTAGCTGGGCTTATAGGCATGCACCACTGCACCCATCCATCATTGCATTATCTTCTTATCCCAGTGTGCACATAATTATTTTCAAATCAGTGAATTTGTTGGCCTCTTCAGGGAAATATGACGTCAATCCAGTAAAAACTCCTGGATGTTTTCATCCTTGCCATATTTCATGACCAACACACTCATTTGAATATTCTGACATATGCATTGAGCTGAATTGGAAAAACAAATTTTATTGGTAACACCTTGAAATTTTCTTTTAGAAGCCTTGTTCACACCTAATTCCAAATCTGTCATTATTAGAATTCAAATGAAACCCATTTTATTTGGCAAAGTCCACCAAATCTTCAAATAAGTCTTTTAAAAAACACTTCACTTTTTCCCAGTCCTTAATATATAAAGGAGCCAATAAGTTCTTGATTTTTCAGATTTAACAGGAACATGAATTGTATGTAGTTGATTAAAAAAAAATTAAAAACAGTGGGACAGTTTTGAAACATTATCCAAAGTGAGACATATGGTTTTTATTTTGTTTGTTTGTTTGTTTTTGTTGTTGAATGTGTCTATCTTCTTCAATGGTCAAATACCTAACAAAGAAGAGTTCACATTTTAATGTGTTTTGTGACACTGGAGGAACCTGTCTTCAAGTGTCTTCGGTTCAGAAGGTGCCTGAGCTTATCAAATTCTTTTCATTCTTTGACAAAGGGCAGCTTTTGAAAGTAAGTATGGTGCTATGTGTAGAGGGACAGAAGCAGCACACAACTGAATAATTTGGCAAGGTGAATTTCTGATATTTTCACCTGCATTTTCATTCCTGCTGTGATCTTTGAGGCACACACTGCACATTTATTTGGTGAGTGGTTTTGGTCTACAAACTTTTTAAATACATGCTGTCCATTTGAAATTCTAGTTACTACTTGGTCATTACAATTAAGCAATTTTCTGTTTTCACAGCACCAATAACAATTGGCTTATACTTTTTTATTTTTCACCATTAAGTAGACTATTACATTTAAATTATCACAGCCTTTTTGGGAAAGGAACAATTTCACAGATTTATTCCTTGTTTTGTAAGGAATCCAGTAATAGAGAGCAATCTTTGGCTTCCATAATACCAAGTCTGTATTGGCCATGATCCTCCATTAAGACATAGATATGTACATAGGTGAGTGAAAGAGTTATTGGAGGAATTAGCTTACACAATTATGGTACCTAAGAAGTTTCAGGACAAGCTGTAATGCCAGTAGCTGGCGTAGTCCAAGCTCAAAGGACTCAGATTCAGGCAGACCAATGGTTTTGCTCTTAGTACAAGACCAGAAGCCTGATGACCCAGGGACCACTGATGTTAAGTTCTGGAGTCCACAGGCCAGGTGTTCTGGTATCTAAAACAGCAGAATAAAACTCTGTCCTCGCTTTCAGAAAAAGATAGATTCACCTTCTGTTTTGTTCTCTAGAGGTCCCCCAGCCTACTGGATGATGTTGCCTATCCTCATAGAAGGGAATCTTCCCCACCTACTCAGACTCAGCTGGCCTCAGACTTTAATCTCTTGTGCAAACATCCTCAGAAACAATTCCTAATAACACTTAACCAAGTTTCTTATTATTAATTCACCCTAACACAGTCCCATTATCATTCCACTTTCTACTCGTCTTATATAGCTTTTTTAACTTTCAGGATTGTGATTTGATTTCCAGAATTTTAGACTTTAGGGATTTTGGTCTTTATGGATTTCAACAATAAGGATCACAGCATTTGGGATTCTGACTTTTAGAATTATGACTGGCACCACCCATTTAGTGCTTTCTCACAATCAATTTAGTCCTTTATATCATGTGACTTCTCAAAGGTACATGGTATGGCAGTTTTCGTAATTTATTTTCACATGGTTAATATCCTCTACTGCAAGACTTAAGAATTTCATTAAAAACTTGGTGGAAACACACGAATATTAAAAGTATCAACAAGTTCAACAAGGAAAATACTATTTCCAATTTCAATATCAAGCACTGAAACATCTAGTGCAATTTTTTGTGTTTCTGCATCCACCTTAGTAGTCAATTTATATTCTCTTTCCCAAACCAGATTTCTCTATCTCCACATTCTGAGAAAGTTTTTGGTTCTCTCATAGTATCCCAACGCTTAGGGCTCTAAGGGCACAGAGGCATACTTCGAAGAACAGCTATATTAGGACCAGGCAGCAGTCAAAAGCCCCGCTGAGCACCTCGCTCAGGGACCTAATTGGCTTCTGGGGCCACCATAGAGACGCAGCACGAGCAGAGTGGACTCTGGCCTGGCGCCTCTAGGCTGCGGGAGGCAGCCCTCTCTACTGCTTTGGACCTTGCTTGTATGTGTGTGTGTGTGTGTGTGTGTGGGGGGGGGGGTGGGTGTTGTGGGTGCGGGGGGGGGGGCACTTTTATTTGTGGTGTTTTGTTTTGTTTTGTTTTGTTTTTTATGTGTGTGTGTGTACCTTGCACACAAACCCTGGAGGTAATATTATACAATCCTTGTTCTGAAGGCAACCCATCATATCAACTCATGTGTCAGTGCTGAAAATGTTTAAAGTTTGTGTCATTTTGAATTTCTAGTTTTTTTTAAATTAGGGATGCTTATCCTGTTATACTGTAAAGGTTATATTTCCCTTAGCATCAGGAGATGGATGACTTAGCTTGCCTAAATACAAGGTCAGATGCATAAAATATGAAAGAAATAAAGCACATTATTATAAATAAAATAATATTAACCTTGTGAAATATAAAAGAACCAAAAGTGTGGTTATTCCGTACATCCCATGGATTTTGCAATATGTTCAGACTTTGAAGTCTGTGATAACCAACACTTTAAGGAATACTGACATGTTGGGAAATTTTACAAACACTATCCCTCGGTTTTACAAAAGCCAGTGAAAAGTATCCTTCACATTGGACTAGATTTAACCCGAACTTAAAGATTATTTGTTGAAGTTCCCCACAAGTGTTATTTCTGGTAAAGTTAGAATAGATTATCATTTTTCATTTTTTGGTTCACAGTTATTTGGCTTTAGACAAGTTACTTAAACTTTTTAGGACTTAGTCTCATTTGTAATATTGGCAAAATCAAAGTAATTCAAGTTTTTAAGGTAACAATTATTCTTATTACACATAATTAGTAATTTAAGTTTTAAGACAGTAATTGAATTATTTATAGTTGCTCTTGACGCATAGTAAGCATGCAGAAACTTTAATTATCATCACCACCTCTATCATGATCATCTATAAAGAGACACATTAATGTAGGGCATGACACTTCGGCTGGACAAATAATGAGAACTGAGAGATTTGCAAAACTATCTAGGGCAACTGAATATGGCTCCTATGACAATCACAAATAGAAAGTAAGTAGCTTAGTAAGGGACACAGACTGTGAAAGGAAAGGAATGATCATCGAAGTTCCAAAGACTCTTCCCCATTGTATCATCGAGCTCTTGGGTTGGTCTTTTTCTTTATATTGTTACTGCTGCCACCAACACATATCGGAACCATAATGTATGTTCCCTATCTAAATCAGATATCTAAAGTTTCTGATAAGACGCTTGCTTCCCTTAAGAAGGAAAGCAAATGATTTATTTTAATAAAACATTTGTATAATTTTAAATCATACATGTTTTTTCCAATATTAGAAAAACAAAAAAAAAAAAAAAACATGCACCTATAATTCCAGAATCACTATGCACATTTCTATATAATTATTATATTTTCTTTAACATGGGTATTTTTCTTACAAAAGCAAAACCCATTGTTACTTTCTTTCTAGTACATTAATTTTCAAACATTTAAAAGCACATGAGTCTTGGGGCTGGGGTTGCAGCTCAGTGGTAGAGTGCTTGCCTAGCATGCGTGAGGTACTCGGGTTTGATTCTCAGCACCACACAAAAATAAATAAAAAATAAAAGTCCACTGACAAATAAAAAATTAAAAAAAGTACTTGAGCCTTTGTGAGTCCCCATTCACTTCCACAATCATCAACCCATTCCCACTTTATCTAATATTCTACATATTCATGTCTTATTTTATTTATCACTACTACTAATGATATGACAAACATATTGAGTATTTTAAAGCAAATCTATCATCCCATCTTACTTATTATCACTATAATATCCACTTTTAGCTAATAAGCACTTTCTAAATAACCACCAGCTCTTATCTCATCTAAAAAAATTGTTCCAAACTGAATGGGGAAAAACTGAATGCATTTCCTCTAAAGTCAGAAACAAGACAAGGATGTCCACTTTCACCACTCCTGTTCAAAGTAGTTCTCAAACTTGAGCCAGAGCATTTAGACAAGAAAAGGAATTAAAGGGGATACAAATAGAAAAGGAAGATGTCAAATTTTCCCTGTTTGCAGATGATAAGATCCTATACAGGGAGATCCTCAAAGCTTCACTAGTAGACTTCTAGAAGTGATAAGTGATAAATAAATTCAGCAAAGTAGCAGGATACACAATTAACATACAAAAATCAAAAAAGTTTTTATACACTAATAACATGTCATCTGAGAAAGAAACCAGAAAAAAATGTCATTCACAAGAACTTAAAAAAAAAAAAAAAAAAAAAAAAACCTTAGGAGTAAATCAAGCCAAAAGTATGAAATAACCCTACAAGAAAAATTACAGAACCCTGAAAAAGAAATTGAAGAGAACACCAGAGGATGGAAAGACCTCCCGTTTTACACATAGGCAGAATTAATGACATTAAAATGACCATATTACCAAAAGATATCTAGAGATTCAATGCAATTCCTGTCTAAATACCACTGAAATTCTTCTCAAAACTAAAAAAAAATCCTAAAATTTATATAGAAGAACAAAATCCCCAGAATAGTCAAAGAAATTATGAGCAAAAGGAGTAAAGTTGGAGGCATCACAATACCTGACTGAAAATTATATTACAGAGCAATAGTAACAAAAACAGCATGGTACTGGCACAAAAACAGATATAGCCCAATGGTACAAAATAGAAGACACAGAGACAGACCCACATAGATACATCTGATCCTCCAAGAAATCGCCAAGAATATACATTGAAGAAAGGAGCCTTTTAAACAAATGATGGTAGGAAAACTGGATATCTGTATGTAGAAAAATGAAACTGATCCCTACATATGCATAAAAGTCACCTCAAAATGCATCAGAGACCTAGGAGTAAGACAAACTGTTAAAAAGAAACCATAGGAGAAACTATCCAACATATAGGAATGGCAGTAACTTTCTCTATAGGACTCCTATAACTCAGGAAATAATACCACAAATTAATAAATGGGATGGTATCAAATTGCATAGCAAAAGAAACAATTAATAGTGCAAAAAGAACTTAAGAATGGGAGAAAATCTTTGCCAACTACTTTTCTGATGGAGAATTAATATCTCGGATATGTAAGGAACTCAAAAACCTCAACACCCCCAAAATAAATAACTCATTCAAAAAAT
Organism: Tamias sibiricus; assembly: GCA_025594165.1. Taxonomy (NCBI): domain Eukaryota; kingdom Metazoa; phylum Chordata; class Mammalia; order Rodentia; family Sciuridae; genus Tamias; species Tamias sibiricus. Next base: position 78,844,707 of record CM046668.1, read on the forward strand.
GGGTAAATGAACAAAACTGACACATTTCAAAAGAAAAAATACAAGGGCCAATAACAATGTGCAAAAATGTTCAACTTCTCTAGCCATCAGGAAAACACAAATCAAAACTATACTAAGATTGTGTCTCACTCTAGTTAGGATGGCAATCATCAGAACACAAATAAAATAAATGATGGTGAGAATGTTGGGAAAAAGGAATAGTAAGGGATTGCACTGTAGCTCAGTGGTCGAGTGCTTGCCTTGTAAGTGTGAGGCTCTGGGTTCAATCCTCAGCACCACATATATAGTAAATAAATAAATAAAGATATTGTGTCCATCTACAACTAAAAAAAGTTTAGAAAAAGGAATAGTAATACACTGTTAGTTGAAATGTAAATTGGCATGACCCCTATAAAAATTATTATAGAAAAAGGAATAGTAATACATGGTTAGTGGAAGTATAAATTGGCACAAAGACTATCAAAATCAGTATAGAAAACAAGGAACAGTAATACATTGTTAGTGGAAATGTAAATTGACACAAAAGAATACAATAGTCAATTATAAGCATTCTATAAGTATATACTGAAGTCTTCAAGCAGTTTAACTTTAATAAGTATTGAGTTAAGCAAAATAAGCCAGATTTAGAAAGTCAAGAGTCATATGTTTTATCTCATATGTGGAATTTACAAAGGAAACAGGAAAAATAGGTTATTTCATGATAATAGTAGGGAGAACAGTAGGGTAGAGGGGAGGTAGAAGGGGGGAAGACAAGAGGAAGTATGGGGATTGATATTGATTAAATTATGTGCATATATAAATATATCAATGAAACTTACTCTTCTGTATAATTATTATGCACCAATAAAAATATCATTTTGTTCTATAATGGCTATGTATTCTTTTGTATATAACATTGATTTACTGAAGAAGTGACCATTTGTTAAGTAGAATTGACTGTTTTTGAATATATGAATTCATTATGGATATGTTTTTGCATCAACAAACATAAATATTATCACTTTATGGCTTCATTGTGTGTTATTTTATTTTCCAATGAATCTCTTTAAAATATTGAAATCCTAAGAGACCATGAAAGAAAATAAACACAAGGAAGAGTAAAATAATTCAGCTACAACATACATATATCTTATCTTCCTGTGGTTATCTTTTCCCAACACCTCTAGTCCATGTTATATTCTAATCTGCTTTTAAAATAATAAATTTGAAAGAGTACAAGGAAGAAAGAAGATGGGGGGATAGGAGCTGCAAAGAAAGGCAGTTTTTTATCTTGGAATTTTGACCTAGACTGAATTACAGGATCCTAACACTTGGGTTTTGTTTCTACACGGAAAGTACCACTTTAAAGCCACCATTCAGAAATTCTCTACTAATCACTTTGACATCTATATGAGTAAAACAAAGAATTTATTTCTATATGCATACTCAGAAGTACTATGGTACTCAAACTGAAGAGGCACATTAGGAATTATTTCACTCTTCAGGTAAGATTCTAAATTCTTAAATAAGCATATGCCTCTATAAATATTTCAGTTGTTTTATTAAAAATATAAACAGTTGTGATTGTATTAAAAATATCAACAGAAGTTGTAAAACTTGACAAAGCCTGTGATTGCCATCCAAATGAACAAATACCATCCAGTATGGTAACAGATTGTCAGTACTGACCACAGCATAATATACTTTGATCCTACCACTTTCATAAGATAATCATATAAATGCAAAAATAGTATCCTTTGGACTGGGGTTGTGGCTCAGCAATAGAGTGCTCACCTAGTGTGTGTGAGGCATTGGTTCAATCCTCAGCACCACACAAAAAAATAAATAAATAAAATAAAGGTATTGTGTCCAACTACAACTAATTTTTTTTAAAAAATAGTATACTTATTTGTACATATGAAAACTTCAAATGTATAATCTCAATATTACTTCTTCTAGTTCACATAACTAACTAGATCTAGAACACTGCTTTCTTGAAAGTATTGAGTACATAATCCCTTGCACCATGGCATTTTAATAGGTGTATTTACAATGATAAGAATTATTTTATGGACCAATTTGAAAAGTCAAGCAAAAATCTTTGTCCATTTATAATGGGAGGTAGGTATTTTGGATTAGGTGATCTTTTACGTTTTATTCAGCCCTAGGGCTCTATGATTGATTAATTCATTGAAAGGATGCTTATTAAGATGCTTGAAGACTTTAGTATATACTTATAGAATGCTTATAGTTGAGTATTGTGTTCTTTTGCCAATCACTTTTGGATATATATTTTTTGCTAATTATTTATGGCAATAATTGCCCTATTGAATCCAAGATATACAAAATGTATGAAAACATCCTTGATCCCATTGCTCTGGCCAAGGTGCTGAAGTCAACTTCTGAAATTGAATTCCAATTATCAAGCAGCATAAGAAAGTTCTGATTGCTTTTCATTGTACTTCTAATCACATCCCAATGAAGTATGTATCAAAGTACTAAAAATTATCTCAACATCCCATAGTCCCCAAAAGTAGCAAACTAAAGTCAAAATTACAGCATACAATAAAAATTAAGCTTTATTATAGCCTATTTAAAATGCTACCTACCTGTAAAACAAGTAAATTTAAAGGATATACTTAATAGAAAATAAAGCAACCATATACACATAACACAAATTACAGTATTTTTAGAATATAAATTATAATTACCCTGAGAGTCACATCAGCCAGATGGCAGAGTAAGAAGGCTTAGGCCCCAATCTCTCCCACACCCCCACAATGTTCAACTCATAATTATCCACAGACTAGATTATGCTTTGAAAACACCTAGAAACATGATAAGAATAAATGATTGAAGTATGAATGAGGAAGGTAAAAGAAATAGTCTCACTCTGACCACACTACCCTCTTCTCCTTCCCAAGTTAGCATAGTGCCAGATGGAGGGGATTTCCAAGAAGGCATGGTTCATAGAGGGGGAAAGACAGCCACAAGCAGGCATTTTTTTCTCTAGCTTTATGAAATGCTTCTTGGAAAGCATGCTGTAATCTCACTTCACAGGGGACACTAGGGTAATAGAATGGTGTGACTGCCTAGAATTCAGGTAAAAGCAAACAAAGAAAGTGACTAGCACATGGATTTTGTTCTTGCTATCTAGAATAGTGACAATCAGGAATAACAGGCAATATCACAGAACACTTGCAAAGTTGAGTGGTTACCTTTAAAAGCATGGTGTGAAGCACACACTAGCTTGAACTATTAGACTGCTAGTCTCCCTAGTCAGCCAACCCCAACAACCTCACTCAGCCCCGCTCACCTTTGTTGTCTTCAGAGAAGCAAAGTGAGTGTAATGGCAAGATTTGGAAGGCAAGCTCAACTCACCATAAACCCATTCTGTGTCTCCACTTAGAGAGGAGATTTCCAATTACACATTTCTAAGGAGCATAGCTATCAGTACCACTTGTTTAGAACAATGACTCCACTTAAACTCAGAGTTCAGCCTGCATACCTGTCCAACTGCAGATTCCAAATACGTGGATTACCCAGTCATGGAATGCATTTTGTTACAATCCTGAACAAAATTCATAGCAATGTCTACCTTATAGCTCCACCTGATAATACAGTTTAGCTGAGGTTCTCATTGATCAGGAGAGCCCAGCTGGTAGTTTCATCATACATCAGAGCAAAGGCAATAGCCCAATCAACTAGAGAACTCTCAACAGGCTCTTCCTGCCTGAGTAATCACCAGCTGTCAACACTTAATTGTATGATGTTCTCTTTCTGCCACAGAACACCCATAAAAGCTGGAAAATAGTACTGTGTCCTCAAGTGCACAGATAATGCTAAAACACAAAGATTATAAATAATCAGAGAACCATGATATTTCTCAAAAAGAAACAAAAAATTTCTAATAATGAAACACAAAATTATGTCTATAAAATTACAAAAAATTCAGAGCAATGCTCATAGGCAAGTTCACCAAACTATAAAAACAAATGGATAGAAAATTTAATGTAATTTATAAAATAATACATAAAAGCAAAAACATAGAGGAAAAATAGAAGCAAAAAAAAAAAACACACATAGAAATCCTAGCGATGAAGAATACAATGATTGGCTAAAAATTCAAAATAAAGCTTCAACAGCAAAATCAATCACCAGAAGAAAAAGTTCAGTGAACTGGAGCACAAAGCATTTGAATTATCCAGCCAGTGGAGCAAAATGAAAGAAGAATGAAAGTCTATAGCAATTATGGAAGACTATCAGTTTTGATGTGAGGTGTCCCCCAGAAGTTCACATGTGAAATGGTGTAAGAAGAGGAGAAATGTTTGGGTTGTGAGAGTCTTAACCCAATCGGTCATTTAATCCCCTGATAGGGATTAACTGAGTGGAAACTGAAGTGGTAGGGTGTGGCTGGAGGAGGTGAGAATTGGGGTGTGGCTTTGGGTATATATTTGGTGAGTGGTGTTTCTCTCTGCTTCTTGATCATTATGTGAGCTGCTTCCCTCTGCCACACTCTTCCACCATGATGTTCTGCATCACCTCAAATGAAAGGCGAGTAACTACACCAAGAGACTGAGATACTGCTAAGAGATTTATTGGGAAGCAGCAAGGTGGCTGCCAGAACAGGGAGGAGAGCAGTAGGTAGAGATGGGGGTGGGGGGCAGCAGGGAGCAGGGAGAAGGGGCCTCAGCAGAAAGAGAATGTATGTGCAAGCTTCAGTTTATATCTACTGTTTGGGGTATCCGTCATATGATAATTAGGCCATGAGGGTCTGAAGATACTGGTTCTAAGCAGGTCAGGCACTTATGGTTTTAGGTATGTAGGTTTAGGCAGGTAGGCTTAGGCGGCACATGCAGCTCCGACTGGCCTTGAGGGGAGCTTTGACTGGCCTGGAAGGGAAGCTTTGACGGGCCTTGAGGGGAGCATGGTGGGAGAAGGTAGGGCAGTGGGTATAGGTATAGCACCATCCCTGAGAGGGAACTGAGACTTAAGCTGTTTTCTGAGAAATGGGGACCTACTGATATTCCTAACATAAAGGAATAGAGCCAGCCTTCTATGGACTAAAACCTCTGAAACCATGAGATCTAAAATAAACTTTCTTCCCTAAAATTGTTCAGGTCAGATCCTTTAGTCACAACAATGAGATAGCTGATGAAAACAATCAGGAAATCAAATATTTGTTTAATATGAATTGTAGAGAGAAAAGGGGCAAAAGAGGAACTGGGTGTGGTGGCTGGCACATGCCTGTGATCCCAGCAACTGGCTGAGATGAGGAGGATTGAAAGTTCAAAGCCAGCCTCCCAGATTAGTGAGGCACTTAGCAACTCAGCAAGACCCTGTCTCTACATTAGAAAATATTAAAAATGGCTGGGGACGTGGTTCAGTCAGTGGTGAAGTGCCCCTGGGTTCAATCCCCAGTACAAAAAAAAAAAAAAAAAAAAAAGTGGGGAGGACATATTTTAAAAATAATGGCTGAAAATTTCTCTAGGTCAGGGATAGATGCTAATACATAGGTACAGGAAACAGAGAAACCCATAGTCAAGTTAAACCCAAAGAGAAGTATACCTAGACATATAATACACTATTAAAAATCAAAGACAAGTTATGAAAGCCGTCAGAGAAGAAAAATATTACATGTGAAGAAGAGCCAACATGACATCAATACAGCTCATAACAGTATTCAAAGTGATGAAACACAAAAAAAACAAGATTATTTAATTCATCACCTCTTTCCTGTAGAAATGAGTGAGAGATTAAGATTAACCCAGATAAACAAAAACTATGAAACTTCATCATTACCAGATCAATTTTCCAAGAAATGCTACAAAGCATTGTCCAAGCTGAAAGAAAAGTATACTAGTGAATATCATGAAAACACTTGAAAGCATAACATTTAATGGTAAAAGTAAGTACACAAATTTAATTTAGAATTCTCTAATGCTGTAAACATGATGTGCAATCATTTATATATGTACTATAGACTTAAATGGCAAAATTATTATAAACTATAATAATTATAATAATACATTTCAGGATATGCAATAGAGAAATCTGTGAACTGTACTAAAATTTCAAAATGTAAGAGGAAGTGTGAGGTTAATATATAGTCTTATATTTTTCTCTTATTATTACAAAAATCTTAAGTTGTTATCAGCATAAAATAATGGTTTTTGTAAACCTCATGGTAACCACAAAACAGAACACTTACAAAAGACACACTAAAGATGAAAAACAAGGAATAAAATATACAACTAGAGAAAATCTCTTAACCACAAGGTAAGATAATAAGACAGGAAGAAAGGAATAAAATTATCTACAAAGAAATTAGAAAACATCAAAATAAGTAATAAATCATTACCTATCAATAACAATCCTAAATATAAATGGATTAAGTTATCTAACTAAAAGACAGAGTGGCTGAATGAATTTACAAAAAATAGACTCAACCATATGTTATCTGGAAGACTTACTTCACCCATAAGGATACATGTACTCTGAAAATAAAGGGATGGAAAAAATATTCCATGCAAATGGGAACCACAATAAAGCAGGGACAGTGACACTTATATCAGATAAAATAGATTTTAAATTAAAAGACATAAAATGAGAAAAAGAAGCCCACAGCATCATGGTGAAGAGATTAATTCAGTAAGAATATGTAACAATCACAAATACATGTGCACTAAACATGGGAGCACCTAAGTATACAAAGTAGATATTAATAGATTTAAAGATAGAAATTGACAGCAATCCCATACTAGTAGGGAACTTGAATACCTCACTTACAACAATGGACTGATCATCCAGACAGAAAATCATCAGAAAATATTAATATTGTTAAAATAACTATGCTACGCAAAGTAATCTATGGATTCAACCATGCCTATCAAAATACCTATTACCTTCTTCCGAGAATTAGAAAAAAATCTTAAAATTTGTATAGGCCCACAAAAAAACACAAACAGCCTAAGAAATTTTGAGTAAAAATAACAGAGCACTGGAGACATCATGCTACCTGACCTCAAAATATAATACAAACCTATCATACCGAAAGCATTAGGGTGTTGGTATAAAAACAAACAGATAGGCCAATGGAGTAGAATAGAGGACATAATAAATTCACAAACTTACAGCCAACTGATTTTCAACAAAGGTGCCAAGAGCACACAATTTAAGAAGTCTTTTTCCATAAATGGTGCTAGATATAAACATGCAGAAAAAAAGAAGTTAGATCCCTGTCTCTCACCATAAGCAATTCTTCAGAGTATGATCTGAAATGAAAGCTCTACAGGAAGAAATACAGGGAAAGGCTACAGGATGTTGGTCTGGGTAAGGGTATTTTTTGAATAAGAGCCCATAAGCATAGAAAGCAAAAACAAAAATATGCTAATGTGATTTTCTAACGTAAACGTCTGCATAGCAAAGGAAACAAATGGCAGTGTGAAAAGACAACCTAGAGAATGTAGAAAATATTTGGAAGCTTTGCATCTGACAAGGAGTTATTATTCAGAATATATAAGAAAATGAAACAACTAGATACATCCCAAAACAAGTAATCAAATTAAAGTGAGTGAAAGATCCAAATAGACAATTCTCACTAAAGACACATAAGTAGCTCATATATGTTAATTCATAAATATATTTACATAAAAATAAAATATAAATATATATTTGCATATATTTATACATATGAATTCTTAACATTATTAATCAGGGAAATGTAAATCAACACCACAACAATGTATCACTTTATCTCAATTAAAGTGGCTATTATCAAAAGACACATAGATGTGGTCTGATGTGGCATGGATGTAGGGTAAGGGACACTGTCAATGACAATGTAAGTTACTATATCCCTTATAAAAACCATTATGGAGGTTCCGCTAAAAATTGAAAATAGATCTGCCTTATGATCCAGCAAGCTCACTACTGGGTACATATCCAAAGGAAATGAAACCACTATATCAAAGAGACATCTGCACTCCTGTGTTCTTTGCAGCACTATTAAAAATAGCCAAGTTATTGAATCAACTAAATTGTCCGTCCATGTATGAAGCAATAAAGTAAACATGGCATATATCCACAATGGGATACTGTTCAGTCATAAAAAAAAGAAATCCTGACACTTGCAGCAACATGGATATCCTGGAAATTATTATGTTAAGTGAAATTAAGCAAAGAAAGAGAAATACCATATGATCTAACTTATGTGAAATCTAAAGAAGCAAATGTCATATAAGTGGAGTGTAGAAGAGTGGTTTGCCAGAGGTTAGGATGGGGAGGAATGTCAATATACACTAAGTCAGGCAGGAGGAATAAGTTCTTGTGTTTTGTTACACAATCGCTGGCTATGATTAAAAATATTATATTAAATATTTTGAATTCAATCTATTTCATTTTTTTAATTTATTTTTTATTCTAAGTTGTTATAAATGACAGCAGAATGCATTACATTTCATATTACACATATAGAGCACATTTTTACATATCTCTGGTTGTATGCAAAGTATATTCACACCATTCGTGACTTCATACATGCACTTAGGGTAATGATATCCATCTCATTCTACCATCTCTTTTTTTTTTTCTTCACCCTTTTGCCCTCTCCCTTCCCCTCCCACCCCATTGGCCATTCTAGTGTTCCTCTAATCCTCCTGTATATTGAATATTTCAAAACATCTAGACGAGGGAATTTTGAATGTTCTCATTTCAAATAAATGATAAATGTGTGAGGTGATAGAGGTGCTAAATACCTTTACTGTTACACAATTTATACATGTGTTGAGATTTCAAATGGTACCCCATTAGTACTTACAAGCATCATGGGTCAATTTAAAACTTACTAAACAATTTAGAACGACTCTAATATTAATGTCTTCATTTACAACATTACAATCATTTATGAAAATGTATTGTGATAGATCTTCTCACTATTGTCACTGAATTTAAGAATTGAATATAGGTAAGAGGCAAGGATCCCCTTCTGTGCTGATGTCTTTGCTCTACCTGGAACCCACCTGAAGGAGCCCTAATTAGGAAGGGCTGTTGTAGCTAGCTGGAAGCCATAAGTTCCACCTGATATGTATGTGACGCACCTGTAGGCACCCGCAAACCTGAAGGTATATAACCGGGTGAAAGCGGTCCGAGTTAGGAGAACGGAGAATTCAGTCAGCCGGGCAGTCACTCGGTCGGTCAGAAGAATCAGAGCGGCCAGAACGTAGGCAGAGCGGTTACAGAAGAGAAACCAGATAGAAGACAGAAGAGAAACCAGATAGAAGAAGTAATGACTGGTCAGAGTTAGGCCAAGACTCCTGAGGAAGACAGAAGACAGAAGAAAGAAGAAGGAAGAAAGAAGAAAGAAGAAAGAAGCTCTAAAAGCTAAGCTCTATCTTTCTTTCTCTCTCTCGCTTTAATCTTCTCTCTAAAAAATCTTTCTTTCCCTCTCTAAGCTCTAAGAAAGAAGAAGGAAGAAAGAAGAGAGAAGAAAGAAGCTCTAATCTTTCTCTAAGCTAAGCTCTATCTTTCTTTCTCTCTCTCGCTTTAATCTTTCTCTCTAAAAATCTTTCTTTCCCTCTCTAAGCTCTAAGAAAGTAGAAGTAAAAGTAGTAAAAGCTTTACTCTGCCTCCGAGATTTTTTCCCGGTTTTCGGTACCAGGTAGCTTACACCCACCCATTTTCAATTTCTATCTTTAATATATCTTCCTATTATTTACATGGTGTGCTGTCTAATTGCTTTAAATGCATTTGATACACATCTCTTAAGTGAAACAAATCTGTTCTGTAGCTTGTCATTCATCTATTATGTTGTCAGCATCCACTTGTACCTCATCGTTGAGGGGGAAAAGGAAAAAACAATGAGCACAGTGGATAAGAAAACAACTAACCTGAATAATCCACATGTTATAAAATGATGCATTCCAGAATAGAATAAAAAAAAACAAAGGCATGGAAGTTAAATGTAAACAGGAATTATTTTTATCATGGGAGAGAAAGTTATTAGAAAAAATATGTGGACTAAGAGGATAATATCTGGGCTGTGAAAGAATATTAAAAATTTGAATAATGGAATCTGTAAGAACAGTTGAGAGAAAAGGAAATTGTGAGAGTGAAATTATGCAGGAAAATGTTGAGGGTGCATGAAGAAATGGCAAGTAACCTAGAAAGTTAGGTGATAATCTAGTAGAGAGTGCTTCGTATTCATTCAGAAAAATTTACTGGGTTTAAATTTGTTCTTTATAAAACAGGAATGCATGCCTGCTTTTGAGCAAGAAAATTACATAATTATATTCAGAAAGATAAAGATGGCAATAAAAATGTAGGAGTAATGAGAAGGAAGCAGAATTGAATTTTGTGAATACCCCTGCACTGGAAGCAATAGAGAGCAAAGTTAGAAAGAGCAGCACTGTCTTGTTGACAGCTATTCTAATATACTATAATTACTGTGAAGGAAATAGTTGAATGTTAACTCATTATTTTTTCATAAACTGGAAAAATGTTTATCTATAATGGTAGTAATTTAAAAGTTGTCCATTCATCAAATAAAATATTAATTACTCAATACAGAATGCTCAATATTCTCAGTTTAGAAAATAAGTAAGTCCTCATCTTCAAGGACACACACACATGCAAATAGGTAACTCATATCTTGTAATATAAGGGTCTGGATAAAAACCATATTGAGAGGACTGAGCAATGTGATGTAGAGGAAAGAACACTGCAATAGGAGTCTACAAGTCTGAGTTCTGATATTGGTTGTCATGTACAGTCCATGTGACCTTGTTTACTAAATCAGATTCTTTAGAAAACAGATTCTGATCCAAAGACTTACATGCAGGAGATTTTCACATACCTAAAAAATTGTGGGTAAGTTTGAAAACAGAAAAATTGAATGATGAGAGGGTCAAAATAAGGCCCTCAAGACCCAGTCACCCGGGAAGTTCTGAAATTGAGACAGCTCTTCAGAATTGAGGCAACTGAACAGTCCTTAGACCTTGGCCTTGAAAGTGAGATTAACCTTCAGTGGTGTATCTCCCTTCAGCTGAACTCAATTTCTGGAAAGAAACTCAGCATCCTATAATAGTCACATCAGAGAGAATTAATATCTGAAATTTAGGTTCTGAGTGGTACAAGACTTGAAATAGCTCCAACAATGTCCTCCTTGCACTTCTTAGATCCACTTGCTTCACTAGCAAATTCATCCCATCTTGGGACAGCTCCTACAGTATTCTAGCTGATCTTTGGTCTTTATTCCTTTGTTACAAGAAAAATTTTAATGTGACAAACTATGATTCCCACACTGCAGTTCATCTTGAGCCTGCAACCAATACTCTGTTTATCTCAACCAATACTCAGTTTATCTCTTTTCTATCATCCTTTCCAGATGTGCTTCTGCTAGCACGTCTGCTATGTAGGTAGCTGACATAGTAGTCACCCAGGTAGTGACTGTGATACAGTCTGAGACCCCAGTCACCATGGTCTTTTCAGGCTGCAAGTAATGTCTATTTACCATCTGACTAGGCAAGAGAGTACTAGGAAATATATCAATAGATCAAACAGATGCCAATCATTTTCTCTTTATACCATTGTGTAATAATAGCTCATTCTCCTCCTGGTGCTGAGGATCAACTATTCATGTACATATTTACCATTTTTCTTATCTACTGGTCCCTTGGCATAAGGAACTTACATGACTTTGTGGTAACCATAGCACAAAGTTCTATAGGATTCTTTCTGTGTTTTTGGTGGGAATGGTTCTTCTATGGAACAGGACAACTAGAGCCTTAAGCACAAATTCCCCCAAGTGAGTATTTAGGGTAAGGATAAGTGGGGTCACTCTTATCTCCCATCTATTATCTGGGAATAGAATATTCTATCATATGGGGGGCTACTACCATAAAATAATCATTGATTTAAGGTGCAACTACATCCTGGAGAATAGCATGATACCCTTGTGGACTAGCATCTCCATGTTGGTGCTTAATATGCATATTCTCTAAAGTTGTCATATTCCTGGTGGGAGGATGTGGGATGATGGGTCATGATGCCCATTTTTATACCTTTTGTGGGGAATTTTCCTTCTTCTGAGGTGTTTTACAGATTTTTAGGTGATGAAATGCTATCAACTCTTAGGTCAAGGCCTATACCTTAAATAAATATCTATCTCAGTCAAAACTAATGATTTCCCCCTTCTGTAACCTTTAGTATTTGGAGAACAGGTACTGGGGGTTGAATCCAGGGCACTGTACCACTGAGCTACATCACCAATCCTTTTTAAATTTTTGAGACAGGGTCTCACTGTGTTGCTCACTGTGTTTAATTGGCCTTAAACTTGCAATTCTCCTACCTAAGCCTCCCAATTCACTGGGATTACAGATGCGTGCCATAGTGCCTTGCTCAATGTAACCTCTTGAAACAAAACAACTGATTGCTGTCCTGATTTTTCTCCTTGAAGGATGGGGTAGAGGTTCTCTGTGGATATTAAGCAACCTCCAAAATTTTGGGTAGTTGAAGCCCATGTTGGTGGGTCTATGCAAATATAATTTCCATTTCCATCATTAAAGCTACTCCATATTTTAGTCCACTGTGGTCCACTGCACTGCCATATTCTCCAATGGTAGATTCCTCTGCTGGATGTTAACTCGGAATAAGAAGAACTTCACAGTTCATGTCTACTCCCACAGGAAATTTTTGATGTATCATCTTGCAGAAGTGAGGGTTGGTTACAGAGATAGAAGTTTCTACTCCACAATTCTTACTTCAATGGCTTTGACTCCATAGTTCAAGACTCCAACATAGGTTTCTTCCAAACTCGAATATTTCCATTCTAGGTATGAATCAAAGGAACAGAGCAGTAACTTCTGACATGTCCATAATGCAATGCAATCAATTTTAGACTGGTCTGAACAAGAACTTTATTTAATATCAGGAACTTATGTATATCTGTTTTAATAGAAAGACCCTGACAATGATTGAGATCCTTGTGTATTGGTAACAATTTAAGCTCAGTCTTCAACAGTTCTCCAGACATCAGAGCATTCACATTTTGACAGTGCATGTTTACCTGATTAAACAGTCCTAAGTTTTTTGAGAGACTGGGAGAATCAAGTGACTCCATGTGCGGACTCCACCTCTTCAATACTCTTCAATAAGTATAGGGATTGAGAATTTGTTCAGATCTAGAATCTGGATGTAGAGTTGGGATATTTTATTCAGATGGTTGCTCATACCCTTGTCGTATGACCCTCTCCTTTCCTGAGAGATACTATGTCCTTTGAACTATTTATTTGGTTCCTGGAGTAAAAACTAGCATTGGTGCTATTACCAAATGACTGAGTTTGCTTTTATATGGTCTCTCTTACATTTTGGATTTTTAAAACTCCCATTACTATCAATAATCCCTATCAACTATCTACTTCTGCTTTGGTTTGAATATGTGTTAAAGGCCTCCCCAACCTGTCTTACTGTTGGGAGGTGATGGAGCCTTCAAGAGGTGGGGTTTAGCTATAAGTCTTCCAGTCATATGAAAACCTGATGCTATAGGGTATCTTGGAACCCTGGTCCATCCTCTTTCTTTGACTCCTAGTAACCATGAGCTGAGTTTTTTTCTGTGCCACATGCTCTCATCATACAGCAGGCCCCAAAATAAGGTTAACCAATGATGGACTAAATTTTCCAAATCTACAAGCCAAAATAAACCTTTCCTATTACTAAATTATGTCAGGTATCTTGTTATAACAACACAAAGCTAATTAATACAACTACCAACTATCCTGGAATTGAGAAGATGTTCATCCCTGTGCTGTTCAAGCATGCTAATTCTTCTCTGGTTAACAGAGTTGTGGGGTTGTGTTTTACAACATAATCAGCTGTTGCATTTTCTTTCCTCACCTAGTATATCTTTATCAGTTCTTTGATCCAATATTTTACAATCCATTTCACTATGTGTTTCCAAAATATCCTTATGCAAATTTTAAGAGAAGAGGAAAGAAATTTAAGACATGGGGAGAAGATTTATAAATGATAGCTATCTATTAAAATATGTGGATCGATTGGCATTATAGGTTAACTTGATGTTACTCATTTGCATGTGAAACATAAAACATTAAAACCTGATACCATTCCAAAAATAGATCACCTCTTCTAAAGCACATAACTTTGGGCATGCACATGTATACACATATAAATTCAAATTTAAATATTTACCTATACACTCTCTCATATGGTATACCAGGGAGTAGTGGCAGGTTTAAACTAGGTCAAAGGATGAGAATGAGAGAAATTCTAGTCCTTAATGTTTAAATGATCCCAGTTATGCTTGAATGAGAAGAGTGAATTCCGCTTGCCAAGGAGGTTAGCAGACAGTACTCTGAAAGGTCAGAACAATCTGGTCATGGATCACCTTATCTATCACCGGTCCACTGACTTACATTTCAGTTCATGACTGTTACCCATTATATCGAGACTGGGTTAAGATTAAATAATTCTGACAAAAATAAGGTAAGTGGAGGTAGACAGATAAATTGCTAATTCAAGGCTAGATCTTTCCGGGACCTAACGTTCTTAGTCCAAGTTAGGGCATGGCCATAATAAAGTCATAGGAGAAAACTGATTATTAGAGAGAGAGAAACATTGCCAGTGTCGACATGATTTTTAAATTATGAAATAAGCAAAGTCAGTTGTGACCCGGTGTTTAAAAAATAAATACTAAAGCAGATACTGCTCATCAGTAATCTATTCTGAAAAATTAAAAGCTTACTTATTTATTTATTTTACTATTGGAGTGTTTAGGGTTCATGCTACTATTGATAACATGGCCAAAATACTATACTTTAATGAAATATAACTAACTATTCAAATATGTCATTGTCTTTCACCACTTGGTGTTGTATTGATTACACATAATTACATGAGGCACAGTCTTCTATACCTTTACCCATCCTATATTTTGAGGAAATAGATGTTCTTTTGTTGCCATAATTCTCTCTCTAAAATGTTCTTCCATATTTTAGTTGGCAGTATCATCCTCATAATAATTTTATAAGAACACTTGAAAATGTCGGAACAATAATTTGATTAAGTAAAGAAAGGAAAGAATACATTTCAAACCTCCTTAATTTTATTTTAAGTGATTCAATTAAAGGAAAAGGTTTTCATGAAAGGCGTGCAAAGCCTGGCAGACCTAAGATTGCTCCTAACAAGAGGACCATCTACTAAGTTGAATCATTTGAAATTTCCATTTCTATAGGAGAAATGTAGTATAATATTGGCAATTTTATATAATTTAATCTATCTAAATAGGCATATGTAATGAAATTGAATGGAAAAAAAAATCTTTGAATATGCCCAGCAAATTAGACTGACAATGTATATAAGCAAAGAGGCAGAAGTGGCCAATTTGCATTTGGTACCATATAATTAAAGCAATTTTTTTTTCTGATAGTTAATACATGATTGTAAAATAACTTTTAATTTCAAAATGGACAGCTAATTCAGATCACTTGTAGCTATTAAACATACTTTAACATTTAGCCCAAACAGAACTAGTAATTATTAGAAAGCCTAACTAACCTATGTCCTGCTTGTTGGCTAACCTAATAATGTACTTTTTACTCTAAAAATCTTTGTTCCAGATCTTACTAGATGAAGAATACTTACTTTTGATACAAAAATGACTATATTGGGCTGGGGTTGTGGTTTAGTGGTAGAGCGCTCGCCTAGCATGTGCGAGGCGCTGGGTTTGATCCTCAGCACCACATAAAAATAAATAAATAAAATAAACGTATAATAAATTCAAAAAATGACTACATTGCATATTTATAGTATATTTATAGTCCCTTGGAGGTCTTCTATAAACCCTGTATCATTTCAAATGGATTTGAAGGTGAAATTATAGTTATTTGCCATCCAGAGTAATAAAGGAAAACCTCTAACTTGGTCTTCGAATTTTTGTGAATCAATGCTGCCATTTTTGAAACAATACTTTAAAGGAATCTAAATATTTACTGCTTATCTTAAAACTACTCCGTTGAAAAAGCTGTCATTTACATGTATATTTAACTTGGTCACTGCACACCAGTCTAAAGGGATCTACTTTTATTCAAATGGGTGCAATCAAACGTAACGGTGAAATAAGGAGGTACTTCTAAGGCCAATAACAAAGCCATTCCAGTGGCTAAAATCCAACATCTGAAATTACTGATGTCCTTTCGTGATGCAGAAAACTATCAAAGTGATTGCTCAAGAATGTTTGTCTAGGAAATGTCTAATTTTTTTAATACAGAAATATATAAAAAAGAAATATATTCTGTCTATATTTTAGATCTAATTGACAAAGTAGTTCTTAATATTCCTCTAGTACTTAAAACAGTGACGAACACATAAAACAGATGTTCAGGAAAAATTTGCTGAAGAAAGAACACCTTTGGTAATCATGTAGTATCTCATATGTTTGCAACACATTGCCAGTTAGGAAGCACTTTCAGACAAGTACAACACAATGAATATTCAGAGGATAAAAGGATGTGCTAGTATGTTCATAAAATTTGGAATTAGAAGATAAATGTTTGAATTATGTTTGTGTGCTTTTCTCCATTAGATAACCCTGAGCAAGTAAACAGTCTTCATTTCCACATCTGCAAATGGGGTTAATAAAACCTCTATTATAAGCTCTGCTTGCAAGAATTGAGGGATTGCATTTAAATAATATATAAAAACAATTAAAATGTTAGAAGTTCTAATTAGACATGATAAACCTTCAACTCTGAAAATGAAGCTATAGATAATATTCCAGATGTGGCTACATGTAATTTTTATTATCTTTAGGAGTCCCTTAGGTCTTTCAGTATTCTTACAGGAATCAGTTCATTAAAACTCAGTGAGAATATGTAACTGGGAATGTTCCATTCTAACATTTCATTCAAAGCCTCATGTTCTCCTTGCTTAGTATCCTCACAGACCTCTGTGAGTGGTGTGTATGCACACAAGGAATAAGGAACAGGTACCCAGGTTGACCTTCACCAAATGCATAACCAGTACAGGAAATATGAACACTCAGGTTTTGGACTTCATTTTCTTTTGTTTTTTTTACTCATTTTTTTTTAAATTCAAAGTTGTATTTATAACAGTAGCATGTATTACAATTCATAATACACATATAGAGCATCTTTTTACATAACACTGTTTACAAAGTATATTCATACTATTCAAGTATTCAATCATGCATTGAGGATAATGATATCCATCTTATTCTACCACCTTCTTGTTTTTCTTTTCTTTCTCACTCCCTTCTTCTCCCTCCCTTTTGACCTTTGTAGCATTCCTCTAATCCTTCTATGTACCCTGACCCAACACCACTGTGTATCATCCTCCTTATATCAGAGAAAACATTCGGCATTTGGATTTTTGAGATTAACTAACTTCACTTAGCATTATATTCTCCAACTTCATCCATTTACCTGTGAATGCCATTATTTTATACTCTTTTATTGCTGAGTAAAATTCCATTGTGTATATATGCCACATTTTCTTTATCCACTCATCTACTGAGGGGCATCTAGGTTGGTTCTACAATCTAGCTATTGTGAATTGTGCTGCTATAAACATTGAAGTGGCTGTGTCCCTGTAGTATGCTGATTTTAAGTCCTTTGGGAATAGACCCAGGAGTTGGATGGGTGGGTCATAAGGTGGTTCCATTCCCAGTTTTCCAAGGAATCTCTATACTGCTTTCCATAAAGGCTGTACCATTTTGTAGTCCCACCAGCAATATATGAGTGTCCCTTTTTCCCCACATCCTCTCCAACATTTATTGTTGTTTGTGTCCTTAATAGCTGCCATTCTGACTGGAGTGAAATGGACTTCATTTTCAAGAAAACTTCTTTACCAAACCCTAGTGTCAATTTACAGATAAAGCCTTTCCCAGCTGGGCTCACTTGTTTCAGTTCCTACATTTTAATTTAACTGCTAGCTCTGTTCAAGCCTGGGCTCATTATCATTTGGGTGTTTGTTAGTATCAACTTCATGTAGAATGGAGGAAGAATACCAGGCATGGTCAGATGTCAGAATGAAACTTTGCCCCGTGGAGATTTGAGAATAGGTAACAGTTTTTCTTTGGTGGTGCAATAACCACCAATGATTGCCTCTGATCATTGTGATAACTAAATCTTAAACAAATTAAACTACTTTCTCTTTTCACTTGCTTGATCTGAAAACACTTGGACACTTACCTTTGTTACACATACATTAACAGTCTACACAGCAGTGCCAAATTCTCATGTTTTTCTTCAGATTGCCACTGAACATAGTCTTGCCTCATAGAAACCTTTTCTTATGCCTCATAGAAACCCTTTCTTATGCCTCTCAAATTAAACTAGATTCTTCTCTTTTCCTCTCCCATGGAACCATGAACATTTCCTTTACAGTAATCCTACAATGTGTAATTATCAATTTATTTAGTCTTTTTTTTTTTTTTTTTTTTTTTTTTTTGGTACCGGGGATTGAACTCAGGGGCACTCGACCTCTGGGCCACATCCCCAGCCCTTTTTTGTATTTTATTTAGAGACAGGGTCACACTGAGTTGCTAAGTGCCTCACCATTGCTGAGGCTGGCTTTGAACTCGCGATCCTCCTGCCTCAGCCTCCCAAAGTGCTGGGATTACAGGCGTATGCCACCACGCCCAGCAATTTATTTAGTCTTATCCTATCATTACAGTGTGAGTTTTTTGAGGGCAGGAAAGTTCTCAAGATTATTCTTTTCCAATAGGTCCTATAACAGCAATTAAAAAACAATACTATTCAACAGCTATGTCTTGATTATGGAAAATGAAATAAGCCAGGCACAAGAATCCAGATACCACATGTTCTCAGTCATAGTAGAAGCTTAAAAAGTCAGTTTTGTAGAAGCAGAGAGTAGAATAGTGGTCACTGTGTACAAGAAAGGAAAGGGAGGGAGAATAGAGGAAGGTTGGGTGGTGGGTATCAAAATATAGTTAGATAGAAAGAGGGAGTACTGGTGTTCCACAGCACAGCAGGGTGACTGTAGTCTACACCAATTTGTTATATCATATGTTATGAAGACCTAGAAGAAAGGAGTTCAAGGGCTCCCAGAAAAATGAAATGGTAAATGTTGAAGGAGATAACAAATGCTAATTACCCTAATTTGATCATTACACATTGTATATGTATATCAATGATCACATTCTACCCTATAGATTAATGTATGTATTATGTATCAATTAAAATATTTTTAAAGACTGTATGGACCATCCATGATCGCCTCAGTGGTCTCTCCTTTTACATTCTGAGTATCATTCTGCTAGAGAGGGCTTTGAGAGAAAAATCTGGTATTTCAGCCAAGAAAATAAAAATCTCATTGTGGGCTCACAATGAGTAAGATACAGAATAGGAAAACTAGTTTAATATAGATTTTATTTTTCACCAACATCATGAGAGAAAAGTTAACGCTATTGAGACTAAACAAACTCTAGTTTTTCTTGCACATTTCTTACAGCATATAGCCATTTTCTTACTGATTTTATCCTCAAATAGAGCCCTAACAAAATCTCCTTGTACATATGGCACGTTGCTTTCTCTTTTGGTGTTTTTGCCAGAAACTTCAAAGATTTTAGAGGGTTATCCTATCAAGAGGACATCTGTGATTCTTTTTGTAGGGTGAAGTCTGATGGGGACAGTTGGGAATAACATCTCAAAACATGGCACTGGAATCAGAATGGTGCAGGATTTTAGGGTCACGACTCCCTGGTTTTCAATTTAGGAAAGATAAATATGAAAAAGTAGGGAACTAGAGGATTTCTCTCTTGTATAAGTGATTCTGTATTCTTTCTTTCTTTCTTTTTTTTTTTTTTTTTTTTCTTCTGAGCTGAGCTGCTGTGGATCTCTTTGGAATGTCCTGTTCATTTCAGCATGGATGCACTCAGCAGTTTGTGGCTTGCTGGGATGTTTTACTTCACCAGCTGGAGTGTGCTTGCCAGATTTTGTTGAGAAATAACAGGAGGTCATGCACGGTGTCAAGAAAATGTTGGCATGGTTAGAGAAACAGGTATTGTATTAGTTGCAACGAATTCAGACCTACTGATGGTAGGATTAATGAAATCCGTGTCTGGCACTCTCCTCAGCTCAATGGAGCTTTCAATGAGCAAAGCCAGGACACTGGACAGGCTCAGCAAGTCCCCTGGCCCTTAGCCTGCTTGATCAAGTCAGACTTGCCCAAGGAACCTGGAAAGCAAGTGCAGGCCTCCTAAGAACCCTACCTATAAAAGGAAGGGCAGACAGAGGAGGAGAAGATAGAGAGAAAACCAAAGGGGTGAGGGAGGTACATGGAAAAATGACATAAATTATCTATCTTCAGCAGCTCCAAACTGAAATAAAATGAATAGTAACAGTGGAAATCCTCTATTTGCTGCTTCCTTCTAAGCAAATATTAATGAATGTAATATCACAAGGTCACAGTGAAATAAGTATACTTATATCCCCCTTTTAAAAGTGAGAAATTGTAGCACAGAGAGACTGAGTTAATTTCCTCTAGAATTGGCAGCTAGGAAAGGGTGGAATCAGAAATGAAACTCAGCAAATCTGACTGTAAAGGCTATGTTCTTAAGTGAGGCTGTTAGGAAAAGCAAACATATGGGAAATAATCTTACGAACTAGAAGAGAGTAGTAGTAGACTTCTGTAGTAGACTTCAGAAATCAACTACTTTTACAATATTGGAATATTGCTTTGATATTGGCAATTGATTTTTTCTCACTTTCCTTCCTCTTTATTGTAATGCCATTGGCTTTGCAATCTTCATATTTTAATTCTTAGGGGTTGCCTACTGCACCCTTTGCTTGTCACAACTAGTATGAAACAAGCTTTCAGAATGATATAGTTCTGGGTCTCTGTGTCTGCCAATTCTTATGAATACCTCCAACACCTAACAGACTATTTTTTTTTCTATTAATGCTAAGTAAAGTTGTTATCAGGTGAAGATATGGTGACATCTGAAGTTTGGTATATTTATAATCACAGAAATTATTTACCTGATTTTTTCATTGTTTATCTTGCATATATTGAATCAGCAATATGACACCACAGTGTTCAGTGGCATCCTACACATTGAGATTTCACCAGGTATACATCATAACTCCCTGAATTTCCACCCAATTGGTATCAACAAAGGTTTCTGTGAAAGTAAACCTCCTGTGATTTCTGGTCTCCTCTTTATAAAAGGGGAAGGACATAGTTAACAGAAAAGTCATGGTATTAGAGGACTCAGACCTTCCAAATCTCAGGTGTTTTTTTGGTATCACATACACAGAAACATAAAACATAACAGGTTATCAACAAACAGTGAAGACAGGGCAAAGCCAACATGGAAGGAGACTCTTGGAGAAATGTACAAAAATGATAGTGATGAAACTCCTTATGTCCCTTTACTTCACATTTAATTCATCAGCATACAATAACACCACTCCTCATTTTTCTGCTTCATATGTACTTCCAGAACTTAAGGAGAACCTGGGTAACATACCCATGTGCAAATATCTCATCCTGTGAGATTTAAGTCTGCAGGAGCAATTTCCATATAGCTACCTCAGCTTCCTCTCTCCCAGAATTCTCAGTCTGAAACTTGAGCGCCTGCTGTCTTATTAATGTTCAAGGTTGCTTCCAATAAGATCATTTAACAAAGACAGATAAGCACAAACCTTGAAGACACTTGTATCAATAGGCCAAAGTCCCTGCCCTCTGATGGCATCAGCAGAATCCAGACAGATTAATCAAACTCCAGTAATTAAAGGCCTGATTTCTTTTCCCGATGTCTGTTAAATACTATGGTTAAAAACATGAAAAAAAAAATAAATTAGTCCATGTCCACATTGCATCTTGGACAACATCACTTTCAAAGACAAAATTTTTGAAATGTCAAATATTTTTATTCTTCATTATAGACAAAGGCTGTTATTGTGTATAACAAGAATGAACAAAAATGTGATATTGAAATATACTTAGAAATTTACATATATAAAATATATAAAGTTCTGTATGAGTTTTAGTGTGTGTTACATATAAAATATACAATTGCTCACAAATGTTGAGGACTTGAAGACTCATACTTGAAAACAGCTTAAAAAGTGATTTTTGTGTCTCCTTTCCAAATAATCAAGCTCATTTTTTTCAAAATAGCACCACCATCCAGATGTTCTAAAATTTACTAGATGGAGTGTGAAAGCCCAACTTCATATCTAAAAAAAGCATCATAAGCTATTCACATAAAATAATTAATAGTATATTTGAATATAATGTATGAAGATTAAATATATAAAATCTAAATATTACTTTAAGTTGAACTGTGAAAGTTTTTTCTCATTTCCAGAATTTATTCAGTGGTTTGCCTTGTTCCTTTTTAACATGTTGTATTATTATTTGTACTATTGATTTTCAGGTTTATCTATTCTGTCATATTCAAAATTTTTAACCAATATCATAATTACTTGTATTATTTCTTATTATAGTCATAGAATATTATAAGATCTACAAAAGCAAATTCCCTTTCTAAATATTATTAATTATTTTAATTGTTATTTTCAAAGCATGTTTTTCAAGTTAAAAATTTATTGGTACTAAACTTTAATTAATTTGGAAAGATTAATATTTTTACAACATTTACTTTTTTCCTCTAGGTCAGAACATAATATTTCCTTTAGTTATCATTCAAGAATGTATGGTAAGTTTGGCGTGCAGGTGGGAGCTCCCAGTTCTTACTGCCAGTGTGAGTTCCCTTAAGTTCCCAGTTGGGCCTGCCTACTTGAGTTCCCAGTTTGGCCTGCCGGCTGGGTTCGGCCTGCTGATGGGAGTTCCCAGCTAGACATCTCGGGAGTGAATTCCAGCTGGGCCCCAATGCAGGCTTTTCAGCTCAGCCTGCCCACCCTGAATGTTAATGGCCTAAACTCACCAATTAAAAGACATAGGCTAATAGATTGGATTAAAAAGAACAGACCCAACAATATGTTGCCTTCAAGAGACACATCTCATAGGAAAAGATGCTCACAGACTGAATGTGAAAGGATGGGATAAAATATATCACATGGTCTACGTAAGCAAGCAGGGGACTCTATCCTCATATCAAATAAAGTAGACTTCAAGCCAAAGTTAATCCAAAGATATAAAGATGGACATTTCATACTTCTTAAGGGAATCATAGATCAACAAGATATAACTGTTATAAATATATATGCCCCAAATAATGGAGCATCTACATTCATCAATAAACTCTTCTCAAGATCAAGAATCAAATAGACCACAACACAATAATTTTAGGTGATTTTAACACACCTCTTTCACCACTGGATAGATCTTCCAAACAAAAGTTAAACAAAGAAACTATAGAACTCAATAATACAACTAATAACTTAGACTTAACTGACATATATAGAGTGTATCATCCATCAATGAGCCAATACACTTTCTTCTCAGCAGCACATGGATCCTTCTCTAAAATAGACCATATATTATGCCATAAAGCAACTCTAAGCAAATATAAAATAGTAGGGATACTACTCTGCATTTTATCAGATCATAATGGAATGAAATTAGAAATCAATGATAAAAAAGAAAGAAAAGCTACTCTAACACCTGGAGACTAAACAATGTGCTACTGAATGATCAATGGGTTGCAGAAGACATCAAGAAGGAGATTAAGAAATTCTTGTAGGTAAATGAGAACAACGATACAACATATCGAAATCTCTGGGACACTCTGAAAGCAGTACTAAGAGGAAAGTTCATTGCATGGAGCTCATTCCTTCAAAATAGAAAAAGTCAACAAATAAATGAACTAACATTACATCTCAAAGCCCTAGAAAAAGAAGAACAAATCAACCCCAAAAGAAGTAGAAGACAGGAAATAATTAAAATCAGAGCTGAAATTAATGAAGTTAAAACAACAAAAAAGCAATTGAAAAAACTGACAGAACAGAAAGTTGGTTCTTTGAAAAAATAAATAAAATTGATAAACAATTAGCTATGCTAACGAAGAAGAGAGAAAACACAAATTACCAATATCTACAATGAAAAAGGAACTATCACGACAGACACTACAGAAATACAGAAGATAATTAGAAATTATTTTGAAAATTTATACTCCAATGAAGACATTGACAAATTTCTAGAGACATATGATATGCCCAAACTAAATCAGGATGATATACACAATTTAAATAGATCAATTTCAACCAAAGAATAGAGGATGCTGTTAGAATTTAGGCAAAGTTTCTTACACAGGGAATGCCATTTTAATAAAAGGGAAGTTTATTAGGGGCCACGCGTGGAAGGGGGAGAAAAAGAGAAAATGGGGAACGGACGGGAACAGGGGCAAGCGCGAACAGAGAGCGATTTCAGTCCGGGGGTGGCTTAAATAGAGTGGGGGGTCAGAGAGCCCCCCTGGAGTGAGTCCTTGCCTTATAGGCTACCAGAGGTCAGGAGGTAGTGGCCAGGGAACCTGCTGGTCACAAAGCACCTGGGGAGGTGTGGCCTTCTGCCTGGAGGCGCAGCCTCTGCCTAGAATCCAACAGATGCCATAAAAAACTTACCAACCAAGAAAAGCCCAGGACTGGATGGATACACAGCTGAGTTCTACAAGACCTTTAAAGAAGAACTAACACCAACACTTCTCAAACTATTTCATGAAATGGAAAAAGACGGAACACTCCCAGACTCATTTTATGAGGCCAATATCACCCTGATTCCAAAACCAGACAGAGACAAATCAAAGAAAGAAAACTTCAGACCAATATCTCTAATGAATATAGATGCAAAAATTCTCAATAAAATTCTGGCAAATCTAATATAAAAACACATCAAAAAGATAGTACACCAAGATCAAGTGGGCTTCATTCCAGGGATGCAGGTTTGGTTCAATATAAGAAAATCAACAAATGTAATTCATCACATCAACAGGCTGAAAGATAAAAATCATATGATCATCTCAATAGATGCAAAGAAAGCATTTTACAAAATACAACATCCCTTAATGTTCAAAATGCTAGAAAAAATAGGGATAACAGGAACATATCTCAACATCATAAAGGCCATCTATGCTAAGCCCCAGGCCAACATCATCCTAAATGGAGAAAAATTGAAAGCATTCCCTCTAAGAACTGGAATAAGAGAGGGATGCCCTCTTTCACCACTCCTATTTAACATAGTTCTTGAAGCCCTAGCCAGAGCAATTAGACAGACAAAAGAAATTAAAGGAATATGGATAGGAAAAGAAGAACTCAAATTATCACTACTTGCAGATGATATTTTTCTATACATAGAAGATCCAAAAAATTCCACCAGAAATCTTCTAGATCTAATAAAGGAATTCAGCAAAGTAGCTGGATATAAAATCAAAACCCATAAATCAAAGGCATTTCTGTACATCAGCAACAAATCCTCAAAAAGAGAAACTAGGAAATCCACCCCATTTACTTTAGCCTCAAAGAAAATAAAATATTTGGGAATCAACTTAACAAAAGAAGTGAAAGACCTCTACAATGAAAACTACAATATGCTAATGAAAGAAATTAATGAAGATCTTAGAAGATGGAAAGATCTACCTTATTCATGGATAGGTAGAACTAATATTGTCAAAATGACCATTCTCCCAAAAGCACCATACAGATTCAATGCAATACCAATCAAAATCCCAATATCATTCCTCATAGAAATAGAAAAAGCAATCATGAAATTCATCTGGAAAAATAAGAGAACCAGAATAGCCAAAGCAATTCTTAGCAAGAAGAATGAAGCAGGTAGTATTACTATTCCAGACCTTAAATTGTACTACAAAGCAATAGTAACAAAAGCAGCATGGTATTGGCACCAAAATAGACCAGTTGACTAATGGTACAGAACAGAAGACACAGAGACAAACCCACACACCTACAGTTATCTTATATTAGACAAAGGTGCCAAAAACGTTCACTGGAGAAAAGACAGCCTCTTCAACAAATGGTGCTGGGAAAACTGAAAATCCTCATGTAATAAAATGAAATTAAATCTCTTTCTCTCACCATGCACAGAACTTAACTAAAGTGGATCAAGGACCTAGGAATTAAACTGGAAACCTTGCACCTAATAGAAGCAAAAGTAGGCCCAAATATCCATTATGTTGATTTAGGCTCCAACTTCCTCAATAAGACCCCCTATAGCACAAGAACTAAAACCAAGAATCAATAAATGGGATGCATTCAAACTAAAAAGCTTCTTCTCAGCAAAAAAAAAAAAAAAAAAAAAAAAAAAAAAACAATCAGTGAGGTGAATAGAGAACCTACAGAATGGGAACAAATCTTTACCACAAGCACATCAGACAGAACACTAACCTTAAGGATTTATAAAGCTCTCGAAAGCCTTAACACCAAAAAACAAAAACAAAAACAAAAAATAAATAACCCAATCAATAAATGGTCCAAGGAACTAAACAGACACTTCTCAGAAGATGATATGTAAACAATCAACAAATATATGAAAAAATGTTCAACATTTCTAGCAATTAGAGAAATGTAAATCAAAACTAAGATTTCATCTTACTCCAGTCAGAATGGCAGCTATCAAAAAAAACCAAATAACAATAAATGCTGGCGAGGATGTGGGGGGAAAAGGCACACTCTTACATTGCTGGTGGAACTGCAAATTGGTGAAGCCAATCTGGAAAGCAGTATAGAGATTCCTAGGAAAACTTGGAATGGAACCACCATTTGATCCAGCTATCCCACTCCTTGGTCTATTCCCAAAGATCTTAAAAACAGCTTACTACAGGGACACAGCCACATCAATGTTTATAGCAGCACATTTCACAATAGCTAGATTGTGGAACCAACCCTGATGCCCATTAGCAGATGAATGGAAACGGAAACTTTGGTATATACACACAATGGAACACTACTCAGCACTAAAAGAGAATAAAATCATGGTATTTGCAGGTAAATGGATGGAGTTGGAGAAAATAATGCTAAGTGAAGTTAGCCAATCCCAAAAAACCAAAGGTCGAATGATTTCTTTGATATGAAGATACTAACTTATAAAGGCAAGGGATGGGGGATGAGAAGAATGAAAGAGCTTTAAATAGAACAAAGAAGGGGGTAGGAGAGGAGGAGGCAAGGGGATAGGAATAATGGTAGACTGTGTTATCCATGATTACCCTAAATACATGTATGAAGACACAATTGTAAAAATACTTTATATAAAACCAGTGACTTGAAAAATTGTGCTCTTTATATGTAATATGAAATGAAATGTACTCTGCAAACATGTATAACAAATTAGAATAAAAAAAAGAATGTATGGTAGTGTTCTTATACTTATGATTTTATTCTCACTTTTAATATTGTGGCAAGGTATTATTTGCTTAGACATACCTGATTATTGCTTTCTAGGGCTATAATCACATCATCTGCACCTAACATTTCTGTTCTTTTACTCCTTATATTAATACATCTTGTATTTAATTATCATATTTATCAGGTATTACAGAACAAGTTTTAAACAAAAAAGCAAGAGATACATACCATCCTTATTTTTGTTCTGTATTTAATGAAAATGTGATCAGTATTTTATTCATTAGGTTTATATACTAACTAGTTATTTTAAACTAATTACCCTTGCCATGTTGAAGAAAGTATTTCTTATTCTTATAATTTTTATAGAAAATAGATTTTTATAGATCTAGTGTCTAGATACCTTGTTAATTTTTCCTATCTACTTGAAGAGTTTTTTTTTTTTTTTCCTTTATCCCTCGTTTCCTATTAACAAATGCCATACAAATAATGACAGGTTTGCTTTTGTTAAATTGCACTTTTTATTTATTTTTATTGACTTATTATTTTGCCTATGAATTTCAGTGAAAAGTTAAGTAAGGTGATGAGAACCTGAGAACTTCCCTTTCCCTGAACTTAATGTGGGATTAATTTCATATTTCACCATTAGCTATGATGCATGTATGATGTTAGCTATATTTTGTTTTTCTATTCTTCATTAGTTTAAGAAAATTCATTTCTATTTCTTGTTTCTTAGAAATTCTTCTAAACAGGTGTTGAAATTTGTCAAAGCCTTTTTGAATCTATTGGGATAAGCATATTTTTCTTTTTTATTCTTTTAAGGAGATGAGTTATATTAGCAGATGTCTTTATGTTAAATCAATGTTTCCTCTTGGATAGCATTTACTTGGTTATAATATTTTGTCTTTTTCACATACTATTAACTTAGATTTGCTAATAATTTATTGCAAAGATTTCTGTGTCTATATTCATGAGGAATATCAGCCCTTAACTTTTGTCCTTGTAAAATAACTATTCTGTCTTTATATAGTGAGACTGGACATGTTTCATCTTCCTTTTTTTCTGAAAAAGCTCGTGCAGTATTGGTTTTTATTCTTTCTTAAATGTTCAATATGATAGCAAGTGAAGCCGCTAGGAATTTCCTTAGTGGGATTGTTTAAAATTACCAGTGTAACATGTTTAAAACATATAGGAGCATTTGAATTTGATAATTTTCTTGCTCAGTATTCTAGATAAAATTGTAAAATAGCCTTTATGATTCCTTTCCTTACTGTACATGCCTATATGGTCTCCTCTCCTTGAGTGTGGGTCGGAAGTGTGAATATGCATGGGTTTCACTCTCAGGGTTAGGTAGCCAAGTGGAGATTATTATAGGAAAGTCTGACCTTATCAGGCCAGTATTTAAAAGAAAGGTTGGGCTCTTCCCAACGAGAGATTCCCCTGTTGATTTCAGAAATAAAAACTTCCATGTTATAGAGATGGTTATGTGATAGAGACTACTGGAGATCCACAATACATCAGGGCCTCCAGCTCCTTAGTGGAGTCACATTAGAAGAGGTCTCCGGGCCTCAGGAGAGCACACAGGCTAGCCAGCGTCTTGTTGTCCGCCTCGTGAGATGCTCGTCTCCCTCCTGTTTTTGAAACCAGAAACTGTTGGGGATCTGATCTTCCTTCCACTGTTACATGTCCTTTTCCAAAACTAACATGTTGGCTCCCTTTTTTGCTTGCAAAGACTATTGTGATTATGTTGGACCAACCCTATAATCCAGGAAAATATCTCCACTATGAGATCAGCAACTTTATTTTCCCTTTACTAGATAACATAACATACTCGCAGATTCAAGGAGAACTGGGATGTATGTGTCTTTGGGGTCTACTAATCTTTATTGAAGGTTACAAACACTGATTTTATAAAACTAGATCAGTTTTAAAATTAGTGTGTAGTGTATTATTGTTTGGTGGAGTGTTGTATATATTTCAGTAGGACTAAATTGATTAATAGTGTTTTGTTTGTTCCTTTGCTTTTCTGTCAATTCCTAATAAGGGTGTTCATAATCTTCAATTATGAGTATGAATTTGTCTTATTTTTCTCTTTAGTTCTGCCTGTCTTTTTAATAAATTGATCCCTTTTCCATTATAAAATGTCCATCCTTACGTCTGGTAATGTTGGGTAGTAGTTAGTAATGAGCAGTAGAGTTTATAGCCCGATCACAGGTCTACTTTCAGTTATTTTTAAAGTTTTCTCTAAGTTACTGCCAAGGCAGGTGAGTTAAAAATTTGTAGCAGATAATTGTGGGGAAAACATCCATATGCAAACATAGAAGATAAACAAACAAAAGTAAAAGGAGATAATGGGAGGGAATACCTCAAGAAAGAAGGATTTATAGGACTAACTCTTGACAGTACCCATAAAGGTCACGATAAAACTAGGAGTTATGGCCTCCAGTGTCTCCTTCTATCTCAGAAGGGGGATTCTTTAATGGTGCAGGTGCAATAAGGTAACCTCTGACAGGTTGCTGACCCCAGTACCCACATTGACGTAGGATTGACTTGTAAATGAGGCCCCCCCTCAATAGGATGGCCACCATGGTAATTTCAGAAAAGATCAATTAGGGTCAAAAACTCCACTGCCCAACATGAAGGAGGGGTTGACTACCTGATTGGTAAAAATTGCAGGTGTCCCTAGTTCTCAATGCAACCATGAAACTACAATAAATTTGGAAGGAGCACTTCTTTTGTCATTCTCTGATTGGAGATGACCCACTTTCTCCCCTGAGAGTGCTCTCTGCTTGAGCCTTACCCTCCTCTCACTTCAATTCCACTTTACCTTCACTTATAATAAAATCCTCTTGCATGACTTTCAGTGTCTAATTTTAAATTTTCTTTTGTCAGAACATAAGAACTGAGGTTTGAAGCTTCAGCTCCCTGCTCTCCTGTGACAGTAATAGTTTGCTATGGTTGAATGTCCTCTCCAAGACTCATGCTGAAATATAATTGCTATTGTAACAGTATTAAAAGGAGTGACCTTTAAGAGGTGATTGAGATTTATGCCATTATTGCTGGAGTTGGTTATCGCGGGGATGGGTTCTTGTTAGAAAAGGATCTGTCCAGCAGATTCCCTCTCAGTCACGTGTGTACTTATCTATCCTTCCACCATGTGACGACATGGCACAAAGGCTTTTGCTCCAGAACAGTGAGCCATATAAATTTCTATTTTTATTAAATTATTCAGCATGCTATAGCCTGATGTAGCAGCAGAATATGGACAAAAATAGAAAACTAATACTAAGAATTGGGGCTGTAGCAACAAATGCCTATAATGTACAAGTGGCTTTTGAAGTGGGCAATTGGTAGAGACTGAAAGAATTTGAAAGAGTTGACTAGGGGAAATCTAGTTTTCTATGAATGGAACCTTAAGGGTGATTCTGGTGAGGATGAAAAAGAGGAGAGCCAAAGGGGAAGTCTGAATGTTCATAGAGATGGCTTAAGTGGACATGACCAGAATGTTGATAGAAAAATGGATAGAAGAGTCCATTCTGATGAGTTCTTAGATAGAAATGAGCAACAAGCTATTACAAACAGGAGTAAAGGCCACACCTGATATACATTTGCAAAGAACTTGAAGAAATTGTGTTCATATCCCAGTATTTTACAGAATGCAGAATGTAAGAGTGTTGATCTCTAATATTTGGCAGAAGAAATATATAAGCATAAAGTGTTCCAGCTGCTGTGTAGCTATTCATTACTTTTAACCATTAACAGTGAAATGGGAGAGAAAAGAGAGAAAGGTGAAATTTATAATTCTAAAAGAAGAATGAAAATATTTGGAAATTTTGTAGTCTGGCCAAATAAAGCACATTTGGAAGAGAACACAAAGATTATTTGCCAAGCTATTATGTGCTTAAGAGTTTAATACCAATAGAAGGCAGTCAGGTGCTAATCATTAAGCCAATGGAATGAAGACCCTAAAGGCATTTCAGAGCTCTTGAAGGCTTCCCTGCCGATCATAGACCCAGAGCTCAAGGAAGGCAGAGTGGTTTTGGTGGATGGGTGCTGGACACCCTCCTTGGACTTGCTACCCAGGGTGGCCTCAGGACTTTGCTCCTCACATTCCAGGGCAGCACTCCTTGGCTGCTTCAACCATGGTTCAAGTAGGTCCAGATTTGGCTTAACATGTTGCTCCAGAAGCTGTATAGGTGGTGAACTTTGAGGGTTCATATGGTGCTGTCTGCAGGCTTATAGAATGCAACAGCTGGGGGGGCCTGGCCATCTGCACTTACAATTCAAATGATATTGCAGACAATGTGGGGGCCCAGGCAGAAATTTATTGCATCACAGAATGGATGCCATCACAGAAAGCCTTCACGAGGGCGATGCCTCACAGAGCTACAGGAGTGGGGTCACACCTGAGATCCCCTAACTGTACAGCTATACCAGCATGCAATGCCAGCCTGGGAGAACTACAGGCACCACACTCTAACTTGTGAGAACTTCTCTCTGGGCTGAGCCATCAAGGCCATAAGTGTACAGCTGATGCATAGGGGATTTGTAAGCTGCCTGGTACCGTAAAATGGGAGGAAAAACTCTCGGAGGCAGAGTTAAGCTTTTACTACTTTTACTTCTACTTTCTTAGAGCTTAGAGAGGGAAAGAAAGATTTTTCTTCTTAGCTTAGAGTAGAGTAGCTTAGAGTAAAGAAAGATAGAGCTTAGCTTTTCTTCTTAGCTTAGAGTAGAGTAGCTTCTTAAAGAAAGATAGAGCTTAGCTTAGAGAAAGACTAGAGCTTCTTTCTTCTCTCTTCTTTCTTCCTTCTTCTGTCTTCTGTCTTCTGTCTTCCTCGGGAGCCTCGGCCTTACTCTGACCAGTCCTCTGGAGCCTCGGCCTAACTCTGGCCAGTCATTACTTCTTCTATCTGGTTTCTCTTCTGTAACCGCTCTGCCTACGTTCTGGCCGCTCTGATTCTTCTGACCGACCGAGTGACTGCCCGGCTGACTGAATTCTCCGTTCTCCTAACTCGGACCGCTTTCACCCGGTTATATACCTTCAGGTTTGCGGGTGCCTACAGGTGCGTCACATACATATCAGGTGGAACTTATGGCTTCCAGCTAGCTGCAACAGCCCTTCCTAATTAGGGCTCCTTCAGGGATTCACACCTGCAGTATGTCTAGGAGGTAGCACATGAAGTGAAAGATTATTTGCCCCTTTTGGAATGGGAATGTCTACCCTATGCCTGTCCTACCATTGTATTATGGCAGTACAGTATATAACTTGTTCTAATTTCACAAGCTGGAGCCAGAGGTAATTTGCTATGGGATGAATTTATGCCTTGAGACTCACCCATATCTGATTCAGATGAGACTCTAGACTTTGAACTTTTGAGTTAATTCTGGAAGAAGTTATCACTTTGAGACTGTTCAGATGGAATAATATTTTGTATGTGAGAAGGGCATAAGTTTTAGGGCCTAGGGGTAGAATACGAAGGCCTGAATGGCCCTTCCAAACCATATGTTGAATGTAATTGCCACTGTACCAGTATTAAGAAGTGAGATCTTTGAGAGGTGATTAGGTCATGGGTTCATGCCTTTATTATGGGAGAGGGTTGGTTATTGTGGAAGTGAGTTCCTGATGAAAAAGATGAATGATGGCTTGCTTTCCTTTGTCTTGCATGTGCTTGCTTTTTCATCTGCCACATCAAGAAGCATCAAGAAAGCCTTGAAGTTGGGTGCGGTGGTGCACGCCTGTAATCCCAGCACTTGGGAGGCTGAGGCAGGAGGATCACGAGTTCAAAGCCAGCCTCAGCAATGGCAACAGACTTAGCAACTCAGTGAGACCCTGTCTCTAATAAAATACAAAAAAATGGCTGGGGATGTGGCCCAGTGGTCAAGTGCCCCTGAGTTCAATCCCTGGTACCACAAAAAAAAAAAAAAAAAAAAAAAGAAGAAGGCCTTGACCAGATGCCAACACCATGCCTTCAGACTTACTGGCCTCCAGAACCATGGGTCAAATAAATCACATTCATGTTTTCTATACTTGAAACTATAAAAATACACCATCATGAGACCTGCAGGCTGTAGAACCTTCATGAAACTATGGTGAGTGCCAGACTACAAGCACTGTAAGACTGCAGTATGTGAGAACCACTCACTCTCATGGAAACAGTGAGCAATTTTCAGATCTACTCACAAGAAACTTACCTTTAAGCTCATTGAAAAGGTATGTATCTATAATGTTTTAAAAAATATAAAAACAAAGGCAGGAAGGATGAGCACAGGAGATGGAAGTTGTTTTTTGTGCCTGAGTTCAGGATAGAGGCAAGCAGTTTGGGCGAAGAATCTGTCAGAAAAGCAAGGTCTTCCCAGATCAAGAAATCAGCCCCACTTTTGATTGCCCTCTACTTGGGCATGCCAGAATTGATTCTGAAAGCACCTCCAAATCAAATAGATCCCTCTGTCAAGTTATTATCTTATATACAACATCAGGTAAATAAGTAGGGGCTAGCACTGGCCCTAGAAAGTGAAATTTTGCAATCTTTCAGTCTTACAGTTGCAAAATTTTGTGGTCTTGAAGCCTGTTGATATCACAGTCCTGTGGTCTCCTACTTTCTCAAATGTCACAGACTTTAGTCTCATAGTCTTACAGGATTGAAGTGTCACTGACTCAAATTCTAGAAATCTTAAGGTCTCAAATTCTTCAAGTGTTTCAGTTTTGAGATCTTTAAGTGTTGTCGTGTTTAGTCATGAGGACTTTGTAGGAAAGAGTTCTGAACTCAACTCAAGCAGTTTGATTTCACAGCAGAGGAAATCTGGTCCCCACAACTCCTGACATGTAATGTACTAAAGTGTGCCTTGTGACCTACTATATAGCCCTTCCCACACACATGCTATGGTTTTTAGGTGTAAAACTTGATGAATTTGTTAATGTTTACAATTGCATTTCTCTATGTCCTTGTTCCTAAACCCTTTATTATGCATCTGTCATTCTAGACATTCTCCCTTGGGATATAATCCATGCTCATGTTTTGAATTATCAAACATGTATCTCCAACCCAAATCCCTTTCTTGATCTTTGAGCTCATTTATTTACTTGACCTCTCCACTTGAATGCCACACATGACTCAATTTTTAAAAAATACATACCCTAATTCCTCCTCTATTCTCTCCCAATTTCACCCTAAACCTGTTCTTTTTCTTCATTTTCATAGAGAATGGCATCATTCAGTCCTCCAGGACTAAATGGTAGACATCATTATCATTGGTTCTTATTTCGCCATTATCCCTATATTCAAGTAATTTAATATAATAGTCATTTTTTCCTATACACATATACTGATGCCATCTTCTTCCATTTAATGTCCCTATCACTAATGAGTCTCAATTGAACACTTTGAGAAGGCTATTTGGTATGCCTTAAACATGCATTCTTATATTTGTTGATTAATTGTATTTCTCTTCTGTGAAGCATCTGTTTAGTTCCTTAACACATTTATTGATGGGGTTATTTGTTTTTTCAGTGTTAAGTTTTTTGAGTTCTTTTATATATCTTGGAGATTAATACTCTGTCTGAGGTACATGTGGTAAAGATTTTCTCCCATTCTGTAAGCTCTCTCTTCACATTATTGATTGTTTCCTTTGCTGATAAAAACTTTTTATTTTGAATCCATCCCATGTTTTGATTTTTAATTTTACTTCTTGCACTTTAGGAGTCTTGTCAGATCCTAAGTACACATGGTGAAGATTTAGGCCTACTTTTCTTCTATTAGGCACAGGATCTCTGTTCTAGGACCTAAGTCTTTGATCCACTTTGAATTGAGTTTCATAAATACAATCAATCAACAAATATATGAAAAATGTTCAGCAACTCTAGCAATTAGAGAAATGCAAATCAAAACTACTCTAAGATTTCACTCACTCTAGTCAGAATGGTAATTATCAAGATTATAAGCAACAAACAATAAATGTTTGTGAGGATGTGGGGAAAATGTTTTACCAAATAACCTTCTCCAAATTACTGCATCCAGTATTCTTGACATATTAGCAACCTGGTGCTATGGGTGAATAAGTACTGAGATTCCTACAGACACACAAAGGACATCATTCATTCAATCCATTTGAATTTAAACTCCGTTTATGTATGGTGTGTCAAAATGCACTCTACTGTTCCTCATACAAATAAAACCCTCATACAAATAAAAAACCCTCAAACAAATGAAAATATGCTTTCTTTAAATATTTTTCAATGATTATTTTGAAAAGAGGAGGGTAGAGAAGAATGACTGCTGGAATTAATGTGCTCCCTCACTTTTATTTTCTTAAACTGTTCATTTTTGTCTCTAAACTTGAAAATAACAAGACTTACCATCCTAAAAGAGCATGTTGCTTTCCATCCATGGTAACTTGAGGTTGCTGCTTAGGATCTCTATCATCACCCTAAGCTGCTTATCAAAGTATTTCTTTCAAAAATAGACCGTGTTCTCCCAGGGAGGAGCTTTGATAATAGTGGATCTATCCATTTTCTTCTTATCTATTCTGTAATGTATTATCACTATGGTGATATTTTATTTACCCTTGTAGTTTGGCATCCCCTCAAAAGCTGTCCTGCTGGCCCCCCCTCTGCTTCCAGGTGCTTCCACTATTCTAGCTACAAACATATCATTTCACCCTTGGAGTTTTGCAACAGCTTCCTACATGGTCTCTCTGTTTCCGGCATTTCTATGTTTTCTCCCTCCAACCCCCATACAAACACAAGTCAGTTTATGCACTTCAGTTGGAATGATCTTTGAAAACTGCAAATCTGATCATATCATTCCCATGTGTGAATTACCAAATTGACTTTCTCTTTTTCGTAGGAATTTTTTTCAAAACCAGATAGGAAATATATTCTCCATCTAATCTTCTGACTCTCCTTCATCACCCTTTATCTTCTTTAAGTTATTCACATATACAGTGGAGCTTTATTTCTTCCTTCTGACATTTTTCAAAAGTTGTCCTCTCTTCCTAGAATATTCTTAGTAGATAGGGCTGCCCTTGCTCACCATTTGATTACAAAATTAGACTACACGCTTTTTAAGAAATTTCTTCTAACCCTAAGGCCCACCTCATCCTACAACCTCACATGCCTACCACAGTGTGTTGAAATTTTTTAATCACCTTTTATTTTCTCTCCTAGATCATGAGTTCTGTGTCCGAGCACAGAACAGCTTCTCAACAAATATTTTTTGAAAAGGAAGATTGAGTGTACAGAATTTTCAATAACTTTAGGCCATACTGTGATTCACAAATCAATTATTTAACATTCAATAAGCACATATTGAGCACAAATCCAAGTGCTAGAAATGTTGAGATAAAGCAAACAGTCCTTTTTGCTATACCATTCTAAAGTGATTAAAAAAAACTATGACATAGATTTGGTTTTCCAATATTATCTACAATTGACAGAAGTGCAGGTTTTATAAGAGAGCCTTCTAATAATGAAGAACAGAGTCTGGGAACAGACTAAATGGGAAGAGAGGAGAAAGAAGATCTCAGCCTGGGAAACAACTGAACAATCACCTAACATTTTCATAACTTGATTAATGTCTGCATGGTGAAAATATTTCCCTGTGTTAGTGCTCACTGCCCACTGGGTTGAGTAGAATTTCTATTTGATTTCTCTTTGGATAACTCTACAATAGTTAAATAGGAATTGTTTCACCGGTCTTATTTTAAAATTTAAAATTTTATGTCCACTTTCTAAAGTATGCATGTATACTTTTTTTCCAGCATCATTTGCTCAGCATTTTCCCTTATATCATACTTGTCTCATTTACTTTCCCCAGTGACACTTTCCCTGAAATCCAGAGCAGTCCCAAGGATGTTTGCTGATGCACAGCGCCATCTGCTGGTAATACTTGAAATTGACAGTGGAATTGCCCAAAAGATTGAAGCTTTTTTCCTGGGGAGGATGTTTGGCCTTTGCCATAGACAGATAATGTTTGTTTACTTGTTCCAACTTATAAAAAATATTCCAGATAAATTACCATTTACCCTCATCTTCCTCCTCTCCTGCATCTCAGTTCAGAAATAAGGTGATTAGTAACTGCTGTTAGCAACTACACACAGCCAATCATGCAGATGATTCTTCTTTAAGTATTTTTGGTGAGATATTTCAAATGGCTTTTAGAAAAAGACACCTCAGAAGTTACAAGGATCTTGCTCTTGCTACTTTCAATGGTTAAACCTCTCCACCCAGATTCTCAGATTTCCATCCACTTTGATTCTTTCTTGGAGAAACTGAAATTGGCGGCATCTACGGTTCCCTCTTCTACAAGGTGGGCATACTCAGGAGCCAATGTCGAAACCTGTTTTTGTTTTTTTTTTCCTTGACATGGCAGCAGTGGAGGCAGAAGGAGTGTTTCTAGATAGGCTTCTGCTGACATAATGGTATTAGAAAACTCTAGCAAAAGCCACTGTGAAAAAAGCCTCCATTTTACCAGAGATGGACCTGCATGATTTGGCATTATAGAGGGAGCCAGACTGACATCCTTGCTTTAGGGTACCACCAGAATCACATAATGAAGTATAATATGTGGACTTGTGATATGTGATCAATAAATATTGGATACTTATGATGCCTAATGTGTGAATAGCATAAAATATCTCCATATTTGAGATTATGAAGATAAAGGACTTATCAAAGGTCAGAAAATCTGGATTATAGTTGTGTGAACCTAGGAAAGTGTCTTTGCTTTTGTGAGTCTCAGGTTCCTCCTCAGATGAATGATAATGTCTCTCCCACATGACTCAGGATACTGTCCTACAAATAAAGTGAGAGAGTGGGTGCAAACATATCAGTGAAAGATTAAAACACACAAAAGTGACACTTGAAGTCCCAGATAGCTATTGAAATTGCCACTTTTTCAGGACACAACACAGAGTGGTCTATGTGAGGGGCCACAGACACAGGCAATGCAGTTTTGTCCTCTGTCATCACCTGATGATCAAACAAATGAGAATCATAGGACAGACTGAGGGCAGCTCTTCATTCATTCTCTAGGCTACAATTACACAGGTTGCTTTGATGCCCATCACTCATTTAATGTTAACTGTTGATGCAATTTGTCTTTCTAAAGAAGGGTTTTGAAGCTGGGCCCAGTGGCACATGCCTGTAATCCCAGCACTTGGGATGCTGAGTCTGGAGGATTGTGAGTTCAAAGCCAGCCTCAGCAATGGCTACTGCTGAGGCACTTAGCAACTCAGAGAGACACTGTCTCTAATAAAATACAAAAAAAGGGCTGGGGATGTGGCCCAGTGGTCAAGTGCCCCTGAATTCAATCCCTGGTACCCCCCCCCCCCAAAAAAAAAGGAGGGTTTTGAGAGAGCATGTGCACAGAAGAGCTCTAGAGAACTGTGAGTCTAATGGTTTCCTTTTACTTATGATAAAACTGATGACCATACAGAAACAAAAAGATTTACTCCTACTATCAGAGTGATAGCACATACCCCAATATACTGAACCCCAATTTATCTTTCACTTTGTTTTTACAGTACTGAGTGTTATCGTGGTTTTGTGTTTTCTCCTTGATCTATACTTCAAAAAATATTCCTGATATAGAATATCAATATCATGAACAAGTTAATGCAAATAGGATCCAGAGATTGTGTACTGCCAGGTTCAGTGTCATGGAATTGATAACCCAGGTAATGATGAAGAAGTGATCAGAGGTATGCACTCAGGTAGAAAATGGGACTCTCCTAACTGCAAGACAGAAACACTAGAGTCATGCTACCCTCCTCAGTAAAAGCCTGGATATTATTTTGAGCTAGTTATCAGAGATGAGGAGTCTTCTCTTACTTTCTCTAGGCTATACCTGACAGCCTGGATTCCTAGGTCTAGTTCTGAACCAGGAAGAGCTCTCAGAGCCTCTGACTTCAGCCAGTGATCACAACAGTGGCTGCTGACTCTAACATTGCATTTTACTTGTTTGGGGCTCAGTTGGAATCTTGTTGAGTTTAGAAAGCTCCTCAAGATCTAGAGGGAAACTGGCCTTCTTAGGGAGTAGACACAGAAGACTCAAGGGATGACCAGCAGCATTCCTGACTAGGGCCAACTCTGATCTCTTATCAGAGGACCTGGGACAAAACTCACTGAGATAAAACCAACTCAAGGAAACACATGTGAGAGTGTAGCACTTGGAAACTTATCATACGTATTTGGATAGCCTCACTTTTGATTTCTCAATGACCAGATGCATATCTGTTTCTAGACCCGAGGGTCCATGGGGGCAATCAACTGGTCAAGAGACAAGTTGGTCATCTTCATTCAGTGTAACCCATCATCACCTGGGTTATCAATTCCATGAAGTCCAGAGATGCAAATTCTGGAAAAGAAGCCTCTTTCCATCTAGTCGTTTTTTATATCTCATTCAGCTCCAGAAAGGCATTCAAGAGGTATATTTGGATTTTAACTGAAGGAAAAAAAGTAAGGCAGACTCACTGCAGGACACACACCCCATAGCCCTGCCCCTTCCTTTCCCAGACAAAACTGAGGCAGTTACTTATAAACGTCTTTATGAGCAATGCTGTCTGCATGGTTAGTCATTAATGCTGGCTGCACACGTGGGGTACTCAAAGCACAATAGATTTTTACTGTTGTTTAAACTGCAACCTTGGGACCTGTGTCAGACAGCAAGCCAAGGAGGGTGGGGTACATCTTAGTAAGTAAAAGGAGGTTTGAATCATACCACAAAATTCCCGTGCTTGAACTATTCATTTTGTCTTTTATGAATAACATTTAATATCATTTATGTCAGTGATCATTTTAAGTTTTTGCTTATTTGTACAAAATTTTTTAAGTTTACGACTGTCTTTCCTCTCTCTTGGCCCTGTGGGGTGAATGTTCCTGGTCAGTGACCTGGAAGCAGGCTAGACTCATTCAGAATAGACACTTTTTTTTTTGGCGGGGGGGGGGGGGGGGGGATGGTAACCGGGGATTGAACTCATGGGCATTCAACCTATGAGCCACATCCCCAGTCCTTTTATTTTATATATGTATATATTTTATTTAGAGACAGAGTCTCACTGAGTTGCTTAGCACCTTACTGTTGCTGAGGTTGGCTTTGAACTCGCGATCCTCTTGCCTCAACCTCCTGAGCGGCTGAGATACAGGCAAGTGGCACCACACCCAGCCAGAGTAGACACTTTCTAATTCAAATTGTTATATGGCTTTTTTGGGAAGCATTAAAATTTGAGCCCTGTCTGGAATTGTTGTCCACTGTTATTAACATAACATTGCACGTGAAGTCAAGCAGATATCTCAAGAAGAATTCTAGAAGTGAAAAGGGATCTTTTAAAAATAACCCCTCACTGGGCCCTGTGACCTTTGGGCTCTTGTTATACTCAACACATATTTACCAGCCTATTATTGACAGAAACTGTGAAAATTAAATACCAAAACTGATTCATGAGAAGTGACAAAAAAACAACACATAGGAATTGATGGCTAATATATATGCTAAAATACATATCATCATTATGGTAACAAATACTTAAGTAAAAATCTTAGAAAATTCAGATAGTAGCAAAGATAATATCAACATTAATGTCCTGCCACCAAGATAACCCCTGTTAACATTTACAGTCATGTTGACAAGTGTAGTTATTACTGTAATAATAATTATTTAGAACATATCCTAAGGACTTGATGTATACCAAGATAACCAACCCTGAAGCATTTGGTGTAGAGTACTGAAATGAAGTTAAGAGATTAAGATCTTAGGCTATTTTGCAGTGAACTAACATTCCGACCTTGAGAGATTCTCTCATTTCCTAGTCTTCATCTTGAACTTCATAAATACAAGCAGAGATGGAGAATCACAAATGGCTCTTTCCACTACCACTAAAAATTAGAAACCAAGTGC
Source organism: Tamias sibiricus (assembly GCA_025594165.1). Classification (NCBI taxonomy): domain Eukaryota; kingdom Metazoa; phylum Chordata; class Mammalia; order Rodentia; family Sciuridae; genus Tamias; species Tamias sibiricus. Next base: position 78,885,892 of record CM046668.1, read on the forward strand.
TATTATTCCCCTTTCTCTTTATGTTGACATTTTTACCCCAGTATTCAGATATACAAACAGGTGTAGATCCGCTAATATTGAAATTACAATTTCTAAATGAATAAAAGTAAAGTTATTTCTCAGGTATTTTACTTTAATGATCATGCAAATATAGTTAAAATACATTCATAGATGTCACTATGCACATCCACGAATAGCCCCCAACACACACACACACACTCACAAGTTCTTTGAGGTACTAGTCATCCACAGGTCAAAAAAAGATGCTCATCTATAAAACCTGACACAGGTTCAGCAATCAGAAAAGCCAAATCCATTTGATCTTTGAAGTTGTCAGTGAAAAATTGATGAGCTGTGCCTGCTCAAGCTCTGAGCTAGGGTCAAAGTACCCTTGAAGACACAAGAAAGAAGTGATTTGCAGATAAGGCTGATGGCCTTGGCACCAGCAGCTTTTATTTTCTTAGCTGTAGTCCCTGGGGAGGAGTGTGCCTCAGCGGGCACAAAGTGTTCCCCAGACAATGTTAGACACACGCCAAACTGGAGCCCTGCCAGGGTCCAGCTACCGCGCTGAATTCCTGCTTGCCACCCTGGGCACACACAAAAGGCAGGCCCAGGTTACCACAGCCTCCCAGGAAAGGACCAAAGTTGCCATTTGTCTTCATTAAATGAATGGGCCATTCTTTTCCCTCCTACCCTTTAGTCAATGGCAGTAAAACTTAACTGGAAATAAAATGGACAAAGAATAACTCAAAATCTTGAGCTTAGGTAAAAGTGAACTCCCTTCCCTCAACTTCTATATTAAGAAACATTGCCCGATTCTGCCATTTATTCTTCATGTCTGTGTGAGTATGTATTTTCCTAATTAGCTACATAAATCTTAACACAGTGATTGTTCTCTGAATGAGAGAAATGCATATCTGTAGATAATTTAAAAAATCAAAAGAGCCCAATAAAAAATTAAGAAGCTATCATGGTCCATAAATTAGAGATAGCCACAATGGTCAATTTAATATGGTTTGTTCTGCTCATTCACATGTGGGTGATGTATATGAATATGCATGGTGTGTACATGCAGATGACTAGGAGCAGAAAACAGCTGTTTTCCACAATCATAACACATTATACATAATATTTTGTATTATTTTATTCAACATGTTGCAGTATTATAATTGCAAAAATTATGAACATTTGAAAATAATACCTTTCAGAATTGTTGGAAGTATTAAATAGATAAATATAAAATCTAAAAAGATAACAGGCATGTAATAATCAATTAAATAATGTTAATTCCACTAGAGTCTAATCAGCATGAAATTATTTTTCTGTTTAAAATATTCAAAACTCTATAGCTAAATTAGCTATGAAAAGACTTGAGAAGGGCATTGCTGAATATCACAGTCTGAAAAAAGCAGTGATCCTAGAGTTGGTTGATATTTACTCCTGTACCCTTCTAAAGAGCAGGCCAAATTATGCTTGAGCCGAGTCCACTGGCAGAGAAATTATTAGATGCTAACAAAGCTCATTCTATTGTCTGATGGCTTTAGTCACTAGAAAATTCCATGTCATGTTAATATCAAGGTGTCTTCTTTTATCAACCCAGTCAGTGCTCCTAGTTCAAGTCATTTAACCATATTAAAAATACCTAATTTTCTTTATTTAAGATCACTGTGCAGAAAATGTAAGACACTGAAGCTCAACATCAAGGTACTCCCAGTTTTCAATTAAAGTAGGATTCACTGATCTTGTGCTCTGGATGCTTTGCTTCTATTTATGCAGCTTGCCAGCTGCAATTCATTGTTCTCCCAAATTAGGCTTATTATTAACTAAGAGGTTAGAGTGTTTTTAAAACCGAGGGCAGCCTTGGTAACAATATCTAATGCAAAATGTATATAACATGATTAACTATACTACTAGAAGATAGAAAATCTCATGATGAAGATAAGGAGAAACACTATGCAGAAGATTAAGCCTATAACTTATATAAATGATGTTTAGCATGCTTAACTTGGAACTATGGTTAAGAAGATAAACTGCCATTATCAAGCACAAACATACTCTGAAAATGTTTAAATCAAATGGACATATATGAATGTCATTTTAGCCTTTCATTCTATTAGGAAACAATTATTAAGTGTCCACATGTGTTAAGCACAGCAATTAGTTTTTACATAGGCACTTCTATTTAATGATTAATTTAATCCTCACAGCAACCATTCATTTTAAAGTTGATCAGGTAAGATGAGAATGTTGATATCTAGTTATTTGATATTTAAAATAACTCACCCTTGATTACATAGGCAAAAATGGCAATACAGGGTTTTTCAAATTGAATGTGTGTTTGTGTGTGTGTGTGTGTGTGTGTGTGTGTGTGTGTGTGTGTGTGTAAGTAATTGGGAAAGAGGAAAACATATATGCAGCATTGGCTTTAAATTTTCAGAATTATCTAAGCTAGAATTATTCTCTTTCCCATTCCCACTTCCTTTCCTCTTTTCTACACACACACACCACACAGTTGGATTTACTCAAAACATCAAAAGGACAAATGCTTATTTACTCTTTATTCAAGCTATTTAGTTGACCTTCTAAGTGGTCTCCATGCCTGCAGCAACCTCTTCTTTAAATATATCCATATATTCTATCTTTAAAAAGACTAGTTTTCCAAATCATACACTGATAAGTACTATTCTCTATTTAAAAAAACCAACTTGATGGAACTTCTTTGTTTTTAGGAAAATTCCAAAATCCATTACTTTAGAATTCAACTCTAGCTGCTCAATCTCACCCCATGCACAGTGTGGCAATGTTACTTCAGGGAAGTCCATGTTCCTCATTTGTATCAGTACATTTTTTCTTTTCTCTTTTATCTAGCTAAATATAGTTATATGATATTCCCAAAATATGGTATTTATCTTAATATTTTGCACATGTCATTTTCTTATAGTTATTGCCACCTGAGTTAATTCTTCACTCTCGCTTCACATACTGTCTCCTTGATTATGTCTTCCTAAAGCAGTTAAAATGTTTTTCTTTCTTGGTGTTCTCACCTCACTTTGCTTGTACACCAATCACAGGATGAATTCTGTTCTACCACATAAGCTCTTCAAGGTCGAATGGTACTTAAATGTGAGACACTACTACACACCAAAAGACTAAAGATGGAGCCATATTGGATATCTGCTCTCCAGAAGCTATCAAGTGTGAGCAAAACTCTAAAGCCCTTAAGTTCACATTAGTCAGAACATTGCATCATATTTGCTTATTTGTATACACTTCTGTGATATTCTGGTTTCACTCTAATGTTCATGAGTGCTTATATTGATACTGTTTTAGACTGAGAACTCATCAGGTCTGTCTTTATCCATTTGTGCTGCCATGAGAGAATACCACGTACTGGGTAATTTATAAAGAACATAGATTTATTACTAAACATTCTGTATTTTCTATTTCTTAAACATCTGTTCTGTGTATGCAGTGATTTCTTCAAATACAACATTCAGTTCACTAATTATCTCTTCAAATGTGCTTATGGGATGTTTAATTTTCCAGTTTCTAAAAATTTTTTTGTGCTGCATATTTCTTTATTAGAATTTTTATTGATGTTCAAATATTTTTAATAATTTTTGCAAAACTCAGATTTTTAAAATATCTTTACCTGCATATTTAAAGCAGCATATAATCAGGCTTTTGTTCTATCTAGTCTTAAAATAGTAGTGTGTTAAAGGTGGAAATTAGACATTTTTCATGTGACAAAATTATTGATACATTTTAATTTAAATATACTCTTCACTAGTTTTCACCTCTGGATCCAATTCTTTCTTCTTTGCCTTCTCTGAAATGTTTAAATAATTTTATAATTCTTTAATTCCTCTTCTAATCAGAAGTTACATCTCGTTACCTTCTTGTTTGGTTTTATTCCTGGACTGTACAGGTTAGAAATCCATATGCAACAAAATGAAATTAAACCCCTATCTCTCACCATGCACAAAACTCAACTCAAAGTGGATCAAAGCAATGCCCATCAGTAGATGAATGGATAGGGAAACTTTGTTATATACACAATGGAACACTACTCAGCACTAAAAGAGAATAAAATCATGGCATTTGCAGGTAAATGGACGGAGTTGCTAAGTGAAGTTAGCCAATCCCAAAAAACCAAAGGTCAAATGATTTCTTATTTATGAAGATACTGACTATAATGGCAAGGGATGGGGGATGAGAGGAATGAAGGAACTTTAAATAGAACAAAGGGGAGGGATTGGAGGGGAAGGGTCAGGGGGATAGGAATAACTGTGGAATAAGTTAGACATCATTACCCTAAGTACATGTATGAAGACACAAAGGGTGTGAAAATACTTTATGTAAAACCAGTGACTTGAAAAATTATCTTTTTTTCTATGTAATATGAAATTAATTGCATTCTGCAAGCATGTATAACAAATTAGAATTTAAAATATTGAAAGAAAAAAAAAGTGAATCAAGGACCTTGGAATTAAACCAGAGAAACTGCGTCTATTAGAAGAAAAAGTAGGCCCAAATCTCCATGATGTCAGGTTAGGCCCCAACTTCCTTAATAAGACTCATATAGTGCAGGAATTAATATGAAGAATCAATAAATGGGATGCATTCAAACTAAAAAGCTTCTTCTCAGCAAAAGAAACAATCAGTGAGGTGAATAGAGAACACATAAGATAAAGCACTAATATCTAGGATATATAAAGAACACAAAAAGCTTAACAATAAAAAAAAAAACCTATCAATAAATGGACCAACGAACTGAACAGACACTTCTCAGAAGAAAATATACAAGCAATCAACAAATATATGAAAAAATGTTCAACATCTCTAGCAATTAGAGAAATGTAAATCAAAACTACTTTAAGTTTTCATCTTACTCCAGTCAGAAACAACAATAAGTGTTGGCGAGGATTTGGGGGAAAAGGCACACTCATGTTGCTGGTGGGACTGCAAATTGGTGCAGCCAATATGGAAAGCAGTATGGAGATTCCTTGGAAAGCTTGGAATGGAACAACAATTTGACCCAGCTATCCCACTCCTAAGTCTATACCCAAAGGACTTAAAAACACATACTACAGGGACACTCCCACATCAATGTTTCTACAAGCACAATTCACAATAGCTAAAGTGTGGAACCAAGCTAGGTGCCCTTCAGTCGATGAATGGATAAGAAAATGTGCTATATATACACAATAGAATATTATTGAGCATTAAAAGAGAATAGAATCATGGCATTTGCAGGTAAATTGATTGAGTTGGAAATTATAATGCTAAGTAAAGTTAGCCAATCCCAAAAAAAATCAAATTCTGAAAGTTTTCTCTGATTTAAGGATGCTGATTCATAATGTGGTTGGGGGGACATGGGAAGATTAGATGAACTCTAGATAGGGCAAAGGGGGAAAGGGGAAGGAGGAGAGGGGAGAGAATATGGGGGTAGGAAAGATGGTGGAATGAGATGGACATCATTACCCTTTGAACATGTATGAAGGCACAAATGGTGTGACTCTACTTTGTGTGCAACCAGAGATATGAAAAATTATGCTATATATGTGTAATGTGAATTGTAATGCATTCTGCTGTCATATATAACAAATTAATTTTTTTTTAAATGAAAAATCTAATTTTAGTATATACCTTTACCCTATTCCCACATATAACAGTTTAAGAACTCTACTTCCATTTCTTATAACCACATTATGGACAATTATTTTATTTGTCCATATGTTTAAAAATAAACATTATATTTACTCTTTTAAATAATCAGTATTGTTTTCACTGTTTAAAATAGCTAAGTACTAGTGTGTTTACACTAATCATGTTTATGAATATACAAAGCTTAACATTTTTATAAATTACTTTAAATATGTAAAATTTCAGCTCTTCCATCTTGAATAACTCTAAACCCAGACATATTTCCCCACTGTAGGCAAAAGAACATAATTGTCAATTACCTAGACCTTTGGCTATATTTGAATACCGCATGGATTACAAATGTGTAAGCTCATGTTTGCTAAACTGGCTTCAAATTATTCCTTCAGATATCAATTCTGAGGACTTTAAATCTTATGATTAAGCTCCAGTTTATATTAAATATATTTATAAGCAATTATCAATTATTTCTAGTTGTGAGAAGAAAGAGAAGACTTATCTCTGCCAGCAAATTTGTCATGAGGCTCCCATTTCTGGTTAGAGTAATCTAGAGGACTTGAACTAAATTTTTTTCTAGAAGAACTCCCACAATTATGTGGAAAACATGCTATATACACTTTTCTATCAGAAACAAATTTAAAACTGTTCTACATTGGATATTATAATCTCACATACATGGAAACCAGGTAAAAATGAATTCAAGATGATCATGATATTTTGCATCTATTAAATGAAGTGTTCTTATCACTTCAGCATGCTACTCTATTACTTGATGGAAAAACATCCTACAAAGTATTCAGTACACACACACATACACACAAACACACAACATGAAGGTATCAGAGTAAAATCCCTAAGACATTATCAACATACCATGGAAAATAAAAGTTTCTTTTTGGTGGTGATGATCTCAGGTAGATCTAAATAAGTTCATTTGATCGTTGTCTGTTTTAGCCTTGGATTAGTTACCAGGTGGATTAGGTTTACAGGAAACAATGTAGAAAAATGCATAATTTCATCATGGATTGAGTGGGCCCAAGACTCCCAAATTGACACATTTGGAAAAAAAAAAAAAAAAAGACAAAACAAAAGATGGCTAAAATGTGTCATATATCCTACCTATCTTGGAAAAATAAGTTTATATTTGACTAAATATTGGGGTTCTTTTTTATTCTTACATATTTAAAGAGTTGATTTTTGAAAACATCAAAATGGACAAAGAGTGGCTAAGTTTTGTTTGGCTTTTTTTTTTTTTTAACTGGATTACTTGAGCTTATTTAAAGTCATGGAAAATTCCACATAAACTAATAAAAATAAATTAGATTAATACGTATGAATTTTCTTTAAAAATTAGAAAATCTGGCAACATTCTGTTATGACAACCAGTCACCAGAGTTATGTAGATTCTAAGCTTTAAAAAAGAGCACGTGCTTCCCAGTAGACCCAGTGCCACCACATTCTCTTGGGTACAGCCGTAACCACATGGAGAAGAATCAGCATCAATGTCTTAAAGGCTTGGTACGCCCACCAGTGGAGGAAACTCCCATACCAGAGGGAGCTGCAACAGAAGAGTGTCTTCACTGCATCATATAGTTGTGAAAGGTTGTATTTCCCAGTCCTCTTTCAATCTGACATCTGCTGCTTCCCTGGCCCTTTCAGGAAATTCCCTCTACCACCAAAGACACATGGGAACTTTTGGATTTCCTGCTTGTCACAGGCAGGCAATATCCATGAAATGTCAGTGTCCTACCTCAGGTATATCTCCTTATGCTGCTCTGATATTTCTACATTATCCCGTGCACCCTGGGCCCAGAGATTTTAGACAATCCTATTCCCCTCTGTATATACTTCAGTTATTTCTATATAACTTCAATGGAAGTCATGTGTGTAGGTAGTAACCTTAGCATTTGACCTGCTTGACATACTTCTCTCTTCACTCTTCTTTACATAATCCACACAGATAGAAATGTCAGGTTGTCTCCTTGGTCTTACTCCTGACCTAAATTTTCCATTTCATTATACATTTTTTTCTTCCAAGTGCCAGGTTTCAGGACTAAGCATTAATAAAATGACGAGTATTCTGTCTATTATACTGGAAAGGAGGTGTTCATAAGTAGAATCATGCATGACAAAACCATTACTTTAGTAGATTAAAAAACATCCATCTCTATCATAGCACCCATATTTAATTATTCCAAATATATAGGAAGATTCAGAATCTTATTCAGGTATCAAGGTCAATAATATTATAAAGAAAAGGCTAGGGTATATATGTGATATGTTATTAGGTAAGCCTCTAGAAAGAATTGATCTAAAATCACAGAATATCTTTTGAGAATTTTTAGAATTACAAAAATTTATATCTAAAATTACTGAAAATTCCATGCCAGAGTTAAAAACCTTAGAAGTGTTATAAAAATTCATAGTATTGAGAGGCTGAGGCAGGAGGATCATGAGTTCAAAGCCAGCCTCAGCAATGGTGAGGCACTAATTAACTCAGTGAGACCCTGTATCTAAATAAAAATACAAAAAATGGCTGGGGATGTGGCTCAGTGGTCAAGTGCTACTGAATTCAATCTCTAGTACCAAAAAAAAAAAAAAAATTGTAGTATATTAAAACTAATCTAACTATTGAGTACATTCTCTATTTACTATCTTTCCTTTTATATGATCCATTCAGTCATTGGCTTCCAGCACCCAATGTATCCTATGTATACTTTTTTTAAAATTCCTTTGAATGGATATTTATCTAACAACATAATAAATGTCCTATAAAATGTCAGGCATTAAGCTCAACATGTAAAATCTAAACTGTCTCAATTCACTTTCTTGGTGCCATCTAATGTCCAAACAATGAACTCAACTTCCAATTCCATTTACAGAATTGAGCATATATATTTTAAAAAAAAAATTAGTTATTTACATATACAGTCAGCCACAAAATTTCAATGTTGTTAGTTCTTAAACTTATTTGCTGTTTCAAAACTGGCAGAGCCATCCCCAGTAGTTGATTAAATGTCCATCATGGACAAGTTGCCATTCCTATCTGCCACAACTGGATATGATTATTTAGGGAGGTAGACAAGGAGGGATGGAAGGGTTTTGTGGCCGAATACAACACTCACTGCTCAATTAAAAGCCCAAGAAACTTACTTTTTATCACAACAGCTTATGTGAAATTGACAGAATTTTATGTGATAGTGTTGCCGCCTGCAGCTATTGCCGCCTGCAGCAACGATACCACGAGAAAGAAATTGGAGGCAGACTGGGAATGAGTAGGTTCTTTATTCTTGCTTCTTCTCTGCTTTCTCTTCTGTATTTCTCTCTCCAACTCCAACCACCCCTCTCGCCAGCCCTACCTGGTTAAATACTCTTCACCTTAACAAGTATACACGTGTCACAAGCTCAACTTCCAGGTGCGTCAACACAGTGTTCACGGGCACAGAAAGATTCATAGTTGAAGGAGCCCTAATTAGGAAGGGCTGTTGTAGCTAGCTGGAAGCCATAAGTTCCACCTGATATGTATGTGACGCACCTGTAGGCACCCGCAAACCTGAAGGTATATAACCGGGTGAAAGCGGTCCGAGTTAGGAGAACGGAGAATTCAGTCAGCCGGGCAGTCACTCGGTCGGTCAGAAGAATCAGAGCGGCCAGAACGTAGGCAGAGCGGTTACAGAAGAGAAACCAGATAGAAGAAGTAATGACTGGCCAGAGTTAGGCCGAGACTCCTGAGGAAGACAGAAGACAGAAGAAAGAAGAAGGAAGAAAGAAGAGAGAAGAAAGAAGCTCTAATCTTTCTCTAAGCTAAGCTCTATCTTTCTAAGACTCTAAGCTAAGCTCTAAGCTCTAATATCTTTCTATCTTTCTAACTAAGACTCTAAGCTAAGAAGACAAGAAGAAAAGCTCGCTCTAATCTTTCTCTCTAAAAATCTTTCTTTCCCTCTCTAAGCTCAAAGAAAGTAGAAGTAAAAGTAGTAAAAGCTATACTCTGCCTCCGAGAATTTTCCTCCCGTGGCGGCGCCGTGGCTGGCCATGACAGGCAGCTTACAAATGGTGGTCCGTCCGGGGCTCGGCAGGCAGAGAAGAAAAGCTAAGAAATAAGGAGAGCAACGAAAAAGTATAGCCTCAGACTCAGTTGAGACCAGCAAAAGAGTAGTAAACAAGAGAGCATAGCCTCTGACTCAGTTGAGGCCAGTTAAGAATTAAGCCGAAGCAGAGTAGCCAGCGAAAAGCCGAAGCGAGCCGGCCAAAAGCCGACTTAGTTGAAGCCAGTTAAGAATTAAGCTGAAGCAGAGTAGCCGGCCAAAAGCCGAAGCCGAGTAGCCAGCCAAAAGCCATAAAAAATATAGAGAAAAAGCCTTGAGCTTTAGTATAAAGAAAAAAGCCATGAGCTTAAAAAGAAAATAGAGAATTAAATAGCATGGTAAAAACCATGCAGGAAAAAAAAAAAAAAAAAGCCATTGAGCTTTGGCAAGAAAGCCATAAAGAAAAATAAAGAAGAGGAGAAAAAAAAAAAAAAAAAAAAGTCAAAGCCGCTTATGCAATTGTGCTTAACTAGGTGCGTTAGCTGCTCCTCAGCATTAGGCTTCCTTAAAGCCACAGCACCTTCTCAAAAAGGGCTCAAATATCCACCCTTTCAAAAATAAAAGGTGAAAAGCTAGGTAGGGACAAGAAAATAAAAGAAAATAGAGAAAAATAAAATAGAGAAAATAGAATTAAAGCACCTTTTTAAACTAAAGGGAAGGAATATGAAGGAGCCCTAATTAGGAAGGGCTGTTGTAGCTAGCTGGAAGCCATAAGTTCCACCTGATATGTATGTGACGCACCTGTAGGCACCCGCAAACCTGAAGGTATATAACCGGGTGAAAGCGGTCCGAGTTAGGAGAACGGAGAATTCAGTCAGCCGGGCAGTCACTCGGTCGGTCGGTCAGAAGAATCAGAGCGGCCAGAACGTAGGCAGAGCGGTTACAGAAGAGAAACCAGATAGAAGAAGTAATGACTGGCCAGAGTTAGGCCGAGACTCCTGAGGAAGACAGAAGACAGAAGAAAGAAGAAGGAAGAAAGAAGAGAGAAGAAAGAAGCTCTAATCTTTCTCTAAGCTAAGCTCTATCTTTCTAAGACTCTAAGCTAAGCTCTAAGCTCTAATATCTTTCTATCTTTCTAACTAAGACTCTAAGCTAAGAAGACAAGAAGAAAAGCTCGCTCTAATCTTTCTCTCTAAAAATCTTTCTTTCCCTCTCTAAGCTCAAAGAAAGTAGAAGTAAAAGTAGTAAAAGCTATACTCTGCCTCCGAGAATTTTCCTCCCGTGGCGGCGCCGTGGCTGGCCATGACAGGCAGCTTACAAATGGTGGTCCGTCCGGGGCTCGGCAGGCAGAGAAGAAAAAGCTAAGAAATAAGGAGAGCAACGAAAAAGTATAGCCTCAGACTCAGTTGAGACCAGCAAAAGAGTAGTAAACAAGAGAGCATAGCCTCTGACTCAGTTGAGGCCAGTTAAGAATTAAGCCGAAGCAGAGTAGCCAGCGAAAAGCCGAAGCGAGCCGGCCCAAAAGCCGACTTAGTTGAAGCCAGTTAAGAATTAAGCTGAAGCAGAGTAGCCGGCCAAAAGCCGAAGCCGAGTAGCCAGCCAAAAGCCATAAAAAAATATAGAGAAAAAGCCTTGAGCTTTAGTATAAAAGAAAAAAGCCATGAGCTTAAAAGAAAATAGAGAATTAAATAGCATGGTAAAAACCATGCAGGAAAAAAAAAAAAAAAAAAAAGCCATTGAGCTTTGGCAAGAAAGCCATAAAGAAAAATAAAGAAGAGGAGAAAAAAAAAAAAAAAAAAAAGTCAAAGCCGCTTATGCAATTGTGCTTAACTAGGTGCGTTAGCTGCTCCTCAGCATTAGGCTTCCTTAAAGCCACAGCACCTTCTCAAAAAGGGCTCAAATATCCACCCTTTCAAAAATAAAAGGTGAAAAAGCTAGGTAGGGACCAAGAAAATAAAAGAAAATAGAGAAAATAAAATAGAGAAAATAGAATTAAAGCACCTTTTTAAACTAAAGGGAAGGAATATGAAGGAGCCCTAATTAGGAAGGGCTGTTGTAGCTAGCTGGAAGCCATAAGTTCCACCTGATATGTATGTGAGACGCACCTGTAGGCACCCGCAAACCTGAAGGTATATAACCGGGTGAAAGCGGTCCGAGTTAGGAGAACGGAGAATTCAGTCAGCCGGGCAGTCACTCGGTCGGTCAGAAGAATCAGAGCGGCCAGAACGTAGGCAGAGCGGTTACAGAAGAGAAACCTCTAAGTAATGACTGGCCAGAGTTAGGCCGAGACTCCTGAGGAAGACAGAAGACAGAAGAAAGAAGAAGGAAGAAAGAAGAGAGAAGAAAGAAGCTCTAATCTTTCTCTAAGCTAAGCTCTATCTTTCTAAGACTCTAAGCTAAGCTCTAAGCTCTAATATCTTTCTATCTTTCTAACTAAGACTCTAAGCTAAGAAGACAAGAAGAAAAGCTCGCTCTAATCTTTCTCTCTAAAAATCTTTCTTTCCCTCTCTAAGCTCAAAGAAAGTAGAAGTAAAAGTAGTAAAAGCTATACTCTGCCTCCGAGAATTTTCCTCCCGTGGCGGCGCCGTGGCTGGCCATGACAGGCAGCTTACACATAGTAGATTACATTAAGCTCAGGAGAAAACAATTAAACGTCTCCTCTTTGTCTCTCAGCCAGCTGCCATCTTAGCTACCTCCTCATTAAGGCTCTTACATTATAGTATAAGATATAACCATAGAACAGTCACATAATGAAGAAGACTCACTGTTAGTGCTCTAAGTATTTTCTTCCCAGATAACTTACAAATGGCATTAGTAGACTTAAAGATGATATGTTCTCACAGCATTTAGTGGAACAATTTTGAGATACTTATGTTGTCTGTATTTATATTTGGATTCAAACATCATTCATGGGCAGTGCAATGGCCCACACCTGCAATCCCAGCAGCTCAGAGGCTGATGCAGGAGGATGGAGAGTTCAAAGTCAGCCTCAGCAGAACAACTCAGTGAGACCCTGTCTCTAAATAAAATACAAAATAGGGCTGGGAATGTGGCTCAGTGGTCAAGTGCCCCTGACTTCAATCCCTGGTACCCGACCCCCCCAAAAAAAGTTCCTCATAGCTTCATTCTCATTTATATTATAAATTCTAGAAAACAAAAAAAAAATTATATTCTCTTAATCCCTTGAGTTAGATGTGATCATATAAATCCTCCTCTGGCAAATGAAATTCAAGAGGAAATTAATGGGTTAATTTCTAAGGAAAGTTTTAGAAGTTCAGGCTAAACTGTTGGTATGGCTATTATTTCACCTCTCAGCTCTTCTGATTTAATTTTTCCTTCCTGGATGACAGATGTGATGTTTGGTGTGTGGCAACCATGTAAAGATTGTGACAATGAAACACACACATGGTCAATAGGACATCCTAGTGAATTTTGAGGAGCTGCCTCAGTTATGAGTCCCTTATCCTGAACTTTTTCATTCTGGAGAAAAACAAACTCCTATTTTATTCATGGCCAGTTATTGTTATTATTGTTACCAATATAATCATAAGTAATGCACCTTCCCCACCACTCGGGCATCAGTAATAGCTCCTTTTCATTGCAAGATACATGTCAGAGGGTTTCTGTCTTCATAGTGCCCCAGACCAAAGTACTACCTAACAGTTCAGTTTATTGAGTAGTTAAATTCAGTTCAGCAATTGCAGTTCATATGGTATCTCTGTTTCCCTCAAATATGTAAAATAACAAACTGTAACCCTGTGAAATAAACTGCAGTGTCCCTGAGTAGAGATAAACATGTAAAAGATCTTTCAAAGACTGGTCTCCTAGAGTAGGGCAGGGGGCAAAACGGTACATAATAGTATTTTAGAATAAAGTGTTGACCTACATTCTGATAATCAGTGTTAATTACATGAGATTTTAGGAATATCAAAATTCAAAATTATGTGTGCATAAAATGGATAAAAATATCACATGTAAATGCACAAATGGTAGTAGTTAGGATCAATTATTAGATAAGGCATGGAGGACTCAAAGTGACAATATATAGAAATCAACAAGACTGAAGGAAAATCATACAACGTAGACACAATGTTAAAGCAAGGATGTGTCAGAGTCAAACACCTCATAGCAAGAGGAGGACAGATATGGGCTCCTACTCTGTGTAAGAGCTAGGAAGATATCTTCTCCCTAAAATCAGAAACTACTAGCTTGTGTGCAACGTGCCTTGGAACCAGGAAATACATAGTGGAATTTTGACTGGGATTTCTTAACACTCCACTAGTGACAGAAGTGTTTTTCTGCTATGTAATTAGCCCCAATAGCAGAACCCACTGGGGCTGTCTCCAAGACCAGGTGCAAATTTTTAGTCTCATTTTACTGATTAAGCAGTGTTGATAAAATGGAAAAAAATCATCCCCAAATCCCTGAAATACATGGTTACAAAACAACACTGCTAAGTATATTTCATGCATTAACCAAAAATTAGTGCTATGCGGATACTTTAGTGGTACTGTTCAAGCCAATTCTAGATCTGCTGGAACTAATCTTCACAGCACCATAAATAAAAAATTAATGAACAGCAACAAAGACAAACTGAAAACCACATGCAAACACCATCCATGGTAATAGAATGATGACTCTATACTAATATGCATTAATTTTAGTTCAAAGAATACCATGCAAGTGAGGACTGCCTTTCTTGTGACTCTAGAATTATTACAATGAACTATGTTAGCCATATAATAAAAACAGTTCCACTAATTTTGGTTTTACATTATAGTATGTTGAGAACTAGTTAAAATGATCAAGTCCAGATTTTGTGGTAGCTTGATCTTTAATTCGATCTTGAGCGAAATGATCAGTTACTTTTGATTACCCATTTTATTCTGTATAAAACTAGAATAACAATCCTGATATTTTAAAATATGCATGTAAAGCACTGGGCATATGGAGAAATTCAATTTATAATTTCAGGGATGTTTTTATGATTATGAAGAATATATGTGACAGACATATATATAGCCTTGTTTTAGTCAGGTTTTCATTGCTGTGACCAAAACACACACAACAGTTACAACTTAGAGGAGGGAAAGTTTATTTAAGGCTCATGGTTTCAGAAATCTCAGTCCATAGATTGTCTACTCCATTGCTCTAAAACCAAGGTGAAGCAGCATATCATGGGGGAAGGGGATGCTCCCCCCATGAAAAACAATGAGGCAGAAAGAGAGAAAGAGAGAGAGAAAGAAGGAAGGGACTGCGGGGAAGATGCACCCTTCCAGGCCATGCCCCAGTGATCATCCCCTCCAGCTGTGCCCCACCTACCTACAGTTAACACCCAGTCAGTCTATTCAATCTAAGATGGACTTGACTAGGTTACAACTGTCATAATCTAATCATTATTCCTCTGAATATTGCCATGTCAACAGAAGGTTTTGGGGAATACCTCATATATGTAGAGGCCTCAAGTTTAGAAGGGTCCGATATTAGCAATCCTTTGCTGTCACCACATTAAAAGTCTTAATAATATTTAATCCATGAACTTTGAACCTGAAGTTTGTGGTGTCCAAATGGCACAAAGGACTACACAAAATATATATGTCCTCTTTTCCATTCACATACAGTGTTTGAGATGTCCCATAGGCAAAGAATTCTTGCAGATCCAAGATACACGGAAGTTCAGGGACACTCAAAGTGAATCCAAGATAGTTATGCTGTGTCTATACTGAGAAAGAATGGATCTGCCTACTTCAAAAAGCCTGTATTTTGTTTTGTTTTGTTTTGTTGTTTTTTTGGTACTGGGGATTGAACTCAGGGGCAGTCAACCACTGAGCCACATACCTAGTCCCATTTTGTATTTTATTTAGAGATAGGGTCTCACTGAGTTGCTTAGTGCCACATTAATTTGCTGAGGCTGGCTTTGAACTCATGATCCTCCTGTCTCAGCCTCCCTAGCCACTGGGATTATAGGCATGCACCACAGCACCGGGCCAAGGCTGTGCTTTCTGATCCAACCAAAACTTTCTTTGAACGCAGAAAGAAGGCAAGTACATTTTGAGAAACATGAGTGATGAAGAAACCCTAAAATATCTTCATTGCTTATGTTAATTTCCTATATTATCAAATCACTTGCACTAAAAAGAATGACAGAAAGAAAGGGAAAGATAGGAAGCCTATAGTCAGCCTTGCCTTTCAATCTTTCCTTACTCATCAGTAAGCTAAAAGCAGATTGTTGATGGAATGTGCAAGTGTCAAGAAGTAAAGGAAATATCATTGAGTTAGTTCTGTGAACGGTTTCTCTGTTCTGGTAAGAATGAAATGCCTATGTATGTACAAACTACAAAATATGAATTGTGTAATTTTCGTGATTCCAAATACATTTTAAGTGTTCCTATATTTGCATTAAATTGGCATTACATAATTTAAAAATGCACAGTAAAATGCAGCCTAAAACAAATTTTAATGTTTTCTTTACTTAGAATGACACAATATTAAATAAAAACACCAGAGAAGTCAAAACAAAACCTGTGAAGTAAAGGAAAATGCTAGTATTTTAATGACAGTTTTTCTCCTGCTTTTTGAATGAGGAATAGCATATTTTCATTTTGCAGTGAGCACATAAATTATGTAGCAGACTCTGAGTAAATAATATTACTGCAGCCAGTATTCTTTACATATTAGCAACCTGATGCTATGGATGAATAAGTACTGAGATTCCTACAGACACAGAAAAGGACATCATTCATTCAATCCACATGTCTCTTATTTATTTCTTGAAGGAAACTTTAAAATAAGACATAAAAAGACAGAGTGAATATTAACCCAACTAAATGTCTGAAAGAAAAGAGTGAATGAGTAAATTTCAATAGTTTGCTTCATAACCAAACCTTAAGGGTGGGTACTGGTTTGCAGATCTCTCCTGGGAAGTGGATATCTTGGTGATTTGATGTTTCCTTGGTGATAGGTCTCTTTTTTCAGGTGTATTGTATTTCTTAAAGGTGGGGTTGCAAGCTTTGGATGAAGACTATTTATTTACTCTTTCTGCTGGCTCCAACTTTTCAACAGTGCTAATAAGTAAAAGGTCATTTATGAAATGATGGTAAGGCAACATTAAAAGGAGTTTCAAATATCCTATGGAAAAGAAATGGTTGAAAATATCATTGAATAAGTGGGCTTTTTTTTGTATTTAAGAAGTCTAATAGTATATTTCTGTCTGAAGCTCCATTTCAGAATATATATACAGAATATACAGATATATAAACACATATAGAGATATATATATATATATATATATATATATATATATGTTTACTGTTTTATGTTGAGGTATTTATTGAGGTTTAATCTTCTTAACAGTTTTTAAATATATATGTAAGCATAGATGGGTATTTGTCTCAGAAACAGACATGATAATAGTCTGGAGAAAAGCTTAGTGATATGGGAGTTTGGCCTTAGAAAAACCACCACCCAAGCCCTTGAAACAAGAGAGTGAGTCCAGAGAAAGAGAGAGTCTAACATAATTCTTAGTATGGAATGACAGGAAATGTGAAGTTACATAAATACCTAAAAAGAAATGGAATAGAATATGAATGATTTTAGAATTCACATCTTTAATGCCTTGAAGTTCCTCTACCAATGGCATTGTTTTTCTTACCAAGTATGAAAATAGTAGATTCCTCTAGAAAATGAAGATAGAACAATGCTATTCTTTTGTGGACTTATGCAATTAGATTGGGCTTATCTGAACAATTCAGAATACTCTTTGTATTTTAAACTTTCTATCCTTAGTTATATATGCAAAGTATCTCCTGCAAATTAAGGTAATATATTTTAAAAAGCCAGGGATGAGGATATGTGCATCTTTGGGGGATTATCCTGCCTATTGCATACATATTCAATAAATAATCATTGAATTATATTATCTAGGCCCATTCATTTTAGAGATTCTAGTAATTTCAAAGGAAATTTTTATGTCTAAATGACTTGTGAGAAGCTTCTAAATTTTGCAACTTCTATTTATACAGGCTTAAACTAAAAACTTAGATTTTTTTTGACCAACTTAGACCAAGAATCACTGGAACTCAGATCTTTTTGGTAACTTCCATTATTTCTGAAGATTCCCTCTAGTATGTTTCACACATCTGGTTTCTTTCATTACCTTTATCCTCTGATTTTGTTCCTTTAACCCATTGAATGGTTGCCAATACCTTTGTTTAAGGGAACTACCACCAGAACTTGTCATGGATAATATGTGAAAAAATTCTAAAAAATTTCACCAATTGCACCAACTCTACTTAGTACACAGAGTTGGATGCTAGCTGCTTCATCTGTATAACCATATATAGAGTACCACCAGAGGTCCTGAACACCATGCCATCTCCATCAAAATGCTAAAACACTGTCATCATGATCTAAGAACTAATGAATAGAAGCAAACTTTCATTGCCTTCAAAAGCTAGAAGAATTCAGCCTTGAATGGTGGTGCACATCTGTAAACACAGTAGCTTAGAAGGCAGGATGACAAGTTTAAGGCCAACCTCAGCAATTTAGTGAGAAACTTTCTCAAAATAAATTTTAAAAGGGCTAGAGGTAGAGCATTTGCCTACCATATGTGAGTTCCTGCATTCAATTCCCTGTACCATGAAATAAAGGAAAGAAGGAAGGAAATGAAAGAAAGGAAGGGATAGAAAAGGAAGGAAGGAAGGAGAGAGGGAAGCAAAGAAAGAGGAAGAAAATGGGGAAAATTTTTCTACACAGAAAGACACAGAGGGAAAATCCTGTGAAGATGAAAACAGAAATTGGAGTGATAAATCGACAAGGCAAAGAGCATCAGGGATTCTTGAAGCTGCCAAAAGTTAGGAGGGAACCAGTTCTCTCTAAGCCAACATCTTGAATTTGAACTTCTGGACTCTAGGACTGTGAAAGAATTAATACTAATTCATTGTCATCTTAAGTCACCAAGTTGGTGGTAATTAAGATAATTTTTTATAATAGTCCTAGAAAACCAATGAGCATGGCACTTCTAAGCACATCCAGGGTCGGTGTTCATTAACTCACAAGAGTCATTTAAGACAGATGCTGTTATCATAGTTTTACAGCTAAGAAAGCAAAACAACAGTATGTGACTTTTCCCTAGAGACTACAGTGAAGAATCTGAAAATCAAGTCCAGTGGCCTTTCCTGGATATCCATGATAATCATTCCATCTGCAAACATTCATGAATCATTCTTTTGTTCCAGTGTTGTAATTTGTTCTGAGATGATATGAAGATCATGACTCTGCCCTCGAGATGCTTACAGCTTATATCATGACATACAACAAATAATGTATGTTCTATGAGGTAGTAAAGTCATAAGAAAGAGGAGTCAATTTGGATAACTTTGTCAACTGTGGCCTATGATATCAGAATTATAATTAAAAAATTATACTGACACAGGACTAACAATGACTATTATTTGTAAAAATGTTCTATGTCTACATAGTGCCTTATTCACAGTAAGCCAGAGTCTGTATAATTAAGTGAATTACACATAACTGAGGAGGTAGTATTTGATGGGGCTGGAAATTAAACTTGTATCTTCTTCCTTTAAAAGTGGTATGTAACACATTAAACCAGACTGTGAGGAAATTCCGAATAGTAAATAATTTACATTTCTTTTATCTTCTCTTCCATTTTAGTATCATTGGAAAAATGCATCTTCCATCATTCTAGGTTAGCTCTTATCACAATTCCACTTAGAATAGTTATGTACTACTTTTTTTTTTTCTGTAACAGGATCATGTACTAAATTTATTTATCCTGTTTTTTCTTTAGTAGAGTCCCACAGTTATTCATTTTCTCTCACTAATATTTGTGTAGAATCTAAGCTATTTATTTTGTGAATATCTCTAAATTTTGGCTTATCTGATGCTTATTCATGACTAGATTCATGTTATGCATTTGATACATATACCACAGATGTTATGTTGGGTCCTTCTAAATACACCTACCGAAGAGTATACTTATCATCCTCCAGATTTGTATCCTAACATACTATTCACTACTATAAAGAACCAAGAATCCTTTGAGAAATGTCTCATTCCAGAACTGTGCCTGGAAATATTAAGAATAATTTTTGAACAACTTACTATGCCTGAAAGTAAGGACATTTTTAACGAATAATGATTATACACCAAGAGAACAAAAAACTAATTTTAATGGGTTCCCACTGGATAAATCTGTGAAAATGAAAACATTCAAATAAGTAATAATAACAATAAGTTATAATCTATTGATTAAATAATTCAAGAATCTATTAATCATAGCTAAATAAAGAAATTAGGAACATTGTTATAAAATAATATATGTAGAATAATTTTTAAATAAAAATTATGAGGCCCAATATTCTGACTGACCCATTCACCATTCATCCATCCAAATAGCGCGGTGATTACCACATACTAAGTATTCACTATATAATTATTTGTTATAAAATTAATTGAATGAATAGAGCAATAATACGTTCTTGCTGTAATTTCATTTTTGAAAGATAGTAAGATTTTAATGACAGAAAGACTTTAACCAAAGCATTTTATATTTTTAAGTCACAGTAATTCATGTAAAATAAAGACTGATGATATCTTAACTACTTGAAAGTAGAAGTCTGGGCCAGATATTTTCTTTTTGTTCCTTCTGGATTTCTGGGTTTGTGTAATCCAGTGCTGTCTTTCTTGAAGCTAGCTCACAGTATGTCAAAACCATTCCCTGGGCTTTTCTATCATTGCAGTGAGCTATTCAAGACTTAAATTAATGTTGATGAATACGTTATGCAATGTTTATTTAGGTGTAATTGAGGTGCACCTGTTTCTGTGATTCACTGCTACATTTTTTGTTACATTGGAAACCTGATTTTATGTATTTTATACCAATTGTTAAGTTTTGGATTCATGTAAGTTTGGCCAACAACAAGAGTCATATTTCATTTCTTCATGTAAAAAGGTGGATTATAATTCAAGTCATTTATAATTAAAGATTTAGGATTTCAGGAAAAGTACAAGTGGGAACATAGAAAAGCTTATAAAATGCATTCATTGGAGGAGTGGTTTCACCAATTATGCTGCAATTATTATCATGCTGATCTCCATATTGCAAAACACTTAAAACTTCAATTTTGTAAAAATTTCCCTATAAATCTTACATAGTGCTGAAGAGTGAAAATGCGAATCATTCATTTTCTAATAATTTGTATGATTTATAGGGAGATTCTTACAAAATAGATTGAGTTTTCTCATCGTTAGCAGTATAACATGTGTTACTACTAAGGGAAAATTATATGAATTAAAATTTCTAACGTATCAAAGACAATCATGTTTGAAGGAATGATAAACACTGTTAGTAAGGGATCTTTGGATTGCAAAGACCACATTTAACCTAACTTAAGCAAAAATTAAATTTTATTATAGTGAGGTATTTCATGAAACCCAGAAGATACAATATAGTGAGCTGGTATCTGGGTCATAAAAAGGTAAATTTAAGGAAGTTGGCATTATTATAAAAGTACTTTTCCATCTTGAGTCTTGGACATTCTCTCCTATCTCCTTCGCTCTCCCCTCCTTGTTTCTGGTATTCACGGTGGAAGCATGAGTGTAGCACACAATACCTGAGCTTTAAACCCTGTACCTACTAGGTGTCTGCACCCAGCCTGACTGTGGCTTGCATGACACAGACTTAGTATCTAAAATGGCTATGCGGCTGTCACTGTCCATTTGTTTGGAGGAGAAGAGGGGGAATGTCCCAGAAAATTGTACTCAGTACACTAGCAATTACTGAGGGTTCACAATGTCCTTAGTACTTTATGTCCAATAAGTCTGTGAGTCAGTTTTTCTCCATGGGTGTCAAATGAGGAAATAATAGGTCTGAGAAGACACGTAGACTGCTTATGGCACTTAGTGAGTGGTGGAGCCAGTATGTGAACTCATGTTTAGTTGACTCATAAAGGATGTTTATGTCTTTCCTGAAGTTAAATAAAAATTGTCCACATTTCAATTTGTAGACAAGTTAAGAAAAGATTAAAAACATTTAAATAACATAGAAAAAAGTGATAGTAAAGAATATGGAAATTAAGTTGTTTTCTATTTAAACATGTACTTCAAGTTCTAGTCATAATGAAGTGATAAGAACAAGTTTAGTCTCATGCTATAAAAAATAATGAGAATACAGAAAATATACAAAATATAGTTTCTAGGATACTAAACAATAAGCAGCACAAACTGTTGTCTCTGGGAGAACAAAAACAAATAAAAAATGAGCATTGTGTAATACAAACTTTGTCCTGGAAATATATTCCAGATTATTGAATAGAGAAAGTATATTAGCTGGAGTTCTCCAGAGAAATGAAACCAATGGTGCGTGTGTGTGTGTGTGTGTGTGTGTGTGTGTGTGTGTACAGGAATTGGCTAAAATATTATAGAGACTGCTAAATTCAAAATCTTCAGGGTATTGCCAGCAGGTCAAGACCATCAGGATGGATACCCAGAAAAAAGCTAGTGCTGCATTTCAAGTACGAAGACCATCTTCTTCAAAATTCTTTCTTGTGATGGGAGGTCAGTCTTTTGTTTAATTCAGGTCTTTACCAGATCAGAAGAGGCCTCCCTACATAACAGAGGAAAATCTGCTTGCGTAAAGTCTACCAATTTATAAGTAAATCTTGTCCAAAGGCCTCCTCACAGAAGTATCAAAATAATATTTGGCCATATAATCTGGGCATTGAGGTCCATACAAGTTGACACATAAAATTAACTCCACAGAAAGGAGTCCAAAGGGAGGGAAAAAGAGCAGCATCACTGATTTGAGAAAACAATGACCAGGAAGTCTAAATTAGCCAGAAGATGCAGCACAGTGTTAAGGAAAGAAGAGATTCACTCAAAATGAACTCTAGAAACCTGATTGGTTATCTTTAAGTCGTCTTATTAAGATGTCCATATGTAAAGTGAATCTCTACAAAGTTTGGGAATAGAGGATGAAAAAGCTGTGAACAAATGGTTCCAAGAGACTTTAAAGGCCTGAAATTGTTCATATTTCCATCATAGAGGATGAAGTTTATTTATCCATCACTCATTAGGAATCTTATAAGGCTAGGTTCTCAGTATTATGTTTATTAGCAACTTTAAATTACTATGGCAAAATGCCTGAGATAACCAACTTAAAACAGATAAGATTTATTTTAGCTCACAGTTTCAGAGATTTCAGTCCATGGATGGTTAGGCCTGTTGCTTTGGGCCTGTGGTATACAGTATTATCACAGTGGGAGTCCATGGCAAAGAGTGTCTGTTCACTTTTTTTTTTTTTTTTTCTGCTTTTGGGAATTTATTCAAGAAAGACAAACATGTAACTACATATAAAATTGACCCTTATATTAATAGCAGTAGTATTTATATTATTTATAGCAGCCCAACACTGGGATATAGCAACACCAAGGATTTTTGTATGTTGATTATTTTTCCCTGCAGCTTTGCCAAATTCATTTGCTAGTATTAATATTTTGTGTGTGTGTGTGTGTGTGTGTGTGTGTGTGTTTTGTGTGTGTGTGTGTGTCTGTCTGTTCACTTTATGGAAGTCAGGAAGCAAAGAAAAGGAAGGGAATAGGGCTGCATTTCCAATATAATGTCCAAAGGCATGCCTCTGATGGCTAATTTGTTTTTCAAGGCCCACATCTTGTAAAAGTTATACTACCTCACAATAACACTATAGGCTGGAGGCCAAGCCTTTACCAAATGGACATTTAGGGGACATTTTAGATCCAAACTATAACAATATTCTGATTTATTAATATAACAAAGGCTACTCTAGAAATTCCACGACAAAATTTAAGACAAATTCCCCAAAATATTACTTGTAATTTCAAGTGATTTATCTCCACATCAAAACAAATCCAACCCTTTTAAACAACGACATTCAGGCAATCAATAACATGAAATTCCCTTGCCTAGTGTACAATAAAAAAAGTTACTAGATATGCCAAGAAGCAAGAAATGTGACCAATATTCAGAAAAAAAAATAGTTAATTGAACAGACCCCAAAAATAGTAGAAATGATGAAAATGGCAGAAAAAAACTTCTTTTCATAACTACATTCAAGTACTAAAAATTATGAGATAATAAAATATACACAAAAAGAAATGAATGAAATCGTAGAATTGAGAAATATAAGAAAATCAAAATTCACTTGGTAAAATTAACAATCAGATACTGTGGAACAAATTTAGTGAACTTGAATATATAACAATAGATACAGAAATGAAACACAAAGTTCATAAGGGCCAAAAAAATGAGAGTTTCAGCAAAGAGTGTAATGTTTTTATAGCTGTATTATTTACCAATGATGTAAACATTTGATTTAAAATGTAAGAAATGTGAACCTCCTTTTAAAATACAAGAACCCAACTATATGCCTTCCATTAAAAAATAAAGTCCAAATATGTAGAGTTAAAAGAAAATGGATTTAAAAATGTATACCATGCAAAAAATAAAATGATAGCCACTATAGAAAATGGTCCAGTAGTATCTCTAATATTAAACATAAAATTACAATATGTGCTAATAATTCTATTACTAGGTATAGACCCTAAATAACTAAATAAATGTACTCAAGGAAACTCTTGCCCATGAATATTCATAGCACTAGTACTCACAACAGCCAGAAGGTGTAAACAACCCAAATGTCCACCAATCCATGAATGGATGAACAAAACATGTTATACAATGGAGATGGAGAGTACTGAGGCCAGAGGAAACTTGAACAGTTTGAGCTATAGATATTATTAATTATCTAAGTGGAGATGTTGAAGACACAGTTGGATGTACAAAATTTGGCTTGGAAAACAAATTTGGTAGCCATCTCCATAAATTCGGTGTTCACATTCAGGAGACTAGATGAAACTATTAAAGAAGCAAGTGAAGAAAGGAAAATGAACATCAAGGACTGAACACCTAGTTCCTTCCACATTAACAAATCTGAAAAATAGGGGTCATCAGCATAGGCAACAGAGAAAGAGGGAGTAACCTATGTGGTAGGAGAAAAGCCAGAATATTTATGAAACAGCATATACTTTGGCAACCTTAACATGCTTTCCTACTACTTCATGAAGATTTTCATTATAAGCAAAGAGCTGTGGTCTGTTTTACAAGAAAGAGAATAAGTGTGGAGGCCAAAGACCTGGATTAAAATTCTTAAACGTTATCTTATGTGATGCTGTAAAAATTACTTATACGTCGTCTTGAACCCTCTGTTTTTCACCTGCAAAATCTGAATAATGGACATGAAAAATGCATGCAAATAATATATTTTATTTTATTTTATACACATTATCTCACCTCTTTCAATTGTTCTACTTACCATAAATGATTCAAATGCTTCCTCATAGTTCAGTTTGTTTGCCCTGGTAGGGGAAATTAGATAGTGGGTATGTTCTATAATTTCTTAATACATATTTAACTTCCTCAATACTTGTGTTTTGTCTTTCCTGTTTATAAGAAAGAAATGTTTTGGTCACTAACTTAAATTCTTACTTTTAATTTTTTACCTGTTTTGGCATATTGTATTTTGTATAGTTTTGTAGAATGCCCTTCTCTTTTGTTTCAAATGGAAATCAGTGTAAAGTTTTTACAAACCTAGAATACTAAATTCCCCAAAACCCAATTTTGTATTACCATCTTGTATTCATTGATTTTTAGTAGCCTTGGGAGAAAGCATCCCCAGAAAGAAAAACAAAGTACCTGTGGAATGAGATATAAAATCTTCTTTTCATGTGAGTCAATAACCAGTATTTTGCTAAGATTTCACCTTACTCTGTCAGAATGGCAATGATCAAGAATAAAATCAATAATAAATGCTGGGAAGGATGTGGAGGAAAAGGTACACTTGTACATTATTGATGGTACTACAGACTAGTACAACCACTCTGAAAAGCCGTATGGAGATTCCTCAAAAAACTAGGAATGGAACCACCATATGACCCAGCTATCCCACTCATTGGTATTTTCCCCAACAATCTAAAATCTCATACTACAGAAACACAGCCACCTCAATGTTTATAGCAGCACAATTCACAATAGCCAAATTATGGAATCAAACCAGGGGCCTATCAATAGATGAATGGATTAAGAAATTGTGTCGTGCATACACAATGGAGCTCTACTCAGCCACAAAAAAGAATGAAATTATGGGTATTTATCAGTAAATGGATGTAAATGGAGAATACATGCTAAGTGAAATTAGCCAAACTAAGCAACTTCAAAGTCAAATGTTCCCTCTTATATGTGGAAGCTACAGTATAATAAAGGAAAGGGGGGATGATAAATACTATACAAATAAAGGGAAGATCAGTAGTGTAGAAGAAGGAAATTGAGAGGCAGATTGGAGGGATGGTAAAGGGACACAATGCAGAATTAATTCTTAGAAAATCATGCTATGTGCATATATAACTATACTGCAGGACACTTCACCTTTATGTATAAATAAAAAGAACAAATCAAATATAAATACATAGATGAGTGAGAGGAAATATAGCACAGTAGTGTAAGAGCCCTAATAAGGAGATAGCTAAGATGGCAGCTAGCTGAAAGCCATAAGAGGTGTTTAAGTATTTTCACCTGATATTCATGCATTTATCTAAGAATCTTTCTATGCCCGTGAACACTATGTGACGCACCTGTAAGTATGAGCTGTTAACAAGTGTATACTTGTTAAGGCAAAAAGTATTTAACGGGTGAGGTTGGCTAGAGGGGATGGTTGGAGTTGGAGAGGTTGTTGGAGCCAGAGAGAGAAGTTAGAAGAAGGAAGAATGAAGAACCTATTCATTTCCAGTCTGCCTCCAAATTCTTTCCCGCAGTATCATTGCTGCAGGCGGCAATAGCTGCAGGCAGCAATAGCTGGAGGCGGCAACACAGTAGAGGATGGAGAATGGGGGAGGGAAAAAGGGAATGGAAAATGGGGGTGATTATTAATGGAAATCCAATCCATGCACGTATGAATTTGTTGGGATAAACCCAATTACTATGTATACCTATAAAGCTCTAATAAAAAATAAAATTAAACAAAGAAAAAAATAACCAGTGTTGTATTTTCTTGTTAAACAAAATGTCTTAGTAAGCTCAGAGTGCTATAATAAAACATCACAAATAAGTGGTTTAAAAAATAGATGTTTATTTCTCACAGTTTGTGAGACTGGGAAATCTGATATCAAGGTGCCACATTGTTGGGTTTTGGATTTTAGACACTGCCATCTTGCTATATATTCAGGTGGTAGAGAAAGTGCTAATATCTTCCTATTCTTACAAGGGCCCAAATTGCATCAGGAGGGCCTACTCTCATGGCCTCATCTAAATCTAATTACCTCCCAAAGGTCCTACTATCATACTGTGAATCAGGGAGTTGGGAACACAAGCACTCACTCCATTATAACATATGATTAGCAGAAACTCATCCTAAATAAGTATGCAATCAAACTTCTTCCCTTACACCTTCTCTCAGGTTTTAATCTGCACCTAAGTCACCTAAGTATGTAAATCCCTACAGACCATTTCTCATGAGCTTAGATGTTTAAAAAAAAAATTAACAAAGCATTACAAAATTGAATCAGGTGAAGTATAAAAAAAATTAAAAATCATTACATGTGGAATCTTTTCTGTGTATGGAAGGCTAGTTTGACATTTAAAATCAATCAATTTAATAACATAAGCAAGCTAAATATGAATATCAAGTGATTACATCAATTGAAACAGAAGGAGAATTTGAGAAAATCCAACAGTAATTCATGACTAAAACTCTCCATATGCAGAAACAAGTTGGGCTAGCTCCATTTATTAAAACATACCTACCAAAATATACTTAGTATCCCAGCTAATATCCTATCTAAAGCTGAAAGATTGTATACTTTCCATCCAAGTATTTGCTTTCACTGCTCTGTTCACCTAGAAGTTATAGTCCTTGCAATAAAAGTAGGAAAAGAAATGCAAGGCATTATCAATTGGAAAGTAAAAAAAAAAAAAAAATCTCCATTTGCATATATGGTATGATTGTCTACATGAAAACCTCAATGAATCTGTTTTCTTCACAAAGACAGAATTTACTTCTTATTAAAGGCTATGTAGTTTTCGTTGTACACACACACATCACATTTTTTAAAAATTGTTCATGTATTAATTGTATGTATTAATGGAGTTCAGTGTCATATTTTAATACCTGTATACTAGAAATGCTGATCAAATCTACTTTTCCTTTATCTATGTGACCCCTCCACCCTTCCCAACCTCTCATGATTACAACTGTATTTTTAAAAATCATAAAACTGTTCAGTGAGTTCAACAAAATTTCATGGTTTACAAAAAAGTTACAAACATTAACTATATGTACTAGAAATAAAATTTGAGACACAATACCATTGACAATAGCTAAAAAAATAAAAAGGAAACATCATTAGGCAAAAATCTAATAAAACAGAGGATTGTAAGCAGGGCGCGGTGGCGCACGCCTGTAATCCCAGCACTTTGGGAGGCTGAGGCAGGAGGATCGAGAGTTCAAAGCCAGCCTCAGCAATGGCGAGGCACTTAGCAACTCAGTGAGACCCTGTCTCTAATAAAATACAAAAAAGGGCTGGGGATGTGGCCCAGTGGTCTAGTGCTGCTGAGTTCAATCCCCGGTTAAAAAAAAACAAACAAACAGAGGATTGTATCCTACAAATTATAAAATAAGATTGGAAGAAATAGAGGACCTATATAAAGGAAGAGGCCTAGCATGTTTATGGGTTATAGTCCTCAACATAATAAAGATGTCAATTTTCTCTAAATTATTCTCTAGGTTTAATGCATTTCTTTTAAAAAAAAGTGCTTTGAAGATATATTTGATATTTAGGCAGTGTTAAGGTTTGGATATGAAGTGTTCCCCCAAATGTTCCTGTGTTAATGCAGGAATGCTTGGAGGTGAAATGACTGGATTGGGAGAGCTGTAACCTAATCAGTTTATCCTGGTTTGAATGGACTGACTGGGTGGTAACTGTAGGCAAGTGGGGTGTCGCTGGAGAAGTTGAGTCACTAGGGGGAGTGCCCTGGAATGCTGCATCTTTCCATGTGCACACTTCCCCTCTCTCCAGTTTTCTCTCCTTCTTACCCCTCCCCCAGCTCTTCCTTACCCTGCTATGTGTTAAGCAGCATTCCTCTGCTAGGCCCTTCCCCCATGATGTGCTGCCTCATCCTGGGTCCAGAGTAATGGTCAGCTATCAATGGACTGAGAATCTCTGAAACCCTGAGTCTCAAATAAACTTTTCCTCCTCTAAGTTGTTCTTGCCAGGTGTTTTGGTCACAGATGAAAAAGATGACTAAAACAGTCAGTTTGTATGCTGTAGTTGTATTACAGAGATTGATGTTTTATAAGTACTTAATAAGCTTTCATAATTTAGCCTTATTACTGTTTAGTAAACTTCTTTGTACATCTCACACAGGTATGTCTTAACAATTAACTTTTTCTTAAATTCAAGGTATTAATAAACCATCATTTGAGTTAAAGTGGTTTGTCATTGTTGATTGATTTCCAACTTACTGAATTTATAAAAATGTTATTTAACATTTTTTACAACTTTTCATGTTGTAGATTCTGATATTTATTTCTTCAGCTTTTATTTAACAATATATGACTAACAGAAATGGCAGATAGCAGTGATCAGTGAGAGAGGTCTGTGGTTAGGTGAGTTGGGAAGGATCCTTGGTCTTATTCCTGTCTCCTGATAATAGATCTGGAGATCATTGTCTTGTGCTTTTTTTCCCACAAATGGAAAACACATTTATCTTTAAACGTTTGGAATGACATAGTCCTCATCTGATCTTCAAAACTTATATTAAGGAATCTAGGTCTTTGAAACAAGATATGCCCAAAAAGCTGCCAATAATAAAAAAATGAAATCTGAATTTAGTTTATTTGACTATATCTCTTTACTAGATGATTCTCTTCTTCAAAATTTCCCTCTATTTAAATTTAAAATACTACTATCTTTTTTGGCTTGCATGAGAAAATGGTTTCTATTTACTTAACTCAATTTATTCTTATTAATGTTCTGGACTGTGAGATAATCAGTTAAGTGAGGTAATCAGTTAAAGTAACATAGCAAAGTTATTACTATAACAAATTTATGTGCATTATTTTTCCAAGTCCCTGAATTCTTGAGAGCATGAATTACATGTGAGACCTTTCTACTTCCAGACCAATGTCTCATTTTGTGCCTCAGTAAATCAGGAGATGATCTCATATTCAAACCCATTCCAAAAAGAAAGAAAGTTCATTGTTTCACATAAGTGTTAATTCCAGGGATCTCTATGGCTTCAGGGAAGATTGAATCAATGATGCCATCGGAAGTTCATCTCAGCTCTGCTATCCTATGTGCTGGTTCTCTACCCTAGAAAGGTTCCACCACACAGCAGCCTCTGGCAACACTGGTTTTATATTCTACAGCTCAGCAGCCCTGATAGACAGATTGTTCGTCTTATCAAATAAATCCAGTGAAATTTCTAGAATTGAATGTAAACAATGGTGCCATTTAATGATCCCTAATCCATTCACTGTAAACAGGTATGTGGCATCCTGATAAAATGTACATGTATTAATCCCACCTAAATTCCTAGGTGGAGTGTGATATTAGGGCAAGGGAAATGGACAATCTATTATTTAAAAATAAAAAGTGTTAGGCTGGCATAGACAAAATATATTCACTGCAACCTTGCAAACACAATACTTTCAATACAAATATGTTAAATGAAATAATTAAAACAACTAAATTAAAGAATTAATTAGAAAACACTAGGAGTTATATTTTAAAAATCATTGTAGGAGTTATAATTCTGCCATGTTTAAGCCCTATAGACATCAGTGAATGACAATATCTGTGAACTTTATTTTTTGTGTTTGTGTTTTATTTTTTAAGAATGAGAAAAAATTTTATGATCTACTATTGAGGTAATTGTGCACTAATAAAAATCCAAACATATTTATACAAATTAGAATTTATGTAAAAGTTCTGCAGGTTGTTGGGATTTTACCAAGACAGTAAAATTAAACACAATTTTATTCTTTAACAATAGCTCAAGACTAGATGTTGAAAATTACTTTATCTAAATAGGATTAATGATATCAAACATGTAGGAATAAAACTCCCATTAGTGTGTATAATACCTACCAACAAAGTCAGGTTTATTGGTTATATTTCAAATATGATAGAGTTATCATTTTTCTCTGAGTTCAGTTCTATAATTTTTAAGACATGCACACAGTCATGCAAGAATTATCAAAGTCAAGAGAACGAATTTTTAAAATTTATTTTTTTAGTTATACATGACAGTAGAATCCATTTTGACATAATTATAAAAGCATGGAATATATCTTGTTCTAATTCAGTCCCCAGTACCTCTTCCTCCCCTCCTCTCTTCAGTTTCCTCTTCTGATCTTTCTGCCATTTACCAATAGTGATTTTTTAAATTAATTTCTTGTGGATGTACACAATGGTAAGATTCACTATAGTATATTCACATATGTACATGGGAATGTAATGTCAGATTCATTCCACTGTCTTTCCTTTTCCCACCTCCCTCCCTTCTCTTCATTCCCCTTTGTCTACTCCACTGAACTCTATTCTTTTATCCCTCCACTTTTATTGTGGGTTAGCTCCCACATATGAGAGAAAACAGAGAAGGAATATTTGTATCACCCGCAAAATTACCACATGCTCTTCTGTAGTCAACCTACTTCCTCCACATTTAGTCCTTTGGCTACAACTGTTTTCTGTTTTTTGTTTTGTCCTTATAGTTGTGAATTTTCCAGGACATCACATGAATGGAATAATATAATTTGTAGCCTTTTGAATCTGTCTTATTTCACTTAGCATGATGAATTTGCAATTCATCCATGACACTGCATGTATTAGTAATTTATTGCATGTTATTGCTAAACAGCATTCCAACGCATGTATTCCATAGTTTGTTTATCTAGTCAACAGTTGATTGGCATTTGAGTTGTTTCTAGGTTTTGGAAATTATGAAAAAAGCTGCAATCAAATTTGCCACCAAAGTTTTTTAATGAATACATACTTAATTTCTCCACCTATATCAAAATATCAACAAAATTGCAAAAAACCAAACTGATTTCTTAAATGTCTGTATTAATTTGTATTCCCATTAATAATATACACATATTTCAGTTGCTCTACACTCTCGTGGGTACTAGGTATTATCAGTCATTTTACTTCTAGCTATTTTAATAAAAGTATAATGATAGCTCATTGGTTGATGATACATTACACACACATTCACATACACTGCCATATTAGGTTTGCTTAATTTATTCAACATAGTCACATTTATATACACAAAGCAAAGATATTCTATGATTTTCTTACATTGTCTTTATGTCCCAACTATTATGCGCAACTACAATGCACTAATAAAAGCAAAGAATAAAATAAAAAAAAATAAATAGCAAAGATTGGAAGCAATCAAAATGTCTATTAAAAAGAATGGATGAACAAATTATAATGTATTTCTAAAGTTAGAGATAGAATGCTAAACAATAGTTAAGATTAATTATAGATAACATGAATATAGTATCAAATGTAAGGTTTTTAAAAAGAAATGCATAGAGCAAAATAATTTAAATTTAAAACACAGAAAACTATATTACATATTCTAAAAAGAAACACATATATCTGGCTAAAAGGATGCAAAATTTGCCAAGTGATGATGATGATTACTTCTGGAAGAATAGGGAAGAGGTAAATTGTGCTGTGGTGAAAAACAGAAAGGATTCTGAATTTTTCCATAGTCTTTAATT
This sequence comes from Tamias sibiricus, assembly GCA_025594165.1. Lineage (NCBI taxonomy): Eukaryota > Metazoa > Chordata > Mammalia > Rodentia > Sciuridae > Tamias > Tamias sibiricus. The sequence goes on from CM046668.1 coordinate 78,918,424, forward strand.
TTAATTTAAAAATTCATATTATGCATGTGTGGGAAGCACTGATATATAATTTTATACAATTCTGTGCATTTTCCTGTGATTTAAAAAATTTTGAAATAAAACAATATTTTCTATTTTTGTTAAGATCAAGGTAACCTAATAACTGTAAAACTCTTCATAAAATTGCATGCATATTAAAAACATTACAACCCTCATTTGATCAAAGTTTAAACCAATGTCATGCACCCGTCTCCCATAAATGGTGGCTTGATAAATCGATGCACTTTTAAAATGCTTCAAATCTTTTCATCATGTGTCATGTCGTTGGTAATTATTAAGTGAATAACAAGCCAATGACCAACTTCAAAGTGCCAAGAAATATGACAATAACAAAATGAAGGAACCAGATGGAGGTGGGAGGGGAATGTGCAGAAATGAATGCCTTTCCAATGTTCCATACCAGGCTTAGCACACTGTCAACATTCAATAAATGTTAAACAACAATTGTAATGATGGGTACCATCTGCATGCCAAATTTAGAGTTGTAGAAACATACAGGATTGACAGCCCAAAGGCCAGACTCTACTTTCTGAATGTTCCCAGTGTGTACAACATTTTTCTTAGTGCAGTTAATAGCACAAATACTCTTTCAGTCACTCAGAAAAATGGTTCCAATTATCCCTAACTCTGCTCCCTGCATTTTGATTCACAAATCCTTTTTGAAATCCACTTTGCCCCTTCTAAGTCATGCTTAACTATTTTGTCAATTGTTTCTATAAAAATTTCAAGTCTATATATTATTTTCATACTCAGAAAACCTCTGACCATGATATTTTATCTACAATGATAAGAATTTATTTTTTTGGTTCTGTATGTAAAATTTTGTAATGCCTTAATTTGTATTAGCAACATGTTATATGATGTAAAAACACCATTTATTTATTTATCTATTTATATATTTATCAATCTTATGTCTGAACAAGTTGAGCTTTTTTTTTCAGTCTTTGGTTCCCAGGAATTTGGAATTCTCTAGTTATAAGCTGTTTTCCTGATGAGAATAATTAATAGCTATTTTGTGTTTCCTAAATGCAAGCTGAAGGTGAAACTGCTCTAAAGATATTCTCAAGATGCACAAGTTCGTTGGAAGCCTAAAGCCTTTGAAAATGTAAGGACAAATTACTCAGAAGGAAACTCTGGGGACTGTACAAAAGGGAGGTAGCCCTAGAAATGGGTTTGGTGTGCTTTTCCTGAATACTAAAAAAACAACCACATAGAGGGGTGACATTAGCAAGATTAATGATTAGAGATGTCTGGTGCACTTCCCTCCAAAGTAGAAGAAGATAACAAATAAAAATAACACATATTCCACAGAAGCATTTGAAGGAGAGTGCCAGAGTGCTCTAGGCATGTGGCAGAAATGCTATGGAGAACGGAGACCCAGGATAGCCTTGTAAAGAAGGGAATGAAACCCATAACATCTACCATCTCAACTGCCTAGTTGAGATAAACCCCAAAACACAAGAGATTTCATATGGGAATCAGTAATCAGGAGGCCCCCAGCATTCCCCCACTAACATGATGGGAAACTGACATATTTGCTGCTGGAGTGACCTACAGTCCTCACAGCCCCTGAGTTCAGCTTGGGGAGGTTCCAGGGAATCCATGCTGCTGTATTACCCAAGAGAAAGAGGTCAGCCCATGTTGTTTCCTCTCCCACCAAGCTCTTGCTACATGAACCATCTTGGAACTCTGCCAATCCAAGGTCCTGAGAAGCAGACCAACCTGCCCATCTCTACATGGCCCTAAAAAGTACCCAGGGAGCCTTCTTTGAGTAGCATCGCCCACAGAGGCCCTGAGAAACTAGCAGACAGCCTGAATCACCTACCCACATAAAGGAATAATCAAGAGACCTGTGAGTGAACCAAAGGCAATCAACCCAGCCCTCTGTCATTGACAGGCACTCCTTCTGAGCACACTGTTGAGGTTGGGTCCCTACACTGTCCTCAGACAAAGACAAACATACATCCCTACTGTTGGGGGCACTGTTTCATGATGCCCAGGGACACTAGAGTGACCTGGCCCCATGCGGTCCCCAGACATCAGTGGTACCCCATCCCTACTACCATGCACACAGTGCCAAACCCACCTGGGTCTTCCAGAACAGCCCCCCACCCGTGGGTTCATTAGTAACTGACCATGTCTTGCTGCTGCTGTCATACCAGTCACATGGTACCTTCCCAAGCCTACCAGAGTGACCCCATTCCCACATGATCCACAGAAACTACAGGTGCCTTTCACCCACAGCTGCAGACACTGTGTCCAAAGCCACCAGCAAACCTGCCATTCATAAGAAAGCTGGATCCCAGATCAAAAGGCAATTTTTCAAACCACCCAGACATCCACAGTCATTACCAGCCTGATTCTAGCCTAACACTACACAGAGACTACACTACTGTGCCCACCTAGAACTAAAGTAACAAAGAAATGTGAAAAAGCAACACAATGTGGTACCTCTATAGGACAAAATAACTTTAATAACAGTCCTCAAGGAAAAGGAAATTAATGAATTACCTGAAAACCAATCCGAAATGATGATTTAAAGGAAACTCAATGAAACACAAGGTAACATAAATAGACATTTTAACAAAACTAGAAAATCAATTCACGCTTTCAGTAAGAAAATTCAGCAGAGATCAGAACCAAACAGAAATCTTTGAAGTAAAGAAGTCAATAAATTGCACTTAAAAATATTGTTGAATGCCTCAAGAATACACTAGATGAAGCAGCACAAACAATTCTCAGCTTAAAGACATGTTTTTGAAATATCTTCAAATATCTTTTGAAATATCTATTACTATTCAGATGAAAAAGTAAAAAGAAAGACTATGAGATTATGGGATAATACTAAGCAAATACTTGCATTATTGTGTTCCAGAAGAAGAGGAGAAGGAAACAGTCATAGAAAATCTATTTAACATAATAATAGATGAAAACATTACAAATTTTAGGGAAAACATAAAAATGTAAGCCCAAGAAGTCCAAAAAATCTCAAGCAGACTTAACAAAACAAAAGTCTTCTTTGAGGCACATTATAGTCAAAGTGTTAAAAGGCCAAGACAAAGAGAGAATTCTGAAAGCAGAAGAGAAAAGCATCAAGTCACATATAAATGAAAAGCTGATTTCTCAGAAGAAACTGTAAACATAAGAAAAAAATGGGATGAGGTATTTAAAGTCAAAAAAGAAAGAAGGAAGAAAGGCAGGCATATTAGCATTCAGAATTGAAAGATAAATCTTTTCCAAGATAAGAAAAAATTGAGGAAATTTGCCTCCAGACCAGTCTTTAAAGTAATGCTCATTAGAGTTCTACTTCTAGAAGTAAAAGACTTTGTTATTAAAACATGTGAAACTATAAAACTCACTAGGAAAGCAGATATACAAAAGAAAAAAAGAATCACTTTATCCATACAGAAAACCATCAAATCAAAGATGAATCAATAAGGCAGCAACAAATGGTATAAAATAGAAACAACAACAACAACAAAAAAAATTAACAATAGTGGTATGTACTTAACTATAAAAAAATTGAATGTAAGTTAAACTAGCCAATTTAAAGATTAAGACTGGTAGAATGGATAATAAAACAAAATCCACTATTATGCTATCTACAGTATGTTTTTAATTGTGAAGTCAAAACTTGTGAAGTGAGGGATGGAGGAAGATATTTCACCCAAACATAAACTGAGAGGGTAGAAATAGCTATACTTTTATTAGATAAACAGACTTTTAAGTAAAAAACTATTAAGAGAGACAAAGATCAACCTATAAAATGATAAAAGGCTCAATTCAACCAGAGGAAATAATTTTAACTATATATGTACCCAATACTTGGGCATCCAATTATATAAAGCACATATTATAAGATATAAAGAAAGGAAGGAACTTCAGTACAACAATCATAATTATGAAAAATGAAAATATCAAAAGCTTCATAATTTATCATTTAAAACATAATCTTATCACCTGGGACATGCTGACACAAACTGTAATCACAGTGACTGGGAGACTGGGACAGGAGGATGGTACTTTTTTTTTTTTTTTTTTTTTTTTGTGTGTGTGTGTGTGTGTGTGTGGTACCGGGGATTGAACTCAGGGGCACTCGACCACTGGGTCACATCCCCAGCCCTTTTTTGTATTTTATTTAGAGACAGGGTCTCACTGAGTTGCTAAGTGCCTCGCCATTGCTGAGGCTGGCTTTGAACTCGCGATCCTCCTGCCTCAGCCTCCCAAAGTGCTGGGATTACAGGCGTGCGCCACCCGCGCCCAGCAGGAGGATGGTACTTTTAAAGTCAGCCTCAGCAACTGAGTGAGACCCTGTCTCATAATAAAAAATAAAAAGAGCTTTAGAAGTACCTCAGTGGTAAGCACCCCTGGGCTCAGTCACCATTACCAAAAATACCCTGGTACAAAAAAAAATTGGGAGTGTACCTGGGCATGGTGGCATACACCTATAAATCCAGTGGCTATGGAGGCTATGGAGGCTAAGGCCAGCCTTAGCAACTTAGTCAGGTCCTCTGCAACTTAATGAGACCCTGACTCTAATAAAAAAATAAAATTACTGGGGATGAAACTCAGTGGTAAAGCATCCCTGGGTTAAACCCCTAGCATCCCTCCTTCCCCACAAAATGTCATATAGATCATAGTCCGACACATTATTTGGAGAGATGGCCAAGACTGACCACAACATCATACAGGATCTCACCTTGGTGGGCACATGCTCCTGCAATGAAAGCAAGATACATGTCATGTCAGATTACATCTTATCAGATCATTGCAAGCATTGATAATATTGGCAATCACACCCATGATTGGTGAGAAACACTCCAGACCTCATAACTCAGGATGGGGTGGAAGAGTTTGAAAAAGAAATAAGATATTACCACACAAAAGAGTTGAAGGTTGCTAGTAGTTTATACTGAAATCTGGAACACAACTTTCCTACACTGAGAATGGTTTCTTACAGCTAACTACTATGTGTAGAAAGGTTTTATACAATGTGCGTTCTTATCAAATACTATGTAGTTAGTTTATAGAATGTGTTTTCCCACAGATTCTTGAACATAGTATCTTCATGTCTTGGACCTGGTCAGTCATGCTATTAATTATTGAACACCAAATCTTGGAATAATGTCAGTTATGTAGTAGACCACGTTAATAGTAAAGGAAAAAATCAACATGATCATTTGATGAAGAAGCATTTGACAAAATCTAATACCCTTCCATAATTAAAAAAAAGACACACACACCCCACACACACAAAACAAAGATAAAAGGAAACTTCCTCAGCCTGATGAAGAGCATTCATGAAAAACCTAACATCATATATATTAAAAGTTACAGCCACAGAAATTAGGCAAGAAAAAAAATTTAAGTATCCATTTGAGAAAGAAAGAAGAAAAACTATTTGCAGATGGCAAGATCTTACATATAGAAAACCCTAAGCCAGCACCTTCAGAGGCTATGTGGGAGGCTGAGACAGGAGGACCACAAGTTAGAGGCCACCCTGGTCAATTAAATGAGACCATGTCTGAAAATAAAAAAGATCTGGGGATGTCACTCAGTGGCAGAGTAACTTGCCTACTATGCATAAGGCCCTGGGGTTCATTTGATCCCCAGAATCACACACAATCTCTCTCTCTCTCTCTCTCTCTCTCTCTCTCTCTCTCTCTCTCTCTCTCTCTCTCTCTCTCTCCCCCCCACTAAAAAATACACACATGTGCACATAAACAACTAGAATTAATAATAAATAAGTTTCCTTTCTATTTTGTGGAATAGTTTGAGAAGCACTTGGTGTTATCCGGGTTGGTGGGTTTTCTTTCTGCTCATCTCCAGCCCTTGCCAGGAAGCCAGCCAGGTCAGGTGTTGTGATTATTACTGTGGCCACATTTCAAGATGAGAGAAGAGCTAAGTGTCTTGCCCAAGGTCAAAGAGCCAGGCAGTGTTGGTTCCAGAGCTTGGGTCTCCAGAGAGCAGTGCTCTTCCCTTTCAGGAGGCATTTGTCCCAGCCCTCAGAGCCTCCCCACACCCCCAGGAAACATGCTTTTCTAAACCTAGAACAGACAGGCAGGGATGCCATAAAAACCAACAAAAATATTTATAAGTATTAAACAGTCATGGGCGGCATGGCACTCCAAATGGGTGTGAGTGAGCGCTCAGGACCGAGAGGTCTCTATGTGGGGTTCACATCCTGGCATCACTGGGTGGGATGGGGCTTCCTTCTGCAGTCTGAACTGATGGGAAGATAAACACAGAGTCAGTGCATGGGGGCTCTCCCTAACCTCACCCTGCAGCTCACAGTCAAGTCCCTGGGCTTCTGGAGGCAGGACAAAGGAGAGGGCTGGCACCACAAGTCACTGAAAGGGCCCTTGGGGCCACCCCACTGCACTCCTAATGCTCCACTCTGTATGTTAAACATGGGACTTTCCGTTCTAGCCTGGGGCAACCCAGAGCTCCCCACAAGGCCTGGATTACCTGAGATTAAACTCACAGACCTTAGGTCAGATCTAAATATCCAGGCTGTAGACAGACCACAGAGATGCCACCAAATGTCACCAGCACTATCTGCCTCACACAGTTCCCTAAATGCATCAGGCATTCTAGACCTCTGTGCTTGTAACTATACATCCTCCTTCCCCCTCCTGACCCTCTCCCTCCACTTCCCTGCCTCTGCACTATCATTGTCTGTTTTCCCTTCTATCTCTTTGTAAGAAAACTGACAGCTTGCATGGAGATTCACGGAAAAGCAAAGAAGATGCCGCTGACATTCAGCAGCAGCACCAAGTTGAACGTGGCAAAGAGACTTGAGATAAACCAAGCATATCCAATGGACATTGGGTGAGGGGCTTCAAGTCATTGGAGAATGCCATGGCTAGGCCTCCTCTTCTCAGCAAAATGAAGCCACCAGTGACCTCTTCTGAGTTGCCACCCATGCATAGGGCATTTTAACCATTATATTTTTCTTTCTCCAGTTGGTAGTCAGGCCAGGTTTGGATGCATAAAATTATGAGATATCATCTCCCATTACTTTTGAGGATGAGGCTCCCCTATGAACAACAAGAAACAAACAAGCAAAAGAGATCAGAAGCACTGAGGAACTGTCTCTTTGTCTAGGGGACATCTCCCCAGTGTTGGAGCCTCTAGCAGTCAGAAGTTTCCACCTCTCCTTCCATGCATGACATCTGGATTCAACTGCGGCCTTACCAGTGTTGTCATAAGCCATGTGCTTTTTCATGGGTGGCCATGAAAAAGGTGCAAGGCTCATTACTTGTAATTCCCTGGGAGAACATGGGAGCCCTTTATGAAATGATTCTTAATCTATATTGAGCCTCCCATCAATTAGCAAACTTTTGGGAGGGGAAATTTGGCCTCACCTAGAATGGAAGATCATAGCTGAGTCCAACTTACAATAGCCTCTAATAGCCATGATTCTCTCTCAGACACAGAGTTGATATTGAGACCATGTTTGGCAGCAGAACACTATGAGTAAAGGCTAGAATAAAGAGTTTAAACTCACTGTGGGCCAAAGGAATCTTCAGAGGGCTGTGGGTATAAAGCTCCCCTTTTTTGTAGTTAAAGAAGCCAGTGGAGTACATAGGAGCACAGAAGCAACAATGGGAATACCTATAGGCTTCTAAAGGCTTAATATGCGAACAAAGAAAACCCAGGCATTTATTTCCTTATGCACCACTCCATGGTCCTTTCTTAACCCTAGAATCTGAATAGCTAGCGTCTGATCATCGAGGAAAGGGGAGTGCTTTGGAAGAGCGGGAGGAGTGAGCACCATAGAGTGAAGTACGACTTATCTGAGGCCTTTTATATTAACTGGGGCTTTCACTCAATCCACCGGTTGCCACAGGATACCCCATAGGGGCAGTTTAACTTTTGAAGTACAATTTAGAATCCAGAGTATGTGGTAACAATCATTACAGGTCTGCATGGGTTAACAAAAACCAAAGGATAACCTTAAATCTCTTTTTCATTTAGGAAAAATGTTAATGATCAGAAATTGATCAGCAAACAGATATAAGACTGGTCTTCAAATGACAGTGTGACCCTTCTATGTCAGAAACAATGTATATAGGAGAGAACTTATTGGTTACCTTGCCAGTAAACCTCAATAAACTTTCATTTTATAAACTTTTACATGATACTTAGACAAGGCTCAGATAGATACAGTACTCAGATGTATCCTTATATCTAGTCAAATATATTTAGGGTCAACTATATTGTTATTACCTCAAATAATAGACATTTATCTAACAGCTACAAAGTATTCATTTAAAAGACTTTAAGACAGGTACAAACCCTAAGGCCTTTACGACTTAGTTTCCCTAATTAACAAAACCTAACTGATACTAGAAAATTATCTTGATAGATAAGAGCACATCAGTGTTTCAAACTTTGCTTCATATCAGTGCATTAAAGTTCAAATAACTTTATGCTAATCATAGCCAATTTAATCACAAACACAAATGTTTGGAGATTTGCCTTTTGCAAACTTTCTGCGACTTACTTAGACGTTCAAAACTTGCTTACATTTTTAGTTTTGTCCTTTCTTTCATCTTGGACTTTAGTACAAGAATATTACTTCACCAGACAAAATACTTTCTCATCCAGAAATATTTCTTTTACCTTCTAATTTTCTGTACTAAAATATATTTCCATACCTGTAACTTTCTTTTATCTTTTCTAGTTTTCTGACACTTTCTTGCATTCGTATTCTGAAACAATCCTTATAAATGTTACCTATGCATTTAATTTACACAAAAAATGTTATCCCAGGAGAGGGATGAGATAATCTGTCATATACTAAAACTGTGCCTTAATCTTTTCCCCCCTAGTTTCATTCAAGGGATGAGAGCACAGGGTATTTTTGAGCCTGACCTCTCTTCCTTATCATTATCACAGTGCCATCAATTTTAAGTGAGTTCCTCCACTGTCAATTGTACCCAGAGGCTCCATTTGGGCCTTTTTATTAATATTACGCCTATTGATACTCAATGGAGAAGCCCCTTTCTATCCTTTTCTTTAGGCTTCCTTTAAGATCCTTTTGAAGAGGGTGCCTACAAAACACAGGTTGGCTTTGTTCTGTCTTTCTTGATGCCATGTTTACCCGGCCAGTCTCCCCATGCATTCAATTTGATGGGATACTCTGAGAGCAAGAATTGCTCTACACCAGTGATGGATATCTCATGGCCAGATCTTAAAAGTTTAGGCTATTCTTGTCCCCAGGTCATTAACTGACAGGGCTGGAACCTACTGCCACATCCTTTGTGGTCAGCAACCCCCACAAACCATGGGCGAAAGGGGCTGGAAGGCAGGGCAGAGGCAGATTCTCTTTGTCCATTTTTCTACAGCCCAGGCAGCTTTCCTGGAACTTTTCCCCCCAGCTTAGGGATAGTGTCCTTGACCCACAATAAGATGATTGAGATGATCTGTGGCTGCCTGGGGCCAGGCTGAGAACAGTGTTGGGAGCACCAGAACTGGGTTTAAAGGATTTAAGTCTTTTTTATCCCTTCTTTCAGGTGTCCTGCTATCCTTGCACACTAGAGGCTGTGCCTTTTGGCACCTTCAACTTAGTTCCTGAATGTTCAGACCCCATATCATGCAACTGCATAAATGCCTGCACATACAGAATCTCTTTCATATACTTTACCCCTGACAGACCAACTTCAAGACTGTATAATAATCCATAAAAACCATCAAAGGCCAGATCATGTTACAGTAAACTGTCTTTCTCTTAGACAGGCTTATACCTATAGGGGCCCCATGCAGCCAAGATCTCTCTCTGCTCAAAGGGCTATCGATAAGATCAATTCACCATGGCCCATGTCTAAAATGGCCAGTAGTAGATACAAAAACTACAGACAAGAGAGGATCATTGAAACAATGGTGACAGATAGTAACCTTTAAAACAGACAGACCTGCATGTACAAATTTCTTCCACTTATTTTACCTTTGACAGATCAACTCCAACTGCAAGATTGTATAATAATCCAGGAAGCTATTTAAAAGCCAGATTATTACAATAAAACATCATATTATACAGACTTATACCTACAGGTGGACCTTTCTTCAACTTAATTTACCTCTGACAGACCAATTCCAATTACAGTATTGTACAGAGAGAGAGACAACCAGCGAGGAGCCCCAAAACCATGGCTGATAGATGGAAACCTTTAACTTTACCAACCAAGATCTTTCCCAAGAGACTAACTATAGAATCAATGGAGAGCCGGGCGTGGTGGCGCACGCCTGTAATCCCAGCACTTGGGAGGCTGAAGCAGGAGGATTGCGAGTTCAAAGCCAGCCTCGGCAATGGTGAGGCACTTAGCAAATCAGTGAGACCCTGTCTCTAATAAAATACAAAAAAGGGCTGGGGATGTGGCCCAGTGGTCGAGTGCCCCTGAGTTCAATCCCTGGTACAAAAAAAAAAAAAAAAAAAGAATCAATGCAGTATCAGCTATGTTTTAAGTGGGGCAGTAACAGAAATAAACAAAACAAAACAAAAACACAGACTACCAGAGGAAATTCCCAAACCCAAGGCCAATCAACAGATGAGAACCTAGAACAGAAATATCCCTAGGTTCTTGAGCCCCACTGAACTATTACCCCTACACCAATGGCAGCACAGATTTCCCCACACAAAGTGACCAGATGTTCCCAGGAAGAGGAAACAGATGTGTGGAATCAAGTTTCTAGGTGTGCACACTGGAGGACTTACCAGATGGCCAACGGTGTTGTGACTTTACTGAGTTCAGTTTCCTTTTTCTCAAAGTGCACCACAATTGAACAAACTACCATTCAGAGAAGGAAGGCAGGAGTTCCCTGAAGCAAAAGGAGCTTTGGCAGCTGCTGGAACAGTCCCTTTGTTCCTCCCTTATGGAAACAGCTTCTCCAATTCGACCCAAGGCAAACTCACCCTAACTCTTTTGTACTTGGCTCTCAACAAGTTCTCCAGCCACCTTGCATCCTCAGCATGGAAGTGGGATTCCTTGGCGAGTCAGGCTTGCTCAGGGAAGCTAGAGTGGGGGATGCTCTTGGGTCTCACCTGGAGCACCAAATTTTTTACCGATAGTTCAGTACTTGTCCCCAATGCCAATCCAGTAATGAGAACATGTTTTTAAGAAAAATGAAAAAGAAGTTATTTTTGCTTTGCTAGCAAGGGAGAAGCACAGGGGACTCCTGTTCCAGAGGCTGTGATTCATGAACTCAAATTTTAATCTTACATGAAGTTGTATCTATAGTATGATTTTTAACCATGTGAACATTGTTAGAATATGTATTAATAATTTTAAAAAAATAGATGTGAAGAAAACAACTAGTGTGGACCTTCTAATGTAGTGGGCAAAATGTCAGGTGACCTTTTAACTTTTTAGTTATGTTATTGCTACAGTATTGATTTAGTAATATATCTTAAAAATGATTCAAAATGACTAAAATCCATTGGCAGTAAAAGTTAGATGTAATTTGGAAACTTATTATTTATTAAGCTCTTTTTAGTTAGTAAGTATTGTGGCAAGTGCTTATATTTTCTCCTATATTCCTTCAGTAACTGCACACAATAAATGTGAGCATTAGAGAATTAAATAATTTGCTGAAGGCCAAACTAAAGACTAAATCTAAACAACAAACACCTGATTCCAAACGTTGTGCTCTTAAATTACTATTGCTCACATGCTGAAGAAAGCCCTGTCTTCACTGAGGATAAACTACACCTCACTTAATTTTATGTTGGTTTCATGCTAACATTAAATATTCAAAATGACAACCCTAAATCTGGCTGTGACTCAACACAAGGTCTCCCAGGAGACTGCTGGCCTGGTATCAGCAATCCCAGATGGAAAACTCATCCAAGCTGCCTTCATAGGCCTACTTTGGCAGCATATATTCCCAGATGGGAACTGCAAGTGAACAAAACCAAATTGAACAGCTTAAATTGATTGAATTCAAGTTCTGTCGTTTTAAATTAAATTTTTAAAAAGTTAAAGATCCAAAATAAGGAAATGTGTGTTTTTTTTAATTAGAACATTTTTTTCATATTGCCTTTAGATTATAAAATGTGTTCCTCCAAATCCTAATAATGATCAGAAAAAAAAAAAAAAAAAGAGTACCTTTTTAAAATAAGTTCTACCTCTTTAATAGGTCACTGTCATGGTTTTCTCCTCAGGTGTTTGTGTTTTTCATTATTAGTCTTTATTGTGCTTAACCATATTTGTTACATGAGGCACTCATCCTGTGACAAGAAAGCCAAAGAGGTATTTTTTTCTCTCAATTATGGGGTAAACCCAGGTGAAAAGAAATTCAAATCAAAACTTCACTAAGATTTCATCTCACCCCAGTTAAAATGACAATCATCAAGAATACAGCTAACAATAATAGCTGGCAAGGAGGTGAGGAAAAAATCCATTTATACATTGTTGGTGGGACTGCAAATTGGTATAACCACTTTGGAAAGCAGTATGGGGGTTCCTCAAAAAGCCACATGATTAATAGAAATAAGATTAGCTGTTAAATTTAGACTGTAGAGTTTAGGTTCCCCTCCAAACACTTGCTCAGACTATAGTTTCCTAGGGATATTGCATTGATATTAACACTAACAGCTCGCAGAGAGGCATAATTTTTACTCTAAATATATTCTAAACTAAATCCTTCGTCCATCGATCATTATCTAGCTGTGGAAACTTAGGCAATTTATATAATCTCCTTGAATTTTAATAACAGTGAATAAGAAAGTAAAGTTATAGTAAGCTCGAGTTATTATATTGAACATTAAATTTAGTTCACAAAAAAATTTTATGGGGAAGATATAAAGTTGCTTTTGTGTCAAGACTTCCAATGAAATTATAATGTCTGACTCATTCCTACTGTTTAAGGAAATTTTTCAAATTCTTTGGATTTTAGTTTTTTTTTTTTTTTTTTTTCTTTTTTTTTTTTTAATCTCATCCAGGTCTCAGAGAAAGAAATTAAGCAGAAGGATTGCCAAACCTGAAGGGAGGCAAGGAACAGGTGCTAGAGGAACAAGAGAGAACTGATCAAAAGTGGAAGGAAAATCAGACTCTTTGAGTGTAGAGTTTTGCAAGTGTCAGAGGCCTTGTGCTGACAGGAACTCACACACTACTCTCAGATAGAACTGACTGGATAATTGGAGAGGGGCAGGCTAACACATGTGGATGATGGCTGCAAAAGTACCAGTAATCCCGCCCTGTGCTTAGCCTTTGAGCAATAAAAGGCAAAGAAATAGTATTCAAGAGCCAGGCACCGTGGCGCACTCCTGTAATCCCAGCACTTCGGAGGCTGAGGCAGGAGGATCGCGAGTTCAAAGCCAGGCTCAGCAATGGTGAGGCACTTAGCAACTCAGTGAGACCCTGTCTCTAATAAAATACAAAAAAGGGCTGGGGATGTGGCCCACTGGTCCAGTGCCCCTGAGTTCAAACCTTGGTACCCACAAAAAAAAAAAAAAAAAAAAAAAAAAAAAAGTATTCAACTGTGGCATCTTACAGCAGAAGGAGCAGAGGTAACCATGGTGACCATGATAGCCAAAGGAGTGTGCATTTTCCCAGTATCCCAACACCAAGTGAGCTTGAGCAGTTGGGTGTTGGGATGAGTAATAATGGATCTTCTGCCACCTTGAGTAAGAGGCTATCAGAGTCAGTTTCAATTTAATCTAGAATAAAATTAATGTGGCGTTTCTAACACCTAAGTTGTGTAGAATAAATTCATACATGTTACATGTAAAGTGAGTTACATCATCATACAATTTTCCTATTGAAATTTCAACACATTTTCTACCAAAAGCTTAACTCTCTGCCATCTGCAGATCAGTTTAAGTATTTATGACAAAAAAAAAAAAAAAAAAAAAAAAGCTTCTTTGAAAGATTTTAAAACTAAAAGGTTTAAGTAGAAATTTTGTTTCCAAAGGTGAAGGATTTTCGGTTTTGAATATTCAGCAAAATATAAGTAATGTCTAGTAGGGGGAAGACTGAGGAGAATATGGACACTAATTTGAATATCAGCAGCTTTTTCTAGTGGGTGTATGAATATCTTCTCTGCATGGAAAACCATTTACATAACCACCCACCTGCCCAATGATGAGGATTAAATCCCATCATACTTTCCATTAAACAAATTCTCAGACGACATTTCCTCAAATCCTTATGCAGATGTCAAGACAGTTTGATGCTAGATAACTAAATGGAAAAGATATGAATTCCAGAAATCTGTCAGCTAGTACTTTTGTATGATTCATCATAAATATTAATTATCTCTATTCAACAGAAAAATGGTAGTAAAAAGATTAATGATTATTTTTTGAACAAATCAAATGTCTCCTAGAGTTTTTGTAATTATGAAGAAATGTAAATTTTTGAATGTACATATTCTGAATGTGGTTCATGTGAAATATCACCAAAAATATTATTTATAATTTTTTGTTGTATAGTTAGATACAAACCCCCAAATCAGTGTTTGTATTTTAGAGAACTGTAAAAGATATTCAGGTATCTTTTTTGTGCTACTTTGTGGCTGCTTGGACTCATTTGTCCCTTGTTTATGCCTCTGACATGGGTTCTACAGAATCCTGTCTTGTGGCTGTGCTCTGTTTCTTGTTTCCTGTACCAAGGACACCCTTGTTGATTGAAAAGGCCTGAGAATCAAGGAGACTGAACTAGCAACCCATAAAGCACAATTGGGAAGTACCAGTTCTCCAGTGAAACTCAAACACATGGAAAACAACTGGTGAATGCTTCTTACCCACCTTCCCTCTTCCCAGCAGAGACTGACCTGAAAGGAGGTTAGGCAGCTCCTTGGTGGCTAGGATATCAGCAATCAGTTGCATGTAGTAAACTTAATAGCATGTCCAGTAATTGGTTCTTCATTTCTCTTGGCCCCACTTACGTTTTCCTTTACTTCAGCTGCTTGGCATTGCATTTTCTCTAGAGCTGTTTTATGTCAAACCATGCTAAAAATAACAACAACAAAAACCCTCAGTATACTTCTCTGTCATTTTTTTTTTTTTTTTATCCAACAGTTATTGGGTAAAAATTGATACTGAAATTCAGAATACATTTTCAATCTATTCTTAATTTTTTTTTTTTTTTTTTTTTTGGTACCAGGGATTGAACTCAGGGGCACTCGACCACTGGGCCACATCCCCAGCCCTTTTTTGTATTTTTATTAGAGACAGGGTCTCACTGAGTTAGTAAGTGCCTCACCATTGCTGAGGCTGGCTTTGAACTCGCGATCCTCCTGCTTCAGCCTCCCAAAGTGCTGGGATTACAGGCGTGCGCCACCACGCCCGGCTCTCTATTCTTAATTTTTTAAAACAAATCCAACATGTTCACATTACTCTATAAAAGGTGTAATGTTTCTTTTTTAAAAAGTAAATGTATCCTCTCCTTTCATTGTAAATTTCAGTATAGGTAATAATGATGTAGGTTTCAATAAATAAGGCTTCCATGTTCAAACTTGTATGATTTTTTGAAAAGCAGTTCAATGTAAAACAAAATCAACAAAACGTAGATAAAGTATTTTGAAAATGGACCAATGAATTTAACTTTTGTTAAAAGCTATTGGTAATTTGTCAAAAATATTATAATATTTATTGTATATTTTCAAATATATTGTAAAGAAAATTTGGTAAAGAAATATAAATATATTTATATGCAAATATAAACATATTGGTAAAGAAGATGGAGAAACATATTTTTTGCCATTCAGGAATATAGAGTTGAGTCTCTACTTAAACCATGGGAAATGCAGTAAAAGTATTATTTATTCTGTCTTTAATAATGACTAAGGTTTGTCATTTTTAAATAAATTTTAAAATTTTATATAAATTTTTAATAAAATTTTATAAATTTTCATTACATTTGAAAATGAAATGCCTTCATATAAAAATTTTGATTAGTAGTGCTGCATAGGAAATTAAAACCATACTGTTGCACTTAAAAGTACAACCCCTAAAGTAGTAACTGCCTACTAAAAAGCACTGTCTTGTTCTGAATAAGTTAGGGTGGTGACTAGTGGTAGCTTGTTTTCAGACCTCCCAATGTTGGTTTTACTCACAAGGTAATGTAGGAGAGCTTAGGTTTTAGCATCTCATGTCCCCTAGATAAAACTATAAGAGTAATCACTTTAAATATCTGGAGTATATTTCTTCTTAAAACCTTCCACATATCTCTAAAACACTATAAGCATTTCCTACTTTAGAGATTACATTAGCCAACAGTCCACAGTCTATCTCAAGCCTTTCTTCTTTGCCTTATTCTTCTACATGTATTCTCTGTGGTGGGAATCCCTTATGATCTGACCTGGGATTCAGGGTTAGTTGTCTAACCTATTTGTAGGTAACCTCAAAGAGGCATGTATTTACATGAGTTGATTTCTGGCTGGGAAAGTTTCCAGGAGGAAGTTTGTTTTCAGGAGTACAATATGTATTTGGGCCCTGTGGGGTACCCCTGTAATCCCAGGGGATTAGGAGGCTGAGGCAGAAAGATCACAAATTCAAAGCCAGCCTCATCAATTTAGTGAGGCCCTAAGCAACTCAGAGAGACCCTATCTCTAAATAAAATATTTAAAAGGGCTGGGGATGTGGTTCAGTGTTTAAGCACCCTTGGGTTCAAGCCCCAGTAGCAAAAAAAAAAAAAAAAAAAAAAAATGCATAATACGTAGCTCATATATGTATAATATATGAGCTCCTTGATGAGAAAGCTCATAGTTTTTTCCTTTGTCTTGTATCTCCTTTTATCCATAGTCAACACCTAATAAATATCTGTTGAATGAATGACTTGGTAAATTGGGGGAAGATAAAGTGGAAACTGAGAGGACTGATTCCATAGGCTAGTTTTAAATTCCATGAAGAGAAGGTATGTAGGCATAGGAGAAGGAACTTTCCTCAAAAGGTCCCTGTGAGACATTGAAACACAAGCAATCCTCCTTTCAGGCACAGGGAAAAGTGAAACAGAACTTTCCCCCACTACTTGCAGAAATAAAACATGGGGACTACATTTTGAGGATTGAAACACAACATGGCCTTTGCACAATTACAAAAGGAATGTTATTTTCTTTTATTATTTCAGTTAAACCAGCTTCAAAGAGAGCTCACAGAGGACACTTTCTGCAGAACCAGCAGATTGGAATCATCAGAACATGCACATGTGCTATCTGGGTACTGTGTATCAAGGCAAAGCAGCAGTACTGAAGACGTGCACTCTCCATATTTTTGTGACACCAAATGAGTCATTACCAAAATATGTATTCTACATCTCCTAGTCCCTTTACCTATATTATCCTTCCTTCCATGCATAGCTATTTTACATCCCATTTATATTTCAATCTCCACTATAATTCTACTGTGGAAAGCAGTCAGATTCAATGTCCAGAGTAACATTTGCCAACAAAGAAGGCATTTCCAATCCAAAGGGTATTCCCACCCTGCATGGGTCTCCAAAGGTATTGCCACCAAAATTTCATTCCAAATACTATCCTAAAGCCTCTCTATAAAACACAACTCCTTGAACATTTACAATTGCTTTTACATCTTTTTCTAGGTCCCTTTCCCATTTTTATGATACCTAAGAAGAAAGAAGAGATGAAAGAATATTTCTGAAGATCATAGGAAGATAACCCCATTTACCTTGGCAATGACTGTGTTTGTGTTTGTGTGGAGGAGGATTGAACACAAGGCCTTATACATGCTAGGCAAGCCATCTATCACTGAGCTACCCTTGGCAATGATGTTAGTTACCACAGCAAAAGCTTAGACTACAAAAGTAAATATGAGTAAATGGAATTATATAACATGAAAAAGCTTCTGCAAAGATCAACAACATGGAAAGGCAGCCTATAGACTGAGAAAAAAATGTTACATATTTGACATGCACAGTACACATCGATAAAGCCTTAATATACAAAATTTAGGACTTTTACAAATTAATAGTAGAAAAACAAATAACCCAATGAAAATTGGCCAAAGGACCTGAGCAGACATTTCTTCAAAGAAATCATAAATGTAACCGATAAATACTGTGGGATAGCACCTCACACTCAATAGAACAGATATTATTAAAAAGACAAGAGACAAGACATGTTGTCCATGGTAGGGTGTGGAGCTAAGGGAACAATTGTATACTGTTGATGAGAATATGGATTGTTTGAAAGAAGCCTGGAAGTTCCCAAAGAAATTAGAACTACAATCGTCATATGACCTGGTAAGTCCCTCCTCTGAGCATGTACCTAAAGGAGAAGAGATTACCACCTCATGAAGAAGATAACTGAAAGCCCACTTCTTCATTGTGCATAGCAGCTAAGATATGGAAAAAGCACAAATATTTGCCAACAGATAAATGGATAGAGAAACTGTGGCATACATCTAATGAGATATTCTAAGCCAAACAAAAAGAAGAATATCATCCTACTATTTGCACCTAGAGGAAGGACATCATGCTCAATGAGCTAGCCAGACACATAAAGAAAAGTATTAGCTAGGCATGGTTGCACACACCTGTAATCCCAGCAACTCTGGAGCTAAGGCAGGAGGATCACAAGTTCAAAGCCCGCACCAACAACTTAGCAAGGCCCTATGCAACTTAGCAAGAGCCTGTCTCAAAATAAAACATAAAAGGGCTGGGGATATGGCTCAGAGGTAAAGCACCCCTGGATTAAATGCCTAGTACCAAAAGAAAAAAAAAAAGACTGTTGCATTCTTTCACTTGCATTGGAATCTAAAATTTTCAAATATATCCAGATAAGGAATAAAACAGCAATTGAGGAAAGGAAATGGGGAGCTGTAGTTCAGAGGATAAAAAGTGTCAGGTGTGCTATATAAATAGGCATAGTGATCTAATGTGCTGTATAGGGGCTTTAGTTGATAAAATTGTATTGTGTTGGGGATTTTGGTTAAATATGTAGATTTTACTTGCTCTTGTCATAAAAATGTATGTGAGATGATGGATGTGTTAATTTGCTTCACTATAGTAATCATTTTACTATCTATACATATCCCATGATATCATGTTATAAACCTCAAAAATACATAGTAAACATTTTAAAACAACAACTAAAAATAATAGTTTTTCCATTTGGTTGAAGAATAGAGGCTTCTCCCACTCTATTACTCTCTAAAGAAACTTGGGGCCTTTGGTACATTGATGGTTTCCCTCTTGCCACCAATGTGCCCATGTTCTAATCCCCAGAAACAACAAATACTGCCTTTATGGCAAAAGAGACTTTGCAGATGTGAGAAAGTTAAGGACTTTTAGATGAGAAAATTAGACTGATTTGTCCACATGAGGTTCAATGTAATCACAAGGGTTCTCAAAAGAGTGATGGGGGAAGAGTCACTTTAGAGAGAACACCATGCTATGATGAAAACAGAGATTCAAGTGATACATTTTGATGTCATTTTGATGTCGGATGCAGGAGCCACAGTGAGGTATCTACATGACCTCTAGGGGTTGAAAATTCCAAGTAATTGGATTATCTCCCAAAGCTGCTATAGAGGGTACTAGTCCCACTAATACTTAGATTTTATACCCAGAAAAACTGACTTTGGACTTTTGGTCTCCAGTACTCTAAGTGAAGCAGTTGTATTGCTTTAAGCCACCAAATTTGTTGTACTTTGTTATAGCAACAGGAAACTGACACACATTTTGGTATCTGAAAGTAGGGTGCTGCTGTGACAAATTCCTAAATGCATGAAGTGAATTTTAACTTGGATAACAAATAGAATTTTGAAGAATTTTGAATGTCATTGTAGATTAAGCCTACATTATCTTAGAGAATATATAAATTATAACAAACATACCGTTAATAGAAATCTGAACTTCAAAAACATTGGTGGTGAGGACTTAGAAGGAAATGAGGAACATGTTATTAAAAACTGGAAGCAAGAGGATCTTTTTATACAGCAAACATTTCCTAATAGGGCAAACATTACTGATTTACATTCTATGGATATATGAAAAGTAGAATTGTAAACAATAAGCTTATTTGCTGAGAAAAACCATCAAACTGTTGAAGATACAGTCTAGTTTCTTCTTGTTATTTATAATGAAATGAGATAGGAAAGAGAGAAAGCGAGAAGAAAATCAAGGTTTAATGAAGTTAACGATTTTGACATGTTTATCTGAACAGGCCTGATATAATCACCAGAGTCCTCATAGGTGGAAGTTAGGGGAAATTAGAACCAGAGAGACAGTCATGAGATGATGGAAGCAGAGACTAGAGGAATACACTTTGAGCACAGAGGAAAGAGACAGTGATGGTTCATTTTGTAAGTCAATTTGGCTAGGCTGAGGTGCCTAGATGTTTGGTCAAACACAAGCATAGATGTTGTTGTGAAGGCATTTTTTAGATGTGATTAACATTTAAATCAATAGACTGACTTTGACTAGTACAGTTACATAAACCAAAACTGTACTCAGCTTCTAAAAACTGGAAAAGAAAAACATGTTGTCCCCTTGAGCCTCCAGAAGGAAACAGTTTTGCTGACAAGTTGAATTTAGTACAGTAAATTTAATTTTGGACCTCTGGCCTTTGGAACTGTAAGAGAATATGTTTGTGTTATTTTAAGCCACCAACCTTGAGGTGCTTGAGCAGCTGCTATGGTTTAAATATGGATTGAGTGTGTCTCCTAGGGGTCATGTTTTGGAAGCTTGGCCCCTGATGTGGTAATGTTAAACAGTGGAACCTTTGAGAGACGGGACCTAATGCGCGGTAAGGTCTCTGGCTATGCTGCCTTTGGAAGGAATTAGGGGTTTGTGGGACCCTGGTTAATCCTCCAGGGTAATAAAAGAGCAAGACGGGCTCCTCCCTACTCTCTGACTTCCTTATCACCATGTGATCTCCTCTGAATATAACCCCATCATGATGCCATCTACCATTATATGACAACATCACCCAAATTAGTACCTTGTTGCTTTGTACTTTAAGCCTCCAAATGTATGAGCTAAATAAATATCTTTTCTTCTTAAAGTACCTGGTCTCAGGTATTTTGTTTTAGTAATGGAAAACAGACTAGTACAGCAGTCATATGAAATGAATACAAATCTTATCCTCATTTAATCAGCAAAATATTCTTATCTTATTAACATATTTTAAGCCTGTAATATTAATACTTCTTCTTCCTTAAATGACAAGTACAACAAACTCAACTTTTGTTGTTGCCTGAAGCGATGGCTGCTTGGAGCAACAAAGCCGCGGGAATAAGTTCGGAGGCAGACTGGAAACAAACAGGCTCTTTATTCTGCCAGCTTCTCTCTCCGGCTCCAACAACACCCCGACACTCCGTCCACGCTCCTCCAACAACCACAATATGGCCCTGACAATGACCCACAATACCCCGGGCCAAGTCTCGCAAGATCATGTAAATGATGCCAACCTGATCCACAATGTCCCAGGCCAAGTCTCACGAGACCATAAAAGGTGGTAATGCTTATGGCTCACAGCTAACCACAATCTTAGCTATCTCCTTTATTAAGGCTCCTACAAACTTTTATCTCACTTTACATTATTTCTTTCACATGTTTCCTCCAAGACACCTAGCAAAATGTCTCCCTAGTTGTCCACAGGGGTGATTAGTACAACATTAACTCTCTCGCTTGTTTGCTTTCTTTGTTTCTGTCTCTTTCCTTCTTCCCCCTCAAACTCACTCTATCCTTTGGAGTCACTTTCAGACATATACTGTCATGCCCACTTTTGGAGGCAACTAGCTTTACTTGTTTGGTAACAGAAGAGACCCTAAGAAGCACACCATCAGGATAGAATTTGACAACTAATACTCACCAGTCAGAGAGCAGCAAGGACTGTTGCTGGTAGTAAGGAGGTTGTGACAACTCCCAAGTACCATACTATTATATATACTAAGGACTTCTCCAGTAATCAGTTGGGATAAGGTGCAAGTAGCAGGTAAAATTTTAGCTTTCAAAGCAATTTTAAATGATGGCATCTAAATCACAGTGACAGTGATTCTTAAGATTGTGATTTGGGTGTCTTTAGTTTCTAACTTCAAAAGCATTTTTTTTTTTTAATAAAATGACAGTCAGGCACAGTGGCACACAATGGTAATCTGGGTTACTTAGGATACTGAGGCAGAAGGATCTCAAGTTCAATACCAGCCTCAGAAACTTGGCAAGACCCTATCTCAAAAAATAAAGGGGTGGGGATCATATCTCAGGGGTAGAAGCCTCCTGAAATTCAATTCTCAGTACTGAAAAAATAATAATAACAAATTTATAAAAAAAAATAAACTTATGGATTCTAATAGTTACATTGTCAAAATATGAAAGCCAACGTGGCAATGTTTAGAGAGATCCTCCTCTTCTGCACAGGAGGGAGGAACAAGGTACAATTATAGAGGTAGAAAAACTACACAGGAGACTAAGTGTATAACCTTGAAAGGTCTCTTCTGTCAACAAGGTGGAAATAGGAAAGAATGACACTAGAAGCCTGCAATGGGGATGTTTGATGAGATGAGCTTCAAAATTTGGACTCCAGATTCTTCTGTGTCCTCCTACCCAGAAGAAGAAGTTTCCTTTCTCTTGTAACACAAAAGATGCCTCCAGTCTCCTAGAGTTCTGCAAAGACACCTGAGGTTTTGCCTTGTAAGATCATGTTTATTTTCACCATAACACCTCTGCTTCCCTGCATTGCCTTCACACTAATAAAGGCATTCATCCTGAGATGCCAATTCAAGGAGGAAATGGACAAGGGAGAGGAGAGAAAATGACCAAGCAGGTGAGATAAGATGTTAACCATAGGCAAGTCTGGGTAAAAGTTATAAGGATAGTCTCTTCATTTTTTATTTTTTTTTTTTATTTTTGCAACTTACTGTAAGTTTGGAAATTATTTCCAAATAAAAATTTCAGAAGTACATATCTGCCAAACTGCAGCATAAAGAAACGAGGAAACAGAACAGGTTATTAACCTTAAGAGACTCCTAACTGCTCTATATCTAATAAGAGTCAAAGTTAGACAAATTTTCTTTCATTCATTTAAAAGTATATAACCAACTTTACCAAACATTATAGGAATAAGTCTTAAATATTAGTTGAATGAGTTGCTTTTTCTAATAAAGCTGCTTTCCTTAGACATACCAGAGCAGGAGGTTGTGAAATTGCCATGAGCTGGTTCAAAAGTAATATG
The DNA here is from genome assembly GCA_025594165.1 of Tamias sibiricus. NCBI lineage: Eukaryota > Metazoa > Chordata > Mammalia > Rodentia > Sciuridae > Tamias > Tamias sibiricus. Next base: position 78,941,602 of record CM046668.1, read on the forward strand.
AGTCCTCATTTGCATTCAAAACAAGCAAGATCAAAAAAGCAAGTCCAAGGAGCAGGTTGTTCCTTAAGTCTTTGACTTCATTGACCCACAGAAATAGCTGAATTTAAAGAAGTAAGATAATAACCATTAAGGTGAATTTTCTGAAACCATTAAAATGTAAGATGTTATCAAAGTGTCCAAAATGAATCCAAACTTCTGGCTTTAACTAAAAATTATTAGGAAAGTGTTTTGTTGTTGTTGTTGTTGTTGTTTTTGGTTTTTTTTTTTTTTTTTTTTTTTTTTGGCTTTTTAGCTTTTTATAGCTTGGTATAGGACAGGGAAAGCAAGTATTAAAAATATGAGATTATATTATCATGCCACTTGGTGAATTATTTTCACTCACTTCTCTATATTCAAAACCAAATTGCAAATGGTAAAATGCCTCAATCAATACTTAATGTCATCCTTTTGGGACCATTTAGGATGTATGGCTCCTTATTTCTTCAATATGACCATTGCTTATCTGCCTTTTCATTGGAAAATCTGCATCTTACTTGTATTATTTAACAACAGATGCAATTTAAACCACTTTACATGGAACATACCCCTTCAGACTGGCATGCAGGGACAATAACATGTCCCATGGCAGAGGTGGCAGTTTTAGGGAAAGCCTTAACAACTCCTTCCCCTTCCTCTCACTTGCCAGAAATACTGTACTTAACATCTTATCTCACCTGCTTGGTCATTTAAGACTTAAATGCTTGATCAATTCGGGTCCCTGTATAAAGTAAATTAAGACTTCTATATTTTGCTAGAAATATCAGGTAGACTCTCCCCTGGGATAGACAGCCTACATTTGTTCTTGGGTCATATTTTCACTGCCTGAATTTTCCTTTAGTCCTGCCATGTTATATAGAAATAAGCTGTGACCTAGACGGAGGGGAATATTTGTCCAAAGCTGAGCTGGACAATCTGTCTATCCTGTGATATTTGCACCACATCCAGAAGTCTGTTTGTTGTTGTTGTTGACTCTATATTTATCCTGCTAGTGACAGACTGAATACAGAGAGAGAGAGCTGATTCCTTCGGTGGTGATGGGATTTGGATGGTTGTGTATTAATTTTAAAGTAAAACAGGATTATCCCTATATGAAATGTAGCTGGTTCTGCAGAGTTCAATTTACCTATAACTTTTTGTTTGATTGATATTTGACTTTGGCTCAAATCTTTTAAATTTGTTATTCTCGCTTTTTGAATTGAGTTTTTTATCTTTCAATTATTTTCTAAATCCATTACCATAATCACCAGTTTTATTGAGAAACTGAAAAACTCAATTACTATTATTTGTATAGCTTCCCTCTTTGGGTTGAATCCAGCACAAGAAAAGTATCAGGACCATGAATCTAAATCTAAAATCCTGATTCATAAGGTGTAAGTCCAGACCCAATAACAAGGTTACTGGAATTTATAAAATTTATACACATTTTGTTAGATACTATTCCTATTTTAACCATCAGAATAATATAAAATGTAAAGTTTTCAAGCAATACACATATGTAAATAAAAGACCAAATACAGAATAGAAAGGACTATTATTGTCGAAATATAAGGGTGTGAGGTCTTTAGCCCCCGTACCTGGGACAGACCTCTTTTGTCCAGCAAAAGAGGCCAGAGGGGCCTACCTCAACGATGAGACTAGATTGGGAAAGTAAAGGCCACTGATATTCCCTCCTCCACCTTTAGAAGGCTCAGGAACATACCAGGGAGCCAGGTCACCAGTCAGTGTAGGAACTCAACTGGTTCATTGAGTAAGGTGGACAATGCTTTATAGTGGATATCAGCCAATCAGTCTCATGATACGTCACAGCCACGCCCCCTGCTTAGCCTAGGTCCATAACAGGGCGTGGCAAGCAGACAAAGCTTTCCATCCTCTCGCCAAGAGTGTTAAGGCCCGACATATTATAATGCCATTCTATACAAATAAGAATTATTAATAATTATTTATTATTAGTAGTAACATTATTAACAATAGTTATATTGTCATAATTTATTCAGATATACACCTTGAAACTCTTCCCATTGTTGTACAAAGAGATTATTTATTTTATATGGTGTATTATGGTTTGGATCTAGCAATGCTCCCCCAAAACTTAGGTGTTAGACAATGCAACAATTCAGAGATGAAAAGATTGGTACTGTATGAGTATTGGTATGAGTACTGTAACCTTATGTTGGTGAAAAGGCAAAGACTTACAGAAGTTTATGAAATAAAGGGAAACAGACCCTAACTCAATTCTCTGGTGGTAACTGCAATTAATAACATAATGTGTGTCACTCCAATATTTTATATAAGCCTTCTAGTTTATGTATATTAATAAAACACTCACATTCTTTATCCTCTTGATTTTTTTTCCCATTGCTGAGGTTTGAATGTATAGTCTCATGCATGCTGGGCAGTTGTTCTGCCACTGAACTACACTGCCAGGACCAAGAAAGTGTGTGTGTGTGTGTGTGTGTGTGTGTGTGTGTTTTCTTGGGGTTGAACCCAGGGTCTCACACTTGGTAAGCAAGTACTTTGCCACTGAATTAAACTCCCAAACCCTGTTCTTTAATAAGAAAAATGTGACCTGTTATTGTATGACTTGCTGCTTGTTACTTTGAGCATGTAGACAATTCTCTATGTTGGTACATGTAAATACACCAACAAGAATTGACCTGACAGTTTTCCTACTAATGTTCATCAAAGGCATTTCTATTTTTTATTATTATAATCAATGGCAAAACAAACATTTCTGAACATATATCCTTGTACATTTGTGAAGGTCTATGTCTGGAGTCAATTATGCTAAATGAAATTATTCTGAATAAAAGGACACTTGTTTAAATTTTTATAGTCCTCTCCTACTTGTTCTTATATCCCTGTAGCAACTGGTACTGCAGTCACTGGTGTAAGAATGTGTCAATGTCCCTCAAATGGTTTGTATTCATTTGATTGTTTTAATAATGCTTTTTCTCCTTTATTAAAAATTTTATGTTTTCATTATTATCCCAGAAAACTGTTTCATATTTACCAATTTATTAGAATAAAATTGATCACAGTATTCATCAATGTGATAATTTTACTTGCCTATGTCTACAGATGATCATATTCAGTATATTTCTCTTTATTCGTCAGTATTGCTAGTAATTATTTAATTTCCTTCCCCTACCCCCAGGACTGAATTCACAGGTGCTTTATCACTGAGCTACATCCCCAGTACTTCCTACTTTTTATTTTGAAACAAGCGCTCATAAAGTTGCCAAGGCTTGCCTCAAACCTATGGTCCTCCTGCCTCAGCCTCCCAAGTCAATAGGAATAGAGGTGTGTGCCACTGCATCTAGCTTTTCTTGGTATTTTTAAAGAGACCATGCTTATCTTACTTGTCAATATTACTGAATTTGTCTCATGATATTAATAATACTTTTAATTCAGAGTTGTTTTTGTGTTATTGTACTTTCTCTAGTATCTTGAATTTTATTCTTATTTTCCAGCTATTTTTGTTTATTTGAACATAATTCAATTTTATGAATTTGCCTCTGATTATTTTTACTTTTCTAAATTACAATAATTTTTGTTTTTGTTTTTATTTCAGATGACATACTTCAGAATAGTAGTTGTTTAGATTTGGTTTATCTCTTTAAAAATTATTTTTAATTTATAGTATCACAGTAAAAGAATATGGTATGTAATGTTTCTACTCTTCAGAGACTCATATGCACATTATCTTTATGTATTTTATATATAGGAGAGTGTTTAAATTTGGTTAGTCAAATCCTACTTGTTTCAAATTTTGGTTTACTTGATCTGTTAGGATCTAACCTAAGATGTACCAATTTAACAAATTTACCAATTATTTTGTAAGGATTTTATCTATGTTTTATGGCTAGATTATGGAAACATGAAGAATTATGACCCTATTCATTTTTTTCATGTATTATACATTGAATCAAAAAATGTCCCTCTTTAATTCATGAAACACTTTGACCTTAAATTACTATCTTGATTTCATTTGTTTGCATTACACTGATAGAACTTTATTCATCCACTTATTTACAACCTTTTAAGATATTTTGGTCAGATTAAGAATATTAGGCACACTCATACATTGTTGATGGGACTGCAAAATGGTGCAGCCAATATGGAAAGCAGTATGGAGATACCTTAGAAAACTTGGAATGGATCCACCTTATGACCCAGCTATCCCACTCCTTGGTCTTTACCCAAAGGTCTTAAAAACAGCATACTACAGGGACACAGCCACATCAATGTTTATAACAGCCCAATCCACAATAGCTAAACTGTGCAACCAACCCAGATGCCCTTCAGTAGATGAATGGATAAAGAAAATGTGGTATATACACACAATGGAGTATTACTCAGCAATAAGAGAGAATAAAATCATGGCATTCGCAGGTAAATGGATGGAGTTAGAGAATATAATGCTAAGTGAAGTTAGCCAATCCCAAAAAGCCAAATGCCAAATGTTTTCTCTGATATAAGGAGGCTGATTCACAGTGGGGTTGGGGAACATAGGAGGATTACAGGAACACTAGAATGGCCAGTGGGGAGGGAGGGTAAGGGAGGGAGCAAAAGGGTCAAGAAAAAAAAAGATGGTAGAATGAGATGGATATCATTACCCTAAGTGCATGTATGAAGTCCTAAGTGCATGTATGAAGTCAGGAATGGTGTGAATATACTTTGTATACAACCAGAGATATGTAAAAATGTGCTCTACAAGTATAATATGAAATGTAAAAAAAAAAAAAAGAATATTATGTAGCTTTATCTTCCTGTAGCCTCAATCCAAGTATCTTGGTGTACTCATAAGGAAATTTACCCCAAACAGATAATTTGAGATAATGAATATGTTTATATGTGGGTTTTGTCTAAGATTTTGATGTATGTCATGTATTATATGATCTTATTTCTTCCTTTTTCCTCTTTTCTTTAATCAGTCTTTTTTTGCTTGGACTTCCTACTTTCAATTTTTCTGATGCTCTGTATTTGTTCTCTCTTTTTATGATTTATTCTGTTTTCTTGCCTTAACTTAGCTTGACTTCTTTTTCATTATATATTTTTTTTATTTTGAAAGTTGTGGAAGACTATCTTTATTTTATTATTTTAGAAAATTAATTTTCATATTTAATGCATAAAAATGTGACATTAATATCTTTCCAAGGATATAATTCCAACAGCATCAAATGCTTCATCTTCCTTCTTTTTTACCATTTTCAAGTATTTTTGTTCTCCTGTATGTCTTACATTTACAAAACACTAGTACTCATTAAGTCAAGATGTATTTATATTTACTCATGTAATTAGTACTTTTTACTTCCACATATTTTGCACATTTATATCATCACTCCTTTAGTTCTCTGTTCATCTAATGAATGCCATCATTTTATTAACTTTTATTAATGAGGTAACTTTTATTCTGCCCAAACTACCTGTTTTTAGAATTTCCTCTGCAAGTGTATGTTTTGTAGCAATTCTGATGTTCATCCCACAATTTCTAAGAGAGTCCCAGAAGAATAAAGTCCTGGTTCTCCACAGTGATAATCAGCTCATTAACTTACCATTTATTGTTTTTTCTACCTAACCTGTCTCACTTTTCCCAGTTCTTCCCCTTTGCTACCTCACATACTGCTTCAGGAGGATGATAGGGCTAAGGGGGTGGACAATGGAAATACTAGAAATTAGATCTTCAAGATTGAAATTGGAATTAGATCAATTGCTCATCAGTCAGTGGCCAAGAAGCTCCTTTGTTGGAGGTAAAGAAGTGGTAATTATACCTGACATGCTAATACTTAGGTGGATCTGGAAGATGAAGCAAGACTGACTCATATAACAACTCTAGCACTTGAATGATATGAGAACAATAATAATTTTAAGTATAATGGAGTTGGCAGACTTTTGTTCATTTCCCTATAAGCCTTTAAGAAAGAGAATGGCCTAATTTATTTAGCCAACAATCAATTCAGGGAAGTCATTGCAAGTTGGAAGGTCTCCATGTGCATTTAAAGATGCCCTCATTTCTTGAAGCTCAAGAGTAGACTGATCTTACAATCAAGCTCAGAATTCAATTATTAGGGTGATAGAATTGCCACAGGGACTACATATAGAGCTGTAATGAAACTTTTATTCTAAAAAAAAAAAATCTGCTATCCAGGAGTTAGATCTTGTAACTTGAGGAAAAAAATATTTGGATATATGCATCTGAGATCAACAGACTCCACTAAAACCTCTTTGCAAGAAGTTACCCTCTTATACTTGCCAGAAAATTGTGTTCTGCCCTTGCTTGGATAATAGACAAATTCCTTACCTGAGGTTGAAATCTTGCAAGATGATGGTTTTCTTCCTCAGAATTTGTCTTTATCTCCCCTGATTTCCTATCATTCAGTAATTAGGATCAGCTTAAGCATAGGCTTAGTAGAAAATTCAGTCCTTGCTCAGATAGAATATAGCTTTTTTTACTAAAAGTCTTTCAAATTCTAACTAATCTGTGAGGGAGAGAGTGAGCCCTGAAAGTGTTAAACAAACACCATGGCAATCACAGTGTATAGAATGTTAGGGATCTGGGCTGAGGATCACTTGACCACAGTGATCCTAGGGATGAGATGAGTAGGCCATAATGTATTAACTAGAAAGGTAAAATGTTAGTGAGCACAAAGCTGACATCAGTGACTGCAAAGGAAAATGGTGTTCCCTTAGTCAGTTCCTTTATATAACAATCCTCAGAATCAAAGTCCATCAGTTGAAAGAGAGGCCAAGTCTTGGAGAAATGACCTTGCAATGCTGCCTCATACCCGGAAAATATGTATTTCCCATCTCTTTCTCCATCTAAACCAGTTCACAGATCTTTCTAGAGTCATTTGATGCAGATTATGAAAAAACATTGGCTCTGGATTTTGATATGCATTGTGTTCTCCTCATCAAACTGAAAATAGGTGGAGGCCACAAGATGAATGGAATTATGGTCCAAATATACCTCATTATGTATGTACCAGGTCTGTGGACATACCCTATGGTCATTTCTCTGATCCTAAGTGTAGACATATTAGAAGTGGGCAGAAACCTCATATTATTGTGACTGTGGAGAAAGGCCAGGTGGAAGCTCCTGAAGCTCTCCCTCAAAATACCAGCAGAGTAAGCCAACAGCAATGCCACATCCCAGGAGGAATAGCAGAGGTAGGTTAGTGCCATCACCAAGACACAAAGTGTGCTGGGGTGGGGGCCCCATCAATTCAGCACCGTGATATATGAAAATTCAGATGGATCATAGCAGATATGATCACCCTCAGTGAAATATGGTCACCCTCTCAAGATGGTGAGACTATTTGCAGCTGTACCAGCTGTGAAGCCTTATTGGAATAAGTTAAGACTCTCATTTGACTTTCAGCTACATATCTGAAGAATGTAATCTTTTCAGTCTCCATCAATAAAGGGAAAAACCTGTCAAATATGAGACAAACAACACAAATCTATTGTTTTGACCATGAGCTATGTTAATTTCCTGCTCACCATCACAATATGTGACAGAGACCCTGATCATCTTAAAATTTTTCATAATGTCTTGCTAGTGCACTACCTAGATCCACCATGCTAAATCAACCTGATGAGGAGGAAGCAATTTGGTGATTTCTCTATGATTTCAAAAATTACAAAATATGATGACTTAGGAAACTAATTACATTTTTAAATGAATCTAACCCTTTGACCTGACCTTGCATATTTTCAGTATATCTTGCAAAGTTAATTTTTTCTAACTTTCTAAACATTTATTCTAGACCTACTAATAAATAAGCTCCATGTTCTTTATTGGTTTGCAAGTGTGTTCTCAGATGTGTTCAACTTACATGTGATCTACTCTATATTTTTATATTTTGCATATCTATTTTATCTAGTACTTCATGTTTTCATTTATAAAAGTAAGTTTACATGTATGTACATTTTCCAGTTCAATATTGTTTCATATTCTTATTTGCCTGTATTTCCATATAATATTCATTGTCTTATTATAGAATTTCAGTAAAAATCATGATAAGTTTAGTAGATCATATGTATAAATTAATTTGGGGAAAATGAAATCTCTGCAATAATAAAACTTCTTAGCCATAATAAAAGTGCTAGCATTTACTTTATATATTCAATAAGTTGTCAGCATTTTATAAGAACTATACAAATTTTTCATTGGGTTAATAACTAAACATTCTGTTTTATTACTTTTGTGAATGCAACCTACATTAATTAATAAGATATTTCCTAATGAATGTCAGCAAATAAGGTAAGCCAGAAAATAAATCCTAGAAAAAAATGTGTTGAATTTTGTATATAAGCTTCATAAACAGGCATACTTTAGTGTGTAGAAATGGACATAAATAATAATCATAGTGAAGATCCTTGAAGTCACATAGAGAAACAGTTGAAAGTAATGGCATTTAGCCTAGATAGATGAGATGTTATGGTTCTTCTATTGAAAAGTTTTTCATGTGGACAGAATAGATATATTTGTGGTCATAAGAAATATAATTGCACCATGGATAAAAACTTCAACGTAACCAATGTTGACAAAAGTATTTTAAGAAATTCATTTAAAGTAAAGTTAGGCTTCTCTGGCAGGTAATGAGTTAGTTCTCTGCCCTTGCAGTTATGCAAGGAGAGGCTCAACTCACTTAGAAGAATATTTGTGAAACAGATGAGATGTTGATAGTGGTATTTTGAATGTCTTCCAATGGCAAGTTTTTGATGATGTGGAACGCATGGTATAGTTCATTTATTTTTCACTTTGATGTTCTCCCAACCTCACACACAGATTTATGATCTCAAAAGACATGGCAGATTGTCATTCCCACGACTGCATTGTTTCAGCTTGTAGTTCAATAGGCACTTTTTTGGCAGATGTAAAATTGTACCTGTAATATAGAAGATCCTTTGAGGACACAGCCTTTATTTGAATTCCTTCAGGGTTCATTTTAAAGCTAAAGGTTTCAGCCAATGGTTTATGAATTTGATTCACACTGTTAAATGCTTTAATACAAATTGGAAAGCCAACTTTACATTCTTTTGCATGTGAGCAGAATAAATCCCCTAGGACAAAACCCAAGAAGGATGACTGACCTAACTCGGCTTTTGTGCCTTTATTTGTTGAGGAAGTTGAAAGTGCCATGAGATCAATTAAATCAAATAAATAGGTTGGGGTTGACACTTGGGGTGATTTGTGCATTTCTCTGTGTTTAATCCCTCATCTAAGCACTGCCAGGCCTGTTGCCATACACACAAACTTGACTGCTGGTAAATTATCACTTTTTGGAAACTGGGCTACCACTAATTCCTCATTTGAAGAAATGAATGTTAAGTCTAATGTAAATACCTCACAGCCCACTTCTGTTTGTGTTCCTGTTGGGTGGTTTAAATAGTTGAATTTTGTTTTCTCACATACAAAATCAGCTGATTCACATTTTTATCCTCCAATTCAAAACTGATAATTTTTATTCCTTTAAATACAGAAAGAACAAATTTGAATCCTGGAGTATGGATCTTAAGCAAACATTTATTTTTGTAATTATCACTAACTCATTCATTTCCAAATATTTCTCAGGGTGAAGTAGAACAAAACATAAATCAGCTTTGGCTTAGTGAAATTTGGTAACCTGTTGAACCCCCACCAGACTCCAGGACCTATGTTGGTTTCTGGGATGGAGAAAGAACTTAGTTTCTTCCATAGAATTGTTTACAAAGAAGCAGGGGAGAAAAAAAAGGAAGCATAATTCATTACCATCATAACAAAAACCTCTGTAGTATAGGAGGGTTTAAATGCCATAGGGTTTCCTGAATAAGAATGAGCACTTGTGATTGGGGAAGATATTGTGAGCTTAGAAGATGAATAGGGTTTAAAGCAGGGGTGTGTGTGTGTGTGTGTGTGTGTGTGTGTATGAGAAAGAGGGGGACTGGGGATATAGGTCAGTTGGTAGAGTGCTTGCCTTGCATGCACAAGGCTTTGGGTTTAATCTTGAGCACCAAAAAAAAAAAAAAAAAAAAAAAAAAAAAAACATTTGAGAAAGAGGAATTGAGGTCCTATAACAAATACGTAGTATGCTCTCTAAGTGAAGCAATGCATTAATGAATTTTCAAAAGCCTATGCTTTAGTATAATGTAAGGTGAATATTGCCCTTTACAGAAATTATTTTTATAACTAAATTAGGTCATCCATAAAGGTTTGGTTTTTCAGGGACCTGGAATCATATATCACTATAAAATCTCCAGAGAAGCCTGACCTGATACTGCACATAATTGAGACATTCCTGCTTTCTTCAGGGAGTAAATCAGTTGATTTTTCAACTCTTTCACTCACCTCTAATTTAAGTGTCCTCTTTCTAAATGGTAATTTGACCCAGAACATCTTTGAAATGTCTGAGACATTTAGCAATTCCTCAGGGGGCTTTTACAAAGCCTGTGAGTCGTGATGAATTCAGAAGGTAGAACAAGTTAATGACTTTTGGAAAAATGTATTTGATGTGGTAGGATTCACTTCCAGGAAATCACTTAGCATAAAATCTAAAGGTCAGGAGGATGGAAAAGGAACAATGTGATTGCCTAACACCATTTTTTAGGGTTAAAAAGAAAAGAAAAATTTTGAGTACTTTTCAGAAAAGATACTTTTACAAGTAAGCATCAGAAAAGCAGCTTGATACTTTGGAAAGAGGACTGGGGTAGGAATTGGGAGACCTGGAAGTCAGTTCTGGCTTCACATGCATTTCCTTTATGACAGTAATCAAATTACTTCTCTTGTGACCCTAATTCCCTCCTACACCCATTCAATGAAAGAATTTGGGGAAATCAATTTTTTAGAAAATTTCCCATTCTCATAGAATTATGTTACCTTACATTGGTTGATCCTTTTAGGACTGATAATAAAGGTGGAGGCCTGATTTGAGTTTACAAGCTTGACAAGTTTGGAAACCACTAGTGAATTGGGGAAAGTCAAATCACAGTCAGAACTACATTAGAAAGGGAGTTGAGATCAAAAATGGATGACGTGGCCACAAGCCAGTGTCTAAGAATCTAGTGTCCAAAGAAACAGAACATATTAATGCATAACATAGCTTAAGGCTTGCACCAAATTGAGATCCTGAAAATCTTGATGTAGTAGCTACATTTACAAAACCATAGTCCTAATAATCATGACCAGGAAACAATTTGAACAAAAACTACAAAGTTTTAAAAGAATAAAGAGCTTTATTCTGATTCTAATGATAAAAGTTAGTTCGATTATATAAAAATGGCAGGTCTGAAAATTGATTCAGAAAGTAGAAATACAAGGGTTGAATAACACTTTTAAAACTATCCAGCTGACACATTCATTTTATAGATGGAAAAAACTTCAGCCTTAGAAAGATGTGTCTAAAGAGAAAGAGAGAGGAAGCCAGAGATCATTAGATCATTTTCAAAATGTATTATAGAAAATTAAAGTAGGTCATTATCTTTCATAGAGAAATAATAATAACAAGGCCCAGTAAGGCCACGTTGCAATCACTATCCCAGGGAATCATGACAGAGCATGGTAGAACAGGTTGCTTGCTACAAGTTCTTGGACAAGGATCATCGTCCATTTTCCCTTCAAATGGGTCAAACAGCTGAACTGTGATTGAGCCTCACTCTGCAGTGGGCCATCTCTGAGTTTTTTATGAATGTAGAAAACTTCAGTGAACATTTTATAAATTTCATCTTCAAATTAAAATTACAGTATCAAAATATTCAAAATGCACTTTTAGAATGAGTGCAAGTGGCAAAATGTCATCCACACGTGTATGCATATTTTAGAAAAAGATTGCAAGGATAAAGTTAAAAGTCAGGATAGGGCACAGCTGTATGTGATGGAGATATACAATTTATATAATTTCTTTAAAAATTAACTCTAATTTTACTCTAAAAGTAATATTGTTTAGGTGTGCATGCATATCCGTGTGTGTGTCTGTGTGTGTGTGTTTTAAAAATTAAACATCTCAGAGCACTCCTTATAAGATAGGAATTTGAGAATAAGGGGAGAGAGACTGAGTCTCAGAGGAAGTGCCCATAAATTATTGAAATTCAGAAAAGACCCATGAATCACTGAAATGCAGAAAGCACCCATGAACAGTTTTAACTTCTGAGTGAAGCAGCCCATGCCCTGCACCTGCACTGTTGACCCATGTCCTTATCTGAAAAAGTAACATGATGGCAATGCGTAAACACAGGGAAAACTGACACAAAATTGTGTATGTCCACTAAGGCTCTACCTCTAGTCCAGCCCCTAGAATCAAACCTCTAATACCAATGTCCCACACCAACAGGTTGCTGTCATTCCTTCTAAAGATAGTCAGCATTCTCCCTTGAAAGAGTATTCCCTGCTTTTCTCAAAAGCCTTCTCTCTCTTAATATTGCCCCCATTCTTCCTTGCATTTGTACCTACTTTCTAAATGAGCCTCTGCCTTTGCCTTTGATGGATGTATGCTGAAATTCTTATCCTTTATGTATATCAAGAACCCTGCTAGTCCTGAGTTGAATTCTCTCTTCTCTCTGGGAAGCCTTCGGACCCAGACCCTTCTTTGGAGACATTTCTTCTCCCATAACACTTAGAAAAGCAACTGTTTTCAACAGGTGCTGAGGGGGCTTTGGACTTAGTCGCATGTGTCCTTCTAGAACGTTCTGTCAACCCTGTCTCATCAGCAGACTTTTAGTCTATTCACTTGAGAGAGCAGCAGAATTGTCTGGTAAAACCTTGTTCACAGATATCCAGATATGACAAAGTAAAAAGAAGTCCAGGAAAACATTTCACTATAGAAAAACAAAATCAGAGAGGCTATTTCTTGGATTTGTACATTATTGGTTGGAAATATCTTTTTCCTGATTTGACATTAAATATACATTTATTGTAAATTGTGAAGTGTTAGATAAATTCCGTGTTCTGTGTTTTGTTAATGTGTTAGATTTTTCTAAAGTTATCTACTTTTCTAGCAAGACATTTCTGCAGTTGTCATGATCTTACCTCAAAGGACTGATTAAAAAGTATGAAGTCGGGGCAAGACTGGAGTAGCAGAGATTTTAGAATTAGACTTTGGCTTGAAAATCGAACTTCCCTGCAGAGAGTATAGAAACACTAATTTTGGAGACATCACTGAAGAAAGGGTCACAAATGTAGTAATGAGGATTGATTCACAGCCTGATTAGTAGTTTACCATGAATAAAAATGACAAAGGACCTCATAAAAGGAAACATGTGGCAAGATATAAGATATATAAAGTGCCTGATGAATTTGGAGGAGTCATGAAAGTGATTGCAGATAAGCCCTGAGATATAAGTCAAAGCGGGAAGATTTGGGCCGATATTGGGATTTATCTTGTAAGCAATGGGGTATCAAAAGAGGCTTTAAGATCTAGGAGAAGAAGATCAAATTTGCTTTTTTAGGAAAATAGTTCTAGAGAAAGTGCAGAAGACAGAATGACAGAGGAAAAGAGAAATTATATATATTTTTTCAAAAGTCCAGGTGAAAAATAGCACTTATATCAAGTAAATCAATAAAATTAAAAGACAAGAAATTCCTTTAATATAATCAGTCAAAATCTGTGACCTCTGACCCAAATCTCTGTGCATTTAGTTATAAAGATGGAGAGAGGAATCTGATGACCTCAAAATTTCTTATTTGGAAAACAAATGGATCTTATACCATTATTCAAAAGTGAGATGACTTTCTTATCAAAAAAATTGTAAGCTACAATATCTTCTTCTATCAGTTTGAATGCATTTATCCCTCTTATATGTGGGCACCAACAGACCTGTAGGAACGCAGCTATCTTCACCCTAGGAAAATTAGTGGAGGAAATGGATATGAATACAGTGCACAACATGGAATGTAACAAAAATTGCAAAATTTTATGAAACACCATGGGAGTTCCAAGAAGACATTATACAAAGATCATATGTGGGCATATACAGCATGAAGAAATGTATTTTTGCATAGATACACCTTCTGTGAAGTGAATGAGTTGGTTTAGCAGGGAATGTCTCTGGTGACTTAACTCAAAAGCTTTGAGTCACAGCGTTTGAGGGCACAGCCCTCCCTCCCCTTTATTATTTTGTTTCAGATGATTATGATATATGTTATCTAGTTGAAAACCAGAACCCAAGGCAATGACTTCCCAGGTAAGCCATAATCACTTTCTCAATTCAAAACAAACAAACCACACAGATATTATTCAGTTTCTATGTCTTCGTGAATCTATACATTTTATAAGACAGAGCATTTCAAGTTTTTCATTTTTCAAAATTGGATACATTCAGAGACTTTGTTTAGCAATCAGAAGCTAAATTTTTCCTTTATCTTTAAGGACTCTAAATTTTTTCTGCCCTCATTTTTTTAACTGAATCATAGTTTGTAAACACTTACTACAGGCTCCAATTGCAGGTGCCTGTCAGCATTGCTTAATCCTCTTAAATCTCCACTGGCTCTAACCACAAACCTTGGAGTAGCCAAATATCAGCTACTGATTCTTCAGCCAACCTTAAGGGAAATCTGGGGGAAAAAATCATTTCTTTTCAATACCCTTACTTATTTTGGCCATATTTTCTCCCCAAGGGTCTTGAAGCAATAATCACACATTTCACTCATGAAGGTTGCTCATGAAAACAAATGGCCAAATCCCTGGATTATCATGACCCCTGACAGCAGGGGTCTCTATGGAACAATCAACTCTTACTGTCTTTGGCTACATATGGCTCAGAAGCATTAGGATTGAAACAATTCAAGCTGTGGAAATATCAGTCCTTATGTTCTATGGCTCAACCTTAATTTCATAAAAGGATGAGATTTCTAAACAGGTGTTGAAAAATCCATTGAAACTCAATGGGCTTGATTAAAGTTCCTAATAGGAGCCATGTTGTTACTGGGCTTGTTCTACTTTTGAAGCTAAAGAAGTTGCAGTCCAAATAAAAAAGGGTACTCTCTCTCTCTCTCTCTCTCTCTCTCTCTCTATATATATATATATATATGTATATGTATATATGTATATATATATATAATGTATGTATATATATGATACACACATATATATATATATATATTATGTATATGTATACTTATACTTCTTTCCTAATTCGGCTAGCCCAATAGTTGTATGTTATCTTGGGTCACTTGGTCACTCTTTATTTGCACCACCCCTGTCCTTTATATTTATTTTGTTTAATGTGATAAGCTTTTACTTAATTGTAATTTTTATTATTTTAATTTTTCTTTGAGTAGAAAGAACAATTACTCAATACCATGTCATAGCATCTCTGAGCCTTTCTCAATAAATTATAGACACATTCTTAGAAAAATAATTCATAAAGTTTAATACATTCTTAAAATGTCATGATATTGACATTATCAAAACACAATATCTTTGTAGTGATAGTAGTGGTAGTTGTAGCAGTTTATCGATTATTTTACAAAGTGAATACATTGTATTCAGATGAAGAATTTCTTTCTTTTTTTGGAACTGGAGATTGAACCCAGGGGTACTTAACCACTGAGCAATGTCTCCAGCCCTTTTATATTTTATTTAGAGACAGGGTCTCACAAGTTGCATAGGGCTTCCCTAAATTGCTGAAACTCACTTTGAACTTGCAATCCTACTGCCTTAGTCTCTGAAGCTGCTGAATTAAAGGCATACACCACTGCTTCTGGCTAAGGATTCCTTCTTGATAAGGCAAATCTTGCTTGATGATCCAAGTTCAAGAGTAAGTTCAAACAATTTTGAAGCTTTAGTTTAAAAGGTATTAGTACAAGGGCCGGGAGTGGTGGCACATGCCTGTAATCCCAGCACTTTGGAGGCTGAGGCAGGAGGATCCGGAGTTCAAAGCCAGCCTCAGCAATGGTGGGGCACTTAGCAACTCAGTGAGACCCTGTCTCTAATAAAATACAAAAAAGGGCTGGGAATGTGGCCCAGTGGTTGAGTGCCCCTGAGTTCAATCCCTGGTACAAAAAATAAAATAAAATAAAAAATAAAAGGTGTTAGTACATATTGTACTTGGAATACTGTTCAGTCACCCATTTAAGGATAAAAAAATGAAGGGAGGAGTTACTGCATTTTCCTCAAATCTTTTTATTCTTTGCAGGGTCATTATTATGAGCATCCTGTAAATTTGAAGATAATTGCTAATAAATATTCTTAGAAATGTTCATTTAATATTCAGGAAAATTTGGCTAGCTAGATATTATCATTATTTTAGGGATGAGAACAAAGTATCACAGAGAACATATGACTTAGCCAATATAATGGAGTATTAAGAAGAGGACATTAAATTCTGATTCAAGTGTATTTATTAAGAAGAACTTGTCCAAAGCAAATAAAATTGCACAAAGAGAAATTAGGTAAATAGTATCAAATAAAATCACCCACATTGGTTTAGTTAACCTCCTGACACTTAAGCTGCCCAGACTATTTATTGTGCAGTCACTCTATCTCTTGAGACTTCACCGATCTTTATGGCACCAGAGGCTATCTCCAATTTAGATTGTTTTCATTATGAACTTGAAGTTTTCATTCCAGAGTGAAAAACTCTTACATAGCAATGTAATGTTTCAGGATGAAAGAGAAACAGCAGATTTAGGACTGACGGCAGAAGTAAAAATGCAAAACTTATATCTTGAGAATCCACAGTATTATTATTGTTGGAAGAGATACTATACAGATATTATTTACCCAGTGTTACAGGAAATGTTCAATAGTGCCAGGGCTTCAAATATGATCTCCAGACTCTGATCACTACCCTAATTTATAACTAACATTTTCATATTGCATTGATTTATAGTTTCCCAAACTCCAGGAGTTAGATTTAAAACATAATGCTTTAGTTCAAACTGTAAGGAGAAAGTGAACCTCCTAGGAGAAACAGGATTAGAATTACAATTCTTTTGGGCCACATAAAAGTAGAAGGACTGGTTTCTATCTTCCATTTTATAAGAACTCATTTAAAAAATACAAGTTCTTTATACTATATGATTACCAATGTAAATACATCATTTATTTAAAATATCAATGCTCAAAAACACCACTTTTAAGAAAAAGTACTACTGTGATTATGCAAAAAATAAGCCTATATTAACCAGCAATCTGTTCAGTAATTGTATCCATCTTGATATTTACTTTTCTATAATTAGATACAAATATTTGTATAAAGGAAAGTTTCTTGTTTGATGCAGTCATTATTACCAGTCTGTAAATAATAAGCTTAAATGTCACTGATGTGTTTGGAAAGTATTAATTTTATAATACTTTTGAAATGAAGCCCCAGTCTCAGTCTATCAACAGTGATGGAACACCCACTTTGGGCAAGGAGCAGGGACTAGCAAAGAGATGAAACTCAAAAACCCAACTCTTAAAATAGCTTACAATGAAGTTGAATAAAGTGGCATGCTATAGAGCTCAGTAAATAATAGTAAATGACAGTATATAACATAATAATATATGACAAGTGAATGGTATAAACTATAGAAGCTCTGAAAAGGAAGTTATCTTTGTGAACTAAGAGAAAGATTATAAAAAATTTTGTTATTTTTAATGTAAGTGAAATACAATGAAGATAGAAATATTTTATCCATAAGTATGACAATTAAGATTTTAGAGAGGACTTGGACATGTATGTGATTCTTAATTTCAGTGTCATTTCTATCATAGCACTTAAAGCCTTATTAACCATAAATTTAGCAAAAACTTCAGTATTGTATCTTATAAAAAATCTCTTCCCTCCAGTTTTCTCTCAATATTATTTTGTGTCTCCAGAAAAAAAATATTTTTATTCAATATATTATATTTGGTTGACAGAATATTTGGGGCCATAAAATTTTTCCATCTTAAAATTGGACTTGTCATTAATTCCTTCACGTCCTACCATCATTTTCCCTCCTAGGAATGGATGTATCTGAACACTTTAAGGCTGTCATTGTTCCATGTGGCAGGCTTGTTCTCTTCTATTGCCAGGCGTCAGTTATGCATCTGCTTCTTCCTAGTGAAGAGAGAAAACTTTAAGCAACAGCTCACCTCATTAATTATAACAGTTCTTACATAAAAGAAACTCTACAAA
Organism: Tamias sibiricus; assembly: GCA_025594165.1. Taxonomy (NCBI): domain Eukaryota; kingdom Metazoa; phylum Chordata; class Mammalia; order Rodentia; family Sciuridae; genus Tamias; species Tamias sibiricus. Next base: position 78,959,719 of record CM046668.1, read on the forward strand.
TATATTGAGGAGACCCCTTGGCTCATTCAATTGTCAAAGTTATAGAAATCACACAGGAGTCTAGGAGTCTAGGAGTCCTAAGAGCTATAGCAGCCAAATTTCTCTAAGCCATGGAGGGGTATCTAATGATTCTAAGAATGATTCTGAGATATTCTTGGGTGACAAATTCATTGGAGGAAATTCAATGACACTTTTACTTTACAGTGGACCTAGGTAAAGAAGCAATCCATCAGGAAGGACGGTGTAACAAAATGGTTCATAGAAATACTGTTGGATAGATCCACAAAGAAAATGCCATTTTCCTTCCCACAGGTTTTTGACCCCAGTAAGAGATATTTCTAGGAACAGTCTTTTGATGAGTTTGTCTCTATTTTCCCATCAGTGTTTAGCAGTAGACTTGGTCTATACAGAAACCAAAGGAGATAGAAGACAAAGACAAAGTATAGTCTCTTAGGCTGCTTTATGATATGAAGACAAAGACAATTCCAGGTGCTGGAAATGTCATACTCCAACTTAAACAAAAATATTAAAATTCATCTTAAGGGAAATAAAGAATAATAGAATACAAATATGGTCATCTTGTCCAAGGAGATGACCCTTGATGGGTAGCAGAACAAGAAGGAAGCAATCTACTTGTTCTGAAAGAATGTTTTGCCACTTCAGTGCATTGGACACAGCTAAAACCACGTAACTATCATGGCTTTGTGATAGATGAAGTCAGACAAGAGATATACAGTGTTCAGATAGTCTAAAGGGTGTACTTCCTGTTACATGATTACATGGACAAGCCACCCAGAGACTTTTTCAACACTAATAAATAATCATAGGTTCTCCTTTTAAGTCTATGTAAATGAATTAGTTAATGGATTTACTGTCTACAAAGTTGGTAAGACCTGCTGCCAAGAATAAAATCTTCTCCTATCTGCTTCAGCCATACTTACTGATTGACTCTTGAATCAGAGAATATCTATTTTCTCCAATTTATGAGAAATATCCTGATGTTTCCAGTGACCCATCTGGATCTAGGATAACTAGAAGCTTATATATATGTATAGATATCAAATGTGACTTTGACAGGTAATAATTTCGTATCAGTACATTGACTAGGAGTAACAATAGGCAGAAAATTACTAATAGTATCTTAATTGGTGTTGTTAAGCATACTGTTAAAAATAGATTGCCTTTGGCCAAAATATGGAGTTCCATTTAAAATACTTTGTTGGATTTAACAAAAACAAATATTAATTTACTGGATTAATGTGATTCGGACTAGGAATTTAACTAATTACTAGAACATATTTCTGTCCAATTTCTCTTTCAGCTCATGATAAAATCAGAAGACAAGCTTATTACATAATGGAATCAAATGATGATAGCCCTGCAGCAATCTTTAGAAGACTCTTCTTAGGGAAGCTGAACACATTCTAACATCAAATCCTCAAGTGGAAAAATTGGGTAGATTCAACTCTAGAATTTGAAAATGGAATACAAGAAGAATGGAATCTTACTTTCTTGTTTCTCTGAAGAGACTCTGGGAAATTACAGCACTGAAATAATAATTTCAAACTGTCATTACCAACCACAAATAAGGAAGAACCCCTGTCAATCCTGAAATAACATATTAAAAAAACTCTTTGCCTTTTTTACTGGCACTTGATAATATGGCTAATACCAAATGCCTCAAATGATGATTTCAACATAATATTGTATACAGAATGTGGAAATCTCAGTGTTTCTTCCCTCCCTTCAAACCTATAACTTTTATGTCTCTGATGAAAATTTGACATAAATAACATGGGGATGTTTATTGTATTTCTTAACAAAGGGGCTCAGATGACCAAATTTCATTAAAAGGAATGCATTAGCTCTCTTAAATGACATTCTTCCAACCACAAAAGATGTGTGCAAACATAGCCAGAGTTGTGCCTCATGACAGGCAGATAAATAAACCTGAGATCAAAGAAATTAATTTTAATATTGCTTAGTTATTGTTATTCACCAAGCCTATTCCTATGGGAGTCTCCATTTGGGATACCTTGAGGAAAAAAAACAATTGCGTGGCCATGCTTAAATTCCAACAACTTTGTAAAGAAATTCTGGTATGTTGCTAATGTTCAGTAAATAAGTTGGATTAAGTAATGCCATTTATCCCAACTTTCTCTCCTATTACAAAGAATCTGGGTGCAATTGGTGCTTAGCTGCTTAGTCTTTTGCATAACAACAACAGAATAATCACTGTCTTTTCACACCACGTGCATTTACTGCATACTTTTGTGTCCAGCCTCATGATTATCCTTGGACTCTAGTGAAATAAAATCAATTCCAAAAGTAAATAAGAACCTCTTTGGTTATCAAATCTGAATATTTGTTTCTCATACCTAGCTATTCCAGTCTTATCTTTCCCAAGAATTGAAATGTGACGGAACTCTTAGGTGACTCCATCATAAAATGACCTCTGCCATTTAAGCAGAAAAATGTAATAAATAGTAAAGCATAGTGCCACCATTCTACCTCATGCATAGGTTGGGTCAAAGAAATAAATGCAAGTAGGTGAATGAGAGCCAAGTGTGTAGCAAACATGTCAAATGAGTGAAACATCACGCTTGACTCACTCTGAGAAAAGAGTACGCACAGGGAGCTCATGCTTGGCTTCTCAAGCGCGATAGAGTATTCTTTCATGAGCTTGTTGTCCTTCTGGTTATATGGTACAAAATAGCAAGTACTCCAGCTGATGTGACCTCCTTGCAATAGTTCTCTTTAGCAAAACCCTGGAGGTAGAGAGAGGCCAGGAGGACAGTTTTGGAAATGAAGTTGTTGGTGTGTATTATTACCTTTGTCCAATAAAATGTCTCAACTATGAAAGAAAGTTCCATTGAGGAAAGAGCAATTTTAGTGAGACGTACTCATGAGAGAAATAGGTTCTGGAGATCTCTTATACAGCATGGTGGATACGGTTAATAATAATTATGTATTATATCTGAAAATTGCTAAGAAAGTAGATTTTTAAATGTACTCATCACAAAAAAAATGGCAAGTATGCAAGATGATGGGCATCTTACTTTGCTTAATCTAATCATTCCACAATGCATACAAATATAAAACATTACATTGTACCTCAGATATATATAATTTTTGTCAATAAAAAAGAAATACAATAAAATTTTTTAAATCTCCCCAAATAAAATGACATATATTTGTTGGCTTATTATAATAATAATAATAGCAATAATAATAAGCACTTATTAAGAACCTATAATATAGCTGGCATGATGCTAATAGTTATAAATATAATTTATCACTTAATTCTAACAATAATCCTGTTAGGATACAAATGAGGAAAATGAGACTTAGAGAGAAGTAACTTGTCCTAAGTTATATACCTAGTAAGTGGCAGATAAACTTTTTGTTTTAATTGGGCTATTGAAATAATCCCAGCTCCTACCCTAGTTTTTTTCTTAGCACTAACTTCAGACACGCATGTGACTCTTCTTTCATTACTACCAGAGATTATAGAATGGCAGATGTGCTCATTATTGCTTTAAAAAGAAAACACGCAGAACCTACACTGTCACTCCCTTGCTGAGTGACCATCAGTAGCTCTGCCTGCTCCTGAGATTAACTGCTCTGTTGGGTAGTCAAGGTACTGCCTAACCTGGTCCCAACCTGAAAAATTTCCTTTTAGTGTATTTCATGCACCAATCAAACCACCCCCAATCATACATATTCAGTGGGTTCTCACCTCACAACTTGCTAACATGATTTCTACAACTATTGACACTCTTTACTCAATTCTACGATTGGCATTCAAATCTGTTTAACTTTTACATTTCAAGTGTCACTTTATTTAAGACATAAAAGCCTTAATAAAGATTCAAATACCTTCCTTAAACCTTATAAAAACAAAGATAAAACATAGGTGAGCACTATAAAAAATTAGTGGTAATAGTTCATAATAATTTAAAAAGGAAAAACTATGCAAAAAGAAAACAATAAGTTAGGAGACAGTGCACAAATCTAACAATTGAAAAATTAAATCCTGAATTGAGGTGTCTCTCTAACCACATAAGAAATAAATTTGGTTGATCAATTGTTATAGGTATCATAATAGTGTTCAGATCAAGGTATATATTCTTTAAAATGTTCCATCTCTATAGATTTTTATTGACTATTTCTCTTTTTTCTCCTTCTTGGGATTTTATCTATTATTCATTAAAGGCTAAAACATTACATAATATAGACATCTTTACATAATATAGTATCTTTTTTACCCTTCATCAACCAATGAAGATATGCTGACAAATCACTGAAACTTTTTATAGTCACAAAATTGTATAATAATGTCTGTATGCCTCACCATTTGTTAAGTGAAATAAATCTATCAATTCATTAAACTTATTTTATAGCATATTTATCAATGTGGAACATTACAGTGTGAAAAAATATATGATTGAGATATTTGCAAATTATTCAAGACCTCACAATAAAGTCCACAGCTGATGTGAAAGGCCTTTAAAAACAACAAAAAAAACACTCTAAAATGTTCACATGTGTAAAGCATTATCATTGTTAAAGGTATATTTATGATATATCCATTAACCTTTTAAGTTAATACCATAACTACCTCCATATGCTATCTAACAGCTTGTCATTTAGTAAAAACTTCCATTAAATAAATGTCTATAGAACAAGACCCATTGCTTATTAGTTTTGTTTGGCATTGCTTTCTTACATGTTGAACTTATAAGTTTCCTATGTTCTTATAAGTTTGCTCAGTCCTAGCTTCAATAATGAGATTTCTCCAAAACTTATAATCATTAACACATCACTAGTAGTCAATATGCAGGCCTTTGGGATTTTGTAAACTATTTAAATCAGTGTTTAGCTGTGATTCCCATTATAGTTAAAATATAATGGATCTGGATCCGACCATAATTCTGTCTGAAGATAGGTTCCCATAGTGGTAGTGAGGAAAGAAAGTCCTTAGCAGATTAGAACGAGCAAGCATTGGCCTCTAACTTCCCATAAAACTGTCATCCTGTAAATTAAAAGGTAAACTATATTTACTGGGATCTTTCTTTGGATTTAAATGTTGGCTTTTTAATGAGATAATGGCCTCATTGAGAGTGTCCACTTTCCTATTAATTTAATGTTAGTTCATGCCGTTCCTGAAGTCTGTCCCTACATACACTAGCACACTAGCAAGTACATATTTAGATAGCATTGGATTCTTGTAGTTTTGGAAATGTTTCATTTTCAGTTCCCTTTTCTTTTATTTAATTGTGGTACGGGGGATTGAACCCAGGGGCACTTCACCACTGAGCCACATCCCAGCCATTTATGTTTTATTCTGAGACAGAGTCTCTCTAAGTTGCTAAAACTGGCCTTAAACTTATGATCCTCCTGCCTCAGCCTCCTGAGTAGCAAGGATTACAGGTGGGTGCCCACCATATCCAGCTCATTTTCAGGTCCTTTCATGATAAGCATTAAATGATACATTCAATGGGCATTTAATCACTATGTTCTTTGCTTTCCATGATAATTTTAGATCACTGATCCCCTCAGAGCAGCTGGTATGCACTCTGGGAATATATTTAATTTCAACGTTGGAATAAAATCAAAACAAAAAACATTCTTATGGTGGTAAATCTGAACCTACTCAAGGAAGTTCAGATGTGTGTGTGTTTGTGTGTACGTGTGTATGTGTGCATGTATATATAATATACATATATGTATACATTTATGTGTATATGAAATATGTGTTTATTTTAAATTTAAATCTAAAAAAAATTTTCAGTTATTGGCAGTATTTGAAAATCATTTGAAACCCATGTTTTGGAACAGGGGGTCACAGAATATTAAGCTAGATGAATCCATAGGAATTGTTCATGTCTGTTCTCTGCACCTCAGATGCTGGGTGAGTGAAGCCTGTGGAGGCAATTTGGTTTGACTGAGGTGATTCACCAAGTGGGTGGCAAAGCCCAACCTTCTGATGCTATTCCAATTCACATTACAGCTCTCACACCTACGGGGTTCTTAAAACTTCACTCTGTGAATTAAGAGCACATTCTCATCTGATAACATGCTTCTGACACTTGTGGTTGAAATAAGGTACCAATTCACAGAATGGGAAATAGGATTTTTCAGATTGTCTACATTCTTTTTCTGATTACCTTGGTATTATATGTAGAAAATCTAAAACATGAAAAGAAACATAAAGGATCTTATGGTCCTGGGGTTTTGATGACATCAGATCTCTTGAGACAATGATTTAAGATGAGTTCTGAAGGATGATTATGAAATAATTATAAAGTGGTGGTGGTGGTAGGAAGAACATTCTATGAAGAGAGACTAGCATAAGCAAAACCCTTAAAGCAGGGAATCCCTTGGCATTTTCAAGGACTGAAAATAAAGCCCTTATGATTGCTACATAGTGATTGAAGCAAAAGCTAAGTGGGTTTAAATCAGCCTGGAAAGGCTTTGTGGATCATGTTGAAGAATCACATTTTACCTTTTGTTGTTATAGAAAACCACAAAAACAATCTAAGACAGAAAAGGGCATGATAAAAATTTTTGGCAGGATTCTTCTTGGTTCTATATTCATGATGTATAAGAAGTAGACAAAAATGGATGTAACACCCTCTGGTAGGAAGCTTTTTTGATAATCCAGTAGTCTAGAAAGGGAACACAGGAATTGGGGAGAAATGCAGAGACTCAAAGTTTATTTTGGGTGTAGAACTAGCAGTGGTTGAATGAATGCCCCCGTTTAAAGAGGTTTGAAATGTTCAGTCAAAATTATATAATCAAGCAGGGTGCAATCCCAGTGGCTCAGGAGGCTGAGGCAGGAGGATCACAAGTTCAAAGTAACTCCAGCCTCAGCAACTTAGTGAGACCCTAAGCAACTCAGCAAGAAGTTGTCTCAAAGTAAAGCAAAAAAGAGTACTGGAGATGTGCCTCAGTGGTTAAGAGCCTCTGGGTTCAATCACCAGTACGTGTGTGTGTGTGTGTGTGTGTGTGTGTGTGTGTGTGTGTGTGTAAAAAATCATATAATATATATGTATATATATATATAAAATCAATTAATAGTTCTTCTAATTTTAAAGTGCCTCTTGTATTGATTTCAATTTTATCCATACAGACAATAAAATGTCAAGTCCTCATAAACCATGAGAAGGCTGTTCTCTAGGCAATAATATGGTTTCTGAGGCACAAATCTTAATGCAGTTTTATGGAATCAGCCTTCTCTGCATTCAAATCCTGATTTACCTACTTACTAGTTGTGATAATATGGACACATCACAACTCATTAAATTCATCTCCATGAAGGTAAGATTAAGACGAGCACTTCCCAGCCACCGACCTTTGTCTTAATTTGCTTATTAAACTTCTATGAAGTTTAATAAGATAGTGAAGATGTCCTAGTTTTTTAAAAAAAATAAAACACATGGATGATCTTCCTCCTCCCCTCCAGCACACATTTAAAATTCACCCAAGAGATGTGTCAAGTAATAAATATTGATAGAATCATTTCTTTCAATTTGACTAGTCTAAAGAGAAAGACCATACCAAAAGTCCAAGCAGACTGCCTTTTAGCTAACAGGAACCACACAGGCACTGAGAGAACCCAATCCACCTTTGAGTCCTCACTCTTTACAGGAGCAGGCCACTGTCACAGGGATGAGCAGGTGCCTAAGAGAAAGTTCTAATGTAAAATATAGAGACAAAAGTAAACATAAGAAAGTGACTTGGAAGGAAGAAATTCTATGCAAAGAGAAAGGACATTAGTAAAAACTGTAATTTTTATCTTTATAGTGATAGGAAAAGTATTTCAGCCATGAAACGAGAAGTTCTATAAAAATTTCGAAGAACTAAAACATGAAATAGTACAAGGGAGGAGCTCAATAAAAAGTTGAAAAGAACAGGATCAGGAAATGACAATGAAAAGAAAATAGCATGAGAAGGAAATGGGAGATGTGGAAACATTAAAATTAGAGTGTGAATTTAAATATCCAACATATAAGTGAAAGAGTTTCAGAAGGAGAAAAAGAGAGGAAAGTACTAATAAAATATATCAGGAAACTTTGTTCAGAAATAAGGACTATAAATTGATATAAATAGAAAAAAAAATATATCCAAATTGAGAAAATACAAGAACTTGAGATACAGAGAGAGAAATCCTATAAGATTCCAGAGCGGGGGAGGGGGGAAACTAGGTAACATGCATATTGAGATTCAGAATGGTTTTGGTCTTCTCAAACAAATAATACTGCAGCAAGAATAAAATTGACCAATGCTTTCAAAATTCATAGTTAAATAAGGAAAACTATGTTAAAATAAGTATTTTCATTAAGCCCTCCCCAAAATAAGATAATTCCCAAGGATAAAAGAAATCACAAGTATTTTAGTTCAGTAAAATGTTTCCTGAACCATTCACACAAAGCTCATGATTTTGTAATGTACTTCAAAACAAGGTCTAGGTATCTAACATAGGAGACCGTTAAGGGGAATCCCAAGGATCATGGTGAAGGGCAAACTCAGGATGTCAAGTGAGCAACATATATAAAGAGCTAACAGATTTAAGCATTGTGGCCCAAGAAAGAGACTTGCCAGTACTGTCAGCACTAACATACCTTTTGTTCTCATGAGCCTGGTTCAGATTATTATCAGTCCAGACCTTATGCTGATAAGGTTCTAGACACTTTCGTCAAACGAGAACATTCACCCCATCTTACTGAAATTTTCCAAAAGCTGCAATTTGGCCATGATGAGTTTAGGAAAATAAAATAAAATAATCTTATTCCCCTGATCCATACTCATGCTGACTATGGAACTTTCTTTTCTCTTCAAAGGCTCATTTGTGATATTTCCTTGAATTCCCTCAAAGAAATTCATATTACTCTAAAGAGAGGTTTTATAGCCCAAAGACTTAACCTAAGTTATTTTTTACTAGAATCCTTGAGCTGATGGCAATGTGGCTCTTTATAGTTTTGGCTTCCTACTCAGTTTCTATATGTATACACTTTCATGTTAATTTATATGTAAATAATTGGGGGAAAATAATTGAGAAAAACACATATGGAAAATGAAGCAGTTAACATAGTACCTGGTGCAGTAAGCTTTCAATAAATCATAAGTATGAGTGTTCAAATTTCTTGTAATCTTTGGATTTCTCAGACTTCCATGAAGGCTCCTATTTGTCCACCCTTGCAAATACTTAAAGAAGACTGCTCAGTGGACTTCTCTTGGCCCTTCCAATTCTCAACTAGACTTTCACTTCTTCAGTTCCTCCTGTATTTGCTTAATTCTACATAAATTCCTTCTTCAATAAGACACTAGGGACTCTGATTCCCTGATGCATAAAATTGCAATGATGAATTATAAGTCTCTAAATCTGACATTCTAGGATTTGGATTCCATTTTGTATGCTATGGGATGAAATGTGCAGTAAATAGTAAGAAGCCGATTGAAGCCCACCCATCTGTTTTGAGCAGACAACAGGGAAGTTAAGCTTACTGTTGGTTTTCATGTGACTTCCCAGAACACCAACAGAGAAGTGAGTTCTCAGATTTCAAACTTACAACCAATGAAAGGATTTACAGTGACTGTATATGGATTAAGTAGACACACAGGCTCTGCTGCATAATAGTTTATATTTAGAGTACATGTGCTTAAAAAAGACATTAAGTAAGAAATATCAAATCCTTCTATTCATGCTTCTTAAGTATACAAAGATAAAATAGAAACTAAAGATTTGTTCAAAAGCCAAGGCCACAGCTGAGACCCCACCCCCAACTCCTTCCCATTAAAGTATTCAATGGTTGCAAAAGTCAGGTTGTACCTGAAGTAGAACAATATCTCAGAAACTATTCTAAAACAATACATTACAAAATCTGGTTTGTTCACATTTTTTTCTTTTCTTTTCACTCTTGAGGTAAACCTCCCATGGAGAAAGTTATACATGCAAGGGATTCAGAGAATAAATGAAAATGTATTTATGTCAACTAGAGATTCTTTTCTCTGGCACTGTTCCAATCAACAACCTGGAAGGAACAATATGTGTATGTGCATGTGCACACACATATGTATTTGCATGTTGTATGGTTCTTTTATAATTGCAGCTGTTCAAGCATTTATCATCTCATGTCGTAAAATAAAGAATTCACCAGAGCACAGAGAAGCAGCATATTCTTCCATCAGTTTTGCATTTCTTCCAGGATTTAAACAAAACAAATTAAGAATGCATGTGATGTGGTTTTCACATAAACTCATCTGGCTCCTTCAAATAATTTCAAAACTGTCCTTTCTTTACAACCTTCTACTAAAAGTATTACCAATCCGCCATTGTGTACTGCATTAATTATAAAGTGAATACTGGCAAGTTATTTTACAGTTTAGAAAACGCCTTTATGCATATAAAATAGGATATCAAAATACTGTACAAAGAAACACTGGCTTTGGGATCTTAGGATCCTCACCATCTGTACATGGAAGTGGGTGGGCAGGGGTGGGGGTCACCACTATTCTGAGCCTCAAGTTTCTTATGCAATTTCTGCAAAGCTTAGATGAGATCATGCCTTTGAAGGTGATTTGTGAAAGATCTGAAAAGAAACAAATAAAAGGCATTAAATCAAATGGCATTAAATCAATTTACATTTTACAGATGAAGCACAGGCCATTAAGTGGTTCACCCAAAATTAAATAGAGGCATAGCAGACCAGAAATCCAAAGTCATGATTCTGAGTGCAATATTCTTTCTACTCCATCTCACTGCCTCTCATTATTAATTTTCTTTTCTTTCTTTTTATTTTCTAGTAGGGACTATATCATTTCATGTAGAAATGAAAAAGAGCATGTGATCGGAATTCAAACTTTCTGAGTTAAAATTTGAGATATCTCCCTTGGTAGTTTTGTGACTTTTGAGTATATTAATTAAATTCTACATCCATTACATTATTCGTAAAATCAGAATATAAATTAGAACCAACATCATAAGGCTATTTTGAAGATTATGCAAGTCAGCAAATGTAAATCACTTAGAAGGAAATGTAGGGAAATTTCAATGTTAGCTATTTTTATGTAAACAGTCCTATAGAATCTCTATATTAATGTGATCCCTGGTACTGGGCTTGGCAACAGCAATGTCACTATCATCCATGTATCCTGAGAACACTGAGGATGAGGTAGGGAAGTGTCTTTAGACCCTGAACAGAACACCTTAGCAGAAGTTCCAGCTTCAAAATGACTAACATGCGTCACTAAATATTTGTTCCCAATTAGTTGGCTCTCAACAGACTTATTTGGAAGCTTAATCAGTAAAAGGGTCCTTTGATATGCTCTATCTACAGCAAATGCTATGTACCAGGAACACAAATTCTAAAATGTGAGGATGGGCGGGGACTTTGGGTGGCCACCCCCATCCCTATCCAACAAATAAGTTCCCCTCCAGCAGTCCTTCTAAGCAACTTCTTACCATTTAATGTTTTGAAAGACAGACAATTTTCCCCTCACAAGGAAATTAACTTACCTTCTGATACTTGAGATTTTTTGGAAGTTTTCCTTTACTTTGAACACAATTGTTGTTTCATAGTAACTTTCATCTATAGGAACTAATTTCTGGCCCAAAGAAAATAATAAAATTCTATAAACAAGGACTATGCAAAAGTACTATAAAATAGGTTGTCATAATAAGCATTATAAAATAGTCTTGAGTATTGTGAGATGGTCCTGATTATAAAGTCCTGAATTGAGACTTCTCACATTTCTTATCAGGTTCTACGAGTTTTCACACTAAATTTGATCCTTCCCACTTTTATTTTTGACCAAGTACCACATGACCAACTTGCCTGTCATCTCTGATCTAACCCATAGTACATTTCTGAGAAGATATTAATTTCCTCCTTCTCCAAACCATTTGTGGGTAAAATATATATTTCTATTTTACTTTCTTGTGACCTACATTTCATTACCACCCACAATATTTCTGAGCAGTTGTAGCTAGCTACCACTTTCAAAAATGAACAGTTTATGACACATATTTAGCAGCATTTTTATTGGAATCATAGACAATTTTCTAAAATGTAATCATCATTGCCTTTGAACTCTTTGATGAGGTGAACACTACTGTTCATCTAACAAAGTAATAACAAAGTTTTTTATACTTCTCATATTATAGGCTCAAATTTGACTGGAAACAGAGAGCCAGAACAAAACATTATATGTATGAGGCACATGCAAATGGCGCCCATAGAGTCTCTCCTGCTTTAAAGCCATTACTTTAAATAGATATAAAATTGGGTAATTTCAAAAGCTCAAGCATCACCTAAAAGAAAAACATATTAATGAGAATGCAGGCTGGTCCCCAAGTTTTCTTACCTGAGACATAGGACTATAGATCAGTGTACACAAATTTTACATATTACAAACCATGATATTTTTCAAATTTAGAAATTAACTTTAGATTTTACCAGTTAAAACATTTACAAATACTATTACTATTGTCATAAAGAGCATTTGAACATCAAACATTGCAAAGAACTTAATCCCAACATAAAAAACATGACTTTTTTTGTTTATTTAATTATTTATTTACTTATTCATAATGCACAATTATAGCATCTTTTTAAATACAACTGTTTGTATACAAAGTATATAAGTACCATTCAGATCTTCAATCATGCATTTAGGATAATGATATCCATCTCATTCAACCACCAATTTTTTTTCCTTCCCCCCCCCTCTCTCCCCCCTTGCTCCCTCCCTTCCCCTCCCTTTCCTTTGACCATTCTAGTGTTCCTCTAATCCTATGTACCCCCATCCAACAACACTGTGAACTAGCCTCCTTACATCAGAGAAAACATTTGGTATTTGGCTTTTTGAGATTGACTAATTTCACTTAGCATTATATTCTCCAACTTCATCCATTTACTTGCAAATGCCATTATTTTATTCTCTCTTATTGCTGAGTAAAATTCCATTTTGTATATATACCCCATTTTCTTTATCCACTCATCTACTGAGGGACATCTAGGTTGGTTCCACAACCTAGCTATTGTGAATTGTGCTGCTATAAACATTGAAGTGGCTGTGTCACTGTAATATGCTGTTTTTAAGTCCTTTGGGAATAGACCCAGGAGTGGGATGGCTGGGTCATAGGGTGGTTCCATTCCCATTTTCCCAAGAAATCTCCATACTGCTTTCCATAGCGGTTGCACCATTTTGCAGTCCCACCAGCAATGTATGAGTGTGCCTTTTTCCCCACATCCTCTCCAACATTTATTGTTGTTTGTGTTCTTGATAGCTGCCATTCTGACTGGAGTGAAATGAAATCTTAGAGTAGTTTTGATTTGCATTTCTCTAATTGCCAGCAATGTTGAGCATTTTTTCATGTATTTGTTGATCAAATGTGTATCTTCTTCTGAGAAGTGTCTTTTCAATTCCTTAGCCCATTTATTGATTGGGTTATTTGTTTTTTTTTTTTTTTTTTTGGTGTTAAGTTTTTTGAGTTCTTTATATATTCTAGAAATTAGTGCTCTATCTGATGTACATGTATTAAATATTTGTTCCCAATTAGTTGGCTCTCTATTCACCTCACTGATTGTTTCTTTTGCTGAGAAGAAACTTTTTAGTTTAAATCTATCCCATTCATTAATTCTTGGTAATAGTTCTAAGTGAAGCAGAGGGCATCACCATACCAGACTTTAAATTATACTATAGAGCAATAGTAACAAAAACAGCATGGTATTGGCACCAAAACAGACTGGTGGACCAATGGTACAGAATTGAGGACACAGAGACTAATACATATAATTTCAGCTATCTTATATTAGACAAAGGCGCCAAAAATGTACAGTGGAGAAAGGATAGCCTCTTCAACAAATGGTGCTGGGAAAACTGGAAATCCATATGCAACAAAATGAAATTAAACCCTTATCTCTCACCATGCACAAAATTCAATTCAAAGTGGATCAAGGACCTAGGAATTAGACCAGAGACAATACTCCTAACAGAAGAAAAAGTAAGCTCCAATTTCCAACATGTCGGATTAGGCCCCAAGTTCCTTAATAAAAACATGACTTTTAATGAAATACTTTAACTTTGTGAAAATTTTCTTCTCTGTTGTTATTTTTCCTGTTTTGCCAGTGGAAAACTCATCAAGGTGCCTCACTAGTTACAGGCCTAAAATTCCTAAGTCTTAAAATCTGAAGATGGCCACTTAAGGCTGAATGCCTCACTGTGGCTTCGAATATATCTCTTAATCTTCTAGAGAGCTAGCTTCTTTATTTCTTTCTACCTACCTGAGTGGAGAAGTTTGAGGACCTAATGAAATAATCATTTGAAAATATTTTGTAAGCTACAAATATCTCTATAAATTCAGGAAATAAATATTGTGCTTAAGTCATTCAGATCTTGCCAGTCTTGGAATCTTCCCCTCTGTCACCAATGGTACCTGATCCATCTCAGCTAAATATGTCACATCTGCCTTGATATTACCTGCTTGTGACCTCAGTAGCACCTTAATATGTGAGTTTCTCCTCCTAAACTCTTTCTGGCCTTCCTCCTTATAGATGCACAGTGAAGAGGGTTTATAATTTAAGAGCTATCTTTGAGTGCCTTGTTATTAAGGGTCTTGATAATAGAGGCACACAGGGTATTCCAATTATCCAAGAGAGAGGATGGCAGTCAGAGCCCAAAGAGGTAAGAAGTGTCCAACTCTGAATTTTCTTATACATCTGACTATGGGTATAACATAAGGTTTGAGAGACAGGAGTAAAGGAGGACTCTGGTCTTTTTCACCTGAGAAACTAGAAATTGTTGTAAACTGAGATGGTTGAACAATTTTGGAGGAAAGATCAATGATTGGGTCTTGGAGACATTATGTTTGAGGTATCTATTAGACACTTTATAGACTTATATGGTAGACACCTGGATAGAAAAGTTGGCATATATAGGAGAGGTAGGTTTTGAGATAATTTTTTTTAATCCTTAACCTATAGGTGGTTTCAAATATCATGAAACTGGAGGAGATCACAAAGGAAATGAGGCAGATGCAGAAGAAAATAGATAGGTGAGCCGGGTGCAGTGGCGCACGCCTGTAATCCCAGCACTTGGGAGGCTGAGGCAGGAGGATCACGAGTTCAAAGTCAGCCTCAGCAATGGCAAGACCCTTAGCAACTCAGTGAGACCCTGTCTCTAATAAAAATACAAAAAAGGGCTGGGGATGTGGCCCAGTGGTCAAGTGCCCCTGAGTTCAATCCCTAGTACCAAAAAAAAAAAAAAAAAAAGAAAGAAAAGAAAATAGATCATCGATGAGTAATCCCTGGACATGCCCTCTGACACCAGGGAGAAGAGGAAAGTGAAGGAAACCAAGGAGCAATCCCTGATAGGAGAGGCAATCCAGGAGGGTACAGTGCTGAAAGCAAAGCCAAAACCTCTTGCGTAACCTGAGGTTAGAACAGGCCCTTGTGCCCTTTGTAATTCAAGCAGGTGAGCCTCAGCAGCACTCAAGCCCATCAAAGGTAAAACCTACCTCTTGCCACCGGGCTGCCAGAAGTCCAAGTCAATCTAAGACAACCCACAGATTTACAAACTGAAACAAATTCAAGTTTAAAAATGCCCCCCATCACAACTTCAGATCTGAGCATTTCAAAGCCTATAAAGAACGGGTAGAATAGTACTATACCATGATGCAGGCTTTCAAAGCAGCGTATTTTCAAGTGATCAGAGGAAGCTTTAGTAGCCCTTGGGGAGAGTCAATGGATTAGCTAAATGACTGCTGGGAGATTTGGAGATCAAATTCATGCTTTGCCACTGGTCTAACTGGGTACTATGTCAGTCTAATGAATCAAGCCTGGAGTAGCTTAGTGATGATTCACACTTTAAATCAATTTAATAGGCATTTGAAGGTGTGTTTAAAGGTTAAGGTAATATTATGTTTTCCAAAAGATGTTTCCCATTTCTAAAAACCTGCTTATGCTATCTTGCCATGGTGAGGTCACCCATCATCAATAAGTTCCAATTTCAGACCTCTATCTATACCAAACTACAAGAGAATGTACCAATTAAATGCTATGAGGCACATGCAACCAGAAAGTTATAAAGCAACTACAACATCAATGTTAACAATAAGCCAGGCAGAGAACAAAATCTATAGCAATACCTTACTACATTTTTACAACTATTTGTTGAGCTTCAATCTCAGTTCTAGCAAAACTCTTACCATGAGACATAATTATGTCCTAGCATTTCATGTTTGCTCTTGTGCTCCTGTGTGACCCTATAGCTACCTTCTACCTTCATACCTTAACTTTTCCTTAGGTTAAGGATTTGGTAGAAAACACCCTCACTGCTGATTGGCAATGCCCTCTAGTGGTCACTGTGGGTAAAGAGCCTGAAAATAAGGCCCCAGTACTAATACAGTAGGAGAATATGAAGAACTAAGTGACAGAGAAACTAATGACATGGTATTTTTTAGTCAGTTTTTTTTTCTTTTGCATGTGTTTCTTTTGATAATATATTTTTAAAATATTATTTCCACATTCTCTTTCCTTTTGGATATTACTTCTAAACATACATCTGTATCCTATACAGATGTCATCTTGATACACATTTATACATTTGGAAAGAATTTATGGCATAATGGACAAGCAAAGGCAGGCAGTGTGAATACTATTTTAAGCCTGCATGCATCCTAGAACAAAGCTGAAGATTATTTGCAGAAGTTTTTATTACTGGAAAATAAGTGCAAAAACAGTATTCATAGCATGCTTTTCCTAAAATATGTTGCCTAGTGACCAAATTGAATCAATTGTCAATTGATCTAGTGGAAACCTCAATAGATGGTCTGTTTGACTACCCTTTATGAGGAAGAATAACGATGAGCTTGTGAAGCTCTATCTGCCAGGGGAGAGAAGTGTGTGGCAAGAAGGAATTAGAAAGAAAAGTGGAGCCAAGGACAGGAAAGAGCTGTGTTAGTAAGAATGAGAGAGTAATGAAAAGGTTCAACTTAATTTTTTTTGGGAAAAAATGTTATTTTCATGCAAAATAAAGAAAGTGAGACCAGGGGCCGAATGACAGTCAGTGTAGGTAATAAATAATTAGGTTCAATCAGAAAGATGGGGGCTGATTCCGGAGGAAATGAAATACTAATATCTCCAAAGCCTTTCACCCTCCTCCACCAGTTGCCAAGGTAACCTGCCTCCATGGAACTGTTCTTCCCTGCAGGGAATTGTAGGAATTGTTAATTAGTGATGCCTGGGCTGCTCCCTTCCTGCCTGGATCACTCCATCTTTGGCCCACCTTCTGGCCACTGGTCACATACCCAGGATGGGGTAGAAGGAAAGGCCATGAGAACAAGGGAAATCTAAAAAGTATGAAAGGAGCAGGATACTCCCACTTCCTCAGACTCCCAACTCTGGGGCCCTCTTCTCTGTGGAGAAGTCTATCTCTGTTCTATCCTTTAAATGAGACTTGCTTTCTACTCTTACCTTAGCATTTCTCAAGTATTCAATCTTCACATCTGGGGAAATGATATTTGGCCTTGACTGATTCTCATCACCAGCATCAGAAGGATAAAGATAGAAAATTGGTAAAAAATAATAATAATTTCTCCAGACTTCATATGTATTATTATTTAATCTCCACAATAATCTGATGAGCAAATAAGTATTAGTATCAATCTCCTCTTACATATGAGAACATTGAGGTAAAGACAGTTAAGGAATTTGACCAAAGGAACAGTTTTCATTCAAAACCATTCTCTTAAACATGATGAAAAAAGAAAAAAAAAAGGAAAGAAAATATAAATATATAAATTTGGAAATTGCTAGTAAGGACAGAAACAACACATTAATGTACCCCAGTATATTTTTCAGCTTGGGCCATAGGACAAAACACCATATGCTAGGTGGCTTACACAGATTTATTTCCTCACTGTTCCACAAGCTGGACATCCCAGATCAAGGTAGCAGCCAGTTCTGTTCCTGGTAAGGTTTCTTGTCCTTGCTCATAGACAGCTGCTTTCTTGCTGTGTTCTCATAGTTGAAAAGAGAGTGTGCAAGTGCTGGGGAATGGTATTGGCCAAAAAATATATTGCTATATTGTGTGCATGAACAAGCATGTAACAAGAAATCCCACCATTATGTACAATTATAATGCACCAATTTAAAAATGTGGAAAGAAGAAACAGGAAAGAGTGTGTGTACTTCAGTGGCCTTTCCTCTTCTCATTAAGGACACCAGCACTATGGGTTAGAAACCTGCCCTATGAATTTAACCTTAATTATATCCCTAGAGGTCCTATCTCCAAATACAATCATTGGGGGCTAGGTTTTTTAAACTTAGGAGTTTTAGCAGGACACAATTCAGACTGTAGCTCAATATTTGCCCTACCTAAATGAAATAAAATTTAAAAGAGATATCAAAAGTATTCTTCAATTTATACAAGAGATTTGAATTTCCCCTAGCAGAGGTGACAATCTAGAACTGATCTAGCATTCAATTAAATGTCTGTGATGCAGATTAGATGTCTAAAGAGAACTTTTAGCCAAAAATGACCAAGCCTTAGATCAAAGGTTCATAAACTGGGCTTCTAGAAGCAGCCTTATGACCTGATACCAGGAAGAGTCTAAGAGCTATAACAAACTAGAATTGAATGTCACTCTCTTGAGTTCTTCTTCCCCAAATCTGAACTTTTCATTTTTATCCCAACATATATCTATTTGCAGTGAAAATGGTCAACATTTGGGTTCCTCCCAAACAGATAGTGAGAACAAATATTCAAGTGATCCCAAGAAATACCAGTAGGAAAGTGAAGAAAAAGTGGGAAAATGGAATTGAAAATGGAAGAATGCCCCCTAGGGTGCATTATGAAGCACTGCCACTATGGACAACTGGAGGTAAGTCTGCTGGGGAAGTTGAGAACTCCAACAGAACCCAGGAAGAGAAGCTGGAGTAGTCTTCTGCCAGCTGCCTGTGTGCCACTGGGTGAGCACTGTTTATGGAGCAATAACAGTGGCACTTCCAGGTTTCCCTGTCTGTGGATCCAGCACATTCCAAAACTGAGGAAGAAAAAAAAATCAACACTTAAGTGTGTTCAAGATAAGTTTTGAAGCAAGACCACCTCATAAAAATTACTGTTCATCACTTCAGAAATATCCAATGTATTTCCAAGTCTTATTGCTACTATTTCTTTAAAACATTTTGAGTCTAGCCATGTCTCAACATCCATGCTCCTCCTGGGTCAGGCAAGTGACTTTCCTTTGTCTAGGTCACTGCTAGTGTTTCTAGCTGTCCTGGCCTTCAGTATGCTTCACTCCAGTTTATTCTACACATGAAAGCATGACAGATAAATATAACATACAAATGTGATCATGCCATTCCCCTGCTTAAAATGCTGTATTGTTTGCTCAAAGCCATCTAAATAAATTTCAAACTTATTAGCATACTTTGGTCTTATTATGATGAGAAGGTTTGTTCCAAGTACTGACCTGCCCTACACGCTTGCATACACAGCCTCACCACTTGACATCCCCCCCACAGTGTCCATCATGGTTGGTAGACCTGGTTTTGTCCTAAAGTAGTCATCTGCAGCTCTTCTCATCCCTCAGAGAGAGCATCTCAAATGAGGTAGGTGACTCAGGAGTATTATTCCCCTGGATGGCCTTTGTCTAGATTGATGCAAATGACCTCAACACCAATATCTGTGTACAGGATTCTTGTTTCTTGCTATGGTGTATCCAAATCCACACTTTCTCTGTTACTGGAACCCCAGTCCAAAGATGACTTTCCAATCCATCTTCTTTTAGATCAGAGAAAAGTTTCTGCAGAATCTTCCCAGATCAGTTCCTACTGGGGTAGGGGGAGGTGGGAGTTACATTTGGAGTATCAATCCCTGGTTTGGAACTGAATTGTAAGGGGAAAAAATAGTTGGAATCAAGAAGATTGTGGGTTAGTCACATTTCAAAAACAAAATGTCAGTCTCTGCTTCTCTTTTCTGGCTGCCTGCTGGACCTGCAGTTCATCACATGCGACTGTGTGCAGTGAGGTTTTATGGATGTTTAAAACATTGCACAGTCCTGTGTTAAAAAAAGAAAGAAAAAAAAAAACTCTTCTGCAAGGAAAAAACTGTGGTGACTGCAGCTTTCAGTTTGAGTAAATCCCAAAAGATGAAAATTACCCATATCTGCAAACAAAAAGAGAGCACTGTTTAAATGCTAAGACACATATCTAAAATCCCTTAACAATAAAGCAGTAATTAGAAGTAGAGGAACACAAACACACTTTCTCATTTATTCACTTAAAAAAAAGCATATTGTAAATGACTCTTGGTTATTTCTGAAAGTCCACCTCTTATCTATCCCTCCCTTTCTCCTTCCTCCCTCCTCCCATCCAGCATCCTTCAGGCACACTCTAGGCTTTTCCCTTGCTTTCTTTCTTCTGCTACCTAGAAGGACCTTCATTTCTCACTTCCAGTGGGATTACTTACTCATTCTGCTCATTCTCTAAGTTCTACTTTAAGTCTCACCATTTTTAAAGAGGCTTGCTGAACTTTCAAAAGCAGGGATGTACTTCTTCCTTTGTGTTCTCAAGGCACCATTAATAATCTCTTTGTTTTTATTAAAAATATGGATTTATCACATTTTTCTAGAGCTGCCTGCTTGCTTACTTACTTGTCTCAACCAGGTAGTAAAAACTATTGATAAATGAGGATTCCTCTTTTTTTCAGTCGTTTAAATCCCAAGTGCCTAAAACAACTTTTGGTACTGAAAGTACTATACAAACCATGAGGCTAGAAACAGATAAAGTTTGTATGCAATAAGTGGAGCAGAGTTGGCATGGCAACCCATATTCTTCCACGCCAAGGACCACTCCTGGCTTTATAGCCTGTTCTCAAAATTTAGTTTAAATTCCTCTAAACATTCAGGTTAAATTACCAGGCAGATTCACATCCATAAATCTTGCTTTTCCTCTCTCTTATCTAGATAAGATAAAAATTTCATGATGGTTACAAGAAAGAAAGACCCTGGGATTGTACCACCATAGGAAGGGAGCATGTTCTCTTGTCCAGTGGATAATTCCAGAGGTCCAAGGTCCTGAATCTTGCATCCTCAACTCCTCCCACTCTTCACTGTTCACACTAATGAAAACTAATGACAACTCCCACAATTCTAACTTAGAAATGACCCTAGAACCTATATCTTCCCTCCTCCTCCCCTGCTGCTGCCCTAGTTCATACTCTTTTCTTATAAGCTCCTTATAACTTACAGGCCTTGGGTCACATATTCCGTCCTTCATCTAATCCTCTAGTCTCCCCCACTCCCTGCACCACCTCAATTCTTCCACTGCATCCAGAGTTATGTATGAAAAATAGGATTATCAAATCATTTTCTTTTCAAAACTTGGGATACACCATATTTGTTTATTGAGTAAATTAACCATATAAGTTATTTGACTATTTGCTTCACTAATTATAGAATATTAATCAATGAATAGAATTTATCATCTAAAATTATTTCTTTTGTGACAAAAGTTCCTCATGCACCAAAAATTGTTCATATTCATGGGAAGAGTGTATTGGAAATTATTTTTGGAACTACAGATTCTGTAATATATTTTGCTGCTGCATTGAGCACCTGAAATGTCTCTGTTCTTATGCTAGAAGTATTCAGTCACGAAAGAATTGCAATTCAATTTCAGACAATTTTTGCTTAGGGCATGCAAGATGATCCATGGCAATGTTTAAAGTGAGAAAGATAAGCCTGCTTAAGAACCATTATACTTCAGGTATTCACCACAAGGTGGCGCTAGATAAATTTTTTTTTCAATCGCGTTTTCCACATGCAGCTTACATCAGTAATATTCTAATATTACGGTTTTTTTTTTTCCCCTCTCCTTTCTGGGGAGGAAGGTATTAATTCTAATAGATTTAACTCAGTAAATGTAATAGTCTGACAAATTTTGAATATTCCTTCAATTTTCTCAGTTTTACCTATATCTTCCTACAACTCTGAAATACTACAATGTGTGGATTTGTAGGTCAAAAAATAATCTAAATTTTTTTCTCTCACTATGATTTAAAAAACACTTCTATGAGAAGAGAGGTATGGTTTGTCGAAGATTTTAGTCTAAATATTTTCTGGCTGGGAGCTAGGACAGACCCACCCCATATACTGGTCATGCAAATAAGTGGTTGATTTTAGGTCCCAAGGAAAAGCTAGAAGATTTTCTATTTCAGCCTGTGCACAAGACCAGAAGAGCCAAAGATAGAGGCTCAACTCAAGTCCATGGAGAATTCTGGGGCTAAATGTATATGCCATGTAAATTTCCGTATGTGTGGTAGTGGCTGAGCAAGGAGGCAGGCACTACATAAAGAGGATCCTGGTGATGGAGACTGGGCCACTACAGATTGGTTATACTAGACATGTAAACCTGACCAATGTACTGGGACACACCAGTGTTACTGGTCTCAGATTAATGAATAGCAAACCATGAAGCAGCTTGGAGCCCCCAAATCCAGGGTCTTCAAACTAGGTTATGAGATTGTGTCTTCATGAGCCTACTCAGAGATGTGAGGCTAGCAGATCTGGGTCAACTAGGTAGGGTTCTGGTACTTCCTTCAACTAAGGCAATTCATTTTATACTCCTATTTGCTTCTCTCTCTCTCTCTCTCTCTCTCTCTCTCTCTATATATATATATATATATATATGTGTGTGTTTCAATATATATATATATATATATATATATATATAGTTCACTTTGCTAACTAGTCAAACTACTTCCCTTAGAAGGAGATTGACTTTCCCCAAAATCCATAATTAGACAACAGCAGTGGAATTGGACTTTGATGATTTTTAAAAGAAAAGCGTATTAAGGGAAAACAACCAGAGAAAGGAAGAAGTTAACGGTCCCAAACCCAAATGTCGACCTATTTTTTACCCAGGGATAGCCTGCTATTGTCCAACTTATATGTTTAGAGTGTTTTACAGTTTTAAAAACAATTCAGATCCACTGTGTTATTTGAATCCCATAATATTTTTGTTGGTACTTTAATCCCTTTTGCTGACTCGATCTTTGATTATCATGATTATTGGGCTCTTTTTATCATTCTTATTAATACATATATATGTATGTAATTTACATTTCTCTTTTTCTGCTTACTCCCAGCACAATTCTTGACTCACTATAGATCTCATGAACATTTTAAAATATGAAATACCCAGTTCCTGGCATATAGTAAGTACTCAAAGAATGCTTGCACATAATTGGTTTGGATCAAGCATTTTAAGGTGTAGCAAAGCTTGCTTAGCCTTTAGCAGCAAGAGCCATTTCTTTTAATCTTCTAAAGCTGGCTTAGCTAATATACCTGCTCCAAATGTTCACTTGCATATAGGAATAAGGAGTCTATTCCTGGAACAAACTAAATTCACAGGTTCTGTGAGGGCAACAGCTTTGCCTGGAGCACCTCGCTGACATTGACTCACAGAAGGAAACCACCCTAGCATCAGAATGAGCTGAGCAAGATGTAGGTGTTGCAAATTGGGACTCGGCTTGGAGAACCCACACACCACACACCAACAACAACCCCTGCAGCTTGTCTTAAGTTAAATGCACAGATGCGTGTGGGGGAATTCCTTAAATAGCAGGGGTGGGTTGTAATTTTAGATCATGATATCACAATCGAGTGCTATGGGGGTGTGAGGAGGGAAAGAAACTAAACCAAAAGGACATTTTAAGTTGAATGATGAGAGAAAGAACCACTATATACCCAATATTTAGAGACTATCATACTCTCTTTTTTGGGACATTCAGATAGTCTAAGAAGAATGTGTACAAATACATCCATATGCACACACACAACCTATAAATTATCTTTTTCCCTATCATTGAACAACAAAAAATAAACAACAACAAAAACCTCTGGATTTATTGGGGCCAACATAAAAGAAAAGGTAAGATAGCACAAAGAAGATGCTATTGAAGTTAAACAATATACTGCTCTCTCTCTCTCTCTCTCTCTCTCTCTCTCTCTTTCTCTCTCTCTCTCTCTCCTTTAGAGGAAAGGCTGGCATATAATTTTCTGAGAGCCTAGATATATACAGATCTGGGAAACAAGAAATAAGATCCTCCTCCTCTTACCATTCCTCCCAGTGCCCCAATTACATAATTTGGGTAGCTCGTCACTGCATTCCGTGGTTTTGCCAAGTTTAGAGTTCCTGGTTCCCAGAAGGGTAAACACTTCTTCCAGGGTCTACATTTAGTTTTCTCAAATACTTAAAACTGCACTGACCACCCACTTTCTCTTGGCTTCTCATTCCAGAGTATCAACAGTCAAAGAAAGGAACTGATGTGGTGATCAGCCCAGATGGAGGAGAAACGATGCATCCTGCTGCCTGTTTTCATACCCAGTGATAATAGTTAATGGACAATAGCAGCAACCACAGTCCAGGAGGACAACTAAGGGCTTAGACCTCAGCCAGGAAAGCAACCCAGACCAGACACCATGCTAGTTGAGAAGAAGAAGATCTAGAATGAAAATTAGAAGAGGAAGATAATGACAATAGCAATAACAGCCTCATGGCTGGATGAAGTAGCAGAAATGGGAATATATTTAAATAACTATTGTGCCATAATTCTTTACATCTAAGTGATCTTAAGAAGGCAACATCTGAGGCTTGGTCGCAAATTGAACAAAAGCAGAAGAACACTGTTCTCATAAAAATGAGAATCTCTGGCAGTGCATGCAACCAGGTCTGGTAATGTAGATGAGAGATCAGAGAGGTGATCTCAATCAGCTATGCTTTATGGACCATTTGATGCTTTTGGTCTCACCTGTCTCTCATCTCCAGCTGCAGCTGTTTGACTCCACAATTTCTCACACGTAATTTGGCAGTGTCTCTTGCCTCCACCATACACCTCCTGCCTCTTACCTTGGGGCACTCCTATCAGTAGAAATGAGAAGCTGTGAGACTCAACTTGAGCCTATATGAGTACAACAAGGAAATGTGGGGATTAAAAACCTTGTATGGAACTGCACACTGTGGTGAACACTTGTGATCCCAGCAACTTAGAAGACTGAAGCAAAGCCAGCCTAATCAACTTAGTAATACCCTGTCTCTAAATAAAATATAAAAAGGGCTGGGGATATGGCTCAGTAGTTAAGCACTCTTGGGTTCAATCCCTGGTACCGAACAAATAAATAAATAAAACCCTTAAGTGGGAAATATTTGCCTAGTAGGTGAAGAGAATCAGAGTATAAATGATTTCCTTTTTCTTGCAAAGAATCTGTCATGATATGCAGTTTATTCAGTTTCTCAGAGATAGTCCCTTGGGATTGATGCATCAGGCCTACATGGTGGTGGAGTCTCAGTATATAAATCCTAGCATTGGAATGTACTCCCTTCTTCTCTTTTACTCTCCCTTATCCTTTATTTATTTATTCCTAGAATCCCTCTCTCTAATAAAGGAACATATCTGAGTGTTTTGCATTTGTTCCATGTTCCCAAGGAACCTAGGCTAAGATACATGGACAATTATTTTAGCCATTGTCCACAATCAGTAGTTTGAAAATGAGCCTGCATCACCTGAGAACAGTGTTAGACCCTTTAACAAAGCATCCTGTTTTTTTTTTTTTTTTTTTTTTTTTTTTTTTTTTTTAACATATTTTTCACTTTGGGGCAACTGAAATCTATGACCAATGAAATATTGACCAATGAAAAGTACCTCCTTTAAGGGAATGTACAAAAGTATTGAAATAACATCTGATACAGCACTACAAAGAAATTCCTAACCTGGTTCTTCTACTTGTCCTACTTTTAAAGCTACTTTTATATTTCCTGTTGAAATATTGAAAGGAAAATCAGAGGAATAAAGGGAGATTCAAGAGAAGGAGGAAGATGAGAGGAAGGCAAATCTTTACTGAATACCCAAAAGTGACAGCTCAGGGCTCAGGGGAGTGTGAACAGGGTCCTTGGCTTCTGGTCTGGATCATCGGATAGGGTTTGACTGACTCTACTTCAGGAGGGTCTCAGACTAGATCATCCTCATCACAACACTGCAACAATAAAACCCAATCAGGTCAATGTAAGAAACAAAAAGGATTCTGTGATAGGAAAGGTCTCACAGAACGTAGATCCCCATGCAGATGAGGTTACTCTTGGTACAGCTATTCTCAGCTCAAGGCTTCTTGACTTTCCTCTGTAGGCTCTTTAGTGAGGCAATATGAATTGCAGCAGAGCTATAGATTTGAGAAGCTATCTGCCTTGTCCTGTCTTTACTACTTCTGTCTTGGTCTCTATACAAATCCCTTAACTCCTCTGAGCCTCAGACTCTTCATATACAGAAAGAAAATAATTATAACGACTCCTATGTACAATCCTCACAGAGATGTAGAAATCCACGAGATAATGATTATAAAAGCACTTTATTAACTACAAAGAGCAAGATAAATATTGGTTGCTATTAATATTTTCCCCATCATTCTATTGAGGCATTTTCAGGGTTTAAGAGGTGTTTATTCCACATTATATTCAGCCAAGCAAATTACAACTTCGTAATTGACTTCTTAAGCTATCAATAATTAGGTTGAAGTAAAAAGTTCATTTTCTGAAGATTGTCTTGACTGAAAACCTTTCTACATTACCACCATGGGATCTGAAGATCACCAAAACCCTGTGGGACATCTCTAGCCCATTGAGAACAGACCTACTTAGTTAATTATGCTATATTTCTTCAATTATTAACTTCTTTATTAAAATCACAGACATACACTCTAACCCAGCAATGGAGTACAGCTGATTTTAAGCTAAGAAAGATATAAAAATAGTACCTGAGCAAATATTTTTAGCCTCTGCATTTCAGTCTTGACTACCTTGAAAATAGGAGTGAAGGAACATATTGGTAGAGCCTAGAAAGAAAAGAGTGGAGACTGGGAGAAAGCAATGCAGCAGAAACAGTGTTCCTCTCATGACATTTTTGTAAGCAACCCAGAAAGCAAATATTTTGTAATCCCTGAGCATCATTCAAGCAGAATTTAAAACAAAAGTTTATTGTATCTGAAACATATATTTAAATAAATTTTCAGAGACTTAACATGTGTTTATTTTATCTTTAACCATATTTTCATTGGAGGGGAGGGGAAAAATGGTTTCCCTCCACCCCCCACCCCAGTGTTTTGGCTAGGCTACAAATTAAATTGAGATAGACAAAAGGAGAAAAAACATAATCACATAATCACATGCATACATACAGGAAGTGCCTCAAAAATAGGAGACCAGAGAAAAGGCCAAATGATTCAAGCTTGTAGTATGTCCTGTGCCATAGAAAAGCATAGGAGCTTGGTGTTTCTAGAAGGTGGTAGGAAAAAAAAGCCATGGAAGGGTAAGGAAAAGGAATCCATTGTCTTATTAGGCAAATAAAACTGTCCTTCCAGTAATAAAGGTTTTCTCAGAGTGGTCTCTTCCAGATACAGACACATTTTTAATGTAGATGGCCTTTATAAATGTAAATTTCCCTTACAAAAGGGCAGCTTTTCAGAGCTATTTCTTTTTTTTTTTTTTTTTTTTTTTTCAGTTTCCTAAAATAACCTGCTGAAAATATGCCCAAGAAGTATATTTGAGGTGTGGAATCTTCTGGTTTCTTACAGTCATGTTTGGGCTGGTATGTCCTGAGGGCCAACAATATTTTAGAAAATACTTTGAGGTACAAAACATTGTGGGAAGAAATGAAAACAAGTCTCCCTATACTGACAATATATTCATATCACTAACCCTAGTAGCTATTTTTCAATCTTAAATTTACTTCTCTAATAGTCAACAGTGCTTCTTAAAGAAATATCTTTTTTTAGCCTTTGGAATATCACAGTTTTCTCATTTACTCCTGACTCTATGATCCCTTTTTCTTTATTGTTTAGATTTTTCTTCCTTAATTCAACATGTAAAGGGAAGGGTGAGTATGACTCTGTTTGGAACACTCTTTCTTGCTTTCCCCACTCCACAGTTTTTAAGTGATCTCATTTTTACCCACGGGTTCAGTTGCCACCAAATGGAGATGATTCACAGTACATTAACACAGATCTCTCCTCTGAAATCTATAATCTTAAAGTGACTGCTGACTTGACATTTCAACTTGGATATTTGAAAGTTCTCTAAGCTCCACAACCTCAAAGAAAAGAAAGAAGGAAAATCAAAAAACTGTTTTATCTGTGTTTATCAATGTTCCTTATCTTGATGGAGGGTAACATTTATGTGCTACATAAATAGTACTATCCTTTCATTTGTTAATTTGATATCCACATGATCCATAATGTTTTACAGTTTGAGCATAACATCATCAAATAAAATAAATGAGGATCCCTGTCCACATGAGGGGAAGTAATTTTCTTTCTTCTTGTCTTTCTATATATAACCCATATCCATCAGTTCTAACACTTTTATCACATAATGGTCCCTTCAGTCTTTGCTTTTTGTTACTGTATCAGCACCGGCTAGTCTTAAGCTATGGTCAATTCTCCTTTGTACCCTTCCCAAAATAGCCTCCCAACTGGTCTTTCTTCTTCACTCTTGTCTGTCTCTAAAATCTCTCTTCTTCTGCAGCCAGAATAATGTTTACAAAACAGTAATCTCATTATGCCATTTTCTTGTTCAGAAATTCTTCCACAACTTTCTATTACCCTGAAGCTAAAGCTCAAAATACTTACAGTTTTTCAGGCTCTGCATGGACTACTAATATACCTCATTTTAAAATTTTGCTTTTTGTTCACCCTTCATGCTCAAGTCACACTGATTTTATCAAATTTTCTTAAGAACACAATTTTCCCAGCATTGCATTTCTCCTGTCAGGGAAATAGGTCAACTGCCTCCCTATACCTCTCCAACAAAGTAACTCATTTTATTTATAATTAAAGTTCATTGGGATCCTACCTTGCATGTGTGCACTTTAGGGACCACTCAAGGACTTGGGTGTAAACTACAGATTTTGGGAGTTCTACCTCTGTGGATCCATCTTTTCTAGGTTTTCTCACTTCAATTTTCATCTACTCTAGTTGCTTCAAACTCTGTCATTTTCTTTTCAAATCAGGCCTTTGTGTCTATATACTCCAGGCTGTTCCTCATGTCAGGGAAACAGGTCAACTTCCTTCCCACACTTCTCCAACAAGTTAACACATTGTCATTCACAATTGTGGCTAGTTATTGCATGGTCAGGGGGTGGTCTCTGAGTGCCTCTCTAGTGATATAGATGACTCTTGCCTTATAATGGGGTTGCATCACAATAAACTCATCAAATTTGAAAAACACTGTACATTGAAAATGCATTTAATGTGCTTAACCTACTAAACATTATAGCCTCACTTTGCCCATCTTAAAAATGAGCCAAACACTGACATTAGCTATAGTTGGGCAAAAACATCTATCACAAATTTAACTTATGATAAAATTTTGAATATCTCATGTAACTTATTGACCACTGTACTAAAATTGTAAATCAGAATGGGTGTATAGATGAACTTTCATACCACTGTTAAGTGAAAAACTCCTATGCCCAATAACTGTAATTCAAGGATTATCAGTATTTAATTTCATAAGACTGCATTCTTTCTCTTAGTAAGTACTTGAAGTAACTGTCATCATGTTATATCATAACAAACCAAAATAAGGATGAAGTAAATCAGGTTTTGATGATGGTGTATCAATAATCTGTTTGCAGACAACAATTATAAACTTTGAACAAAATTAAGAAAAAACAATTGAAAGCCTGAGAGTGACCAAAATAGACAAATCGAGATGAGTATGTCCTTGAATGGAGGAAATGTCTTGAGTGAACTTTATATTCAAGCTGCTTTCTGCATGAAGGCATGCTTTAGTTTGCACAGCACAGTGAACTTAGAATACAGATAGTTTTAAAAAAGTATCCAATCAACCAAAAAAAGAAAATAGCAATCCTCAATGATGGATTCAAGAAAAACTGACAGATAGAACAAAATCAAAGTGCTATAAACCAAAGACAAAAGGAACAGAGAGCAAATAGATGATAAATAAATATAAAATACTACATATTTTCCACATAAAATTATTTAAAATAAAGAACTATATAGAGCAAGGATCATAACATAACTTTGGGGGTCTATATACTATGTAACAATGATAAACACAGAAAGTAGCATAAAATATGGGAGATGGTAATGGAACTATGTCATTTCAAGTTTCTTACACTGCATAAAAAGTAATGCAATATTAGTTCTAAGTAGATACTAATAAGACAAATATATAGCATTTCTCAGAACAACCTCTAAAAAATCTATGCAAAAAAAGTCAAATGAGTATTAAATATGATGCTAAAATTTATCTTATTAATTCAAAAGAAAAGAAACATTTAAAAAATGGCACAAATAGAAAATTGTTATCTCCAAGTCTCACCACAATAATTACATTAAAAATTAAATAGATAGGAATGACATTAGTAAGATGATAGAATAGTAAGTCCTAGAGACTTCTTTGCCCACAAATGAAAAAACAAACGGATTAAGTGGTTCTGTGAGAAATCCAGAGAAGTATGAAACCAACCACATCAACCTTAATTATGTGAGTCCCTTTCCTTTGGTCAGAAACCCTCTACTCCTGTCTCCTCCTTGAGGGAAGGAAAAGCAGTAGAACTTACATAACATTCTGATTTTTAGGGGAGAACTTAATGCCTGTACCCAAGTTTTAATGGAATGAAGCACCAGGTTGGGGGACTCTGAGAATAATCAAATGTGCATCAGAGTCTGAAATGCAACAGATAGACACAAGGGGAGGTTCAGAACCATGATTCAATACAATATTAGCATTGCCACAATATTTTAGACAGATGCCAGAGGGAGGGCCTGAGTAAAAATGGGCAAACTTTATCAAATGAGATTAAATGCACAAGCCCAGAGAGGATGAACTCTAAAAAGCTTGAAAAGGCTATAGAATCTCTAACCAACCTGAATAGAGAAACTCTTCCATTTATGAAACGAGACTGCAAATTCTAAGTTGACCATTTCTTCAATTGCAAAAATCTCAACGACAAAAATAAGACATTCAAGGAAATAAGTATTCATGACACATTTAAAAGATCTAATTAAATCCCCAAAAGCTGAACATAAGGGAAGGAAAGTAAAATGAATTCTCAAAGAATCAAATTATCATCATAAACATGCTCAGTAAGTTGAAAGTAAAGATACATAAGTAAATAAAATCAGGAAAATGATGCATTTGAGGATAAACAAATTGAGACAGAAATGTGAAGAAGAATCAAACAGAAATGCTGGAATTTAAGACTAAAATATTTGAATTGATAAATTAACTAGAAAGACTCAATAAAACAGAAAACTCAAACATAGGGCTTTTGAAATTATTGAAACAGAGGAGGTAAAAAAGAATACATAATCTATAAAAATGAGCCCGGCACAGTGGCACGTACCTGTTATCCCAGCATTTGGGAGGCTGAGACAGGAGGATCGTGAGTTCAAAGCCAGCCTCAGCAATGGCGAGGCACTTATCAACTCAGTGAGACCCTGTCTCTAATAAAATACAAAAAAGGGCTGGGGATGTGGCCCAGTGGTAGTGTGCCCCTGAGTTCAATCCCCAGTATCAAAAAAAAGAAAAAAAAAAAAAAAAGAAAATCTTTGGAATTATGAGGTGCCATCAAGCATAATAACATAAACATTATGGAAGTACCAGAAGGAAATAAACGGAATAAAGGAACAGCAAAGCCATTGAAAGGAATAGTGGCCAAATATTTTTCAAATCTGAGAAAAAAAATGGATGTACTAATTCAATAAGCTCAAAAACTTCAATTAGGATAAATCTAAAAAGGCCTGTACTGAAACACACCATTATCTGATTGCTAAAATTAATTGATAAAGAGTGAATCTTAAAAGCAGCAAGAGAAAAGTGACTAATTCTATATAAGGGAACATCTAATATATTATCAATGGACTTCTTAGCAGGAATCTTACAGGCTAGAAAGGATTCTGTGTTCCAAATACTGAAAAGAAAGGAAGGAAGGAAGGAAAGAAAGAAAAAAAGAAAGAAAGAAAGAATGTCAACCAGTAATACTTTATCTGGCAAAATTGTCCTTAAAATTAAAATTTCTCAGCTGGGCGCGGTGGCGCACGCCTGTAATCCTAGCGCTTTGGGAGGCTGAGGCAGGAGGATCATGAGGTCAAAGCCAGCCTCAGCAATGGTGAGGCACTTAGCAACTCAGTGAGACCCTTGTCTCTAAATAAAATACAAAAAAGGGCTGGGGATGTAACCCAGTGAACAAGTGCCCCTGAGCTCAATCCCCGGTGCCACCAAAAAAAAAAAAAAAAAAAAAAAAATTAAAATTTCTCATATAAGTCAAAACTGAGGGAATTTGTTAGTGCTAGACCTGCTTTATAAGAAATACTGAAAGGAGCACTATTTTGAAGTGAAATGATGACAAACAGCAACAGAAAATTATATAAAATATATAATTTCCTGACAAGGGTCAATATATATTATATAAATACATCTATATATAGAAAAGATATATAGAGATATATACATGGAGAAAGGGAGAGACACAGAGAGGAAAACATGCAAATATTACTGCAGTTATGGTTAGTTATTAATGTTAGTGTATATGTAATACTAAGAAAGGTCAATTCTGTTACCAATAACACAAAGTGGGAGGGATAGACATGTAAAGAAGTAGAATTTATGTGTGAATGAAGCTAAGGGATTGCCAGTATAAAACTGATTATTGTACTATTAAGATACTTTATGTAATTATAATGTCAAAAATAAAAATTATATCTATAGCATACGCACAAAGGGAAATAAAGAGGGAATCAAAGTGTTGCTACAAAAATCAATAAAACACAATAAAACAGCAATAGAAGAAAAGATGTACAAAAAAAAGATGTACAAAAAATCTAAGACATACAGAAAACAAGAAAATGCCAATCAGAAGCCATTCTCTATCAACAACGACTTGAAATGTAAATAGGTAAAACAAACAATTAAAAGATATAGATTGGTCAAAAAGATGAAAAATGAGATATAACTAAATGTTTTTTATCATATACATATATTTATCTAAGAATGCACAACAGCTAAAAGTGACAGAGCTGAAAATTATTGCTTGCCAATGAGAACCTAAGAAGTGGCCATGTGAAAAAACAGACTCTAAAACAAACAAGGACATTACAGAATGATAAAAAAGATCAATTCGTCAGGAAGACATAACAATTATAAATAGATGTGCACTTGCCATTATGTCATCCGATGTATTATACAATCACTAACAGAACTGAAGGATGAAATAGACACCAATATGAAAATAGTAGGAGGCTTCATTTCCTCACTTTGAATTATGCATACAACAATCAGACAGAAAATCCATAAGAAAAGAGGAAAATTGAATACCATAAGTCAAATGTTTGTAAAAACCATGAACATAATGCCCTGCCCAACACAGCAGAATACACATTTTTCAAACACATATGGAACATTCTCTAAGATAGAATGTTTTGCTACAAAACAATGTTAACAAATTTAAGAATATTGAAATCATATAAAAAACAGCCTTTCCAGTCACAATGGAATAGAACTAGAAATCAATAGTAGAAGAAAAATTCTTAAATATGTGGAAATTTAAAAACATACCATGACACAATCAATGAAACAAAGAAGAAATCACCAGGAAACTTAGAACATATATGGAGATAAATGAAAACACATGCCAACCTTATAAAATGCATCGAAAACAGTACTAAAAGGGAAGTACATAGTTTCAAAAAATCACAAATAGGCAATCCTATACCTCAAGGGAATGGAAAATAGCTAGGACAAAGAAGGAAATAATAAATTTTATTATAGTTAAAAATGGAAACAGTGAATAGAAAATGGAAATGATCAGTGAAACTAAAGAGTTTATTTTTTTTTTTTTTAAAAGAAGACAAGCAAAATTGACAAAACCTTAGCCAGATTAAGAAAAAAGAAAAGTCTCAAATAGCTAAAATTATATAAATAAAGAGCAGACATTTCAACTGTTGTCATTAAAACAAAGATTATGAGACTGGTCTGAACAATTATTC
This sequence comes from Tamias sibiricus, assembly GCA_025594165.1. Lineage (NCBI taxonomy): Eukaryota > Metazoa > Chordata > Mammalia > Rodentia > Sciuridae > Tamias > Tamias sibiricus. Next base: position 78,993,791 of record CM046668.1, read on the forward strand.
ATCAACAAATCAGATAACCAAGAAGTAGTGGATAAATTCCTAGAAATATACAATTTACCAAGACTGAATCATAAATTTAAAAATTTGATTAGACCTATAACTTAGACAATCAAACCAGTAATCAAAATCTTCCCCCAAAAGAACATTTCAGCACAACATGGCTTTACTGAAGGATTCTAAACATTTAAAGAAGAGCTAAGATCATTTATTTGCAAATGCTTCCAAAGAATCAAAGAGGAGGGAACACTCCCAAAGTCTTTGTAGGAGACCAGCTCTACCAGGAGACCAAAATCAGACAAAGATTCAATAAATAAAGAAAGCTACAAATGAATGTCCCTGATGAATATTGATGAAAAATTTCTAAATAAAATATCAGCAAACCAAATTCAACAGCTCCTTATAAGGATTAGGTGACATGATCAAGTGGGACTAATACCTGAACATGCAGTGATGTCCAAACACATGAAAATTAATCAATGTGACAAATGACAGTAATGAAGTGCAGGACAAAAACTACATAATCATCTCCATTTATGCAGAAAAAAAAAGAATTTGACAAAATTAAACACCTTTCATGTTGAAAATCTTAACAAACTAGAAATAGCAGCAAACTATCTCAACTTCTGAAAAGCTCACAGCTAACATCATACCAGATGGGGAAAGACAGAGATTTTCCTTCTAATATTAGGGAAAAGTAAAAATTTTGGGGGGGGGGTGGGGTACTGGGGATTGAACTCAGGGACACTCGACCACTGGCCCACATCCCCAGCCCTTTTTTGTATTTTATTAGAGACAGGGTCTCACTGAGTTGCTAAGTGCCTTGCCATTGCTGAGGCTGGCTTTGAACCCGAAATTCTCCTGCCTCAGCCTCTCAAGTACTGGGATTGCAGGTGTGCACCACCGCACCTGGCTAAAAATTATTTTTATCACTATGATTGAATATGGCACAAGAAGGTCTGCTCTTAGATAAGACAAAGAAAGAAAAGGGCTACAAATTGGGGGTGGGGGAAGGAGAAGTAAAATTATCTCTGTGTGCAGATGACATGATCAGACATGTTTAAAATTCTATAAAATAACACACATACACAATTGTTATAACTGATAAACAAATTCAGCAGGATACAAAACCAACCCTCAAATATTAGTTGTATTTCTATACTGGTGACTAATCCATGAAAGAAATTAATAAAACACCTTTATTTACTATATCATCATAAAAAGTAAAATACTAAGGTATAAATTTAACCAAGGAAGGAAAACCTGTGTAGGGAAAACTACAAAAAAAAAAAAAAAAAAAAAAAAAAAAAAAGTGCTGAAAGAAACAGAAGATACAAAACAAAACAAAAATATCTTCTGCTTGTGGTTTGTAAAACTTAACCCTTGTTAAAATGTCCATACTACCTTACGTGATCTTCTTAAGTGAGTTTTTATTAGAAACTCAAAGTCTCTCCCCCCATCTATCTATCTCTATCTCTATCTCTATCTCTTTTTTTGTAGTAATGAAAATAACAACTTTTGTCTTTTTATTTTTGTTTGTAACTATTTTATACATAAAAAGTTGTATTGTAATATATTTGCAAGTAGTGAATTATAAAAAATAAAATAAACCCATGAGCCTACTACCCAATTAAGTAAGAGCTATATTGTTTCTTAGAGCTGCTGTAACAAAGTACCACAAACTGGGTAGCTGAAACAAAAGCAACTTATTGTCTTACCAATTTGGAAGCTAGAATTCCAAAAACAAGATGTCACAAGGTCAGTTTCTTCTGAGAGCCATGGGGGAGAATCTGTTTTAGGGCGTTTGCTTATTTCTAGAGATTAACTGGCAACCTTGGGTCTTCCTTGCTTCTAGATGCATCACCCCACAATTTCAACTTCATTTTCACATGCTATTCTCTCTGTGTAACCATCCTCATATGTCCATCTTCTTTGTAAAGACCTCAGTCAGTTTGGATTAGGAGCCCACCTTACTCCAATATGACCTGATCTTAAATAATTACATCTGCAATGATCCTATTTCCACATAAGGAAAGTCCACAATGGGCTATTACTTTGCAACCATCTAGTTCGAATTAAAAGCTAGACATAAGTAAGCTTTTTCACGAATGTGGATGAAGGGGAACTCAAATGGATGTTCTCATGCTTTATGACTCAGTTATTTCACTTTATCCTAGAGAAATTCCTATACAAGGTGATATGTGCAAGACTATTCATAGTAAAATATTTCACAAAATCAGGGAAAATAAACCCAATGGCTATGGAAAGATAATATTTCAAATAACATCCAAATACTGGGATGTTAAAGAACTTTATAAAAGAATAACTTGCTACTGCAAATAGCAATATGCAAAACTTTAAAAAATCTTGCCTGAAAAAGCAAGTTGCAGAAGGTTATGTTATAAAACAAGTAAAATTAAATAACATATTTGTTTATGTTTGTTCATGTCTTTATGTGATCAAACTATATAAAACCACTAGAGAATGATGGCACAAACTTAGGACAATGGTTAGCTAGGGCAGAGACACAGAGAAATGGAAAAGAGGGAGAAACATACAGATAGATATAACATTATCAATATTCTATCATAGCCTTTGTTATGGGTTATGTCTTGTTCAAAAATGATACATTGAAGTTCTAACCCCCAGTATCAAAGTCACTTTTTTTCTTGCAGAAATACCAAAAAAAAAAAAAAAAAAAATCCAGAATTTTAAAATTTCAAAGAATTCAAAATAATCTTATATAAAGAAAAAAGTCGAAGGCCTTATAATCCCTTATTTTAAAAAATACCATAAAGCAACCATAGTCAAGACAGTATGATTCTAGCAAAATTTCTTAGAGACAAATGGAACAGAATGGAGAGCCCAGAAATAAATTCTTGCATATATGGTCAAATGCTTTTCAACAAAACAACAGGTATACACAAAGGGAAAATGAACAGTATCTTCAATGAATATTAATGGGAAATCTGGATATCCACAGGCAAAAGAAAGAAGTTGGAACCCAATTTTGCCCATCTACATAGATCAACTCAAAATAGATTAAAGACTTAAACACAAAACCTGAACCTATTAAACTAGGAAATAAGCAGGGGGAAATTTCAAGATATTGGTTTTGGCAATGATTTCTCAATTCTGACCCCAAAAGTACAAGTAACAACAATAACAAAATATAGACAAATGCAACCACACAAAGTTTAAAAGGTGATGTGTGTTAATAAAAACAATTAATGAAGTTAATGGCAAGCTACAGAATAGGAGAGCATAATTCCAAATGACATATACATAGTACATTGACTATATATAGCAGAAAGCAGTAAGACATTATCTGGAAAATCCTTAAATATTGGGAAATTTGGCAACTTACTTCAAAATGATCCATACATCAAATAACAAGTCATGTGAAAAATTATAAAACATTGTGAACTGAATGATAATGAGAATATAACGTATTTCAATATGTAAGCTTCATTACAACAAATGCGTAGAGAGCCAATTTTAACTTTAAATGTTCATATTAGAAAATATAAACATAAAAAATCAACAGTATAAACTTCTACTTTATGGATAGTAAAATAAATAAATAACCAAACAACTGAAAGTAGATAGAAAAATAAATAAATAAATAAATAAATAAATAAAGACAAGATCAGTTGTAACAGCCCAGAGAAAATGAAAGAAATTTATAGAGGAATGGCTATGTATTGTGAAGAATAGCATAATAAACCTTTAGAAAAATATAAACAATAAAAAAAGAGACAATGCATAAATTAATAATATTAACAAATTAAAATAAGAGGGGATTTCAGCAGAGATCCTGAGATACAAACAATCTAACAACAAAATATATGAATAACTTTAAGCCAATGAATTTATTGACTTAGATTAAATAAACAATTCCTTGGTTAATGCAATTCTTCAAATAAAAAAAATGTGCAAAGTATCAAAATATTCAATATGTTTAATATATAAAAAAATTTCACACAAAGAAAACTGGGGCCTATTGTTTCCAATAGTTTATTCTAAAAACATTTATGTAAAAAATATTGCCAAGCCTAACAAACTTTTTCAGGTAATAGAATAGGAGAGACAATTGTCAAATCAATTTATGAAGCAAGCAATACCCTGAAACTGAAACTCCCATTAATATAGAAACAACAATCCTTCAGAAAATCTTGGCAAATTTAGGGGCTGAAGTTGTAGCTCAGTGGTAGAGCATTTGCCTAGCATGTATGAGGCACTGGGTTTAATTTTCAGCACTTCATACAAATAAATAAAAATTAAAGTTCCATCAACAACTAAAAAATATTTTAAAAAAGAAAATGTTGGCAAACTTAACACAGCTACACATAAAAGAATCATACCTGTTGATCATGTAATTAAAATCTATTTAATATTTGATAATCATATAATTCAGCATATTAATTGAATACAGAATAAAATATGCAGCATTTTTTCTTAAAAAGTTCAAGAAAGCATTTAATAACCTTCAATAGCCATTCACTGTGTAAATCTCAGCAAACTGTGAACAGAACAACATCTCTTCTACTTAAAGATGGGGGTTGTGCATGTGTACCACATATGCACATGCTTGTATGTATCTCTCTCCCATCGGTGTATACTTATTGGCAAAATATCAAATGAACATTTAATTTCCTCATAGATTAGAAACAAAGCAAGGTTGCTCACCTTCACAAATCTATTCATCATTGTACTGGAGGTTCTTGTTAGTGCAATAAAGCAAGAAAAAGAAACAAAAAGTAGAAAGATTAGAAAGGAAACAGAACTGTATCCACAGACAACATGGTTGATCTTTTAAAACTATGCACATAGGATTGTATAAAGCAACCATTAAAACTGATAAATGAGTTCAGCACCACTGACTCATACAAAATCAATTTACCATAATCTATTATATTTCTATACAGTAGTCATAAACAATCAATTTAAAAATGAAAAATCAATTTTAAAAAGCATTTACACTTACAACAATATCAAACCACAAAAATAACTGGGGATGAACTTAATATAAGACATGCAAGACTGAACAAAAATTTAAAAGGCTTTAATAAAAAGAAATATGTAGCACAATTATCCATAGGAAGACTCTGTCTTGCTAAGGCATTAATTCTGCCCAAATTGGCTTATACTTTCAACACAATCTCAATCATCATAACAAAAGTTCTTTTAAATAGACATTGACAAGATGGTTCTAAAATTTATATGAAAATGCAAATGACTGAGAACAGCAAGAAATAACACTGAAAAAGACTTGAATTGAAGAACTTACACAACTTGATATCAAAATTCACCATAAAGCTACAGTAATCAAGAGGGTGTGGCCTAGAATAAAGGTAGATAAATAGATCAGTGGAACACAACAGTGAGCACAGAAATAGATCCACATTTAACACAGTAAATTAATTTTCAATTAAAGCACCAAAGCAACTCAATGGACAAAGATTAATCTTTACAACAAATGTTGCTAGAATTACAAGCCATGAAATGAGAAAAAAATGAACCATGACTTTTATTTAGCACATTATACAATCATTGCTTCAAAATGGATAAAGCACTAAACACAAAAACAAACTAAACAAAAAAGAAATAAAAGAAAAGAAAATGTCTTCTAGAATAAAACCCTAGAGAATTTTCTTTTTCTGACCTATCTGGATAGGAAAATTTGACCATTAAGACCCCAAAATTGGTAATGGTAAAAGAATAAAAGTGATAAATTAGATTCATTTAAATTAAACTTCCTGCTTAACAATATTATACTGAAATTTTATAAATAATCTATATACTATTAAAAATATCATATATCTGTATATATGTATGTACATGTATAGATGTGAATACATATACATGTATGCCCATATCATATATATAAAATGATATATTTGTTTCCAAACTATATCAAGAACTGTTGAAACAATAATAAGGGTAGGATGTGGTAGGATGTGACCCAAGTGGTAGAATACTTGCCTAGCATGCATGAGGCCCTGGATTCAATTCCCAGCACTAAACAATGGCAAAAACAATAAAATCTACCAAAACTTCAAAATAAACTTAACTGTATAAGAAAAATAATAAATAGGATGAGGGAAACAAAAGATGTGTCCATGACCAATTAGCACATGGAAACTTCCCAACATAGTTACTTGTTAAGGAAACACAAATTAAATTGACAATGGGATACCAGAATCCACCCACTCAAGTAACTATAATTTTAAAAGTCTGGCAATATCAAATATTGGTGAGAGAATAAGAGCTTTTTCACATTGCTCTTGGGGATATAAAATACCACAATCACTTTTGGAGAAGGTTAGCAGATCCTTATGTAATTTCAAGCATATGTCTACCCTATAATCAAGTAATTATACTCCCAGGTATTTATGTAATAGAAAGGAAGGCATAACTTCTCAAAGAGGTTTATAAAGAATATTCATAGATTCATTCTAAAAAGTATAAAACTGAAAACAACTCAAAAGTTTGTGAAGAATACAATTTTAAAAAACTGTGTTACATTCTTATAATAGAATGCCATTAAATGATTAAAAAGGAACAAACTACCAATACATGCCACAATATGGATGATCTCACAGATAATATTCTGAATGACAGACACTCAAAAAACAATATATTATATTTTTCTACATGTGAAGTTTTAGAGAGGGCAAAATGAGTTTTACAATAAAAAGTAATTATTGCCTTTGACTGAAGTGCATACATAATTGAGAAGCATGAAAGTATTTCATGTTATGATAGAAATATTCTCTATCTTGATTAGGGTAATGGTCATGCAGTTATATAGAGAGATCAAATGTCATTAACATATGCACATACCACGTGTACATTCAAAATTTTGTCAATTATAACAAAATAAAATGATTTTTAATGCATCCAAATACAAAAGAAAAACTGCATAGAGGGTAACAGCAGTATATATTTTCCTGACTTTGTATCAGAAGTTTTTAAAGTGTTAAAATTAAATAAATCAAAAAAAAATAAACAGCCTTGAATTCAATTTCCAGTACCAATATCCTTAATAATTAAGATAAAATAAAGACATTTTCACACAGACAAAAATCTGAAGTAATTTGTTTCCAGTGACTTGCATGAAAGCATTCCCTCTAAGCACTGGAACAAGACAGGACTGCCCTCTTTTATCACTTCCATTCAGTATAGTCCTGGAAACTCTAGCCAGAGCAATTAGACCAAAGAAAGAAATTAAAGGGATACAAATAAGAAAAGAAGAATTCAAACTATTCCTATTTGTAGACGACATGATTCTACATTTAGAAGACCCAAAATACTCCACCAGAAAACTTCTTGAAACTCATAAATGAATTCAGCAAAGTAGCAGATATAAAATTAATACCCATAAATGAATTGTGTCCCTATACATCAGTGATGAATCAACTGAAAAAGAAATTAAGAAAAGTATTCCATTCGCAATAGCCTCAAATACACACACACACACACACACACACACACACACACACACATATATCAATCTAACAAAAAAGGTGAAAGAAAGACCTCTACAATGAAAAATATAGAACATTATAGAAATAAATTGAAAAAGACCTTAGAAGATGGAAAGATCTTCCATGTTCTTAAATAGGCAGAATTAATATTATCAAAATAGTCATACTACCAAAAGCACTATACAGATTCAATGCAGTTCCTATTAAGTTTCTGATGATGTTCTTCACAGAAATAGAAAAAGCAACCATGAAATTCATTTGGAAAAACAAGAGGCCCAGAACAGCCAAAGCTATCCTCAGCGAGAAAAGTGAAGCAGGAGGCATCACAATATAGACCTTTAATTATACTAAGGAGCTATAGTAACAAAAATGGCATGGTTTTGGCACCAAAACAGACATAAGAAAAGCTGGTGTGCCTATATTAATAACAGGCAGGATAGAGTTTAAAATATAAAGTATTACTAGAGATAAAGAGGACATATTATTACCAGGGGAAGACAGTTCATGAAGAAGACATAAATGATCCCAAATGTATATGCACCTAATAAAAAAGAGACATCATCCTTACTTTCTCTGGATGTTAATATGACTGGGATTAATACTGGAACTTCTGTAGCTATATAGTAACTGCGATGGTTAATTTGTATCAACTTGAATGGGCCACAGGGTGCCCAGTTTAGACATTGTTTCTGGGTCTGTGAGGGTGTTTCTGGATCAACATTTGAACTTAGCAAAGTAGATTTTTTTGGGGGGGTGGGGGTCATCCAATCTATTGAGAGCCTGAATAGATCAAAAGGTAGAGAAAGAAGGAATTCATCCCTTCTTTTCCTCCACCTTACTGTTTGAGGTGGGACATCCCATTTCATCCTCTCCTTTAGGACTAGAATTTACATAATTGGTACCCCAGTTCTCAGGCCTTTGAAGTCAGACCTAATAACACCATCAGCTCTCCTTGGTGTCTAGCTTGCCGATGGCAGATCATGATCAGCTCAGTCTCCATAATCAAATGAGACAATACCTCATAAGGAATCAGTCAATATCTATGCCCATATTGATATCTATAGGTTTATTCCTATATCTATATATCTATACTTATATTGGTATATGTGTTACCTATTGGTTCTGTTTTTCTGGAGAACCTGATTAATATGAGTCATGAGGGACTCTGGTCAGATTGAAGCCAAGACAGCGGAATGGAGAGATGGCAGGAATCTATACTTCTAACACTTGCTTATATTATTAAACCAGTAGACATATCTCACTGGGTCCCCCTTTACCTCCAAACTTCCAGTTGTATATGAGTCAATACATTTCTTTATTATTGAATCCAACTTTGGCAAATTTATAGTATCTCTGGTCCAAAATATCCTATTAGAAATAGTGAAAAATGACTACGCAATTGCTAAATTAAGTAAAATAAAGATAATTCTAAAAATGAATTAGAAAATCAGTTGTGAAAAACCTAAAAGTCTTAAAACATCTACAGTGGAAAAGTTAGTATTGAAGAACTGTTTAGCTCTTGCTAAGAGCCTCAGGGTCATACAAATTCATTGATAATATGGATTTTCTGATCATCAAAGATGATATTTTATAATTATTATGTGTCAATTAAATTTTCTTATAAGTTTTAAAATCATCACATTTTAAAATTTTTCCTGGCATAATGTTTTATATGTAACTAAGGTAGCTTCAAAGGCATCTTGAGTCAAACAGATATAATTAAATTAAGTTCCTATTTATTCTACAAATCACCACTTCAAGGTCATTTTCTCTGAGGAAGCCTCTTACTGGCAGTCAGGATTACACTCTTTCCCATGCATCCTTCTTGGACACATGTAGATACACTTCTTATATGTGCTACTCTGCACTATAATTATTTAATTGTCTTTTACCTGTTACTCAGTCAATCAATAAGCTACTTGAGAACAAGTTTCCTGCTTTACACATCTTCACATTCATCACCTCTGTTTTAGCACCTACTTGAGTGAATGGTGAATTACAATAAATTGAATCAAAACAGGTGAAATCAAATCAAATGCATACATTAGTGCAGATAGTGATCTTTTTAAAATCTGCTATTAGAGTTTCTTGGATTTACATATGTATATACATAGTTAAATCATTTAAATGAAATGGAATAGAGATTCTCTTAAGCTATTTTAAGTAAAGTAGGTTTATTTTCAAGACATTGATATTGGTAGATACAGAACAAATCTCAAAAGAATCCAGAAATATTTGTAACTTATTTTTGTGTCCCTATGAGCCCAGTTAGGTATTGAATTTAGCAGAACTAAGAGTTTACAATTTTTATTTCAGTGTCTATTAGCATGAATTTGATATTTCCAATTTAAACTAGAGTGTTTAAAAAAAAAAAGAACCAAAGCAATAACATGATATTCGTAATACCTTTACATTCAACACCTAGATTTGACAGCTGATAATACTGTCCTATTTGCTTCTAGTCTTTTCTTTCTAACAGAAATAAAGCACTATAAAGTGCTTACCCCCATTTACCCATTCTCAGCCCCATTTCTCTTTCTCCTCTTCAGGAGTAACCACTAATGTGCATTTTGAGTTTACTGCTTTCTGTATTTTAGTTATAAACATATATATCTGTGTTTCATATATAATACTTCTCTTATTTTAAAATCATTCAAAAAGGTATATTTTAATCAATTTCTAGTATCTTTGAACTTAGTTTGTATTAGACCATGTTTCTGTTTCTATAATGAAATAACTGAAGCTGGATACCTAAAAAAAAGAGGTTTATGTTGGCTCACATTTCTCATCCAAGTTTGAGGAGCCACATCTGCTGAGGGTCTTCTTGCTGCAGAGTTCCATGGTGGTGCGTGCAGGACCTCACATGAAGAGCCAAAAGCACGTGCATATGTGTGTGCTCTTGTCTCCCTCCCTCCTCCTATAAGGCCACTAGTATGAGATCATGGGAGTTCCATCCTGATGACTTTATCTAGTCCCCATTGCCTCTGAATGGCCCCACCTCCCAACCCCACAGTTGGATTAAGTTTCCACTCTCTAAATATCTTACAATGAGCATTAAATTTCAACACATGCAACTTGAAGGGCATGTGAAACCATACCAAACTGATAGCATAGTTTCACCACTTTAATTTCTGTTTTTTCTTTACCATCCTTTTTTCTTCTCTTTGCAGTGAAAGGAGAAAAAGAAGGAGGAGGAGGAGGAGGAGGAGGAGAAGGGACTCTAAGCTGTGACACTGAGCCATGTTCTCAGTCTCTACTTTTTTTTTTTTTTTTTTTTTTTTTGCTCCCTGCCTTCTATTAGATTGATAGACTTTTCTTTTTGACTGTATTATCTGTATTTTTCTCTGTAACTATGACTTTCAAAGTTAAATATTTATGTTCTATTAGTAGTTTCTCTTATACCTAATTTTTGATATTTTCTGAAAAACTAAATCTTTCCATCACCTAAACAAGAGAAAAGATAATTCTACTTTTTTAGCATATATTTGCTCCCCTTTGTCTTTCATATTGCTATTATCTAGTATTTTAATTTCACATTTTTCACATACACAAAAGCAATAATTATTTTAAAATTTACATTTAACTATTTTATCAGTACATTTTATTTAACTCTTTATTCATATTTTCTTCTTCCATACTATTCCTTCCTTCTGGGTTTGCATTCTCTTCTTCTTCAGTATATTTTCTATCCATTAATTCCATGGGTAGTGCTTTCACTTAGCATTTTTTAGTGTATTTATTTCATCCATGGTGGTGAATTATGGCTTAGCTGGGTATATAATTTTGGGATGACAACTTTATTCTTTCCTCAGTAATTTGATAAAATTATTCCAGAAGTTGAATAGCCTCAATTTTTGCTGAGAAGACATTCACTGAGAGTCAAACTATTTATTTTTGTATCATGAGCTTTTATTATGTTTCCTTTTTTTAAGTCCAGGGTTTGGGGATTACCTTGAGCCCTCAAAACTCACAAACATACTCATTTTAAAGTCTCTTTCTTATTTCTCTCTTTCCTGTGATTCCATATGTATGAATTTTCCCAGTTGGCAGGTCTGTTGTCTGCCTGCTTCTCATGTCTATAAGAATACCTTCAGTGGTCAACTTCCCAGGGACTCTTGTGCAAATTATAAATACTGGAACTCCCTTTGTGGGGGCAGTATCTTAGGTGTTTCTGCCTTGGCCCAGCAGGGTAGACTAGTTTCAATTGTTATAAAGACATCAATCTCTTACTAATAACTTTGTGCATACCTGTGCCCTCAAGTTCCATTGCTCGATAAGCTCAGATGTCAGAGAATTTAGGATCCCATGCACAAAATATCATTGTTAATTTTGGCTTATGGTTTGTACTGAAAACTCAGCAATGACATTCCTCACATGGGGAAAATGGAGTGTTGGCAAATTTTGGCACACAGCCAGAATTTATGAACTGAGTAATAGCTTGGACATCACTGAAAAATTAAGAGTATGTGTCACATAACTAATATGCAAAATTACTTATTTAAAGGCTGAATATAACAGTGTGGGAGTGACATGCATTTTCATATAGGCTTTTTTCCCATTGGATCTGAGAAAACCTCTTCCCTCTCTCTTGATTTTCCAACTATAAAATAGTGAGAATAATGTTGGCTCTGTTTAGTTCACAGGTTGCTTGAGAACAGAATCACAAGGAGATAGAGCATATGGAAATATTTCAAAACTGTGAAATGTTATAGAAATGTGATTTACGCTATTGCCATAAACAGAAAACTATCCTTTAACTCACAAGACCATTTATGTAGTCTTATTAGACTCTGTAATGACAAAATAATAAGGCTTATTTATCATCAAACCATTCTTGATCACATTTCATCATCATGATATGTCAATGTTGTCGAAAATATAAACAATCACTTAAGGATCATTGTGTTGACTTGAAATGTTATAAGGCAGCCTGATTTGTGAGGAAAACTCAGACATGCAGCCAGATTTATCTGGTTTTTAAATTCTGGTTCTGTCACTTGCTGGCTGTCTGATCTTTGAACAAATTAGTTTTTCTGAATCTCTGTTTTCTCACCTAAGAAATGGGGACAATTCTGCCTATTTGTCCCCAGGATGATTAAATGGCTTCACATATATAAGTGAGGGTAGGTAGACCCAGCTGCTTTTCATCTCCCTCTTTAGCCTGTCCCTTCTGCCTCCCCCACACAATATTTCACAGAAAATGTCAAGATCAAAGAGATCAAAAAGGACAACATAGTATGATGAAAGTACAGATTTTAAAAAGAAAACAATGTCCATAAACATAATTATTAATAAAGTACACAGCTAGGACTTTTTCATATAATTCCTATTAATATAAAACATCAGACATGTGCCCCTAGAGTCAGATCACTATCTGTATTTAATTGCACTTCATATCCAATCACTATGGTTCGTGAAATGTAATTCTCCAAATAAGATATCTAGCCTAGGATTTGCCAGATCAAGGTGTGCATGACAAAACAAGGACATGTGTCATAGACATGCTGTTGATGGATTCTGAGATGCTGCAGGGATAGGTTATGTTTCCTTCATTTCTTCTCCATTAGTTCTTCAAAAGACAATGCATTTCACAAAAATAAATAATGGGAGATATCTTTGATCTCTTTTCCAAAAAATTTTAAAGTAGTTTTGCTGTGTGCTTGGAGAAGTGCTCTCTGTGCCTTTGTCATGTAACCTTTTACTGTTCTGTTCTGAGTTGTTGCTAAATTAATGATAATTGATTAATTAATTGATTTATAGCTCTGAATAAAAAACTTGAAATTCTCAAATGAAATACATTGAAAGCATATCATAAGGGTAAGTGGCTTGATAACATGTAATAGGAAGCAGAAATCCCATTTTGATTTTAAATTTCCCTTTGTTGCTCTCAAGGGCAGGCTTTGTTTAAGACTGTGTGACTTGTGTTGAATATGGGCACCGTCATAATTGGATGAACCTTTAATTGTAGACTTTGCATGGCTTTCAAAAGGAAGAAGAATGTCCCTTTAATTATCTTTGGTTAATTATCTCTGCATTAATGACCTGACTGATGTTATTCATCATATGGGAAGCATAAATAGAGGGTTAGAGCACAGAACACTCCTAGACAAAGTCTTTTCTCTCCACTGTCAAAAAGACTTATTGTTCCTATAATGCGTCCTGGAAGGCCCAAAAAGTCTCAGGATCTTCAATTTTGATCATTGAACACCATAGACTTCTGCCTTTCCATCTTATAAATTGACTCTATTAGTTAAGGTCAATTATTTATAAATGGAAGATTACCACTCCAACTGTTTTCACAAAAAAAAAATAGAAAATATATTGATACATAAGTTAAAAGTCCAGAGATAGAAACTACTTTAGATATGGCAAGAACTCAAATAGATTGTTCAAGAGTCTTTTCGCCTTCGTGTCTTGTGTTCTCTTTCTCCATGTGAACTTAATTTCAGATGATCTTTTGCCACATGATATAAAAGGTCTTAGCAGCTTCTATCCTCTGAGAAATCTCACCAAAAGATAAATTTTCTTCCTAAAAATTCTGAAAGTAGGTCTAGCTGAATTTCTTTGCACTAGTTTGGATTACAAACCTTTTCTAATTGCCATGACCAAGTAAATACAGTTGGATGACTGTAAGTCTAGTTTATTCTAGATCTCATTCTACCCTTTAAACAAGGACTAAGGGAAAGAAGAGCTGGATGCCCTAAAACGTCAGACTGTCCTGACTGTAGAAAGGGGGAATGGACACTGGGTTACAAAATTGTAGTGGTCATACATTTGTCAATGATGCTATATCTGTGCTTATCCTCAAATGTTCACAAGGTGAACAACTGGCTTACTTGGAAGAGGTGAAGTAGTGAACTTCTGAGGCCAAAGGTACATCAAAAAATTAGAGACTGTTAAAGAAAATAATAATTTGGAGAAATGGGAATAAGTTGCTTTTTTTACTAAAATCTCATAGAAATATCCTCCATGCAGTCACTTCTGGCAGGGATAGGGTGCTTAAAATTCTGGGAATTCCAAAAGTAGATAAGCAGTTAATGTTTATCCTGTATAAATTTAGGCTGTAATGGGAACATCAATGTTCAATAGTAGCTTAGGAGGGCTCAACATTTATTTCAAAATAGACTATGAAGCACCTGCTATGTGTGAGACCTTGGAGAGCAGGCAGGAATCGAGCATCAGCAATAATTGTGCTTTCAAGGAACTGCTAATAAGGAACTTAAAATGTGTAAACAAGTAGACCACTATATATGGGCAGAAAGTAGACAGCCTCATTCTTTTTTATTTTTGACAAAGTCTTACAGGCTAGTCTTGAATTCATAGGTTCAAATGTTTCTCCCACCTCAACCTCCTAAGTAGCTGGGACTAGAGGCACCACACCACTATACCCAGCTGAAGAGCCTAGTTCTCCTTCATGCTTCCATCAACGTGGATCAAGAGACAGACCCAGGATTTCCTGTGCTCCTGGCAAGACTCTGACTTCCTCCAAATGTAACAATCACAGCCTTACTACACCTTTCTTCCTAAAAAATGGTGGGACCAATCCCATCTCGTTCCGTTCCTTTTTACATCAGCTATGACCACAAAATACTAGATTCTGTGGTCACCTCTAGCCCATTAAAATATGCTCCTTACCAGACTCTCCAGGTCTTTTCTACCTGATTCAATATCTTGTCCATCTTCTTGCTGGGGTTAGTCAGATTAATGGCATTATCAGTGACACATGAACTCATGCCTCTCAGAACACCTTCATTTCCTACACTATAATTCAAATGTGATTCTGAACTTCCTTTTTACTGATTTACTTTTCTCCTCAAGCAGTACTTCCCTTTCTCATTAAGCCCATTGAAACTCATACTAAGTCATCAGTAATATTTCTGATATTCTCTATTCTAATTTTTTCTTAGTGTAACACAAATTGTGTTGCCCTTGTAAATAATGTTTCTCCTCCAGCCCTCTGGATTAATGACTTCTCTTGCTACACCCCTTGTTCAACTGGCTAGCAGTAACACAAATAGCCTCCTTTCTCTTTGTTGCTGCTGCAGGATCATTGTCCCTTTCTCTACAGAATCCTCCAGTTTAAATTCTACATGAATCACACAGATTATCTCTGAAATGTAGTCATCTACTGACCCCTGATCCTTCTTCCTCTTTTCATGGTTTTAAAACTTAACTCATTGTCATTCTCTCAATGGTATTGCTGTAATTCTTATGACTAAAATATTGACATAGATTATACTTCTGATACTTTGGCCTCTCAGTTCCTTGATCTCCTTTCCTAGAATGGTCCTATTTCCAACATACCTTGTTTGCTCACTGCCACTGTCTTTGAGTTAATATTATGATAAGGAATTGCAACTTCCCCACAATCTGTTACAAGCCTATAAATTTCTGTCTGTAACTTCTTATCTGTCTAGCTCACTTGCCCAAGTACTCTAACTCCAAGAACTCTTTACCAAGACAACTATGCTTTAAAAAACAAAACAAAACAAAAAAAAAAAAAAAAAAAAAAAACACTTTTTACTATTCCTACACTCTCTCTTGTCCCCATGTCACTCCCTATATGGTTTAAATTCCACAATCAATGTAATCACATCTTAGCATGTATTCTCAGTCCCCATCCTAGTAACCCATCTGTCTGACTCCCCTCCTGCACATGTGGTAAATGTGTTGGATAAAAACACACAACCATGCTGACTGGTCTCATTTAAATTTCATGACAACCCTTCTCATGTTGACCCTAATTACTGCTCTGCAGGAATCATACTGCATTGCTCTGGACTATTCATTCTTTTTTTTTTTTTTTTTTTTTTTTTTGCTACTGGGGATTGAACTCAGGGGCACTTGAACACTAGGCCATATCCCCAGCCAATTTTTGTATTTTATTTAGAGACAGGGTCTCACTGAGTTGCTAAGCACCTAGCCATTGCTGAGGCTGGCTTTGAACTTGTGATCTTCCTGCCTCAGCCTCCCAAGTGCTTGGATTACAGGCGTGCGCCACTGCGCCCGGCTTGGACAATTCACTCTTTTAATTTCCTAGATGACTATTTCATACCTGTTTTTTCTGTCTCAAGTCCAACACCTGATATTTCCTCTCTAATTCTCACTCTAAACTGATTGATTATTTTTAAATTTAGAAATCAATAGTAGAGAACTAGAAGAGACTTTCCTCAAATTCCCAGCACAATATCTATTGGACTCCCCCCCATTACTCCTGTTGCTTTGGACTCCATGCTATTTAAGGAAATGCTTCACTATGCATGAGACCTAATTCATTCAAGGTCATTCTTCCTCTATTCCTTGCATCTTTAAATTTTCCCTTTCTACCTATCTACCTGTCCATGTGTGCCTAAATGTGAAGAAAAACACACAGAGATGGTAAGTAGTTTCACATCAAACAGACTACCTTTCTGCAGTGAGGCCTTATTAATATTCCTTTCATCAGCATAGAAAGAACAAAGTGTTCCTTGATGCCACTTTCTATCTCTAGTATCCATCTCATTTTCTTTGTTTTCTTTTCTGGACAGATTCCTTTGAAAAATATTTTACTTGCTAATTGTCTTTCTCTAACTCTTTTGAACCTGCTCCAGTTGCAACTTTGTTCCCACCATTCCACAAAACTCTTCTTGTCAATTTTTCCAATGAACTCTATGTAGATAAAACCAATAGTCAATTCTCAACCTGCATCTATTTGATGCAGCCCCCACATATGAAATATTCCTCATTTGCATCACTGTATTTACTTGAATTACAAAGCTCTATATTCTTCCATTTTTTCTCATTTTCTTTCTTTTTTGGTTTGTTCTTGTGATCTCAACCTCCCATCACTGGGATACAGTCATGGGATCTTTTGTTTTCCCAATTGACACACACATTTTTCAGTAGTTTCTGAAACTTTCAATATGAATATATCCTTCCCAGGCCTTTCTATTGAATGGCAGTTTCTCAGTATTAAGTATATCATTTTTAAATCTAAGAGCATCTTAAACTTAAAAAAAAAAAAGGTGGAATCTCACATTTCTTTCAACCCCTATCAAAACTGCAACTCCATCTTTCCAGTTGCTCAGACCAAATCTATAAATTAAGTCTTGACTTCTCTCACACTTTCATATTACTCATTTAATATGTTAAAAAAAAACCCTGTCTGTTCAAATTTCAAAACTACATGCTTTGCAAGCACTTCTCACCACTTTCTTGTTCACATGCTGATCCAAATCTCCATCATCTCTTACTTTGTTTACTACAGTAGTAGTTACCTTGCTAACATATGCTCATGTTATTCCTCTGCTCAGATACTTGTAGAAATCTAAGATATGATATCTCCTTTGAGTTTCCTAGATCTTCTCTTTCTTCTTTACCTTGTTTTATTCACAAAGAGGCTGAACTTTTAGACAGCACCTATAAGAGTCCTTGATTTCTGATTTCTGTTTGGGTTCAACAATGATTGGCTCTAGCCAGTGATTGGTAGGCAGGAAGAAGGTAATGTCTAGTTATTCCCCTTGCTTCACCTGGAAATCAGGTATTGACTTAGTCCATATTCTGAAAGCATTAGCTGCTGTCCCTCAGCTCACTGTATATAGATGCCCCTGGTGTCTTACATAGACTTCTTCCCCAGCCAAGTTAGATCCAGGGCAAATATGCCTCCTGCTGTTACTAGTACTTGATGCTCTACTGTCTCATACCAGGTATCCTAAACCTTATACACACATATATAAAGAGAAAATAAGTTTCTAAAAATAGGCTAATGTTAAAGAATGGAGAACCTAGAGTGTAAAATAAACAACAAATTATCAATCTTGTAGGATGAGAGTTGAAGTGTCCTGGTCACAATTATATTCTAGAATTTTGTGATTTTGTGATGAGTTTACAGAGTTTGGGGAGGTATACTGGAGTCATTGATGGAAACTAGGCAGCTTTTATGAGAGATTATGGGTACTGAATCTCAGTCAGGGTAGTAAGCATAGAAGGGAAGAATGTAAGATGCATTATCTTGTAAGACTTTACTGGCCCATAGAGGACAATATATATGATACCAGGTATGAAGAACAACTATTCTCTAAATTGCCATCTGACCCCACATCATCACAGTACTTTATTTCATTTTTCCAACATCATCTGGGTCTTGAAATAATAAGTAGGTTTAATTTTCTTCTGTTTTAATTCATTAGCCAGAGATACTCTATGGTACACTGTAAGTAGAATGTATTTATCAGAGCTTAGTGTTCTGTCATTTTGAGCTTATTTAATAGCAAGATCACAAACAGAACATCTGCCAACAAGCCCAATGCTGATTCCAGTATCAGGTGTTACTGCAGATAAAGAGGAGAGGGGATGGACATCTTTAATGTGAGGTAGCAATCAGGCCAGGCATGGCACAGCTGGAGCTTTTTCCATCCCGACTTGATCATAGATCATCTGTCCTCAAATAATGCAAAGGAATAAATTTACTGGTGTTGGATGTGGTGCTGGGAGCCCCAGGATTCCAATACTGAAATGCATTTCATATGGTGATAAAACACTGCATTTAGTAAGGAAGGCAGAATGAAAAAAGAAAGGGCAGGCACTTGCACTTTGCTCTCAGTGAAAGTCATCATGACAACTCATTTTAAAAAAATATGAATGGAAAAGTTGATATTTGCCATTCACCATTCTACATACTCACATTAGAGATTCAGTATATAATCTGGGACATAATGCTTTTTCATCAGAGCAACAGGAGAATGACTGAAATATATACATATGTTTATATTATATATATATACATATTATATATATTATATATACACACACATACATACACATAGAGAAAGAGAAAGAGAGAAAAATTTATATTTCAATATGAGAAGTATTATTATAAGAAGTATTAGGAATGATACAAATGCTAGAGGCGGAACATCCAGTTTGCCTGGGCACAATTTCATAGATTTGAAAACATTTGAGCTGGACTTGAAGCACTGTAAGAACTCTTATGGTGAGGAAAGAAAGGAACAGGTATTCCAAGTAGGGTTAATATTAACAAAAGCACATGGGCATGTGAGAGTATGTCATGTTAGGAAATAGAATGAATAGCCTACATTTAGCTTAATTTCTTGATCTTCATGGGAAGGAGAAAGATGGAAAATTTTTGAGAGATCGCTGAGATTTCATTTGACTTTGAGCAACACAACTACCATTTGGTGCGTTTATGGAGAATGCCAAATTCCTCAGACATCTGAGTTTGGATTGCTTGGAATAAATCATGGGTTATGCCTTAAATCCCACCCAAATCTCTTCTTTTGCTATTCTTACACCAACTCCTAGAACATCATACTTGTATTGTGTTGATGGAATAGTTAATACCTTGTTCAAGGTCCCATATCAAAGGAATTATAATTTCTATTAAAACTCAAATCTCTTAGCCCCTGAGATTTTGCTGTTTACACACTAGGTAATTTCAAAACTGGACTCTATTTATTTTTCTTGGTATCATAAAATATATGGAAATATAATAGAAAGGTTGGTAGGGATTTGTATGGGTAAGAGATAAGGGCATAAAACTGTTATGAAGACAAAGGTACCATATTTTCAATCTAATTTGCAATCTGCTTACCTTTGGCCTTGAAACTAAAATTGGTTTAGAGAAGTTGGAAGCACCAGAGTTGAACTGTGAACAGGCTCCTTGTAAATGTGGTGTATTTTCTTAAAGCCATTCATCCCAGTGATAGAAAACAGATATGAGAGAAGTTAGTTGGTAAGCTTTACAAGTGAGAAATACATGTTAGAAGAACTAGGACTCAACAGATAAAAGATGTGTGTATGAATCATTTGGGAAGAATCCTCATGCCTTTTAAGTGGTCTTTCAAATACTACTAGATGTTGGGTGCTAGTGGGAGTGTACATGTGGGGAGAGGTGGGTATTATTTAAGCATTACTCAGTAAGCCAAATAATCATAGAATTGTAGCATCCTACAGAATTTCTGGTCTAATCCTATCCATTTTGAGGGCTCAGAAGTCAGATACAGAGAGAAATTACTCGGTTATTTTATATATAACCATTTCAGTTCAAAGCTGAGAACCTGTACATCAGAGAAAGCAATTACCTCATCCTTCCTCCTTAATGGTTGCTTTTTGGAATAAATGGTCACTTTTCAACATCTCTAGAGGTGATCCCAGAATAAAAGTTCTATTTCAATGCTCAGAAACCCGACCAAGAATGTAGTTCTCCTGTCCATCCATTTCACCCATGTCAGATTCCCAGAGACTGCCTTTCTCCTTTGTCAATTAAAATAGAATAAGGGGCTGGGATGGGGTATTGGGGTGAAGTTAGAGAGAGAGAGAGAGAGAGAGAGAGAGAGAGAGAGAAAGGGATTTCCAGGACTGCGGATGATGTGACTCTCCGCTTCTGCAGTCTTTCACTAGGCAAGAGAATGCCACAGCCAGAACAAAACAGCTCTCATTTGAGGTGTGGCATCATTACAGCTAGGTGGCTTACTAGGTTGGGGATGAAGTTAGGAAGGCTAAGGACCAGTCACTCTCTTTTTCTGGTTCTTAATTTATTCATCTAAAAAATGAATATCTGTCTATGTTACCACGGCAACTTTAAACTTAAAAAAAAAAAAAAGTTCATAAAAACGTTGACTCTTCTCTCTTCAAGAGAAAAAGACAAATTTCCCAATTCTTCAGTTTGAGCTGGACTCATGGACTCATTTCTAACAAAGAGAATACTGCAGAAGAGATAATATCCCTTGGTCATAGAAGGCACTTTGGCTTCCTCCTTGCTGAGATTTTTGGATCACAAGCTCTGGGGTAAGCCAACTGATGTGTCATGGGGATATTCAAGCAGACTTACAGAGAGGTTCCTATGGGATAGGTTCATCAGGCAAGGAGTGGAGGGTCCCTACCAACTTCCATGTACCTGTCCTTGGAAGTGGATCTTTCAGTCCCAGTCAAGTCTCAGAAGACCACAGCCCTGGCCAACAGTTTGATACTCTCCTCATTTGTAATGTTGAGCAAGAATCACACACCTAAACCTCTCCCAGATTCCTGACCCATAGAAACCACGAGGAAATAAATATTTATTGTTTTGAGTTTCTAAAGGGTAATTTCTTAAAGAGCCAAACAGAATAAATAGCTATTTTCCTCCTTTCTTACTTTTTCAGATGATATTTTTATACTCTTTAACATTTATGGTAATAGACTGAACTTTCTGTTCCTTAATTTTTAGATATAATAGATTATTGCTGAACCACATGCTCTGGGAAAGTACCCTAGAATTCAGCAATCAAAAAATTAAAAAACAATTTTTCTTAGACCACTTCCTTCAGCTTCCTTTTATAAACAAAACACTGATGATGATGATGTAGATGATGATGATGATGATGATGATGATGAAATACAACTACCAAACACATGCTTTACAGATTTTAGAGGTTCACATTTATTATACAATTTTACCCTTACAATTCAATGAGGTAGATATCATATTATTACCATTTGATATGTGAGCAAACTAAGAATTTGAGAGCAAAAGTGTGTTATTGAGAGTCACACAATCAACAAAAGAACTGGTATTCCAAATCATGTCTTCTGACTCCTATGTAATATTTTTGTAGTATATCAAGAGTGCTTATAATGAAAATAAATATCCAACTTTGTTCTCTAAACGAAGATACCCACTCTACATTTTAGCTCTACAGTCTGATATTGGAAATTCTTACACATCTCCCTTCTCTTTTGCATTCATATTTGGAAATAGGTACATGGGCTTTGTTCATTCTCCATTTTTTCTTCTGTTTCTTCTTAGAAGTCAACCATTGTCTTTGCCCATAAACATGTCATTATGTCTTAAATACTTTGATCTGTTTTAGATGACTGATGACATCAAAATAATAAACATTAGGGATATGGCCTCCTTTGGCTGCTCAGTGTAAGTATATTGATTATTTCTATAACTCTATTTATTTTGTTACTCACTTATTTTATGTAATTTCATAATAAGAATAATCATGTGAATAATATGAAAACAAAAGATTTCTTATTTCCTAAATAAAGAATTCAAATCCAGTATTTGGCAATTATTTAAGCTTCACATTTTAATAAAAAATATTGTTTACAATAGTAGAACTTGTGTATATTCTTTTATTCCATATTCATAGTATATCACCATTGATTTTTCATTAATCATTTTCAAAAGTTTTAAAGATACTTAAGGTAATTGCCCTTCACATGAGCACATATCTAAATCATTTCTGGAGGTTTAGTTGTCTGGGATAGACCTCAGATATGTGCAATTTTTGAAATGACAGTGTTACATTCTGATTAAGAACTACTTGCCCAAGGTGTTTAGAAGCATATTACTGAATAAATTAATTGCAAGCAAGTGATTCAGCTTATGAGAAGAGAAATTAATAAGTAGTTATATATGTTTTGATTTTTAAATAAAAATAAATAAATGAACATCAGACTTTATTTCAATTTTTTTAAACAAATAAAGCAATGGAGTATTTAAAATACCCATCACCTCCAGTAAGGTAAAGATAGTTTATTATCTGAATTCAGAGTTTATTTGGAATCTTTCTGTTTTCTTTCCATGAGAAACTTTCAAAGGTCATTTCTTCCATTTAAATATTTTTAAATGTTTAAAATGTCTAAGAAAAAAAACAAGAATTTTGAAGTGTCAGTTGTCTGCTCTCTACACTAAGAAATAAATATTTTCTTTAACACTATAACTTCCTACCATATATCAAGACCCCTAAATACAGATCTTTACCAACCCAAAGAGAGCTTTTTCTTATATAAGCAAATGATGCTGTACACATTAAAAAAGTCATACAAAAATTCAAATCTTTAATACACACAGAATCCACATCATAGAGAGCACAGATGCACAGAGAAAATCAGACTTCATGATATCCACACTAGCATTTGTCTCTTCCTTCATTCAAGCTGTGGCAGGTTCAATTTGAATTCCCTATTTAATTCTTCAGATAAATGGATCAAGAGATGCCTTCTAATGACTGTCTTACATGCTCTGCTGTGTTCTAAATGTCTTCAATTCTTTTGAGGCTCCCTGAATTTTCAAAATGAAATGGCTTATTTGCAGATGGTTTGAGCATCACATTCTTAGAGAACTAACTAGAGCCAATGAATGGAAACTAACCAAATACAGTGACTTTGAAATTATTAAGCATTCTTCCTCTTAACCAGAGCCACAATTATTATCATACATTCCTTTAAAAAATGTTGTTGGTGGACATTATTGTATAGGTCTACTCTTTTCTGTGTGCTGTTTTGTCTTGATGCTTTGACAAACAGATAGGGTGTCAGCAGCAAAGTTTTTCTATTTCTTTATCATCAAAGTATGTGACATATCTGTTTGAAAATTTCTTGTCCCTTCAGGTTACTTCAATATCTCATTCTCATCTCATTTGTAGAAGACAGGGCTGTGTGTTCACTAAGTTCAATTTGATTTTTTTTCTTCCTAGGGACAAAGGAAGACTATATTTTCTATATCAGGACCTTGGGGCTCCTTCTGGTCAACACATTGTAAGTGAAAGTTATGAGTGTCAATTTAAGCTGACCAGTGACAATAGCTAGTCACACATTTTAGATGGTAAAGCTACAAAAAAAGCAAGCCTCTATGTTGGACATGTGGCATAAATGAAATGTAAGAATTGTTACATGAAGCTATTGAAGAGTTGGGGGTATTTTTTTCTAGCAGAGCTTATCTTACTCTATTAACACATGATGACTACAGCACTCCCACCAAATTCCAAATGTCCATATATTTCATGTATCATAAGTACACTCTACTAACCACTCTATTCAACTGTCTCCTTGTGCTGAGGCAATTCCAAGGGCTAAACATGTCCTACATTTTCATCTATTGCCTGCAAACACCTTGTTACAAAGATGGTTCGTAGTCCTCCTTGGCTGGAGAAAATCAGAGCCTACGAGAGTAAAGAGGAGTAAAAGAGAGGTAAAAATTAATGGTTCTTAAACGTTTTGTGCATCAGGATCACGTGAAAAGTTTAAATGCAGATCTGTCCCACCTTAGAGACCCTTGTATAGTTAATCTAGGATCAAAAAATATGCATTTTCATATGAATATGAAATGGTTCCCATGAGGATGACTCAAGGGATGTATTTCATGAAGACTTAAACAAGACCCAGGTTTAGGATTTCTCCCTTGTGGTCTGAATAGCAGCATAGGGGATATGGAAAGGGTTTGAAAGATTTCCTATAGGTTCTCTTTGCATCTTTCCCAAGTTTGACCTGTGTAATACATTATTCAAATAACAATGCCCATGACCTAGGGAGACAGCCCTTTGGGGAAGGGAACTTCCTTAGGGTCTTCATTTGAGTCCCCCCCCCCAACCTCCGGAGTGATTCTTAGATGCACAAAAGTTTGAAACCATTGCCAAAGGAATTGTCTGTCTTTCTGTTCATATCTTAATGGTTAGTTCAATTTATTATTCATGCCTTTTTCTGAACAGGAACATTAGTTTTTCCAAATGCTTTAAATCTTCAATCTGGAAGTGAATATATTATTATTGGAGTTTTTAATAGTGATAAAAGGAAGTCACTCTGGAATTCACAGTGTCAAATCTGCCAAATTATTACATTTGTTTTCAAGATAAGGTGAAATATATTCTTATATATTCCTATATTCCCTTAATATATTATATATCCTTATATATATAGATGAGGTGAATATATTTTTATATTCCATTAAGAATAGTATAAATAATTTATTTTGAGGAAAAATTTAGAGTATGGCCATCGTGTGAAAAAGGGTCCTACTTTTTTTTTTTTTTTTTTTTTTCTCCCCAGGGCTGAGGACTGAACTCAGGGCCTTGCATGTGCTAGGTAAGCACTCTGCCACTGAGCTAAATCCCCAACCCAAGGGTCCTACTTTTTAAAATTACAACATGTAAAGATTAGTTTGTATAGAATCATAATATGAAAAGGTCAGACAATACAATAGACTTAATAAAACCTTTAATTAGCCATGCATAGGGTTTACATTAACTGATTTTTAAAATTTTAATGTGTTATGGTTCTGATGAAGTAGTTTTATCTTGGTGGATTTGTAATAGAAATACCTCCACTTGACTCCTCCAGGGTTGGCTCTAGAATTGGCACTGGATACCTTATCAGAAGCCTGAGGTAGAGGCCCAAGTCTTTCACTAATTGGCTATCATTTAAGCTAGATAATAGGTTCCTGTTCTCAAATGTTCATGGCATTTTTATGAAAATAAAAAATATTTGATCTGTGTAAAATAAATTTGTAGTGTACTATTCAATACCCACAACACCCTTTGAGGTTAATATTTTCTACATTTTCGTAAAGCAATTAAAGTTTGGGGAGACCATGATCAAACAGATAGGAAAGACACAGGACTCTATTAGACTTTAAGAGTATGCTTCTAAAAGGCTATATTTCTTAATGATGATATATTCATTTAGTCTACAATTATGTCATTTCAATTATGAATACTTAAGGCTCATGTGGAAAATTTTTTTCCTATTATCATACGCCTCATTGAAATACATGGCCCTGAATATCAAATTCAACAGTGGCATGATAGATCAAGGAATAATAGCACAATTTCCTAGTCCTTCTCCATATAGTAAAATACAGTACATTATCTTTTTGATCCCTATATAACTAATGTCCAAAACTATTACTTTATACCACTTAGTCTGTACTTATATTGTCAAAGGAAATTGATAACAACCAAAATTTAGCTTTGGGAGCACCAAAACTGTACGGCTCTATATAATAAGAGATCATGTATAATTTCCATGCCTCTGCCATTAGTTCTTGCATTTAGTGTTATCCCCTTCAAAAATAATTGATTAGTTACAAAAGTAATTTTTCAATTTTTCCAAAGATATTTTACAGTTTGGGATACTATATTGATCAGATTAATTCTGGATTGGGGACTTCTCTCTGAGGATTTAGTGCCATTTCTATTACCCATCATAATATAAACAGAGAGAAACTTCTCTCTGACTTCCCAGTTCAGATCCTTACACATACATCAGGAATGGATTACTCTCTTCAAGAAGGGGTGTAATATAGAACCAGGTCATTGGTTGTGCTAAGTCATTTCATGCAGAATATACAGTTAACGGTGGCCTGTAATTTCCTAATTAAAATTTTCATGGTAGATCATATTTACTTTGGAGGGTCTTCATCTGCTCAGCTTCAGAGAAAGAAACTTCTAGTTTCTTGTTTCAAGACAGAAATGATCTTCTGATTCCCTCTTCAAGAGAAGTAGAATTTTCTTTCTTCACTACTGGTTCTCTGTTACTGATTGGCAAAGGCCACACTCATTAGGCTAAGCTCACTAGCAGCCACGGCTAAGGTATTGAAGGTGACTGTATTGAAGGTGGTGTGCCTACTATGGTCTCTTTCTCTTTTTGATATGCTTCCACTCAGGAATTACAGATTTTTTGCTTCTAGTTTTCTTGTAGTCAACCCAACAGGCAGGGAACCTTTATAGAAAAGATAGAAGACACTGTTTTTTCAGCTTTTTCTCTTGTGCTGGAATGTTAGGTCAGATCAGCCCTATTCTGAGGGCCCAGGTGTGTTCAACTTGAGGAGGGGATAAATATTTCCTATTATGTCCTTAGGGCCAGCTTGTGTTCCCCAGTACCAGTATTGTCTAGGTCACTTGGATTTGCATTTTGACATATGTTCTTTGGCTGAATACTTTAGTTCTGAAATTATAAATTAGTAACCTTCAGGCTAAATATGTCTCCCAGATGTTTTGCTTAGCTCTTTGATTTTGTTTTATTTTTATAACTCTATAATTGAGAGTATATACAAAAATCGAGATTTTTAGTTTCTCTTGAAAAAACTGGAAAATCTGACAACACAGGGCTAAATCAATAGCAGCAATCAAATGGAGCTGAGTAAAAGCTTACTCTTTTTGTACAAAATATGTGTTCTTCAGTTACTTGCAGACCCAGGGATGCCCATCATGCTCCTAACTTGAAAATTAGTGCCACCTGCCTTTTATTGTTATGTGAATATGTTGGCAGAAAACAAATACTTTTCTGTACCTCTATCCTATTCATGGATGTACTATGCTTGTGTCTAGCCACCCTTTCTTTTTCCCTTATCTTCTAATCCTTATAGGCACTTGGCATTTAACATTCCTTCTCAGAATTCTGAATGGGAAGAAGGAATTCAGGCACCAAACTCTCCCCTAAGTACCTTAAAATACTGAGTTTTCCATCATCTGTCACTTTTTAAAAAATAGATTTTTATGTAAATCCCATTTCATTTAAAACACTTTCTCACTGTCTTTTGGAAGTTTCCCAGATTTCTCTCTATACACCTCAGAAGAAACTAAAGGGATACCTCAGTTTTCCTGTTTCCTAAACCTAATCTAATTTTCTGAAATGGAATACTCCTCAGACTTGAATACAAAAGCCAGAAAAGGTAGAAGGTAGAGAGGAATTAAAAATTTGTTAGTACAAATGAAATGACATAAAAATATAACTTTATTGATGCTAACAATGTTAGGAAGTATAGAGCACACTAGTTTACAGTGAGACAGAGAACACCACATATCCCTGGTTGGGTATGTTTGGTTCTTTGAGGGAAAACGTGCTGTAGGTTTTCTCTGGAGCCTTGTCCTACAACTTTCACCAGAACCAGCTCTTTCCCATGGTGCTGCCTAGGGAAATGTACACCCTGTAGTGTCATAGTCCAAGTGTGCCTAACTGAGATCAATCAACTAACTCAAAGGAAATATATTTAAAATCTTAGCTTGGATTTAAACCTTTGGGCAAGATAGAGGATCAGACTTTAGGCAACTTTCACATACTGACCTTCTAGGACCCAAGAAGAGTGTGCTCTTCTGAGGCCGTTAGAGGCAATAACTCTGGATTCAGGTCCTTCAGGTATTTTGTCTCCTAGAAATAAATAGTTTTTTAAAAATCAATAAAACAAACATACATCTGATAGTCCCTTAGATGATAAAAATGTCAGTCATTCCCAAAGCTTCACGACATAAAGAGGGCTGGTAGAGAGAGCAGCCACCACCCACCATACACAATAATTATAGGATATAAAAGTCATTGTTATTGGACAAATCTGTGAGATGGTGAAGAGCAAGAGCTGAGATCTGGGGAGCAGGGGGTTCCAATCTTGTGCCATTTTGTATCCATTGAGTTTCTGACTCTTGGGGAACAGGCTTACAGAGGTGTGTCTCCCACTGGGGCTGTGTCTGCATCTCTGCCCGGCTCTTGCTCCTGAGGTGACTCTCTCCCTCACAGTAGGTGACACAGCAGCGACAGGCTGCAGAGGGCTTCCCTCGGTGCTTGGACAAGGTGCCAGGATCAGGAGGGACACCTGGAGCCCTTTCTGAGCTCTGGAGCTCCTGGGGTTCTTTCAAACGACTTCTTCTCCTCTGAACATGATCCAGACTGATGTCTGACTGAGAAGAGCAGCTTTCATTCCAGCCAGAACTGGCACTCAGACTTCTCAGAGGAAGAGCCAACCTCAAGGCCTTCCAGAATTTGGAGCCAGAATGTTTGGACTTTTCTCCTTTCCAGCTCACAAAGGACACTGATTCCTTCAGCTGCAGGATGCCAGGGTGTGGATGCTCAAGGGGACGGTACTCCACCACAATGAGCTTGGTGGCAATAGAGTTCTGGCACATGACACCCAGTTTAAACTCCAACATGCTGATGCTCTTTTCTGTTACGTAGTCTGGGCTCAGAACAACAATCATCCTTCGGCTTCTCTGAATGAAATCAAAAACTGCTTCCACTGTATCTACAGGAAAATGAAAAGATGGCACAGTGTCTGTGAAAACTTCTATACATCCTAGTTCATCACTGTGCACCTGACAAAGGACAGGCAATGAATAAACATTAAAAAATATAGGATCTCAGTGCTGAATAATCGACCTAGTCAGGAAATTAAGGAATCTCATCTACATCCTTATTATTAACAGTTTTAAAGGATTTGCTACCTTCAAGGCTGAGGAAGGATTTTAATTCAATGTGCCCCCCACTGCAAAACCCCCATATGTAACAGTCTTTTCTTGAATAAAATCTTTCTTTACTATTAGAAAAGAAAAAACAGAAAATGGTTCGGGAATTAAGTGAACCATCTCTGAAAGCCAGCTAATTTGGGTTGTGTAGATTATTGCTTCTTTTTAAAAAATTTTTTTTTTAGTTGTAGTCAGACACAATACCTTTATTATTTATTTATTTTTATGTTGTGCTGAGGATCGAACACAGCGCCTCGCATGTGCTAGGTAAGCGCTCTATCACTGAACCACAACTCCAGCCCCCAATCATCACTTCTTTTGAAATCTTCATAACTGCAAGTTTTATCTGATGATCTTAGATCTGACATCTTCAAATGTTTGAAATATTTGACAATTACTGTGATGTTACTGTGTTTTCTTCTTACCTGTAGCTTAAATAAATTCAGGATTTTTCTCTTATTCTGTATATGACATAATTTCCAGTCTCTTCCTCTCTTTCACCATTTTTCTCTGAATAATATTCAGTTTATATATGTATCTCCTAAGAATAGCACTTTGAATAGCAAAGGACATAATGTTCTTGACATAGTCTGATCAGTAAAGACCAATTATAATTACTACTTCCTGAGATCTTTGGTTATATCCCTTGGTACTTAACATTTTTGGACACAGTGCTGATCTTATTATCTACTAAGATTTATTTCCTTCCTTCCTTCTGTTGTTTGTGTGTAAGTGTGTGTGTTTGTGTTTTTATTTTTGTGTGTGTGTGTTGTAAAAATTGGCCTTATAATCAAGAAGAAGCAAAAATAATGACAATAGACAAAACTCAGCAAATTAGTTAAGAGTTCTGGCAAAGCATTCAATTCTAACAGTTGCTAAGGTGGATTTGGACAGGTCCCAAAGGAAAGTTCTTCAAATAAATGCAGTGATTAACTCACTGTGAGATTTGATAACTTATACAATGTGATTACCTTAAGTAAAGGAATTTCAAATATGTGAATCATAGCCACTAACGACTCTGAAAACACGTGTCAAAGACAGACTGAGGTTGTGCCCACACTTTTCAAGAGACTTTTCAGTTTATCATGACAAACCAAAAGTTTGCAGTAAATTTGATCTTAATTAACTTGACAGGGAATGAAGAGATAGGATCCAACACAGATTAATCCTTTCTAATGAGTGCATTTAATATTTGAAGACATGTGCTCAATTTTTGACATCTGTTTTTATCAAGAATAAATAAAATTATTTTGGAAACATTTTTTATATTGAAAGACAAATTTAAATGTCCATTTCTCTTCAAGACCCGTGTGTGTGTGTGTGTGTGTGTGTGTGTGTGTGTGTGTGGTAACTACTTTGTCCCTGCTTGCTGTTCCTACTCAGGATCTCACAAAGCTGCCTCTAATAAATTGGAGACTATCAGAGTGGGAAGTCTACTGCTTTTCCTGGCTCATGAGAAATGCAAAATAATCTTAAGACAACATGGCTTGTGTAGGGGACTTAGGCAAATTCCACAAATTGTGTGTGCACTTACACGTGTGTGTGTTTGTGTGTATGGTATATTTTATTTCAAAATATCACTTTAGATAAATACAAGTTTTTTTCAATGGAGATACCAAAGTTTAAAATAAAACTGTCTTAGATCTTCTAAAAATTTTTCTTTAGGGCTTATATTTTCTTTTTTTAAAAAAAGTATATACCCCTTCCAGAAAGTGAGGGATTTACATTTGAAAAAGGACAATGCTAAATAAAGATATGAGTGGCAGAATTCCAGACATTGAGGACTGAGAGTGGAGATGCTTCTCCAAGGGGGCTTGGCCTATACATAGATTTCTCTTCACTTGGTACTTTAAAGAAATCTGCCTCCTTCATTGCATATTTTAAAAATACCTTCCATATTGTCAAAACTTCATATTTGAAGATGGACGCTATTATCATTTTTAATGGTAAATAGTATTTGAAGAGGGATTACTAAATTAGATTGTTCATTCTGTTTGACTCAAAAAAAGTTGAGTTGTGACTGTACAGTAATGGCATCAGTTTTCTTTTATGACACTATATTGGTTTTGAAGACATAGTTCTGGTCCAGAATTCTACCACACTCAAGGATTCACCTGCCTTTAAAAGTCATGATCCCTCTAGAATTTACATAGAAGAAAACTATGGCTGCAGTTTGTTCTTTGGTTAGGATAACAGTGGAAGTGCAAGCATCTTTCCCTCCCCCTCCCTCCCTTGCTACCGCCCCCACCCCTCCTGCCTTAAAACTTGTAGTAGAAAAAAGGTGCACCTAATCTGGAAGATGAAACTGAATCCAAATCTTGTTTTTTCCAGCATCTCTGTTTTTAGTCTTAACATTTTTGAATCTAAGGTCATCCTTGTATGAAATACATATGGTAAGGGAAAACTTGCAGAAATGTCAAACAAATGAGTTACCTATATGCAAATATCTAGCATGAAGTAGTCATATGAATAGCTCAATTGATTAAATTATTATTCAATGTCTAGTGCATGCAATATTAATATAATATATGGACCAGTTTTTGTTGAATTTTTATCAATTCTTAATACTAACTTTAGAATATCACTTTGATACATGGATTGATGAGGGTAATAGGGTTTGAAATTCTGGATATTTAGTTTAAAATGAATGTAGATTAAAAGTAATGTTGAAATAATCTCCTAGTTTATTGCTAAAGTTACTTCATATCACATGGGTAGAAACAGAGAAATAAGACCGACTAGTTGCTAAATGTTTCTCTCTTAACCATACTGCAAATTTACTTGTGTGAAAAATCTAGTGGCACCACTGAGTGAATAAAGGAAGTATCTTGAGGCTTTTAACAAGGTAGTAGCTCAGTAAATGAGGCTACCAAAATGTTGATATTGAATCTTCCAAAGAGTCACCACTATGTTCTAGGAGGTCATTTAATACTTTTAGGGATGAAAGTAACTTAAGATTCATCCCCTCTTATCCAACACAGAAAGTCAACATATAAACTTTCATATGAATCTATCAGGTCTCTGCTTGTATATATCTTATAAGGAGACACCTAGTGTGTCCGAAGATAGGGAATTCCATTATTGTTCAACTCTGACCTAGTTGTTTTCAATTGATTTGAAATCTATTTCCTTGTAACTTTGATCCATTGATTTGAACTTTACCCTTTGGGGAGTGGTTTGCAAGAGGAAAATACTTCAGTAAAATTTGTTTTACAAAGTAATTAGTTCAGAGAATGTTATAGGGGCTCAATAAATGCTATTTGAATAAATGAGGAAGTGGGGAATTTTTTCTTTTTAGCATGAAGACAGACTTATCACTAAGGAGTTAATATTATTAACACAAAAGAAAATGCATTTCCAAATATTTTCACTGATTTACTTGAAGTTTGTGAGAAAAATGCATTTTTTGGTTCAAATTATCATCTATTAATGCACAGCATTAATTTCTTCTGCCAAAGCTGCTGTCTTGGAGTTGCTTTAAAGTTTAAAAGTTAAGAGATTCCTGTAAGCTTTCAAAGTTCCAAGCTGAACCCAAAGGAATATTTGTGGTTTTGTAAAAAGAATAATTCTCTTCTCTCTTCCACTCCATGCTCTGTATCCCTCTCTCACCATATACACATGCACATACATACAGACACATTCCCATGTTTGATACATCACATTGGTGATATGTATTTCCCACTATCCCCAGATATCTCTCAGAAAGTTAAATATGATTTAATTTCTTTTTATAAGTTCAATAATTGATCATTTTAATTCTTATTTCTTATGCTTAACATAAAAATAAAGACATAAAACACATGCACAAAATAAAATTCAAAGCTGAAAATAAATGGTTTATTTTAAAAATATGTAAATTTACAAATCAAATGAAAAATGGAAAATACAAAAGTTCATGAATAAAATTAAAAGGATAATCTTAAAATATTAAAACCTATAGAAAGAAAATGGATGATTAACAAGTGGAGTGATGTTTTTGTTCCCAGTACAATGGAGTGCTTTCTTTATTAGAATCCTAAGAATCATTTAAGCTGCAATACAAAAGAGAATTCAATAAATTGTATGTGATTGTGTAATTAGACACTCTACATAGCATGGTTCTTTGTTAACCTGGGTGCAGAAGGTCCTGATGTCATAGATCTAAAGCCATTAAGTTTACTTTTTTTTAAATAAGAGAAATTATGTTTTCTTGCTCTCTAAATTACAAGTATGTGTCCCTATCTCCCTTTGATGCTCTGTATTGGGCATCTTCTAGAACATAAAATGTGTTTAAAGTAAGTTCTATTAGGATGAAACAAATTACATTTGATTTGCTTTACATTATAGCATTTGGAAAAACTCAATATGAAAGATAGGACTATAAATAGAAAAACAAATCAAGTAGTTTCCAGGGGCACCCTATGGTATTAAGGATAAATATGAAACCCCAAAGTGCAAAAATGAATGCAGCATAGCAAGAAAATGGTCCCTTGGGGATGAGACCACCCCTTGCTGACCTAAAGCTCCTAAAAGGATTGATATTCAGAGCTACTCTGGAGTCAACTCTCCTCTGGTCTTGTGATTAAAGGGTTAGTAGAGGGAATAATTGTGATTTGTAATAAGAAAAAGCATTAAAAAGGCTAAAATATTTGTTCTAAGAGTGACTCCACATCATAGTTTTATAGTCAAGAATCCAGAAGGGAATGATTTTTTAAATTTAAAGTAATCAATAACTTCTATATAGAGAAATGATGTCTTATGGACTTTAACACTGATAAAGGATGCTTAAATGTAGGAGACAATTTTAGAATTGCATATTAAAATTCATACTACTGGGATAAGGGCTTCCTTAAATTATGAATTATTGTGTTTCATGTATCTTCCAAACTCATTTATAGGTATATTTATTTTCTTTTATTACTTAATAGTCCACATAGTTGAGCACTGGGATTAGCATGGCTTAATTTCTTAATGTGTCTTCTAGGAATACAGTAGAAAATCAATTAATACCAGATAACTGGCTACCATTTAGCAGTGACTAAGGAAGTTCTATGCACAACAGATTCTACTGCAACCCAGATCAGCTGTAGCAATAATAAGTTATTTATACGAGTGTAGGGAAGGCAAGAACTAATGACAAGTACCACTCTGTGAGCAGCAAATTCACAAATAATATTAATGAACTGACAACACCAACACAAAAACATTACAGTATAAACATAATTTAAAAACTGGATAAGAGTTATAGTGGTTTGTAATATCGTACTAATGGCTGTTTAAAGATGAGCACATGCATGTGTGTCTGTGTCTATGTATACACACGTAGATAATGCATGCGCATGTGGATTCATACATATACACACATACATAATTTGTGTGTGGATATATATATACACACACTAGCATATAAAACTAAGGTGTATGGATATTTATATATATATATGTGTATTTATATGTGTGTATATATACATACATATATACATATTCTACATGTAACATAGACATCCACTCTGTAAACTCTGTACTTAGTATTTACTTTTCCAAGTCTGAAGAACATTAAAATTTTACTTAAAACCAGCCAAACAAGTTTCATTGACAATGACCTTTCAGATGGACTTATTTGGATCAAGGTAGTACCTGTGCTAGTGAATAAATTACAGGAAGTACAATTAATTTTTTTAGAATATTAATGCTAAAAGCAACTGTCAAGGTCACTAAACCTAATCACCACATGTTACAATGAGGAGAAACAAATAAGTGAGGAGAAATCATTTTACCAGTTTTCACATTAGCAAGTTTGGATTAAAAGGCAAATTGCTAAACATCCTGTTCTGTGCTCTTTTCACAAGTTAGAAATGCCCTAAAAGCATTTTGCTCTCCATTAGCACCATTAGAAGTTGCCTTTCAGACTGAACCAAGTATGGAGCCTCCTGCAAAATCTGTTTTATTTTTTTACCTGCAAATTCTGAGTGATTGATACAAGTAGAGAGGGAGATGGAGTAATAAATATGAATCAATCCATAGATAATCAAGGATTTATGGTAATTAAAAGTTATGATATATTTTTCAAGTTTATAAATGTAACATCGATTACCTGAGATGAGGGCAAATGTGATATATAGTAAGAGGAAACACAACATGCCCTTTAAATCAATCATCAGAGACATTTTTAGTTATATTGCTTTGTAACCTCCTAAGTGGGTTTTAGTCTTGCTGTGGTAGTGTATTGAACAGCCAAATGAGCAAAAGAGCTTGTTTATCCTCAGCAAAAATAAATGTAGGCCCTGATTATCTTTTTAATGGATGAGCAAAAATAAAAAAATAAAAAAATACTCAGAAACTCATAATACCCGTCAACAAGTAACATCGTAAAGGGATTTTTAAATCCACAGGCATGGCTGCTCTATAAGTTTAAGATTTGAGAGAGAGAGAGAGAGAGAAGGAAGGTTGGGGGAAGAGGGAGAGGGAGGAACAGGGATGGAGAATGTAAGAGAGGAGATTCACTTCAACCCAGTCAGTCTTTACCTGCAAAGAACATTATGACTTCAGAGACTGGGGACAGACTGTTGACACTATCATTCTAAGCCTTAGTCATGCCTGAGAGGCAGAAGACCCATCCAGATAGTCACCCTGAATATATCCCTATGAGGAGGCTTAGAATTTTTTTCTGCCTGTCAAATCATAAACTGGGAAGGAAAAGGGGTGCTCTTCCTCCCAGGAGTACCCTTTGTTTTTGTTACTCTTTACATTTTCCCTTTCATACATTCTTCAGGGATGAATAGGAGAGCCCCTGCTTGTCACTGCTAGACCTCCTGGAACTCTTCTTCACTGGCATAGCCACCTGCAGCTGCTTCCAGAACCTGCCCTGTGGATACTTGGATTTCTCCCCTTTCCATTTAATGACCGTGAGCACCGTCTTAGCCCTCTTCAGCTCTTTCACCTTCATCTCCTTCACAGCTTTGTACTGCACTAAAATGACGTTGATGTTGCCCCGAGAGGCCATATTTTCTAGGCCAGCCTTGAGCTCCAGGAGGGCTTGGGTTCCCTGGAGCACGTAGTTGGGACTTAGGACAACCAGGAGGCGTCTGCTTTTCTGAATGAAGCTCAAGGTCTCATCTGTGACAACTGGGAAAGAAAACACCATGGGAATTAGTGTTGGCCCAGAACTATCCAAAACCATGGGGCTTGAGGGAACTCAGGGTGACAGCCTGAGAACCGAGGTGAAACCTTACCAGTAGCACAAGGTTATCCTTAGACCCAATCATGTTCTTCACTAAGTGCCATTCTCCTCAGGGAAAAATGGAAATTACTTCCACATATTCCACTCCAAAAAGAATTCCAAACAAGTATGAAGCCAAAACATGGCTGTGACCTCAGTCTTCAAAGCATGACTGGAGCCACAATGAACAGATACATGACACAGGAATCAGTTTCTACAAACAGCATGGTGTGTTGTAGCCTAGTCAAATCTGCTCCTGAGCCCTTCTCCCTCAAAGACACCTTTGTATAATCTCTTTTAAAAAAAAAAAATTCAAAAGATGTACATTGTAGAGTCCAAATCATAGAGTTTCACTTTTTGCTATCACGGGAAATAGTAGGAACATTCACTTTTGAAAGTCCCCTCTACTGTTGAATACCTCCTGACTCTGACTGATACCACTGTGGTTGGATGAGGACCTTCATAATGCCAATCCAATGGCATTTTTTCTAGAAATGCATTCTCAACTTGACTTTCTACCTCTCTCTGCTGTGGAGATCAAATTAGTCCCTGGATCTTTCTCCTTAAAGTCCTATCATTACTAGGGAGCCATGTGTTTCAGCAGCTGCTAGCTGATGTGTCTGCTTTCACTAATCGGCAAATGCTTTTTCCAAGTCAAAAAAGAAGAAAAAGCAGGGGAAGTGGAAGGGCAGTATAATTTTATGCTGCAGTAAGGGGCTCTGATTAATTCCTCTCACTAAATTCTTGAAACTAATCTATCACCTCACAGATGCTTAGGGAGGGCTTTATAATCCTTTACCAGGGCAGGGATAGTTGCCAAGTCCATGTAATGCACTGATGTTATAGAAATGTATGTCATGGCTCACCATGCTCCCCTATGCAATCTTTTCAATTCTTAATCTTCCCGGGTTCAGAAATAATAGGTAAATATATGCAATTAGAATCTAGCATGTGCAACCTGGAGGAGAATTTAGGAAGAGGTCTGTCTACTCCAAGAAGCTCAACTGGAGGCTGACCACATATAAGCATGCAAAGAGACCCAGAGGCAAAGTGAATTGGGCAAGAACAGCAGGGAGGATACAAAATGACACAAGAATCCATCAAAAGAAAGATGCAAGAGTAATAATAGAAAACTTGAATTCTCCCAAGAACTATCAACCCCTGTTAGAAGGTCTTACCCAGTTATATATGTATATTTTTCTTTAACTTTTCACACAGCAAGTATTTGTGGAATGGCTGTATGAATGAATAAATGGATGAGTAAGTGATATGGGGAAATTAAGTATTAAAATGAATGGAATTTATACTTCACCCATATGATTAATTTATCATTTCCTGGCAATGTTATACTGAAAGAGATATCTTCAGAAGGCAAATATGATAAGCTTTTGTATGATGATTAGGGAAATAAGATAGTGGATCCATTTAATTCAAAATGAGAAAAATATTTAAGCCTATCTCATGTCTCAATGATCCACATAACATTTTTCAAAAACATGATGATTAATGTAAACAGGATTTTGTGGAAAGAAAATTAGTTTGTCATGCTTAAGATTACAGACAGCACATGAATTTTAAAGGTAGTGAGTTTAGTTTATAAATGTTACTTTGTGTTTATTTACAAAGACACAGGTGATCCATTGCTTTATGTTTTTACACTTTGGCCTTGAAAAGATACTTTTGCTTCAAGACATTCAGCAATGGATGCTTTTGTTTTTTAAACCTACTAGAATACCTTGTAAAATTTTAAAATAAATCTCAAATGTATAAGCTGATAGAACAGAAACAGACCCAAGGAAAAAGAAGAATTTGAGTAGTACAAGTTTGCTAGAAAGCAAAAGCAAGAAAAGGAAATGGCCAAATGCCAAAGAGAAATATTCTATTGTCAGTGAACAAAATAAAGAAAAATTCTATGCACTCTAATCTATAACTCAGTTTTAGTAAAACTAAGTAAACGTCAACCTTTATAAAAACAACACATTTTAACTTTACTCATTCTTTGTAAAGAACAAAAACAAAAACAAAAAATATAAATTAAAGGACTTTTAAAGCTATGGTACTTTGATACAGTTTTACTCCACTGTGGATTTATACGTTTCTGAAATGGAATTGTTAAAGATAACCAGGGAAAATATTTTAATACCATAAACTGAGTTGAATAGTATAAATCTTACAATATATTTTTATTTCTGGAGGAGTCTCTATTACTTCAAAGAATTGGACATTAAATATCCAATATAGAGCTATGACTCTTACACACAATCCAAAGCTTAGGATCCCTTTGCCTTTCAAGGGTAACATCATTTGTACTCCTGTGAAATACCTACTTCCCCCAGGCAGACTGTCTCGGTCAAATATGCACAACTTGTATCCAAATTCATTCTCCAAAACTCCACGGAGGGTCAATAACACAAATTCCTCTTCTTCAGCATTCCTTGCGTAGGATACATAAATATCATACTCCTTTCCATCTAGCAAAAGGAACACAGACAGTTAGGAAAGTTTCTCAAAAGTGATACCTTTTTTCTTAAATCTAACTTCTGCATGTATATTTTTATTTTTGCATGTATAAATTATGTGAGAGATGCCAATGTGATTTTCCATGTGTGGTACTTCCCAGGCAAAGTAGGTACTTGAATTTAAATTTTTATTCAGTGTGTCTTCTACTTGCATCTCACTTAGTTGAGTCTATGGTGGAGAAAGAGGAAGATTTTGCCCATTCAACTGTGAATTAACAGAACATGGACATGAACTGTAGGTGCCAGAAGTTAATGCCATGCAGAGAATTTCTACTCCTTGTCTTCATACATCACTCATTTATATATTAGAACTATAAATTGAGATTTTTTGAAACTGTCCAAAATATACCTGAAAAGAACTATAATTAAAAATACATTTGGATTCAAGGATTAATCTTTCCCAAAGTTGTATAATTATAAAAATAACGAGTCATTGAAATGCAAATTCTGTGCCACTTCCAAAAGCCTGTCAAATTAGAATCCTCATGGGGTGGACCTAAGTATCTGCATGTTTGAATGTTCCACTCTTATTTCCAGGCAATTTTTTTTTTTTTTTTTTTTTTTTTTGCACTGGAGCAGTACTTCTTAAATTTTAATGTGCACACAAATCATTTGGGAGTGTTGTTAAAATGTAGATTCTGATTCTGTAGGAGTTAGGCCTATGAGTCTCCTTCTAATAGGCTCTCAGGTGATTCTGATGCTGCTGGTGCATGGATCACCCTTGAGTACAGAGTGTGACCTGGACAACCCAACACAGTAATGACAAATCGCATTTCTATTGGGCACTTGATATGCATCTGGTCTAAACTGAGATATAAGTATAAAATGCAACACATTTTGAATTTTGAAATTTTAGTGCTCCAAGTACTGCCAAATATCTCAAACTTATTTCAATTACGTGCTGAAATAATATGAACACTGAGTCTAAGCATTATTTTTAGTTTTTCTAATATGGCCACTAGAACATTTTTAATCTCCTATGTGGCTCTCTTTATACCTCCTACTTGGACAGTACTAATCCCACAGTATTGATCTAAGAAAGGAGAATACTACACATTGGAAAAACTTTTTAATAGTAAGGACTGAAATAGATGGCAATGTGCTTAAATCTCCTAGTTAATCTAGGTTTTATCAAGTGAATATTTTTTCTAAAGATGACAATAGAAGAGATTTAAATCAAACTTCCATTACTTACCTAGAATGGTCTCATCTGTTCCAAAATGAGCCCGGTAGAAGAGGACCATCTCCAGCCAGTAGACATGGTAAACAACAATGAGAATCACCACCAGCAGGACCGTTGCTCCGAAACCACAGGCCAGTTCTACTGTGTATCTTGGAGCTAACATTGGAATGAATAACAAACCAGAAGGAATTTCTATGTGGTGATCACAGTGGCCCATCATGCTGCAAAGCTGGATAAGCCCAGCGGCTAAACCCTGCACCTGACTAACATGTTTGAATAAAGAGAGATAACACGGTAGAGTTTAGACTCTATTTCATAATACTACATTGTCTCATACTCATTTTATTGTATTTTGTTTGTAGCATAGAAGGTGTTTTTAGCTATCAGTTGATCTGAACTTTGATGATAAACAAATTAAAACAGAATCTTAACATTGGGCAGGATTCAGAAAGTCATCTAATTAAACTCAAAATCTGACCTATACATCACCTCAAAACATTTTTGAACAGTGTCCCTCTACCCTCTGATTGGTTACATCTGGAATGGAGTCTTAAATGTCCTATCTGGAGAAGCCCATGATATTGGTAGACTGTCATACAGAAGGAATTTAGTTCTTTTTCCTTTATTTGCAAAGAGGCTTCAAAAAATCTTATTTTCAGTTGGCAGAAATGGAGGGCTTCCACCCAAAATGCTGAGTATGCTTGCTCCAGAAGCATCTCCCATGCCCACAGTTCTAGGATACACACTGTGAAGACTGATTTCCAATATCTGGTTATGGGCAGATTTCCACATAACTTGCTTATTTTTATATTATAGACACCATGGCTGGTTTTCTTGGAATTATAAGAAATAGGGTGAGGTAATTCCCAATTAATGTAAAACTGGCTATTAACTTATCAGCTCTGGAAACCAAGCCTTTTAGAACTGAATCACCAGTCACAGCAATCTTCCTGTCTCATTGACCACTGCTCTTTCCTCACCACACTCAGGAAGACTTCACACCCCGTGCCTTGATCATGCAAGAATTCCTGGTTGGAACAGTGCCTTCCCTGTTTCAGTTTTCAAGGTCATGTTCAAAATGCCATTACTTTGTAGAATAAAACTCTTTTTTTCAACCTGAGCTCTGCCTATAGAAATCTCCACTCTTCTCTATTTATAATTTTTATAGTGTTTTTGTTTATATAATGTAATGTATCTTATAGGCCGGCTTCTCCACTCCCTCTCACTTCCCCTAACCTGTACATTTACAGTTTTCCAGGTAGAGACTGTCTTTTCATCCATCCTACTTAGATGTTTAAGTAATTCTGACACTGTACTATGTATCAAAAACTTCCCTTTGGTTGCTTGTGGTAACTAGCTTAAGAGTCTGAGGAAGAAATGGTACATTTGCTAAATCTGAAGCAGGAGGGCTTAAATTAGGTAATTGTTGATTTGGTGGTTACTTATTAACATCTTCTGTTTGCCACAGCCTTTGGGGGATAGAATGGTGGAGAAGACAAAAAGGATCTCTGTACTTTGGGAGATAATATCCTAACGCAGAAAAGTAAAAATAAAAGGAAATAAATCTGTTAATTTTTAGCAGTAACCAATGCCAAAAAGAAAAAGGTATGTGATAGAGGTGACCAGGGGAGGAGACTGAGGCAAGGGAGGTCTATTAGGCATGGTAATGAGGGCAGGCTTCTGTGAGCCATGAGTTCAAAGCCAGCCTCAGCAAAAAGCGAGGTGCTAAGCAACTCCGTGAGACCCTGTCTCCAAATAAAATACAAAATAGGGCTGGGGATGTAGCTCTGTGGTTGAATGCCCTGAGATCACCATGGAGCAACTTTGACTTTAGAGTGCAGAGATCTTTGCCCAATATTGCCATGAGTTCAATTATTGATCATATATTAGGGGGAGAGATTCCTTTTTAAAACAGTTTTCTATCCTAAGGAAAAAATGGTAATCAGTGGAATTGAGTCCAAACTTTTTAATTAAAGGGCAAATTGTAGAGATTCAAGTTCATGATCCCAAACCCAGGTACAGCCTGGGACACAGCATGTGAAATGATTGTCAGGTACTCTTGTACTTGTTTCATTAATAGTGGCCCATTAAAACAAGAAAATCCCACCATAAAATGCCAAAAGTGTTGTTACTGAGGATTTACTGAGATTGATTCTGGTAGCTGGCACAAATATTGTTGTGCCCTTGATATTTCCAAGAGTACATGCTATGTTAATAGCACACCAGGATAGGTCCCACTGTTATTGTCATTATTTGCTGAGTTATTTTGGCTCTCTAAAATGTCCATGCAGGCAAAATGAGGGAGGAGGAGGAAAGGTCACTGGCTACACTTACCTAAAATGGATTTTTCTAACCGCCAATAGAGGTCTTGCTTAATGACCAAGAGATCAATTACCCTCTTAAATTTCTATCACATTCATTTTACTACTGTCTTTTTTTCCCTAATGAGCCTTTAAATTTTGTTTTGTGTCACACAATCACATGTGTCATATTTACAGACTATTTTGTGCAGTCATCTTGGTATAAAGGAGTCCCTAATACTACTTAACTAATTGAACTCTTAAAATATTCCCCACCAGCCTTATTTTCTAAATGGCTTGGGTCAGGTGCAAGGGATGCCCTACAAGGCTTTCACCTGGAGCTGTGCTGGTTTACAGGGAAAGGGTGACCCTGGGCTCACATGTTCTATCTGCCCCAGCTGCAACCTCTGGCATTTTGACATAATTATTTTACCCTTATGCACTCTCAGACCGAAGAGTTTCCAAGCAGAAAGAGGTGATGAAATTTGGCCAAATTGGACTCCTGAACTGCTTCCTTCATTGATTTCAATAATAATCTAACTCGGGATGAAGCCATTTGCTTCTAACAAGAATTCCTGAATCCAAATTTCCTCCATTGCTTTTGCAATTCTACAGTTAAAAAAAAAAAAAAAAAAATGTCTCCAAACCCCAAATTCCATTGTTATTGTAATTGGAAACTTGCTATCCATTGAGTCCTTCAAGCAAATGCCACCTACTCAGATTCCAAGAACCACAGAATCTGTGGTCACACTTTGATAAATTTATGGAACTTCTTGGTAATTT
The DNA here is from genome assembly GCA_025594165.1 of Tamias sibiricus. Taxonomy (NCBI): domain Eukaryota; kingdom Metazoa; phylum Chordata; class Mammalia; order Rodentia; family Sciuridae; genus Tamias; species Tamias sibiricus. The sequence goes on from CM046668.1 coordinate 79,037,256, forward strand.
TTGGAACTGGTATTGACCATTTTTCCTGAATTGCAAATAGAGAATTCTTCATTCAAATAATGGTAAACCAAAGACTTCAGATGGACTTGACCTACAGACCAATTGATTTGGCTATTATAGTTGTTAAAGTTTGAACTTCAGCTTCTGTCCTTTGACAAATAATTGATAGTAGAATAACCTTCCCTATACAAAAAAAAAAAAGAAAAGAAAAAAAGAAAAAAATGCTTTTTTCATAATTGGACAACTAATAGTATCTGAGTGCAATCTATGGAAACAAGGCACAAAAAAAGATTTAGCTCGTGATCAGTCTGGCTTTTTGCCTCAAGATAAAGTTTTGGGTTGTGGCACAGAGACAGGAAAGGCAAAAGTGGACAGTGGTTGCACTGTATTCTAAGAAATGCAAGTTCAAGTATAGTTAGACTGTATTTATAGGCCTGAGTACCAGAGAGAAGAGAACACCAACAATGGAGTAGAGTATGAAAGTAACTGTAGCAAGTACATGGGGTTATCTTGAGTCTTTGGCCAAATCAAAGCTAAGCATATTTAGGGTGGTACTTTACATGATCAGGCAAATAGCAGCTGGAAACTGCACAACACCAGGAGCATATGCAGTGATGGGAAAGAGCTGAATTTAGACCACTTAGAGGTTAGAAACTTCATTTAGCTACAAAGATGCCAGAGAAGGCTGAGTCTTAGAAGTAGGTCCAATGTAGCCCTACCAAAAAGGCTATTTATTTTTGACTATTCTAATACAGATATGGAAAGTGACTCAAAATAAATAAATATGCAAATGCTTATGCAAGTAAATCTACCTGCTAGAACAAAACTCAACATTTTAATAAAACCCAGAGATTCAGTGATACAGCATCTAAAATGTCCATCACATGATAAAAAATAACAGGATAAAGAGAAAAAATGTGATCCATATTCAGAAAACAAACAAACAAACAAACAAACAAAAACCATCCAGTATAAACAGAACCAGAATTGGCAAAGATAATGTAATTGCCAGTAAGTACATTGAAATGTCTATTAAAATTTGTCTTTTGAATTAAAAAAAAAAAGGTATCTTGACCATCATGATGCAAGAATAGGAAATATCAGTATTTCAATAGAGAAATGGAAATAAGCATTATTGAAATTAAAAATGCTACAAGTTAGATGTCACAAAAGAAATGATTAGTAGACACTAGAAACTATCTAAACCCAGATTTTAAAAGGGATGAAATAAAAATGAGAACCTTGGTGACCTGAGGGGGAACTACTGACTTGTATATCATAAATTTTACTGCAAGACTAAAGAAAGAGAAAATACTAAGAATTATAGGAAAATGTGTTTGAAGAAACAAAGGCTGAATTGTTTTTTTATTTAAATGACAAATATAAACTTAGAGAACCAATAAGTTTAATAAACTAAGATACACACAAATAAAACCATACCTAAGCCTCTCATAATTTAATTGTTCAAAACCAAGTGATGATGAGAAAACCTTAAAATCTGCTAAAAGGAAAAGACATGAGAGCTAGACATAGCAGTGCGTGATTGTTAGCCTGGCTACATGGGTCACTGAGGCAGGAAGATCACAAGTTCGAGGCCAGTCTGAGCAACTTATTGAGACCATGTCTTAAAATAAAAATAAAAAGGGTTGGGAATGTAGCACAGTGGTAGAGCACTTTGAGTTCAATCCACAGTACCATAATTAAATGAGACATATATAAAAGGAACAATAATAATTTTAAAAGCTGTCAATTCATATTATAAATAATATTCTGCAGGAAAAAATGAAGGGGATTTTTTTGTGTGTGTATGGCACTAGGGATCGAACCCAGGGCTTTATGCAAGTGAGGCAAGCATTCTACCAACTAAGCTATATCCCCAACCCATGAAAGGCATCTTTAAAGAGCTGAAATGCAGAAAAGAAAATCTTTCAACTCAAAATTACATACCTAGTGAAAATACTGACAAAAGCAACAGAAGCACTGGCTATCCATATGAAAAAATAATAATTAAACTTCAATTCCTACCTCATATCATTCACTTAAAAAGTTATAATTAGAGGTAGATCATGGACCTACACAAAAGGTGAAACTTCATGGCTGAAGCATGCAGAGCTCTCTTAAGATAGAGTAAGCAATAAACATTAAAGTAAAAATTAATTAAAACATCTTATCAAAAGTAAGAGCCCCCTTTTTTATTTGAAAACATATTTTATTATGTACTTTTTTTTTAGTGGAAAAATACAAAGACATAGATTTTTTTAATGGTATTAGACAAATATAAGATAGTTTTTTCTTACCAAAAAAAAAAAAAAAAAAGTAAGAGCCTCTATCATTAAAAACATCAGTAAACAGACTGGCATGTGACAGAATGGGAAATGTTCTTGCAAAACATGTATGTGACAAAGGAGTGTTATCCAGGGCAGATAAAGAACTCCTACAACTCAATAATAAAAGTGCAATTCACCCAATTGTAAAATGGATAAAAATATTGTAAACTGTCACATCACAGAAACTTACAGATGGTTAATAAGCACAGGAAAAAGTTCTCAGTATTTAGTCATAAGGGGAATAAATATAAAATTATAATAAGGCACACTCACCATTAGAGCTGAAGCTAAGAACACCAAATGGTGAAGAATTGCATATGCTCTGGGTGGTGGTGTACAATGATACAGCCACTTGAGAAGAAAGGTCTAACAGTTTCTAATAAAATTCAGCAGTAATTCTAGTCATGGGTATTCACCTCAGAAAAGTAAAAAAAAAATCCATAAAGAGACATGGATACGAATGTTCACAGAAGCATTATTTAAAAGACCCCCAAACTGGAAAACACCCAGATGTCTACCATCCAGATAATGAACAAAAAATTTGCAATACATTCTTTTGAAAAATTACTCCTTGGCAAACAAAAGAACCAAATGACCAATAAGCACAACAGCGTGGGTGAATATCAAGAACAGCTACTGAATGAAAGAACACTTGCACAATGGTGCATCCTGCATGGGTCCATGAATATAAAGTTCAAGAAGAGGAAAAAAAAATCTTCTGAAAAAGAAACTCAAACCAGTCATCTTTCCAAGGTGGAGGAGGTAGGGGAAGCAGGGATAAACCCATTAGGTAAAGGAGCAGGAAGTTACTCTCTGTGGGGATGGTAATATTCTATACCATGATAAGGTATTAGGCTACACAGATATATTCATTTCTCAAAAGTTATCAAATGATACTCTTGAGCTATGCAATTTCTTATTGTAGTTGTTACCAAAAAAATAAGGAACTATAAATAAATTTAAAAATCTCAATAATGATAAGATGCTTAAACATTTAGGCAATAATTTAACTGATGTCAACAACTCCTTTATAAGGTATCAAAAATAAGATGAATTGATGGATGGGAAAATGAGTGAATAGATACATTAAAAAAACAATAATAGCAAAATCTCAATGGTAGAATCTGGGTAGGGTATATGTTCACTGTACAATTCTTTCAAATCTTATATGCATTTGAAAACTTTCTTAACAAAGTATTGAAATATTTAAAAAAAGGTTAAATAAGACATTTTCAGAGTAAAACAAAAGTGAGGGGATTCACCAGCAGATGTGAACCATCAGAAATATTAAATAGTTCTGCAGACTAAAATGTTACCAAGAATGCATATAGAGCCAGAAATGGAAAATATGCAAATAAAATGCTGTTCTCTCACTCAATTTAACTAAAAGATAATCATTTAAAGGAAAAATCATAACAATACATTATGACATTTCACAATATATGCAAAACTAATATGTATCATAGAACACAATGAACAGGAGAAAAGAATGGAAGATGGAAGTATACCATTTTAAGGCTTTTATAAAATAAGTAGTTTAAGGCATGAAGAACCAATAAATTCAAAATAATTATTGCAAATTCTAGAGGAAAAACTAAAAACAACAAAACAAAAAAAGTAAAAACAATAAAAAGAGGTAGAAGAAATAGGAGGAAAATGGTGATAAAGTAGAATTCTAAGAAATTACCAATTAATCAAAAAGTAAGTAAGAAAGTGAATAAAACAAAGAATAGATGAAAAAGGTAAAGAACACAAAGCTATGGTAGGATTAAATAAAGCCAGTTTAAAATTGCCTGTAATTCCAGTGACTTAGGATGCTGAGGCAGGAGGATCATGAGTTAGAGGCCAGTCTCAGAATCTTCATAAGACTCTAAACAATTTAGCAAGACTCCGTTGTCAAAACAAAACACTGAAAAGGACTGTGGGTTTAACTCAGTCATAAAGCACCCCTGGATTCAATTCCTAATATCTAAACAAATAATTGTATATTAAAGATATATGGACTAAACATTCAAATTAAAAGGTGGAAGTTATCAGGTTGGGTTAAAACAATCCAAGACCAAATAATATGCTGTATCTAAGATATGTGCATTAAATATAAAGACAATGGCATAAAAATTTTAAAAATGGAAAAAGATATACCATACAAATACTAGCTACAATAAAGTTACAGTGACTTACTTAATATTATAGTATTACAGAAAAAAATGAACATTTCATAATTTAAAACAGTCCATTCATCAGAATGATATATTGACCAGGGTGCAGGGGAATACATGGTGGTAATTCAGCTACTCTGGAGGATGAGGTGGGAGAGGTGGAGATCAGTGTAGGCAACATAGAGAGAGACTGGGAAAAAAAGAAAGGGAGAAGGAGGGGAGAAGAGAGAGAAAGGCAGAAACACAGAAAGGAAGTAAGGAAGATGAATCAGAAAATTTTGAATCTAATAACACAATTCCATAATACACAAAACAAATACTGGCAAAAAGATGGAAAGAATTGAAAAAAATCGTAAGAAAGATTTTAACAATATACTCTCTTTTAATAATTGAATGACTAGGATGATTGAAAAAAATAGTGAGAATATAGAAGACATGAACAATGTTAAAACCAAATGATTTAGTTGAGACTTATAGAATACCACATCCACAAACTGAATATATGTCCTTTTCAAGCGCATTTGAGACATTTACAACAGGCAACCTGTGAGTCCTTAAAAGTACCAATAACTTAAAAGGAATTAAATCAAACAGAGTATGTCTCTGGTCACAAAAATTTAAATTAGAAGTTCAAAATCAAGCTCTTAGCACCATGCAAAGTATGCATTACCCATTTCCTTAATTTTCACAGATACTTTGAGAGTTGGGTATTTGAAGGATAATAAAAAGACCACTTGGATCAGTTCTTAAACATAGCTAGCACCAGAGCCCAAACTTGAACCTAAGTGTGTCTGGAATCAAAATTCCTTCCACTCCAACATACAATTTCCTCAGGTGGTTCCAAGTCAGAGAAACCCTTTCCTTGACTTTTTATCTCCATTGCTAATTTAATTATCTAAATTTAGATGACATATAAATTCTATAAATTATTTTACCAAGAGAGAACATTGAGGCAATTTTAACAATCAGATTGATTTTCACATACAGCAAAATTAAAAGATCTAGAAAATCCCCCTATGTATGATAAATCAGGTAACATATGCTTAATGAATTCATGGGTCAAAAAAAAAATAAAAAGAATTAGAAAAGATTTTGTACAGAATGATAATGCAAGTTAAACATTTCTTAAATTTGGTTGAAGAAACCCCATGAGGGAAATTCATATATCAGAATATTTATATTAGAAAAGAATAATTACTTAAAATCAATGATTTCAGCTTTCATTTTAAGATGATGGAAAAAGTGAAATTAAATGTAAAATAATAAAATGTAGGAAATAATAAAGATGAGTAAAATAAATGAGATACAATAAAGGTACAAAATAGGAAAAAAACGAACACCTGTTTGTTCATTGCAAAACTTAATTGGGAAACCCATATGAAACACCATGAAAACACAACTTACTAATAGCAGGAATTATGGTGGAACAACACCAAAAATTCTGTAGACATGAAATGAGAAAATGATTGAACAAAAACAGTATGCCAATAATATGACAACTTAGGTAAATTAGAAAAAAATTCCTTGAAATACAAATTCTCAAAACTGCCATGAAAAGTAAAAGAATACACCCAAATTAATGAAGCTAATATCACCCTTACACCAAAACTAGACAAAGATATAGGAAAAAAAATAACAAACAAACAAACAAACAAAAACTATAGACCAATATCCTTGATGAACACAGATGCGAAAACTCTCAATAAAATACTTGTAAACAAAATTCACTAACACATCAAAAGATTACATGCCAAGATCAAATTAGTTTTATTCCAGGAATGAAAAAAAGTTTCAACAAATGCAAATCAATAAACATAATAGACCATGTTTAAAAAAATGAGGCTAAAATCACATAATCATCTTAACAGATGCAGAGAAAGCCTTTGACCCTTTGACAAAATGCAACATCTTTTCACGATAAAATCTCCATAGAAACTAGGTTTAGGAGGTTCTTAATTCAACATAATAAAGGCTATATATGACACACCGAAATCTTACAACATATAAAGCAGGGAAAAATGGAGAAATTTTATTCTAAAATCAGGAATAGGATGAAGATGTCCACTCTCACCAACTGTATTGAATATAGTACTTGGAAGTGTTGCCAAAGCAATGAGACAAGAAAAAGAAAGAAAAGGGATACAAACAGGAAAGGAAGAAGTCAATTATCCCTGTTTCAGGTATGATACTATACTTAGAAGACTCCACTAGAGTCTTATCAAGATAGCAGGATACAAAATCAACATAAAAAATCAATATCTTTTCTATATGCTAATAACAAATGCAAATAAATCATGAAAACAATAGCCTTAGTAAAAATACCTAGGAATAAACCTAACCAAGAAAGTGAAATACCTCCACAATGAACATTATAACACAGAAGAAAGAAATTGAAGAAGACATTAGAAGATGAAAAGGCCTCCAATATTCATGAATAGCCAGAGTTAATATTGCTAAATTGGCCATTTTACCAAATGCAATCTACAGATTCAATGTAATCCCCACTAACATACGTTCTTCAAGGAATGAGAAAAATAAAGTCCTAAAATTCATACAGAAGAACAAATGATCCAGAATAGCCAAAGCAATTCTGAGCAAAAAAGAATAATTCTGGAAGTCTAACAATATTCAATTTAAAAATGTACTACAGAGGCATAGTAACAAAAACAGCATGGTACTAGCATAAAAACAGACACATAGACCAATGGAATAGAATGAAAGACACAGAGATAAAATAATGCAACTAAAACCATCTGATTCACGGAAAAGGTGTCCACAACATATGTTGTAGAAAAGACAACTCTGAAAAAAATGTGGAGGGAAAACTGAATATCCATACGTAAAAGAATGAAAGCAGATCCCTCACTGTCAAACTGTACAAAAATCAACTTAAAACAGATTAAAGACTGAAGCATAAAACCTAAAACTTTAAACTCCTAAAAGAAAACACAGGGGAACACTTCAAGATTAGGCAAGGCAATAACTTCTTGAATAGTACTCCAATAGCTCAAGAAATAATAGCAAGAACTGACAAAGAGGATTGATCAAATTAAAAAGTTCTGTACACCAAAGGAAATAAGAGAGTAAAGATACAGCTTCCAGAATCGGGTAAAATCTTTGTCTGCTATACTTTCAATAGAGGATTAATATCCAGAATATATGAAGAACTCCAAAAACTTAATACAAAAAATCAAAAACCCTAATAAACAAATGGGCAAATAAACTAAATAGATACTTCTTAAGAAAAGATGTACAAATAGCCAACAAAAATAGATAAAAAGTTTGTTCACCATCTTTAGCCATCAGGACAATGCAAATCAATACTACATTGAGAATTCAACTCACACCAGTTAGAATGGCAATCATCAATAATACAAATTACAATTAATGCTGGTAAGAATGTGGTGGGGAAAGGAACTCTATACACTGCTGGTAGAAATGTAAATTAATACAGCCACTCTAGAAATCAGTGTGGAGGTTCCTTAAGGGCTAGGCATGGTACCTCATATGACCCAACTATACCACTCCTTGGTATTATCTAAAGTCAGCATTACTATAGAGAATGTATGCATACCCATTGTTATAGTAGCACAATTCACAATAGCTGAATCATGGAACCAGCCTAGGTGTCCATCAACAGATGAAAGGATAAAGAAAGTGTGGTATATATACACACAATGGTGTTCTATTCAGCCATAAAGAAGAATGGAATTAGTAATTTTCAGAAAAATAGATGGAACTGGGGAGCATCATGTTAAGCTAGATAAGCCAAACTCAGAAAGTAAAGGACTGTATGTTTTCTTTTTTATGTGGAAGTCAGGGAGGAAACAGAGAGAGAGAGAGAGAGAGAGAGAGAGAGGAGAGAGAGAGAGAGAGAGAAGGACAGAGAGAGAGAGAAGGAGAGAGAGAGAGAGAGAAAAAAAAAAACTCATGAAAATAGAAGGGAGATCAGTAGAGTGGAAGAATGGGATTGGGGAAGGCAGGGGAAGGCAAGGAGAGTTACTGAAATTGATCAGAATTTTATGTGCATGTATGAATATGCCACAATGAAACCTATTCTTCTGGATAATTGCTATGTACCAATAAAAAATAATAGATTTTTAAAAACTTGATCTAGAAATAAATCCCAATGTTATACACAGGCTTTCAGATAATATCAAAAGAAGCTAACTCTAAGTTTTGGTAAAAGGCATTACAAGAGATAAAAATTTAAGTCAATATCCCTCATGAACAAAGACTGAGCCAAATCTTTAACATGAATGAATATTTTCACAAAACACTAGCAAATCAAGTCTTAACAATATATAGGAAAGACAATAAATCATGATGATATGGGGGCTTATTCAAATAATGCAAGAGTAGATGAAAAATTCAAAAATGATCATTATAAATTATCACATTGACAGACTAAAATTAAGAAAACTCATATTCATATGAATCTCTCAACATACGGAAGTAAAAATTCAACACACTCATTAAGCAAACAAACAAAAAACCTCCCAGAAAACTAAAAATAAAGGTTAGTCCTTTATGCAGATAATAGTAATTTACAGTAAAACCTATAGATAACATCATATTTAATATATAATACTGACTGCTGTCTGAATTTGGGAATAATGCAAAAACGACCATATCTCATAACTTACTGATCAGTGTATGAGAGGTTCAAAAGAAAGAAACATACAGTGCAAGATAATCAAAGGTATAAAGTATGGAAAGGAATACATAAAATTCTTTTTATTTGTGGATGACATGATCTTAAGGAGCCAAAACCAAACAAATGAAAAATTCCTATTTAATTAATAAGTGTGGGAAGTTCAAAAGATCCAGATCAATCAATTAATTGCACTTCTCTGTTTTATTACTGAACAATTAATTGTAAAGCCGAATTTGAATATACTGTTAGAACAGCACAAAAATCAAAATATATAGTTAAATTTGATAATATGTGTATAAAACTCATATACTCAAATACAAAAAAAAAAGGCTGAGAGAAATTAATGAAGACAAACAAAGTAATAGATAAACATCGTCTTCATGGATGGGAAAACCCAATATTATTAAGTGTTCAGTTCTCCCCAGATTGGTTTATATGTTTAATACAGTCCCAAACAAAATTCCAGCAAGGTTTTATACAGAAATCAACAAGCTGATACTAAAATCTATATGAAAACATATGGTCTCCAAAACAGTCATTACATATATCATAAGTTATGTTAATCAAGATAAAGAAGTATTGGACTAAAGATGCACAGATTAATAGAACAGGAGAGTAGATGCAGAAATAGACCAGCGCTCTTTGAGGCAAGTGAATTTTTTGGCCAAGTTACCAAAATAATTCAAGAAAAAAGGGAAATATTTTCCATATAATGCTGGAGCAAGCAGCTATTTGATAAAACAAAACACTGGACTTTAACCTTTACCTCACACCATAAAAACATAATTTGCAATGTATCACGGGTCTAACTACATAAAGAAAAATCTATCTTCCAGAGGAAAACAGGACTGTTAATACAAGATAAAGACTGGTAACACAGAACTTGAAAGCTCTAACCATAAAAGAAGAAATTCATAAAACAAACTTCATAATTTTTTTAAAAAAAAATTCTGCCTATAAAAGTAAAAAGGAATTCATATACTAGGTGAAAATATTTATTTATAAGTTTCATAGTTGACAAATAACTTGTATTGAGAATGTACTGTTGTGTGTGCACTTATGTGTGTGTCCCATAACACATTAGATTAAATAACAAATGACCAAAAAGTGGGCTAAAGATTTCAAAGGGCACTTCACAGAAATAACTATTAAGTAGTGACCTACAAGCTCATAAAACGTGTTTAATGACACTAATCTCTGAGAAGCACAAATTAAAAACAATGTCATACCACTACTCACTTACCAGTATGACTACAATTTTAAGGTTTGACAACTCCAAAACTAGTGAAGAAATAGAGCACTTGCATTGTTAATGGACATGGGAATTGATGCCACCTCTTTGGAAATAGGTTTGACAGTTTCTCATACAATTAAACATATACCATCCCTTAGTCCCTAGCCCTTTCCTATTATAAACCAACTGCACATATCACGTGTTTACATGAGCTCCATTTTCTATAACACTTAGCTTTGGCAGATTGACACAATTAGGCTATCAATAAAACCTATTCCAGATCCAACCCCCTTCCTCTCATCATTTTCATAGAGTACATAGAATGCTTGTTAATGAATCAAAGAAGGATTCATAAATGCAAAGCATGAATGTGAGCTCAGATATCATATCTGAATTCTAGCACTAGCTGGCCCAGAACAGAAGCTAAGTGAAACAAAGCCACCACCCCTCTGGTACCACTGGGTGTACAGATCTGAATGGCTCATTGTCTGGCTTCCCTTTCAGGACAGAGCATCTGGTCCATTGGGTCCACATGTCTTTCACACCCTGATGGTGTCCATGCTACATTCAGAGCAGGGCTTCTGTGTCAGGGTGGCTACTCAAGTGACTGTGGTGGGCAGACTTGTGCTTCATTCCTACATAGGTTCTATGCTTTGACAATTACTTATTCGTTTATGTAACCCTCCATGATTGTTCCCCAGAATACAAGTTTCAGAAGAAATGTCCCACAAAATGCTCCATAATTAAGAAATCTGGAAATATATTTAAAAATATCCTGCTAACAATAATCCAACCCACTGCAGATATTCATATCAAATGTTATATATTAAAGACTCTATGAAGTCCTGAACTTGATAACTTGATTGATACTACTTAACCTTGACTATAATGATATTTATTTGGCTATAAAAAGCCTTTGCCAAATAGCACCTATGAAAGCCTTGTGGAAATAATACTTAAAGTTAACATTTACTGAGCATTTAACATATAGGAATATATACTAGTACCTGCTCTTAGCACTTTAAAACAACCTGATCAGGTGTTGGCACTCATTTGCCTACTTTAAATATAAAGAAATTGAGACTCAGAGAGATTCAGTGACTTTTCAAGGTCACAGAGTTAAGATGCACAGAAATCATGATTTCAATAGGCTGACTTCTAAAGTAAAGATAATGTATTGCATGATGTAATCTGTGATGATTCTTAGTAGTGCTTTTAGGATTTAACACTGGAGAACTGCTAACATCATGTACTTTAGTCTTTAGGTGACTGAGGAGCAGAGGCAGTGACTTATCCTGAACAAATCCTGTAGAACTTGAGAGATATACACATTTCAGGCCTTGCTTCTATCTCATTTGTAATGAAATGTTCAGGTGCATCCTGTTTGTTCAGTTAAATATAAAGATTTAGTCCCAGTATAAAATGTAACAATTATAAGCTGGGTTTTTATTTTCACTTTTGTTATGAATATTATAAGCTTTATCAAACACTAGGATCCAGGATATTTCTGAATGACCTCATTTCATGTGTGGTGTGAAGATGTGTGGTGTGAAGACATCATTTCTTTTCTCCCAACCGCTGGAAAATATTCTGAAAGGGATTAATTGTCTAGGATACTGTATTAGAAGAGAGACCCAAAAATAATATTAGCAGACTGTTTTAGAGCAACAGCTCACACAAAGCTTTATGATTTTTATTTATTATGTAAAATAGGGTAATATTAATATAGAAATCATTTTTACATTATTTTAAGTTAATTTTTTCTTTTTATTAGTTATAGGTAGTGGTACATTATGAAAACTACTTGAATATTGATACATAGTTTATAAAATGTTAATTTTTAAATTACATTTTTTTTTCTGCAAATGAATATTTAACTACTTGCACACAATTAGATGGTTGCTGTTTGTGTTTAATTTTTATAGATAATTCTATGAATTTTCATAGATAACTAATTGTCTTTTTGTTAGGTGATTTATTTAGTAAAATCTCCAAAAGCATTAAGTCATATGGTATGATCAATTTTATGAAAATTGAACTATGCTATCAATGATTTCTAAGTGTATCATTATAATTTACCAACAGCATGTGACTCAACCAATTTTATTACATCCTGGTAGCTTTGAATATTTTCTTTATTTTTCACTTTTTATGATTGAATAGGTATAAATAGGTATAAATGAATAGGTCATGAGATTAAGGGGCCATGAGACTTATGATTGTACGGATTTTTTTTAGCAACAATTTGGGCACTAAGGTACTAACATTATCAGAAAATTGTATGGATTTTTTTTTTTTAGCAACAATTTGGGCACTAAGGTATGAACATTATTGGAAAATTGTATGGATTTTTTTTAGCAACAATTTGGGCACTAAGGTACTAACATTATCAGAAAAAATAATTTGAGTATCTTCACATAGACGGAAATGTTTGCTTGAGTTTTCATTCAAACTCTTGATTCATTACTATGTGTCAGAGGCTGTTCTAGCTTCAGGAGCTCTCAGTGCTTCCTGTATTTCTGTTCACCAATTGTTATACCTGGACTTCACAGATTCATCTGCTGAGTGCATCCATTACCTTTCTGCTTCACCTTGGCCGCTCTATCAACTTCCCCTTTGGCATTTCTAGCATGACAGACATAGTTGCGCTTGAGATCCTCAGGAGTAACTTTCTTGATGCTCAAAATCTGAGTTCTTGTTTCATCTTCTATTTTACTATAACTTACACTAGATAAAAAGGAAAGAAAACCAAAGCATTCATGAGACTCAGGGGGTTATTACACTCTATGTGAATCAGACAAATAAGCACCCACAGAACCCCCACCCAGCTGAGGGCAGAAAGAATGCTAATGGACAGTGTTACTTGTAATGCAATGATCATCAAAGGGGAAGAGCCACTGCACACTATCCTAATGTCTAGTTCAAATCCCAATGCTAGCTTCTTGTTAGAGCTTTTTCTTCAAAGCCAACTGTCTCCTTCCCTCAAACTTCTGAGGCAGAATGCTGTATTGATTTAGAAGAATCTTCTGGAATCAGACCTATTTGGGTTTTGATCCAGCTTTTGTCATTGAGTGCTATAAACTTCGGGCAATATGGCTAATTTTTCCATGCCGTGTGTGTTTCCGTTATGGAAGAGGAAGGTAGTAAGTCCTACAAGTGCACTATATGAATTAACTTACTGAAGAATTCTGAGAACTAAATATGTTAATGCTTAAGTATTAGAACAATAATAAATAAAGGTTCATTGAAGACTATTAGTATCATCCTACAGTAGTAGGTGCTGTACTTCAGTGATCCCAAAAGCTTGGATTCTGAGCACAGGTAGAATATTTGGGTGAAGATATGGAAATCTCATGATTAAATCCTAACAGATAAAGGAAGGAGCTGATCAGAGCAAGAAAAGTTTGTGAAAATAAATATGCCCAAATTCAGTAAATGAAAGATCAAGTACTTTGGGTCTAAGATCAAGATTTAAAATTCCTTTGAACTACATTCCTTTAAGAGGAAAAATATGTGGGCTATCTCCTGTTGCAACTGCCATCCGGGTTCTCCTTTGGATGAGGCTTATTGTCTGTCAGGAAAATTTGATTAGGGGCTCTGATTGGTTCAGTCCAAATTTAACTCCTCTGCTATTCTGAGCATTGAGAATGTGTTTCAATAGCAGCAAGGAGGAACAGCATGACTTCATTGCTATTCATTCATTATTATTATGAAGATGGGAAACATGATGTTCAGAATTCCTGAAATGATCAATAATAACTCTCCCTTGGAGCCTCCAGCCACATCTTTCATCAATTCCTTCTGCAAAAAAAAAATAGTTCAATTTCAGAAAGCTCCTTTTGTGCCTTTCAATATGCTCTGCTTTTCTAACCTCCAGGCCTTTGCGCAGGATGTTCCTTTTACTAGGAACATTCTTTTCATTTCTTTAACTAGATCATTTCTATTCATCCTTCAAATATTGATTTTGGTACTGTATCATCTGAGAAGCATTACCTAATCTCCTTAAACTGACTGAATCCCCTATTAAATCCTCCCATAACATTCAATGCATCTCAGTCACTGCATTTATCACATTATATTGAAAATATTCTCTATCATTGTTACTCCTACTGTACACGCTATACAGTAGACATTTTATGATTTTGCACAAAATTTGAACTGACTGTTAGGAAAAAATATCTTTAGAATTCTGGAAATTCAAGGGGCTTAAGGTCTATTTGCACATAGGTAATAAAGCTTAAGGTCTTGAAACTACTCTGTCACATAGTTGATCAGCTAATCTCATTGCTAGCTGCAGTGAACCAACTGCTCTTTGGCAATGGTGTACTTCATTTACAGAGAAGTCTTCTGTCTTCAATACTTTTCTCTTTTCCATCTCCCTTAAAAAATCAGGTAGATTTAAGAATGAAGTGACCCAGGTTGTTATTTTATGAGTGAGCTATATTGTTACTCATTTACTTTTAAAACAAAACTTAATGAACATATATTTGTTTATTCAATATTTTTAAAGTAATTATCAAGTATTTGAGGGGGTGGAAGACAAGGTATACTTACTCACAGCAATACAAGAACTAACCCATAATTATCTGAGGCACAAGTACATGGGCACATACTCCAGGATTGAGAAAAAAGAGCACAACTACTTTCATGTACACTCAACCCTATTTTGTAAGCTTTCCATTCATGTAGGGTGTACATTCCATCTATTTCCAACTGACATCATAAATGTATGAATCTTGTAGAGCTTCAGCAGTATTGTGCATGCCCTACTGGCAAACTATGATGAAGATGCCTAGCCTCAGGACATTCTAAGTCAATTCTTGGGTAGCATGTGGTTCATGGATTGCAAGTTTAATATCCCTGCTGCTTTGAGCTATAACCATTAAAGATATGAGAAATTTGCTAATTTTTGTTAGCTATAGGCAAAAATGAGAATTTTTACTTTCATTAACTAATATAAATCAAAGGACCTTTGACTGACTGACAAAGGATAACCACCCCTTACATGCCCTCATGATACCTTTCATTAATGGTTATGTCAATAGTGATATCATCAGGTTTTTTCCCATCAATGGTCCACCAAACCTCATTGTGAGAGTCCTTAAGGAACGTAAAAAAGACTTTACATGGGATGAGTAGCTCCTCTCCTAAAAAAATAAAAATAAAAATAAAAAATAAATTTAAAAAAAGGTTAGCAGATAATGTTAATCTGTGTCAGCCCATCATTTTTCAACTTTCACATGATTATATTGGTCTAATTCTCTAGTGGACTATCTTAATGCAATGTGCCATACTTTATCTAAAAAAATTAAAATAGAAGACAAAACCAATAAAAGAAGGTCAATAGCTTCATGTAAAATTACTAGAATGGCCACATTTAATACAATCTAAATATTCTATAAATAACTTTTTTATTCAAAATGGCTCTAGCAATATCTTTTTTTTTTTTGTAGTTGTAGATGGATAGAATACCCTATTTTATTTTGTTTTTATTTTTATGTGGTGCTGAGGATTGAACCCAGTGTCTCATGCATGCTAGGCAAGCACTCTGCTGCTGAGCTACAGCCCCAGCCCATCTAGAAATATCTTTTTAGTCTTAAATCTCTATGAACTGCTCCCCTTTTCTATTATTTCTCTCATAAACAAAAGGTGACCAAGAAAAGACTCTCCATATCTTTGGTTGTTGTCCAAGGAAGATGGAATGATATCATCAATGAATAGAACTGACCACAAATCCCTCATTTTGGAACACTCAAGATATTGGGGTGCATTCAATAAACTTAAAGGCAATTTGAAAATAGAAATTCCAAACTATCCTTCTGAGGTGGAACATGAGATTAGGGAGAACACCAGACAGAAAGAATAGTAGTTAACAACAACAGCAGCAGCAATATACACACTGAGAATTTTGTACAAGTGATTGCACTGAATGTTTATAACAATCAGTGTTATTTAATCTTAAGGATTCACTCATATTTTATAGAAGCAAAACATGAATCTTTTTTTTTTTTTTTTTTTTTTTTGTACCGGGGATTGAACTCAGGGGCACTCGACCACTGAGCCACATCCCCAGCCCTTTTTTGTATTTTATTAGAGACAGGGTCTCACTGAGTTGCTAAGTGACTCGCCATTGTTGAGGCTGGCTTTGAACTCGGGATCCTCCTGCCTCAGCCTCCCAAAGTGCTGGGATTACAGGCGTGCGCCACCACGCCCGGTCCCAAAACATGAATCTTAAACACAGTTACAATGTAGATCTTAAATGTCCCCCAGAACTTATATGCTAAAGGCTTCGTCCCCAGCTGTAGGCACTTTTGGGAGGTGGTAGAACTTTCAGGAGGTGGAGTCTAGTTGGAGAAAGCAGGTCAGTGGAGGCATGCCCTTGAAGGGTACTTGGGGACCTCTGCCCTCCCCTTGATTCCTGGATATCTTGAGGTGAAAAGTTTTGTTTCACCATATGTTTACCGCCATGATGTTCTACTTCACCACAGGCCCAGAAACAAGAGAGCCAGCTCTCCATGGACTGAAACCTCTGAACTGAGCCCAAATAAACCAATCCTCTTTTAAAGTTGTTATTTCAGGTATTATGTCACAACAACAGAAAGCTAACTAACACATAAATGGTAATGGACATTTCTAGGTCAAGTTATTGATAAGTATTAGGCCAGAATTTGACCTAGACTGGATTTCCCATCTTAGCTTACTAAGAATAATACTGTTTTATGCCTGCTTCCTGGTGAGTTATTAATAGTGACTATTTTCACTCCCAAAAGTGTCAGGTTTAGAGGATAGGTTATCTGATCACCCTGATTTGTACTTAGGTTTATCTAACTTTGTGGTCATATTCTGTTCTCTCTTCTGATACATGGTTCTTATGTCTTTCTCCTCCAGTTTCCTAGATCAATATCTCACTAAGGAAGATAAAATGAACATCAAATCCAGAACTGTTTTTGTAAACATGACATTATAAGTAGATGAAACATATTTCAGTGATTAATAGGCATTTACCCTAACAGTGGGAAGAATGTTCATATTATTATGCAAAGCCAAGGCTAATTATAGGAAATTCAGTTTATTTGAGGTTGGCAGGTCCCTTAGTGTAATCTCTATTTTTTTTATTAAGGCAAACAATTTTTGCAAACTCATTTTAACTTTTTTTCTTTTGGTATTTCTGTTCTCCACTCATGCTGATCATTGGCTGTATTATCTTTAGCACATTTTCTACATTCTCTTTCATAATGCATCCAAAATGAATTTATTGTAAATGATACAATATAGAAAATACAAAGTTTTTCTATAGTTTTCTATTCACTTAGCTTAGGAAACTTTGAGACAGAAGGACATAAATTATTTCTTATTTGATTGGTTATAAGCTATTTTTGTCTACCATGAAAAATTACAAAAATAGGAGACCCAGAGAGCCATAGTAAACATTCTGTGGTGTTCTGAATCTAGGTGTATTAGCTCTATCAATTTGTACCTATGAGAGTCACAGTCCTGTCTCCAAGATCCATCCTCTACCCTTTTTATAGTGGAACAGAAGCTTGAAGGATATCTTATGTACTTGTTGCATCCTCAGTAAGTCAAAGCCTTGTGCAATGTCAAGTTTGCATCACACAGAAATCACCAATCACCAGAGGAAGACTGATAGCAGAAGAAGAAGAGAGCAGATACCGAGAGAGAAGCAAAGATTCCTGGAGCTACCCTTGAGATCAGTGAAGTAGCTGATTTCCAGGGCTACCAACATTTCAATTCAAATTCATGTATTTCTTTACAATAGTCCTTATTGTCTTGTACTAATTTTTTTTTTTTTTTGTAATTAAGAGAATATCAATGAATTTCAGAGGCACAGCTGTAATTACCTGGTTCTTTCTCATAGACCACGTGATCATTGGGT
This sequence comes from Tamias sibiricus, assembly GCA_025594165.1. Classification (NCBI taxonomy): domain Eukaryota; kingdom Metazoa; phylum Chordata; class Mammalia; order Rodentia; family Sciuridae; genus Tamias; species Tamias sibiricus. The sequence continues at coordinate 79,055,527 of CM046668.1, forward strand.
GAATAGATCTGGGGGGGTAGTGCATCTTCTGGATTGCCTGTGATGGATGGAAAATAAAATATAGGGAAAAAAAAAGAGAGATGATGTTAAATCCTGTAGCCTTATTCCAAAATTTGTGAAGCCTTTCCCATTTTCCTGTTATAGTTTGTCAATTCTTAAGAAGGCACATAATCTAATATGAACTCAATTACTGCATTTCATTCATTTAAAACAACCATAGTGTAACATAATAGGAATTATGTATTTGGTCTCTGTTACCAATTCCTGATATAGCATTCCTAACACCTTTGTAATTTTTTGGTGCTTATGAGTAATATGAACATCATTTATCTTTGTCTCCAGTTATTTGATGTTAGTTCCCAGTTCCTGACCCAAGAACTTGTAAGACTCTTGGTGTATCTGAAGTGGTAAGTATTTTTTTTTGTATGTTAGTGTGATGACTGATGGTATGGGTCCCTAGATAACTTCAGAGCAAGAGATGTTTCCAACCAAGGTTAAAGAGCTACAATTTTTATCCTCAACTCCCAACCTGTAGGAAGGGGACAAGGGCTGGAGACTGAATTAATCACCGATGGCCAATGATTAAGTCAATCATGTCTATGTAATGGAACCTCCATAAAAATCCCTAAGCAGTGAGGTTTGGAGAGGCTCCTAGTTGGTGAATACATCCATATGTGAGGTTGAAAGTGGATGGTGTACCCCAATACCATGGGGACAGAAGCTCCTTCACTCAGGATTCTTTAAATCTTGCCCTATATACTTCTTTACCTGGCTCTTCACTTGAATCCTTTATAATATCCTTTTAAATAAACTAGTAAATATAAGTAAAGTGATCACTGCAAGCCATTATAGAAGACCACAGAACCAGAGGAGGAGGTTGTGGGAATCCTCAGTGTATAAGCAAGTAGTACCCTAGCATGGGTGACGTGGAGACACACTGCTTGCAACTGGCATCTGAAGAGGGATTGGAGCAGTCCTAAGGGACTGAACCTTAACCTGTGGGATCTGTCCTAGCTCTAAGTAGTTAGTATCCAACAGAATTAAATTGTAGGAAGCACAGATGGTGTCCACAGAGAATTGGAGAATTGCTTGGTATGGAAAACTCACACGTTTGGTTACAGAAGTGTTGCTGGCATAGAAACAGGTTTTCCTTTACAAAGAAACAAACAAAACAGGTTGAGTTTCCTCCATGTTTCAAGATAGACAGTTTAAACAGTGTTCTTGACTTCCAAAGTTTACATGAGTTTTGCTTTCATACTACATTATAATTAACTGCTTTCATGTCTTCATTATTTCTTCTCTATGTATTTTCTTTTCTTCTTAAGATTTCAGATTAATTTTAGCTCAAAAATATGGCATGACAGTAGTATATTTTTTTCAATTTGTAACCCATGGTTATTAGTTATGGTTATTAACTAAATATTTCTCCTCAAAATGCTTAGTGTCTAACACAGGACCTGGTTAAATAAATATAATGTGAATGCAAAGATCAGTGGAAATTTAAAAAAAAACACAATTTAATGATAGCCCATATGTCTAAGTGATACTGAGATATCAGATAAATGTTGGGAGTAATACTTTTTATAATAATCCATACTTATAAGTTGAAAGAAAAATACCTTGAAGGTGCTTTTTAGGGTTTCCAAGGTTTAGTGGCCAGATTCTAATCCTGACCAAGTCACATGCTAACTCTGTGAAGATGAATTTTTATTAATCTTTGAAAGCAAATTTTCCTTAAGTCAGGATAAATAAAACTTACCTTAGAGTTTCAGTTTGAGGAATAAATTTTAAAATATAAGTTAAATTATCTCCTAGTGATATATAATAAATATTCAATGTTTTACAGCTTTAAAAAAACAAATTTGTGTTGCTTCAATGTTCAGAACCACTTCACCCCTATTTGTCAAATTTTATATCTATAAATCAGGGTGACCAAGTACACCCATTCCCAACTGACACACTGAAGTACGTGTATTATAAACAACTGTTGAGATGGATCTATGCTTAAATAATTAATTCATTTGACTTCTAAAGTCTTCTTGTGCTAGATTGTAAACTTAGTCTTCTTTTTTGTCCTGAATTAATCCCAAACTCAGCATTATTTCAAAAGTAAACAAAGAAGGAAAAGCGATTATAATTATTTGATTGAATTTTACTTGCACTATGTTAAACCCTTTTTCTGTTTTTCTAATTTACAGTGAATCTGGTGTCAGACTAACAGACAAAGCCCTGAGCACTGACCTGCGATTTAGAATTACTTGTTCCACTAAATGGAGTGTCAAAACGGGTTACTTCCAGTTGCTGGGACTCAGTATTTCCATCTAGTAGGCCATTTTGAGCATAGTAGAGGCTGTGGTATTTAGGGCTTGACCCTAAAGTCACATATCATGACACTAGTTCACTTGATCTCTGGGTTTGATAGGAGTCTTGACTCTGCCTAGGCATTTTTCATTCCCGCCCCCCTATTTATTACCCACTATTCTCTCAGTGTAAAATAATGGTTGAACACTGCTAGCAAACACCTACAGCAACCAATAACAACAGCAGTTTTGATACACAAAAAGACATAATTTACTTAATCCAAGTAAAATACTTTTTTTTGGTGATACTATTAATATCATTCAGTAAGTTTCCACTGCTGCCTGGAACTGAATCTGCAAATATGTATGCTATTTCTAATATTCTCAGTTATTTGAAGAGCTAGGTAGTTCTAGAATATAGACTAGGAGACTGAAATCTTGACCAAAACCAAGTCATGTGCCTATTAAGCAGAAGTGATATAATTTAAACACCAATCTGTATGGTACTCTTTCATTCCCATATGCTTTACTTCATTCACTCACACATTCAGTCAACCAACAGTTATTGGATGCTTACAGTGCACATGGAACTGCAGGCAGTGAACAAAAGAAGTCATTTATTTATTAAATGTAATAAATGATTAAGAACCCAAACAAGATTATTGCATTTGTCGTGTGTACTCAACAGAAGTCATGCTTACCTACCACCTTTACAGTCAGAGACCTGGTGAGATGGAAGGTGCGCCCATTTTCTGGATATGTGACAACACATGTGTAATTCCCATTATTTGAAATATAGGGAATGAGAAATTTCAAGTTCATGCCGTCAGGTGCTACATTACTAAAATTCTCTATTTTAGAACAACGCTAGAAGAAGAAAAGATATTACTCATTAGATACCTGCATTGAAAACAAATGAACACATACACTATCACATCTAAATTTGCACAGAGCATCCAAATATCTATGCAGCACTTCTTACAAAACTGTTTTGGTCAAGTAATTGGATGATGTTTCTGCGAAGAACATGTGGCATAAATGTCCTTAACTTTTCTGCAAAAGAGAAATGAAAACACTAAGCTGAGATATGATATCAAAAGCACAGGCTTCCTATCTCAGGATCCACCATTCAAATTCTCACAGTCTCATGTTTATAGTGAAGCAAGGTTAAAGTTTTTTTTAAAAATAACTAAGAAAACTTGAGCAACTACAAGTCCTGCTTTTAGAGAACAATTATAATTTTCTACAGCTTTTCAGCAATTATATAAATTCAGGAATCTAGCCATTGTTTTTTTTTTAATATATTTATTTATTTACTTTAGTTGTACACAATGCAATGTATTTATGTTTATGTGGTGCCGAGGATCGAACCCGGGCCGCACACGTGCAAGGCGAGCGCCCTGCCACTGAGCCACAACCCCAGCCCTAGCCATTGTTATCTGATAATCTGATTATGGCATTCTTGGTAACCCTGCAGAATTGCTACATCAGTCATTTCTAAACATTTATATTTGTTTGCTCTTTTATCCCATTTTCATAATTGGCCATCATAGACTCTGGAATCCAAAACCCAAAGCTTTTTCATCAGCCTCATCGAGATCTAAAAGTTTATTTCTGCTCCTAACTCATATTTTTTCATATAACTCATGGTTAAATGTTGAGACTGCACTAACTCGTAGTCCTGCTTTCTACTTCTTCATCTCGTGGATATTATTTTATTTTTTTATTGTACTGAAAAACATCCATATATCCTCTGTGGCAGAAATACATGATGAATATTTACTTTTCAAACAACTTTTTGTTTTTCTTTTAAGCATCAATGATTCATGAATGATAAAAAGGATTAGGTAATCTCTAAGGACCTTTAGATCTTGACATTCTGACAATCTGCTACTGACGTTTGTGCTCAGTTTCCTGTCCTCACATATTTAATTCTGGTATGCTTGAGGTTTTCTTCCTCCAATTCCTGGAGCATGTATTTTGAAATAAGGCAATTGCCCTAAGAGGCACATTTTGTAATTCTGTGCCACAGGAAATGTGTCTTTTAAGAACAGCCCTGAGCCGGGCGCGGTGGCGCACGCCTGTAATCCCAGCACTTTGGGAGGCTGAGGCAGGAGGATCGCGAGTTCAAAGCCAGCCTCAGCAATGGCCAGGCACTTAGTAACTCAGTGAGACCCTGCTTCTAATAAAATACAAAAAAGGGCTGGGGATGTGGCCTAGTGGTCAAGTGCCCATGAGTTCAATCCCCGGTACCAAAAAAAAAAAAAAACAAAAACAAAAAGAACAGCCCTGAACTTTTGCTTCATAGAGAAGATCATCAAGAGGAGGCTGATGCTGTCTGTTTAGGTAAGCTTTTCACACTGAAGCTTCTCCTGTTTGACTAAGCAGTGTTCCTGGACACTTGTCACATCAGCAGAAGATTTTAGTACCCTGAGGTTACACACAAAATAAAAAGCCACAAAGAACCACATTCTGATAACGAGTTTATGTCAAATTTGGTTTAAATAGAGTTTAGAATGTATATAGAACTGTACTGGATTTTTGTGGCACCTTTCATTTAAACAGTTCAAAGATATTTTTCTCCCTCATTTCTTAGCTTAGCTGGTCTTAAATCCCTGTGAAGTAGACAGATCAGACTGAATATGCTCCAGTTTTACAGAGAGGACAAAATGAGACAGACAGATAAAGAGATCTCATAGATAGCACAGTACAGAGCTGAAACCTAGTTCCACACAGCTGAAAAAGGTCTTTCACTGGTTTCTTAACTAAGAATGAGCAACTCTCCCCAGCAGTGAGTTGATGCTATAAAGATTATACTGAAACATGCACTGTGTTATCTGATTTTTTTTTTGCCAAAAAAGTTAGCAGTGCTCTTATCCCTACTTTATGGATGAGGAAATGGGGTCTGTAAGTTATGACAGTCAGTGTCATAGCACTAGGTAGTGTGAAAACTGAATCTATTTGTTTGAGTTATAAACTCAAATTTATCTGTTTCAAAGCCATTGCTTTTAATCCCACTTGATACTTGTGTCCTCACTTCATACAGTGGCCCTGCACTTATTCTACGCCTAGAGTCAGCCCCAGTGTTAATAGTTTGATTGGATCTATCACTTCAATCAGGCTGGTTCCTGCAATTAGTGGTAAACTGGAAAAGCAGACTTTTTCCAGATAAAAAGTCAAGCATTATTAATGAACTTGTCAACAGCATTTTGTGGGAGGAGTACTGGGGACTGAACTCTAGAGCAACCTGCCATTGAACTACATCCCCAGACCTTTATTAAAAGAAATCAATCTTCTTTCCTTCCTTCCTTTCGTCCTTCCTTCCTTTTTTTTTTTTTTTTTTTTTTTTTTTTTTTTTTTTTTTTTTTTTTTTTAAAGACAGGGTCTTGCAATGTTGGTGAGACTGGCCTCCAACTTGCAATCCTCCTGCCTCAGCCTCCTGAGTTGTTGGGATTACAGGCATGTACCACTACACCAGATCCTCAACAGCATTTCATAAGAATGTGCTGAAAGGAACATTTTATAGCTGTTCCAAAGCTATGAAGTCTACAGAATTTTAAAAACATAAAATGAAGAAATGTGCATATGTGTGGTGGTGGGGGGATGTCAGGACATTATTAAATTATAAATGCAAATTAACTTAGCCTGTAGTGTCTGGTTAACTCTTTCTCTTACAAGTAGCTCCATTTCTAGCACACACTCCTAAGACACACAGAATGTAAAAACATAGAAACAAATCCTGAAAAATAAATTCTGCAAATTTTATAATGATTTCAGAAGCACTTGTTTGAAATCAGAAGAAAATGGACATGAACAAAGCATTGGATATTCAAAGAATACAAAACATATTTCCATATTTCAAAAAGCAAGAAATGAATTAATGGCAAACGAATTTCTTCAATGAAGCAAATACTTAGCTAACTAGAAGATAAATTCCTCCTAATTGACTCATCAGTTCCTCATTCTGCACCCAAAAGAGAGAAGTGAAAAAGAAGAGTTGAAAAGTTAATCTTGGATACAAAAATTTCATTACCTATTCCTGACTGTTCAGATCTTATATCTTAATTAAACTGTTTGTATTATTCCCACTTCCCGTATCCATCTTGTAACCCACCACCCATGTGTTATCTTCCACATGCTTACTACCACTTACATACTTAATGAATTACATATGTTATTTTAACCATGTAACATTTGCTGTAATAACAAACCACAACATACAGGTAAAGAACAGCACAGGAAATGACTATGAAATCCTTGGATGGAAATGAAGCACATAGAGGGGAAGGCTGTGGTCAGGGGAATGTCACAGTGAAGTAAGTGTTTCCATTCAAGAAACCACAACACACAAAAAACTGTGTGAATGCCCCAAAACGTTAAAAACATGTCTCCTAACTCACAGGTATTCATAACTCACAGGTATTCATAAGACAATGAAAAGCACCCAGAGGCAGAGAGTTCCTGAAGATCAAATCAAAAACATTGAAAAAAAAACCTAATGGAGAAGGAAGACTTAGGCTAGTTCTTAAAGGATAAGTAGAATATTAATAGCTACTGGAAGACAGGAGGAAAAAAAAAAAAAAAAAAAAAAACCCAGACATAGGAAAAAGTGTGGAAAACTCACCTTCACTTTCTTAGTATTATTTCCCTCCTTGTTAGTACTTAAGGTATTTCATTATGATGTTCTGTTTTTATATAGAGAGCACCTCCTCCTCCTCTATAAAATTAACTCCCGTAGGGGCCAGTAGGATGTGGATGAGGACTATTCTGCATGGCCTGCAACTTGCCTAATATCTGGCACATGGAGCTCAATACATTTGTGTTGCATGATCAAAAATGTGTATGGAAGAAACAAAGCTACAAGGCAGGTGGAGTGGAAAGCTCATGGAGTATGTAAGTGGTAGTAAGCATGTGGAAGATAAGACATGGGTGTTGGGTTACAGGATGGATAGGGGAAGTGGGAATAAAAATACAAAAAGTTAATTAAGATATAAGACCTGAACAGTTAAGAACATCTACTGAAATTTTTGTACCCAAGATTAAGTTGTATAAAATACATTATATTTTGTCATGAAGTCTCAGAAGGGTTCTATAAACCAGTCTTTTCCAATAAACAGAGCTAAGTCATCCAATGTTTATAAATATTTACAAAGTCCTTTCTCTGTGCCAGGCACTATTAGGAGCTGGGTATATAACAGTCAGTGAAAAGTGAGGGCACTTTCCCTCATGGAATTTTACAGTTCAGTCTAATTCATTCAATTATTTAATCAATTCCTAAATGCAATATATATTGGCTCAGTTTTGTGCTGTGTGACTGCTATTTAGAGAAAAGAAAAAGAGAAAGAAAGATAGAGCTCACTACCTAGTGCAGAAGAGAAAGACAATTGCTACAAGAGCAAAGATGAGATATAAATTAAGTTCTATCAAAATAGAGAGTAGATAATTCATTTGGCATGATTCAGCCTCAAGGCTTTAGAGACATTTGCTTGAATTGGATTTTATTTAAGTGATGAATCTTGGTCCTCAGAGGGCCTAAAAGTGTATAAAACAATGTCATGTGTATATGTATATGTAGAATTATAAGTGTATATCTCTGAAAGAGAATATGATGCACACTAACTTCATGCCAAAGGTTGAAAATCACTATACTCTATAGAGACTATAGGGAAAGGAGAGAGAAAGAACCAATCTAGCCAAATCGTCAAACCAAATTAAAGCAGACATTTAAAAAATAAAGTCTATTACACAGACCTCGGACTAACTTCCCAATAAGACATGCTATCCCAATGAAAAGCCTTGGATTGATGCCTTTTAAAAACGTTCTTTCCTGATGGAACTTAGTCAGAAAAAATTAAAGATTTTCCTAGTTTCTGAGAGCAATCCACAAACAATATCTGACCAGATCCGATTAATTTCACAACAAAAATTACAAGTGGAGGTAATAAACCCATTTTAATGATTACAGTGGGTATGAGAAAAATCAGTTCTTTATAAATTAATATCTAGACTGTCATCCACTCTGCTAAATGGCAGTTGGGAGTATTTCAGCAATTGCCACAAATGTAATAAATAAAACACCCAATAAAGCAGTTCTCCTGATCCCCAGGGAAGAACAGAAGTTGCCTTTGCTTTTGCTAGTATCTCTCTAACATGAAATTTCAAATATCCAACTACAACAATGAGGAAAAGAATTATTAATCCAGTAATATGAAAGTGAGGATGGCTTTCCGTATATATTAAAACCCTTTTCTTTAAAAAAATATAACAATAATAACAATAAAAACAACACCAACAGGATCACTTACCTCTGTCCTTCCTGCTATATATTTGGAAGTCCCTGTGTGAATAAACAGGCAGTCTCCAATTTATGCACATACTGTGTTCCAGAAATTCTGTGATAAACCGGCTATTTGAAATTCAGCAGATCACTTACCAACCATGGTTTGTTTTCCAGGCTGGTTAGGAAACCTGGTTTATTCAACAAACATTTACTGCATATTAATTTACCTCACAGGATTGCTGAATGAGAGAACTGTGAATTCTGGGTCTTGAATTAAGGATACCCTGCCATGCTGAAAGGAAGAGGAAAGAGAAGAAGAAGACATGCAGAGGACAGAAATAAATCCTGTCCCATTTCCTCTTCATTTCTGAAATATAAACATTTGGTTTTCTGTTTCCTCCAATCTCGGTTTATTAGAGACCCTTCTAATTTCCCAGGGCCCTCTACAGGCTTCCCTAGGTCTCAGTCCAGCCCAAAGTTTGATGTGTTTTTCAAAGATTACCTGTCCTTCCAAGTGCTGGAGCTCTAGTACAGACTAGACCAGCCTGGATATCAGTCCTAGATAGTGTGGACTCAGAGACCACACAGACCTGCCTGAAATCCCACACTCCCATCTGCAGCTGGATGACTTTGATTAAATTATGGAGGATAATGTAGCAGTGTGGGTTCTTAACACATGGGTTGAAGTGTGACTCCTAGCCCTGTGGCCTTTGGCAAATTGCTCAACTACACTACACCTCAGTTTCCTTAACTACAAAGTGGGGAAAAAAGAGAACCTACTTCACAAAAATATTGAGAGACTGGAGTATAATAAAGCATTTAGAATGTAGTCCCTGTGCTCAATAGATGTTAACAATGATTGTTTACCTTTCTGAGTCTCCCATTCCTAATCTATTAAGAGGTGGCATCTATGTTACAGAATTTTGATGAGTATTATGTATGATAACATATGTTACCTACCACACTGCCTTACAGTAGTAAAATGTGAGATTATATAGTTTGCTCTCCATCCTTTCAATTCAGCAGTATTCTTTCTGCTTGCAGATAACAGAAAAGCAAATTTGCTAGAACTAATTATAATTAATGTAACTTTTAACCTTTGTAGACTTATCTATATTACCAAAAGAGATCCTTTCTACAGTGTCAAGGCAGGTACTTCAACAAAAAGAGAACTGCTATAGTGGGGCCAAGATAACTAAGCAGTTGCTTGCAGCTGACTTAGAACGTAGAGCATGGAAGGCAAGACCTGCACCGCTGTACAGCAACAGCAGGTTGCAGCAACTGAAACCCTTGATTTTGTTCCCGTGATGGCAGAATTTGTAGGATCAAAGGTTATCATTCAATTATGCAAAGATATAAATTTTAAAAATATAGCATAACAGGCATCAGGAGTAGAAGACAGAAAGGTAGCTGCTTGCTGGTTGTCTTTTTCAGTCACCCACACACTGTTGGCTGTCTGCCACAACAATGGTTTTATGGAAGTGATATTTTTTCTCAGTCTCTTCTCCAGACTTTATCTATCATTCACCTCATGAATAATCTCTCTAGAGCTTGACCTTGGCTGGTTTCTCTTCTCACTTTATTTTGTCTTCTTAAGGACTTCAACCATCATAGAGATGCATCCAATTCTCTATCACCAGTTCTGCTTTTCCCCCCAAGCTCCAGACCCAAAAGTACGCAACAACTATCTGCTAGTCACTGCCACCCAGATGTCTTGCAGAAATCTCTAACTTAATATGACATTTATTAAATACATTACTTACTCCTCAGGGTCTCCTTCACTATTCTCTGCCATGGTTCATATCACCAACCCTCTTCCAGAGAGGAAAATACAAAACCAGGGAATCACTGGATATGGTATTACTTTGGAGAAACAGCCAGTCTCATATAATACATGTTCTTCCTCTTCTTAAAACCACTAGCAATTCCTCTTTATCACAGTTGTGAAATTTAAGTTCTACTTTTGATAATGACAGAAATCATTCTCATGAACTTGTCCATGTTAAATTGTGCACTCCTTTGAGATTTCAGAGCTGGACATCTGTCTCCTTTCCCCCACACTCCTGGCACATTACAGTGATCACAACTGATCTTTAGATAGTGGATGTGGAATGGATATAGGAATGAATGACTACAGAAAAATAAATGCAGTGAAAACAGATATAAATAAATAGATCTGAGTGTATATGGAAAAAGTGATTTCCACCTGGAGAAAGCAAGGAACAATTCATGTAGCAAGTAGAATTTCATCTGTTTTAAAAGAAGAACATTCTAGACAGGGGCACTGCATGAGGAAAAAGGAAAGGAGAAAACGAGTGCATTTATATGGGAAGAAAACTGAAAAAGCAGACAAGATTAAAAAAAGACCTTGATTGCACAGTAAATAGATAAACACATTTTAAACTGGAAGATACATTACACTTATTAATATAATTATTTTAATCATCTATGCTATTTACTATGGAGAATTACAGAGAAAACATAAAATGAGCCCTTATATCTTTACGAGCTCTAACAAGTATCAGTCTATGTTTTATTTAATCTATACCCACTCACTACCCCAAAATTATTTTGAGACAAATCACAGAGATCATATGATTTTATTTGCAAATATTTCTGTTTATAAATCATAAGACTCTCTCAGCAAGTATAACTACTGTTCCATTATCAAGCTTAAAAAGTAATAATTCACTGATATCATCAGTATTATCAGTTCAGAATTCTCTGATTTTCTCACAATTTGTTGTACGGTTCATTTGAATGAACAGAGTTCAACTAAGGTCCATGCAGTTGGTTGGTAAAGCTCTTAAATCAATCTGCCTCTCCTGCTCCTTACCTTTCCTTCTCTGTCCCTTCCTCTTCCTTTCCCTGTCACCCTTCCGCCTTTTCTTAACTTCTCCCTTACTCTTAATCACTTTATTGTACAATAAAACATATACCAAAAAACCCCACTCTAATCATATGTATGAGTTAATGAATTACTTTGAAGCAAACATCTTGGTAAGCACCAGTCAGCTCCAGGAACAGCACTTTCATAGTCACCTCTGAAGGCCTTCCACATGTCCCATGTCAATCATACCTTCTTTATTTTCCCCTCCACGGAAGTAGTGACTATCTATACTTTCATAGTAAAATCACTTCTTGGTTTTCGTTGATCATTTTATCACCTATATGTACATCCTTAGATGTTATAGCATCATCCACTTTTTAAATGTCTTATATGCTTCTCTTAATGTCATGTTTCTTAAGGCATTCCTACTCCACATCTTTCCTTTTCTTAAGATTGAATCACCCAGCATATTTGGCCTGTAGAGTTTCACACAGTATGGATTTTGCCAACTGCAAACTCATGGGGTGACTCAATATAGTCTTATATTCTTTAGATTTCTGGCAAAATATCAGCATTATCTAAAGACTTGATCAATTCATTTGAAAAGATTATAGCTAACACTGTGTTCTTTTATTAGAAGAAAAATATCAAGTGGTTTATCATTTTATGATGTCAACAATCATTGATGTTTAATGCTTAGACTTATTAACTAACTGGGACTTGCAAAGTAGTATTTCAAATCTATGATTTCTCCTTCATTTATTAGTAGGGATGCTTATGTAAAACATACTTTTCTGCACCATTTCATTACCAATGGAATATTGCTTCCAGGAAAATCAGAATGAATACTAAATTATTTCTCTTTCTTTACTAGGTTTCAAGACAATAAACTAATTTCCTATCATCATTCAAACGAAAGTAGTAAACTTTTTACAAATACCATTATAAACTTATGAATTAGAACTTATTTCATTGAATTAAAACCATTGCAAGCACTCTATTTATTCAAATTAAAATTGCACATCTTTGGCTAATAGTAACCCTTTCTTTAAGTTAATTCCTAAGTTGTTTCATTAACACTTTTAAGAGAATTTAAAATTTTCAACTATAATTGTGGAATTGTCTATTTATCCCTTGAATGCTGCCAACTCTTGATTCATGTATTTTGAAGCATTTTTAAAAGGCACATTTACTGTTACTATTTTTATGCCTCTAAATAAGTGACTTTTTTACTATTACATCATGTCCTCTTTATCTTTGATAATCCTCATTGTCTTACAGTCTACTTTATCTGATAGTTTCAAAGCTACTTTAACCTTTTTTATTTTATCCATTATTTTTTACTTTAAAAAGTTTTCTCCTTTTCACTTCCTACCAATCATTGGGCATTATGTAGTGTTTTTGTGTGTGAGATCATGTGTGCACACTTCTGCTGGAGTAGATGGGTAAGGGAGGTTTAAGGAAAAAAAATATTTATCAGTTCAACAGACTAGTACATATATAAGTATATGTGTATGCATTCATACACATATATACACACATTCCTTAGTTTACCTTCATTTCTGAAATAATTTATTTTCTTCATTGTAAGTTTTCAGTGAGTTATGTTATTTCTGGACTTTTCTCATTCTATTTATTTGTGTTATTTCACTTTTGTTGTGATTTCTCTTCATGTCTTTTAGCTCATTTTAAAGAAGGTAATAATGCACACTTCTGACATACTTTCTTTTTCTGCATAGATGTTATTCTGTCTCCTTTTACTTATAGCTTTGAATAGGATTTTACCTTGGTTTTTTTTTTTTTTTTTTTTTTGGTTTTGTTTTGTTTTGTTTTTTTCTGTTGTTGCTCATTTTTATGTCAAACTTTTTTTTTTTCCTGGACTTTAAAATATGGCAGGATTCTCTAACTTCACAGAGATTCCTCTCCAAATTTATGGTGGCTCTGCCATGGGATGTCCTGACTATTCCCTTCCTGCATTTTTAGCAAGTCCCTTGTTTTTCCTTCTTCTATGTTGTCCTGATCTAATTCATTTTCTTCTTTTCCTACATGATGGGGATCAAACTTAGGGCCTTACTTAGAGCTTCTCCTCTGTGTATCTGGTCACTTTTTAGAGTTATAAGGCATTAGAACTGCTCCAACCCCATCAGAACTTCTTACTATTTGCACCTGTCTTTTCCCAGCAAATCCTCCAAATTTCAGCTGCTGCTCCTGAGTTGGCCGCTATACTTTCCCATGAGCACTTGTGGCTCTTTTGGGCCTGACAACATGTAACTTCCTTCTGCTGCCTTCCGTGCCTTCCTATAAGGGTCTCAAAGGCGTTGGTAGCTTCTCTCACTCAATTACTGAAAGAAGTTCACATAGATAATTTGTCACCAAGTTTTTCAGACCTTGAGTTTTTGGCTTTGGTATAAGTGGGAACTTGAGATTTAAAAGCTTTCCTGCTACCACAAGCGTCACCTTCCATACTTTCATTTTTTGATTAAACACTTTCCAGATCCCTCAGATGTGGAAGAAACCACAGATAGATGGCACCCACAAATGAGGGCATATCAGAATACACACATAAATACCAAATTACAGTACTGACAAACCAAGGAGTTGAAGTTGACCAGATGAATCAGCAGTTTCTGACCTCACTAGGCAGTGAGTAAAAGGAGACATTTCTCAAAATGTGTTTGACAGGAAGTTAACAGAAACAAGTTAGTTCTGATGTTCCAGGGGATCCAAATTAAGAAATAGTGGGCAAAGGCAAAGCAACCCATACTTCTTTCTTTGAAACAGTATAAAATAAGGAAGCGGCAAGTTTTGTGCAAAGTTATTAAAACAGAAATCATAAAATCTGAGGAGAGAAATCTCAGCTCCTACATTTAACTCAGCAAATAAGTATGGCCATTTAAGAAAGAATAAAAAGTGCTCTAATTTGCTTACCTTATACCATGTGACAGTGGGTGTGACTCTGGAAGGAAAATATCCATCCACATTTGGACAAGTGATGTTCTGAATACCAGATTCTATATACAGTTTATGCACTGGGAGTTTCATAGGGGAATTGAAACAGCTGTCTTTTTGAACAACTTCCAGAGGAAATGCAACTTTACTGCAATATGTCGTGTTCCTGAAAAAAGATATATGCAATAAATAGGTAGTCTCATTTGCATTTCACTTAATATAGCAATCACATTAAAGTGAACCAAATAGAGACTTCATTTATGTATGTTAAGCTCCTGTAAAAACTGAATGACTTCTGGAGGCATTTCTTATGCCAATTGGTATCACAGAATAAAATATAAACACAGTTATCTACTGATGATGTTCTAAAATAATTACACATGACCCTGAACATTATTGATATTAGATTTTTAAAAAAGGAGAACAGATTAGGGTTTTAAAATGCCCAACCACAGAGCAGATTATGATGCCCATGGTAAGCTGTGGGGCTATTGTGGGAAATGTGTGTGTGCATGTGTGTGTGTTTAAATTTTTCACTTAAAACTTTTTCAATAATACTAAGTGTTGGTGAAGCAAGGCAAGAATGGCAAATTTAGGCATAATTCATAATGGTAAAAACAACTTAGGAAAAGAAATGTTTCCAGAATAATTTGGTCTGGAAATCTTTTTTTTTTTTTTTTCAAGTGATAGAAGTATGGAAAGGGGTAAATAGAGACCACACATACTCAAAAATGTCCGTCTAGTGCCATCTCAGCAATAAAAACACTGGAATCAAGAGAAAAAACAAACAAAAAGAAAATTGTAAAAAATATATGGTATAACCACTCAAATTGTTATTCATACCTATAAAAACAATCAAGATGAGGGGCAAAACAAACACATAATATCCTTAGAATGACTGTGAAATCATGTAATAATGTCTACACAGTTGTTTCCTCTTCTCTGTTATCCTCTATTTACCCTGCATCTAACTTAGGCTTCCTATTCATTGAGCACTTCGAACATTTCCTTGATGACATTTATCATAATACATCAGCACAGTAGAGAGAAGGAAACAAGAGGAGGGAGGAGGGGAGAAAAAGGAGAAGTACTAGGGACTGAATTAAAGCAAATTATATTCCATGGTTTTATAATTATGTCAAAATAAATCCTTACGTCCTGTAAAACTAAAAAGGACTAGTACAAATTATCATAGTACAAAACTAAATGGTTATATCATAGGTATCTATCTACGTCTTCTGTAAAACAAGTTCCACATGATCATTGGTGTTTATAATATTCATCACATCTAGTAGTTTCTAAATTTTTAGTATGTGATGAAAAATATTTGTTAAATGAATAAAATGGATAAAAAATTTTTATATACATATAGGAAAATAAAAAGAGGCATACCGAATAATAAAAATAAGTATTTAGGGTCCTTTCATTCTCCACCTTTTTTCATCATTTCTGGCTACAGGACCAAATCATAGTAGACATTTGACTGGTGAATTAATACTAAATACCATGCAAGAGGTGGGGCATGAGTTCCCAAACATAAGGGGAGAGGTACTCAAAGTTAACTTGTGACAATACTAAGAATGTGGCATAAGGGAGTGGCAGACAGGATCTCTGCCTACCAATAAAAAATGTCTACCTTGTGAAATAAAGATTCTATAGGCAGAAGTTATAGAAGGTATATTTCAACTGAATATAAAGATACATTTTCTGATTTTAATAAAAGTGATGAACGTGGTTAGACTGGCTTTTGCAACCCCCAAAGTTGACTATTATCGGAGCAAGAATATAAGGCAAAATATAGGAAGATGAATCTAACTTCTTAGCCTTAAAGACATCTAGCCCAGTGATTCCATGTGGTTGGGTTGAAGGCCATTCTCAGTTTAGAAATGATCTCAGGGCAGTCAGAAGCTTTTTTTTTTTTTTTTTTTTTTTTTTTTAATATTTTTTTAGATGTTGATGGACCTTTATTTTACTCATTTATTTATGTGCAATGTTGAGAATTGAACCCAGTGCCTCACACATGCTAGGCAAGTGCTCTACCACTGAGCCACAACCCCAGCCCAGTGAGAAGCTTTTCAATGCTCCCAGCAGATAATTTCAATTCTAGCTTTGCTTTGGAGATATGGAAGACAGGCAGGCAGGTAACAGACAATCTATAAATAACACTACACGTATATGTACACCTTGCTGGCCAAGCAGCTCTACTCTTATGATGTAAAATGGTTAGTTTAGGAAGTTTGGGGAACTGCTCTGGGCAAGGAGTGGGAAGCTAAGCAAAAAAAGTAACACAGATACTATAGCACTAGATCATGCAGTGAAGACCAGAGTCTAACAGAAAACAGAAGATGACTCAATCCCAGGGATCTGCTAATGTTCATTTGGGAAATAGTAAGAGATAAACAATTATCAAGAAGGAAAAGGAGCTTGAAGAGCAAGTAGGCCAACTCTCATTGCATGGATGAACACACCAGATATGGATACAACTTGCCTGCATTCACCAGCTACGTGGTGGCAGAGCTGGAATGGTGGCCTGAATTCTCTGCCTTCTCATCTGATGCTATTTCCAATATAATCTGTTTTAACTTATACCAAGTTGTATTGGGATATAAATAATGAGAACAGCAGACTTCCATGTTCCATGAAAACCCACCACCAGTCTAATATTCACTCCAATAAAACCATTGTCAGGTGAAAGCTCCAGAAGGGTCTTTAGAGGCCACACAGACCCTTAGGACACAGTGATCCAGAGGCTTCTCTGCAATAGAGGACCTTTTTAAGTAATTATAGCATAGTTTATATTTATGAAAGCAGAGAACCATGAGAGATGAGAGAAAAAAAGATATGGGATTACTAGTTATAATGAGCTGCATTGTGTCTCCCACACACACCAAATTCACATATTGAATTTGACTTCAGAATTTGACTATATTTGGAAACAGGGCCTTTAAAGATATAAGTAACATAAAATGAGATCAGAAGGGGGGATCCAAGTCTTATATGACTAGTGTCCCTTCAGGAAGAGATTAGGACCTAGACACACACAAAGCCCCATGTAAAGACATGGTGAAAAGATGACCATATGCAAGTTAAGGAGAGAGGTGCTGTGAATCAAACCCATCCTGCTGACTCTGATCTCAGACTTTCAACCTCCAGAACTGTGAGGTTAGGACACTGTCTCTGGTATTTTGTTATTGCTGCTCTGGCAAACCAATATAAGTAGTAGAAAGTAGTAGTAGAAAATTACGTTTAAAGAAAAAAAAAAAAAAAAAAAAAGGCTCCCCAGATTGAAAAAAACAAAAACAAAATCTCAACCTAGATGGGAATTTAGGAAACAAAGTAAAGTATATCCTGGTAAAAGGGACTGTGAATAAAAGGTAACCAAAGAACTAAGCCTTAAAATTATTATTCTTTGGAGGAGTCAGTTTTTTTTAAGGGTTTCCCACTCCCAAACAAAAACAACATTAATCTGCAGCAAAAGAAAAGCAGACATGCTGTAAGATAAAATCTATATAGATGTTAAAGAAAAAAAAAAAGGATTTGATAAACTTTGCAATAATGGTAGGTTTCTTAACAATAGTATCTTAGATTCTCAGGAATGTGGTATTCACTTGCTTCTTAGGAGAATTTCAGTAGAAAAATTTAAACACTGTCTTACATATATTTGATGTTTCCTAAATATTCTTTCTTCTATAAAGGTACTCTGAATATCTATTCTAGGCCAGGCACTTTGAAAGATGCCAAGAATAAAAGACACAAATGGGCTCTATTCCCTGCCTTAATTTTCTAGGGAAATGGATGCTTCCAGGTAAGGGATACATGTAGGCAGGTTCCAATGCCAAGGAAAGGGGGCAAATAAACAACTGTGTCATGTGTTGGGGGTCTGAAAAGGAACCACCCATGGAGAGTATTCCTGGAGCATGCTCATTCTCCCTGCACACATCCTTCAGTCCTTCTAGGTTAAGACACTGAAGTGAAGCATACCCTAGACACTCCCTTTCCCCGACCAGCTTCATGGTATATTCATCATCTGAATAAAGCCTAGGAATTATAGGGAAGAAAGAGCAGTTGGGCTACCTTAACATGCAGGTGTAGTTGCCCGTGTCGTTGAGGAGGGGTGGCCGGAACCAGAGCACATCTTTCTCCTTACTGATGCGGTTCTCAGGGAGGCGGAAGTTAATGGGCTCCTCGAGGTCCCGGTCCTGCCTAGTCCAATACCAGATCAGAGTAAGGCCAGCTGAATGGGCTGTGCTGTAGTTAAACTTCAAGAAGTGTTCAAATAGTGGGCACTTGATGCGAGCTGGCTCATCTTCGAATACTTGGATTTGCCTCATGGTATCCAGTCCCCAGTCATCGCAGCGTTCTAGAATAATCAAAAAGGAAGAAAAGGGATGATGAGTCACTTCAAAATAAAGTCCACCAGAGGACAGACTTTCTTCTTAGGACACTCAATCTTTTCCAGGAATCTCCTTCTCTGGTCCCTCCAATAAATGCATATAATAAACACCACAGGTGAAAGAAATTGCTTTTTTCCATTTCTTCATTGTCTTTGGGGGTATCTTTTGAATAAACATTTGATCTGATGGCTTGATCCTGTGAAACCCTACAAGGACTGAGGTAGGTATCATCTGAAGAAGAAGTCATGTGCTTTCTCACTTCCTGGAGACAGAGAAGTCCTCAGGAGAAAATTGTAACTGAGAAGATAACCCTTGCCTAGGTAGGAGAGAGAGAACTCTCTGAGCTCCCACATCTCCTGCTTTGGGGGCTGGATCTGCACCATCCAATATAAAATATAATATGAGCCATATGTATAATTTTAGATGCCCTGTTGCCTCATTTAAAAGAAGCAGGTGAAATTAATGTTAATAATGTATTTTTTAACTGTGGTATTTCCAAGATATCCAAAAAATGTTAATGAGTTATTTTACATTCTCATTCTTTTTGCAGTAGATCTTCAACATTCAATTTATTTTACACTTACATTACACCTTCACCTGGGCTAGCCATTCGAGGAGGGTCATACTGGATACAGTACTGAGCAGTGTTACTACAGACCTTAAGAAATCAAGGTATCCAGGATGCTCACTGGGGAATAAAAGTGCTGGTGGTTCAAAGATTGAGAGTCAAACAACATTAGCATTGGTTTTAGAATTTATTTTTTATAATGAAAAATAATCACTCGATTCAGAAAAAAAAAAAAACACATGATAATTACTTCTTTTCTTACGAGTGAAATCTGAGTGGAAGGCAAAGACATAAGAGATTGCAAGGGTGATGGAGTCCTATAAGCCCTCCAAATTATCTTAAGATCATTTTATTTGTTTCTTATATCCCTTACATACATTCTAACTATATAGTCTTGAATACATTTCAGTTTCAATGCTAAGTACAATAATTGGAAAGGTCATACATTGTGTCATATGGTAAATAATGGCATTTTAAAATAAAATGGTTACATCACTCCTTTAATTACACCCAGTGGAATAGAGATTTGCCATACAATGATGTCAAATCTAAAATTATATAAAGATGCTTTCTTTTAACTGTAATTAATTCCATACTATTTCTTTTTCTTCTTGAACTTGTATCAATTTCACTGTCTCCACACATAATTTTACTTTAGTGGAATACATTCTTATGTTTGACAGTCTTCAAATATTTTTTTCATCATCTTATTCTTCTAAGAATAAATAAATATATAAAGCTCTAAGTGTTAACACTTTTGTTTCTTCTGGAATGAGTTTTATTATGATTATAGTATGTACAATCCAGATTAGATTTTCAATTTTGTAAGTATTTGTCAAATATAAAATTTCATTGAAATCAGGTATTCATAATTGGATGGATTTGTTCTAAATGAGGTGAGTTAAACATCAGTTGAAAATTAATTGTTAATAGATGAGTACTAAGGAAAATTTTCACAGCCAGGAAATATATATCACTCAATTCTTTAAATTCCTTCAGTGATGTGCCCAGCTTATGTATTTGAACATCAAAATTATTTTTAATGATAACTTGACAATTCTGAAAGACAGAGCCTATTCAAAAAGTATTTTAAGCCGGGCGCGGTGGCGCACGCCTGTAATCCCAGCACTTTGGGAGGCTGAGTCAGGAGGATCACGAGTTCAAAGCCAGCCTCAGCAATGGCGAGGCACTTAGCAACTCAGTGAGACCCTGTCTCTAATAAAATACAAAAAAGGGCTGGGGATGTGGCCCAGTGGTCTAGTGCCGCTGAGTTCAATCCCCAGTACCAAAAAAAAAAAAAAAAAAAAAAAAAGTATTTTAAAGGCCCCTTCCTTAATTCCTCCCAGAATCATCATCCTCTGCAATTTGAAACTGTGAGTCTTTCGATCAGAGAAAAGACTATTTCCCATCCCTTGATTTTAGGCTGACCCTTGTGACTTGTATTAGCCAATACAATGCAACAAAAGCCATTGTGTGACAATCTAAGCCTTGGACTTTACAGTTTTTGCTTTCTCTTGGAATCATGTCACCACTATGAGAACAAGACTTGGAACGCTGACTAATAAATAAGAAAACACATGGGGGTAGGGCTGAGGCAGCCCTGCTGCAGCTGGACAGCTCCAGAAACACAGCTGTCCTTCAACAACTGACCAAAGATGCCAGAGGAAGCACACAGCCTGGATCAAACTGTGCCTGACAACCTATGGTCTTATGAGCAAAAATACACATGTAACAAATAAAATGAAATTTTGTCATTAAAGTTGGTGACTGTTATAGAACATTTTTGTACCACTAGATAATTGGTAGAAAATAGTAGTTATTTTACTTTTAGTGAAAGCAAAGAATTTGAATCTGACTTGAAAAAAAAATGACATTTAAGTAAGTAATAAATCTCTGGGAAATGAAACTATTTCTTCAAGACTCAACAAATGACTATTTTTTTCTATGCTTTCATTAGAATTACTTTTTAAAATCCAACATACAGAGAGAACTGGGAAGATCAAAAAGTTGTTTACATCAATATGCATTTGTGAAATCTGTACATATTTTTAAATGAAATAAAATGTCTATCTTATCACATTCACTAACTACATTTTCTTTAACACTGCAAAGTTGCAGAATTTGCTCATTCAATTTATAGAAAACATACAACCATAGGTTTTCTGATAAATATGACACTTACAAATGCATCCAATATCATTCCTTTCTGAAGCACCTTTGAAACTAGAATAATTTTCATAGCAATACCAGGTAACAGCAAGAACATGAAAA
The DNA here is from genome assembly GCA_025594165.1 of Tamias sibiricus. Classification (NCBI taxonomy): domain Eukaryota; kingdom Metazoa; phylum Chordata; class Mammalia; order Rodentia; family Sciuridae; genus Tamias; species Tamias sibiricus. The sequence goes on from CM046668.1 coordinate 79,077,119, forward strand.
ACAAACATCAAAATGCACAAGTTATAACCAGTTTAGCAGATTTTAGAACACATATCATAAATCTGCAGGGGAAAGCTGGAGAACAAAATGATCTACAATTCAGATGGTAAAAAGACCCAGGAACTATCAGTACAAAGTGAGAAGTCATTAGTGCCATTCACCTATTTCTGGTTCTCCTCCCAGGCACATTATAAGATTGTACTTTTCCGAATTTCTGATGTAAGGAGAAGCTCTGTGACTTACTTTGGCCAATATGGCATGAGTGTCACTTGTAATGGATGTTTTAGTGTCTAGAGTATATTAAACAACTTCCCCCTTCTTCTGCTGTGGCAAATATGAACACACAAACTAAGACACCCCCAGCTTGTTCCCTGATGTAACAGAGTAGATCTCTGTTATTAAGTCATAGATAACTTGCTTATTATCACTACCAAAAATGTATCCTAGCATGGCTGATGCAACCAAGTACCTCAAAATCAAGGCTATGGGGAAAGTGGTAAAATAAATAGGATTGTATAAAAACTGTATCAAAAAAGTTACATCCTTTTTTCCAATCTCATTCTTCTAGTAACAATTTTTCCCACTTAGCTCCAAGGATGAGGGTAGCCAAACTTTAACCCCCCAGGCAGGGTAATATGACCAGCTTTTAAGTAGAAAGAGCTAACAATTTTAACATCACAGATTCTTTAACAGATTGTACAGTCCCATCATCCAAGAGAAAAGCTCAAGGTTAACAATCTTCACACCAACATTTAGAATTTCCAATCAGCTTCTTAATTGCTTTTTCAATACAGTTAACTCAAGAAGATATCTTGAGGAAAAAATCTCTACTACAAAATGTAGTGTTGAGAGAAATAAATGAAATTTGGAGTAAACTAAGATTATTAAACTAGTAATTTTAAAAAGAAAATAGTTTTCAAAAATTATCATTAATTTCAGAGAGAAAGGAACCTACCGTATTGATGAAATAGGAACAGATGCTGTTACAAGGAATATTCAGAAAAACAAAGAGCTGATTGAAACTAAAAATGATTATAAATATAATACAGCATATAAATGTAATACCCAAATTGATGGTTTGTTTGGAAGTTGAGGATTCCCTAAAAGGCAGAGTGAAAACAAAAATAGAAAATAGACATAAAAGTTGTAAGAGCATCCAGAAATTTCAACAATTCAATAGTTGGGGCTTGAAGTTATTAGCCCCAAAGTAGAGAAAAGCAGAAAAAAGAAAACTCTTAATAATCAAAAGTAATAAAAAGTCCATACCATTTTTTAAAATTTAAAAATAAAAAAATACACCATTTTTTAATTTAAAAATAACCTGTTACTATACCCATTATTCCCCAGCATCAAGGAGGAAAACAGACTTACACTGAAATGTTTTGTCTACTAGGAAGTAAAAAGAGGTGCAGTGGGTGCGGGGCTTACAAAAAACAAGATTGGAAACTAGAAAATAATGGAGCAATGTATCTGAAGAAAAATTACTTCTAATCTTGAATCTAAACCTGATGAAACAATGAAGTGTAAAGGTCCACCTTTTCAGATTCATGAGGAATCAGTCGTTTTATTTCCCATGTTCTCTTTATTAGATAGCTGTTGGTGCATTTGTGCCACCAAAATGAGAAAATAAAGTAAGAAAGAGGAAAACACAAGTTCCAGGAACAGGGGATTCAAGAGAGAGAAGAAACGCTCCCCAGAGTGACAGTTAAGACAACCAAGATCACAGCTGTGCATCAGACTTAGAGATGAACCAGTACAGTAGGAAGGAAAGGGAATCACCAATAAAGAGAAAACATACTGAAATTGGTAGAGTATCTGACGATATGAGTGGTGTCAGAAATTACACAGAAAAATAACCAGAAACTATGAAAATGGTTACGAAAAGACACAAACTAAGTAAGCATATTGAAAAATACAACTAATAACTTCAGAAAATAAGAAAGGTAACATAATCATAATTCACTAACATATAAGGACATACTAATTAAATGGTTATTGAATCTACCAAATATGCAATAGTATTATATAGGAGAAGAATGGATAGGGAATAGGGGATAGCTCATTAACTCCTTATTTACTGTAATTTTTTTTAAAAATTGGTTTTAGTTGTAGATAGACACAATACCTTTATTTTATTTATTTATTTTTATATAGTGCTTAGGATCAAACCCAGTGCCTCAGACATGCTCGGCAAATGTTCTACCACTGAGCTACAACAGCAGCCCCCATTTACTATAATTTTTTAAAAGTGAAAATAAAATGATTATGGTTGAGTGAATGAAAAATAATATGCACAAATTGGTTAGCAGAGTATAGATAGGAAATGCCAGAAGAAATGAATAAAATATTCAAAAGGGTTTACCTCTGAGGAGGATAACTAATGGGAGTCACGAAATTTACGGCAGAAAGAATGCAATTACTTGGGTATAGGTCTTTTAACATATTGACCTTAAAATAATCTCTAAATATGATTTTCCTTGAAAATCATAATTAGAAATAAAAAGAAGGAAGGAGGGAAGTAAATATCTACCCCATAATACAATTGGCAAAGTCATTGCCAGTGTCAGACCATCCCAATTGTACTTCCTTTTTCTTATGAAAAGTCTTGATTTTAGTTTTTCATTCCAAAAATTGTGTTGGCATGTATTGGTATGACAGTCATTTCAATTTCTAAGTATAAAGTATGTGATTAAAAAGAGTAAGAGACAGACAGTTGGACAGCAGATGGAGGCTGGAACTTCACCACCTTAGGTTTGTTGTCTAGATGAAATCAAATGTCTCCACCTTTTGTATTTCAAAAAGACATTCCTTATGCTGTTTCCAAAGGCATCTCCCTTCTCTGGATTGGTTGGCCCAGATCAGATGATGGCACAGGCAATTTTTAAATGAAAATTATCATCCTTTAGGCCACATCACCGTGCAATTTATCTCAATTCACATCACAAAAACTTGGGCTACATATCATAGTTCTAATACCATGATTCGCTGCTACAGGAACATCAATAAACTGGAGAGAAAAAGGAAGCCCTGCTAGAGGCTAACAGTGCTTTTATTAATGGAGACTTTCTGAGCCCTCTATTAGAATGTGTCACTTAGCCCTTGGAGGGCTCCACAGCCCTGAACAATGAATGATAGTAGGACAGATGAGGAGTGAAGGGTAGCTTTTTCTTTTGTAACGTAGGAAAATCTGATTAAGAAAGAGGAAATAGGAAAAAAGGGGGGAAAAAAAAAACCTAGCATGCAATAGCCAGCTACAAGCAGGTACTCAGTCAGGCAGACAATTTAGGAGGAGTTATGAAATAGATGTTGGGCATTCCAAGGATAGACTGTGGAAGGACTGGCTAGATATTCATTAAGCCTGTTTTCTCTTTCTTGGTCCATGTCAAAACTATATATCCCTAGTAGTAGGGTTGGGGTCATGTGATTTGTTCTGGTTAATGGAATATGGCCAGAAAGGGTGTTCAACATGAATCTTGCTGTGTGATCTTTGATGCTTCCTCTTTTCCTTATAGGGATATCCTGAAAAGCAAACTTTTTTTTTTTTTTTTTTTGGTACCAAGTATTGAACTCAGGAGCATCGATCACCGAGTCCCATCCCCAACCACATTTTGTATTTTATTTAGAGAAAAAGTCTCACTGAGTTGCTTAGTGCCTTGCCCTTGCTGAGGTTGGCTTTGAACTTATGATCCTCCTCCCTCAGCCTCCTGAGCCACTGGGATAACAGACATGTGCTACTGCACCCAGCTAAAAGCAGACATTTTTAAAAGGATAACATCACAACAAGGAAGGAGTTTGTATCCCTGTATCCAGGAGAGCTACTTAAGAATGCTATATCACATTCAAGGGACTATAATGTGAGCAAAAAATAAACCTGTATTGTATTAAGGCACTGAGATTCATCATAGAGACTGGTATTATATATTGTGAATAATAAGGGTGAATTTTCCTTTCATAACATAATAAATTAAGAGTAGATACTTTTTAAAACAGTACTTGTTAAAGGTCCTTACATACTAAAATTTAATTACAGATCAATCACCAAGATTTTGGTTGATTCCATTGACTTAATTTGTTTTCAACCAAATTAAATTGAATACATTTTAAAAGGGCAAAGACATAATTATACCTGTTATGTGTCTCTTTTACGTTATGTTTCATGGACCAAATGTGTATGTCTAGAAAGAGAATAAGACTCCTTTACAATAGAGAGTGAAAGCATTTGTATTAGTATTCATAAGCATTAGCAAAAATGCTATTATTATTAAGCATTTTCTTTGGGGTATTTGTCCATTTGAAATTTGTTCTGTGAGCTTTTACGTTTTTTTCAGCCAGCTACCTGAGGGTGTTTTGTCAGAGCTTTTTAAGTTATTCAATGAACAAATAAAAATAAAATCTATGGCAACAGGCTGGAGTGTCATGTAATACCAAATTAATTATATGATTCACTGCAGGCACCAGCCTCAGAAAAGACAGGGAAAGGCTGTTATGCAAATAGATTTGTCTCTAATAACATCAAAGAGAATTTAGCAAATTACTGGCACACTGAATTACTTTTTGTTTAAAATGCCCCTTCTTATCCAGTTTACTCCACAGTGGAAGTCCTTTCTAAATTGGCCCTTCAACATGGGGGAACAACAAAGTCATCATTTCTCTCAGCCAAAGGGTTTCTTAAGGCTGCGACTTGGTGGCACAGAGGACTAATGGAAATGTGCAAAGCCTCGGGAAGCCAAGTCACTGGAAAATCCACCCCACGCTCCTGACAGCAATTAGCATTTATATAGCAGGGTATACATTTTAACTAATTAATCTCACAACACCCTCTCGGCTTTCATGCCCATTCCCACATTACATGCCAGGAAACGGAGACAGAGAGATTAATTGACTTACTTTTGCCTGAGTGGTAGCACAAATAAAAGCTGCCTGAACATAGATCTAGGATGCTTGTCCCAAATCTATGCTCACACATTCAAAGCAGGAATATTTCCCACCGGAAAGTTCCTCATATATTTGTATTTATTAAATATTTATTGAAACATGTGAGCAAGGCACTGTGCTGAGTGCTGAGATAAAAGAGACACACAAGTACAAAAACTGAGGAAGCTCAGGTATGTGAAAGAGAGAGCAAATGCTCGAATTGTGGAAGGACTAAGGTAGAGTTACTTTCCATATGTAATTATTTGCCATGTGCAACTTACAGGTAATATGATATTGAACAAAATGCTTCTCCTTTTAAACTTTGTTTCTACTCATGTAACCTACTTGTATTACTGCTGTATGAGAATTAAAGGGGCTAGTGATATGAAAGGAGCTCAGTATATGTGTGTTAGTAAGCTTTCTCATGATGCAATGAATGCTTGAGGTAAATCAACTTAAAGAGAGAAAAGGTTTAAGACAGTGGAATGGATGGACGTATATAAATACACCACAGTGAGTCTCAACATCATGTACTTCCACAAGACTGGGATCCTAATTGGAGTTAGATATATTCCATGTTTGTATAAATATGTCAAAATAAATTCTACTGTCATTTATAACTAAAAAGAACAAATTAAAAATAAATAAATAAAAAGGAAAGGTTTAATTTGGCTCCTAGCTTTAGGGATTTTATAGTGCATGGTTACTTGACCCTGTTGCTTTTAGCCTGTGACAACAAAGTATAAGATAGAGGAGGCTTCTTTACCTCATGGTGACCAGAAAGCAAAGAGAGAGAAAGAGGAAGAGGCTAGGGTCCCTTCCCACCCCTAGTGACCCAACTTCCTCTTACCAGGCTCCACCTCTTAAAGGTGTCACTACCTCCCAATAGTGTCATGGACTAGAGATCAAGCCTTCAACACATGAGCTTTTAGGGGACATTCAGATCCAAACTACAGAAATATGTTAGCTGAATCTGCATGACAAACTTGAATGGAATCTAGCTCATGAATAACTTAACAATCTTTATAAAAGGATGGCACAGACACACTATTAACTCAGCAAAATGAACTAAGTGATTACTTCTAAACAAAGGCATGAAAATATGTTATGTTTTCATCATTTCCCTTTTAGAGCCTTTGTCACTGATGTACAAAAATGCCTTTGACTTATGGGTATTGATTTTGTATCCTGCTACTTTGCCAAATTCATTTACTAGTTGTAAAAGTTTTCTGGTAGAGTTTTTTGGGTCTTCTAGGTATATTATCATGTCATCAGCAAATAGTGCTAGTTTGAGCTCTTCTTCTCCTATCTGGATCCCTTTAATTTCTTTCCTCTAATTGCTCTGGCCAGAGTTTCAAGTACTATGTTAGACCTACCTTGTTCTTGGATAGGTAGAATTAATATTGTCAAAATGTCCATACTACCAAAAGCATTATACAGATTTAATGCAATTCCAATCAAAACCCAAAGACATTTCTCAAAGAAATAGAAAAAGCGGTCATGAAATTCATCTGGAAAAATAAGAGACCCAGAATAGCTAAAGCAATCCTGAGCAAGAAAAGTGAAGCAGGTGGCATCACCATACCAGACTTTAAATTATACTATAGCGCAATAGTAACAAAAACAGCATGGTATTGGCACCAAAACATACTAGTAGACCAATGGTACAGAATTGAGGACACAGAGACTAATACATATAATTTCAGCTATCTTATATTAGACAAAGGTGCCAAAAATGTACAGTGGAGAAAGGATAGCCTCTTCCACAAATGGTGCTGGGAAAACTGGAAAGCCATATGCAACAAAATGAAATTAAACCTGTATCTCTCACCATGCACAAAATTCAATTCAAAGTGGATCAAGGACTTAGGAATTAGACCAGAGACAATACACCTAATAGAAGAAAAAGTAAGCTACAATTTCCAATATGTCGGATTAGGCTCCAAGTTCCTTAACAAGAATCCAGTAACTCAAGAATTAATACCAAGAATTAATGAATGGGATAGATTTAAGCTAAAAAGCTTCTTCTTAGCAAAAGAAACAATCAGTGAGGTGAATAGAGAGCCAACTAACTGGGAACAAATATTTAATACATGCACATCGGATAGAGCACTAATTTCTAGAATATATAAAGAACTCAAAAAACTTGACACCAAAAAAACAAATAATCCAATCGATAAATGGGCTAAGGAATTGAAAAGACACTTCTCAGAAGAAGATACACGATTAATCAACAAATACATGAAAAAAATGCTCAACATCACTGGCAATTAGAGAAATGCAAATCAAAACTACTGTAAGATTTCATTTCACTCCAGTCAGAATGGCAGCTATCAAGAACACAAACAACAATAAATGTTGGAGAAGATGTGGGGAAAAAGGCACACTCATACATTGCTGGTGGGACTGCAATATGGTACAACTGTTATGGAAAGCAGTAAGGAGATTTCTTGGGAAAATGGGAATGGAACCACCCTATGACCCAGCCATCCCACTCCTGGGTCTATTCCCAAAGGACTTAAGAACAGAATATTACAGTGACACAGCTACCTCAATGTTTATAGCAGCACAATTCACAATAGCTAGGTTGTGGAACCAACCTAGATGTCCCTTGGTAGATGAATGGATAAAGAAAATGTGGTATATATACACAATGAAATTTTACTCAGCAATAAAAGAGAATAAAATAATGACATTTGCAGGTAAATGGATGAAGTTGGAGAATATAATGCTAAGTGAAATCAGTCAATCTCAAAAATCCAAATACTGAATGTTTCTTCTGATATAAGGAAGCCGGTTCACAGTATTGTTGGGTCGGGGTACATAGGAGGATTAGAGGAACACTATAATGGTCAAAGGGAAGGGAGGGAAAGGGAGGGAAAAAGAAGGGAAGGGGGGAAAAAAGTGGTTGAATAAGACAGATATCATTACTAAATGCATGATTGAAGACTTGAATGCCGCGAATATACTTTGTATACAAACTGTTTTGTGTAAAAGATGCTCTATATGTATAGTATGAACTGTAATAATACTACTACAAATAAAAATTGAAAAGAAAAGAAAATATGTTATGTTATATTATACCATACCATACCATACCATAATATATGATTATAAACAGGGTGGAGGGTGGAGGTGGTAGTCCTGAGACTGAGTTGAGGTCACTATCAGTCACTTCTTACATTCCAAACTAGAACCCAATGTCAATGACCCAATCACTTTAAAAATCCTCCTATCAGCAGGTTTTAGTTGTTGAATCTAAGCTGAAAGCAGAGACTAAGTCAAACAGAAGGGCTGGGTTTCTATCCTTTCTGGTAGTTTTGCTTAGTTTTTTTTTTTATTTTCTAGTGGTATTTTCTCTTCAGTAAATGTTGAACTTGGACTGTTATCCCCAGAGAATCTCAGGTACAAGCAAACTGTTTAGTTGGCTAGCCACAGTGAGTAAGAATCATGAGGACAAAGAATAAAATAAATTAAGTGTGGATAAGCTGAGTTTCTGAGTCAGAGAAGAATTCTAGTAAAACATCAGCAGAAGCCCTGATAGAGTGGACATATGGTTTAGAGTATGGAATGTTAGGGTTGAGGATAAAGACATTATTAAAAGGCAGGCTCTGATACCTACTGGTTTTACTCACTCATGTAAAAATTATGCACTAATTCTCCCTCCATGTGCCAAGTACTAAAACAGATGCATAAGGGGGGAAAAAAAGTCCTCATGGAACTCACCTTCTAACACTGGGAAACTGATCATACATAATTAACATGTTAAATAAAAAAGGTACATATGATAGTATGTTGAAAGATGATAAGTCCACGGAGCAATGACAAACACAGAATCTGTGAAGAGGGCTCTGGGATGGGGGAGAGACGGGGGACACAGTATTAAAGAAGGAAGTCAGAATAGGCATCATGACCAGTGGAGTCCCTCATCTATTTAAACCTTGGTTTTCATATCTAATAAAGGAAACTCATAATAATACAAAACAGTTATACAAAGTGAGCAACCTTATATGCTAGTCAGCTTTTTGTTGCTGTGACTGAAAAAAAAATAACAAAAGCAATTTAGAGGAGGAAAAGTTTATTTGGGCTGAGGCTTCATAGGCCTACTGCTCTGGGCCTAGGAAGAAGCAGAACATGATGGTGGAAGGACCTGGCAGAGGAAATTTCCTTAGTTCAGGGAAACCATGAAGTAGAGAACAAGGAACCAGGAGTACAATATATACTGTCCAAGGTCATGGGCCTAGTAATGGACTTCCTTTAGCTGTGCCCTATCTGCCTACAATTATCACCTAGTACAGCAGTCCTTCAAATTACCAATCCATCAAATGGCTCAAACCACTGATTAGGTTCAAGCTCTCATCATCTAATCATTTAACCTCTGAAAATTGCTATATTGTTTATCACGTGAGCTTTTGGGGGGATACCTCCAACCATAACACCCTACAATATAATGTCCTACAAAGGTGGGAATTTTTATACATGTTGTTATGGTTTGATACAAAGTATCCCCCCAAAATTCATGTGTGAGTTAATACAAGAATATTCAGAAGTGAAATGATTAGATTATGAGAGCTTTGACCTGATCTGTGCATTCATCCACTTGAATGGATTAACTGGGTGATAACAGTAGTCAAATAGGGTGTGGCCAGAGGAAGTACATCACTGGGATCTTGCCTTTAGTATCTCTTTCTCTCTCTCTCTCTCTCTCTCTCTCTCTCTCTCTCTCTCTCTCTCTCTCTCTCTCTCTCTCTCTCTGGCATAAACTGAGCTGTTTTCCTCTGCCGTGGTGTTCTGCCTTACCTCAGACCAAGAGGTATAGAGTTAGTCGGACATGGACAGAACCTCTGAAACCATGAGTCAAAGTAAACTTTTCTTCCTCTAAGTTGTCCTTGTCAGGTCTTTTGGTCATAGAGACAAAAAGCTAACACACTAGTTACAATTAATCTGTGAACTGTAATATTCTACGTACTTTTAGAAAACCATTTTCAGTGGCAGATCTCTAGGTCTGTGGTATAAACAGCTGGATACATCACATTTACCATACTCCCACCCTACTCCCTTTCTTCTTCTGGAGTTGGGAATTTTCCAGTTGAGCACACAGTCATTCAGAATAGAGGTGTCATTCTCTTATTTGCCTCTCACCTGGATGTGGTCAAGGGACTAAGTTCTGGTCAATGGAATATTTAAAATCATCATGGAGGTACATTCCAGGAAACTTTCTTTAAAGATACTGACATGTTCCTATAGTTCCTGTGCTCCTTCTACCATCCCCTTACTTCCATTCTGCTACTTGGCACTTAGATATGATAGCTGGAAGCTAAGTCATGGACCATAAGAATGACCAATGTACCCTCAAGATGATGAAATCCGAAAGTGAAAGAAGATGGGACCTTGAATAACTTATGAAGGTGCCTTACCAGCCCTGAATTTTCTACCTCTAGATTTTAAATGAGAAATAAGCTTTTATTAATATTCTTATCACTCAAAGTGTGGCCCAGGACCCAACAATATCGTTAGCATTTTTGAGTGGTTGTAGGAACTACAGGCTTTCATACCTACTGACCAGAACCTTCATTTTAAAGATCTTCAGGCAATCTTTATCCACATTAAAGATGGAGAAACATTAGTTTACACCACTCTTTTGTTTTGAATCTCCTTATTTAAAGCTGATCATTACAAATCCTAAGGCTTTTATCCATTCCATGAGTTGAAGTCTCTTTGATTGACATTTAAATTTGAAAATATATTATTTTTATTTCTCAATGAAAAAAATATTTAAAATAGCTGGATATTTCTCAAACATTGTTCTATAATAATCACCAATTTTCAAAAAACCTGCAAATAGTATTTATATAGAAAGTGATTTACAGTGGTAAATATTATTAAAAAAAGATTTTTTTCATTCAGGGGAGAATAAAACAAAAGTGTCAAAGGTATAGAAAATGCTTCTAAGAATTCTTATTTGTCAACTAAGCCATCAGAAGGAAAGCAACAAGTTGAGGGCTGGGGAGGGCTGGAGTGGCTGTGGCATCTGTCATCTATCCTCATGTTGCTTTTACTGTTCAATAATACCGGGCTAATAACTCAGCAGATGGCTTTCCTGGACCAGATAATTAGAAATACCTTACTTCCACCAAAAAAGGGAGTTTTCTTGATTGAGTAATTTCAAGAAAATAGGAACTAGCCCTGGGCAGATGATAACAGATGATAAGATTTGCCAGATAAGGAAAGAATGCCAAATTCTGAACAAGGGTTGGCATTGGGGAGGAAAATCCACAAGTCACAGCATCAGATTTGCAGGGGTGATTAGAGATCTCTCTTGAGCAAGTTCTACCCCCAGTGGTGTACTACCCCTCCCCGCGACACTGAGTATTGTATATTGTAAATATACACTGGTGTATATTTACACCACCCTGTTCATTTTCTACCCATTGGAAGTGTCAGAGCTGGCTAGCTATATTTAAAAAGCATTACCAAACAATCATAAAAATAAATAAAAGGGGGTGGGTGGAGAAAGGAGAAAAGGAAGAAGTGAAAAAGCTAATGAAGCCCTAACCCCACACACACACTTCAGATGAAAACAAACCTATGAAATTTAAATTCAGAAATATAGTAGCTAATACATTATTATAAAATGAAATTATCTAATGGATGGCTTAGGGTTGGGATCTTTCCTGACCATTATTACTGGATCAACACTATGATCTCTGAACACTTCAGTCTTCATCCATTCCCAGCTGTGTGGAGGTTCCTCTCCCAGTCTGAGAACACAAACATCACTTTCTACAAAGTTTTCCTTGTGGCAGAGGACATGAGCAAAGGCTATATAGGTCTAGAGGAGCTTCTGAGGTCTCCAGGTTCCTTCCTGGTCTCCATGAAATAATTTTACAACTGTTTTTACAGCACCCACAAAAGGACCTTGAATTATCAGGCTTTACTGTCCAAGAAGTGTGCTGTAGCCACCCTGCCTGCTACCGCACATAGTAAGGAAGAATGTAGACAGTATCATCTAATTGCCACCTAGAATAGCCTGCTTCTTGAGTCAGTAAGGGTTAGCAGGTTGAAGAAAGGATTCTGGGTACACTGCCTTTCTACCATGGTTCCATTATTTTCCTTACAAAAAAATTACTGTAATGAGTATCCTCATGTGGCTGAAGGGAATGATTTTCTTTGCAGGGCTGTTGTGACAGTAAATAAACTGGTTTATGTCAAGTGTAGCACAGTACACTGGGGAAACTCTAAGTAGTCATTAGTTGGCTTTGAGTTCTTTTTTTTTTTCCCCAAGAAATCTTTTCTAATCCATGATTAAGATATAAAGATCCAATTATAATTCTCATATAATAATCCAACACACTTTATTTTCCTTATTTTTATGATTATATAATATTTATTCAGGGTTCTGTAAGCACTAGGGGCTATGAGCACAAACTCCAGAAAAAAATATGGTTTCCTCCTTCAAATTTCCATTCAAGAAACAAATTGTCTGCACTGGAGGTTAATATATTTCACATATTATTGTAGATTCCCAGAACATACTTACTGGACTTAGATCTAGTCATAGCTGTAGCCACCCTGCCTGTTGCTGCACATAGTAAGGAAGAATGTAGATAGCATCATCTAATTGCCACGTAGAATAGCCTGCTTCTTTCATTATAGAGTCACTAAGGGTTAGCAGTATGAAGAAGGGATTCTGGGTACCATGAAGAAGGGATTCTGGATTCCGGTTCAAAAGGACAACACCCCATTCCACAGTGAATGTAGTCAAGAGACAGGTCTCAGAGAAGGGACAATTTATGATAGTGATGGGACCAAACCAAATCTCTTATAGTCCCAAACTGCTTTGCCTATGCTGTACACAATGGTGTGTCTCTGACCATTGCAGTTCTAGACATTGTTCTGCTACATCCTAGCCATGTGATGATATTCAAGTAAATTTAATATTCCCTTGTGTAAAAGAAGACTGTTGTGAAGGTGAAATGAGACTTATAAAGTGTTTAGCAGACAGCTCTCCGTGTAAGGCCTTTTTGTGATTAATATTATATTCCTCTCTCAATTCCAAACTGAGTCTGGCCAAATTCAAACTGCATACGGTTCTATAAATACTGATGTAAAACTTATGGGAACTGGTCTCTAGCAATGTGTTTGAGAGTGCTGGACTACAAGGGAGTTTTGAACAAACATTTAGAAAATTTTTTCATTTTACAACTAGGCTAACTAAGCCCAGAGAGCCGGCTTGATGAATGACAAGGAATACACTGGTAGCGTACACTTGGAATCATTCTTTTTCAGCCTAAATTTCCTGTTCATTCCACTGCATCATCTCAGTAAAATATATATATATATTTCAAATATGTAATGGCATAAACATTCTCTATTGATATTGAGAAATAGCAGAATAGGATACTCCCCTTCAAAACCGGATGAAGATGGCCAAGAATTCAAGCCATAAGTCTGAAACTGATAATGTCACCAGTGGGCCACAGAAGACAACTTGGCATGTGCTCTGTTTGGCCAAGCCACACAAGAACAATTTCAATTTCTTCACCTCTTGTCACTCTGTAGGTGAAGAAGCTCACACATTGTTGAGTCTAAAATCAAGCTAGGACAATGCTTCTCACACACATGGTATTTGGAAAAAAAGGATCATGTACCTCAGTTTTCTCACAGATAAGAGCCATATAACTAACTAGGAAGCTAATAAAATCACATACCCTATAGAATGGCTTTTCAGGGTAAATAGAATCATTCATGAAAATTCCATATGACCTCTGTGCTGTGGTGAGAACTTAGTAGGTTTTAGTTACAATTATTTTCATTTTTACAAAGGAGGATACGGGGGCCTTGAAAGAGTTGTCAGAGAAAATAAATTACTTTGTATGTTTTGTTTGCTCTTGCTTTTGTTTATTTGTTTAGTTTTTATTACATGTACGGTAACCAGGGTCAAAATCTCCCAAATTAAGATTTGAGTTCTAAAATGTAGAAAGCAGGCAAAATGTGGACTCACTTTTCAGTCAGCAAAGATACCTCAACAGTCACTTTTTTCTCTCAACAGCAGAATGGAAATTGAAAGTCCTCCAGGTACTCAAGGTCTCTAGAACCCCCAATCCCAAATCTCACTTTCCACACAAAGGTACAGGAGACTCATTCAGTAAAAGCATATAAGGGTTTTCAGCTTTCAATTAGGCTGATTCCCTTCCTCCAGATTTGTAGCCATATTCTTCATACAAATACAAAATCAAAGGAAAGCACATCTGTGAGCCTTGCCAGCAACCTCCCCAGCAATTCTAAGCAAATTGCTTGGAGTAAAAGGGAGCTTGAGATCTCCATCACCTGCCAGAGGAAGAGATGCAGGCTACAATCCTGCCACAGCATTTAACAGAGGCCTCACCTGTGAAATGCCAGTGCAGTCTCATCCAATTTTAATAACGTGTCAAGCATGTAGATTTTCTTGAAGGCTGATAGTGACAAGCAGAAAACAAAAGATTCTGGAGAGAAAAGTGAGTGAAGCAAGCATCAAAAGCTGAGAGCTGAGGGAGTGAGGTTCAAGCGAAGTCTGGCAGGTGAAGGATGGAGAAAGAGGATGGCAGGAGAAATTCAAGAGGTGAAGGTTCCAAGTGGTTCAGTTTTCAATGGTTATTCACCTAGACAGGAGAGTTCCCTCTCAAGGAGAAAAACAGGATTTGGGAAGAGAAAATGCTAAAATGAAATAGCAGTCCAACTTTTCAAATGTTTAGGTCATCAATAATCCAGCATACATCTTAGAAAACGGCTGCACATGCGAGCTGAGAGGGGTCTTAGAAACCACTCAGTCCTGGAACACAGAGGGATGAGGGAATGCCTAAGGTTAAAGACTGGGTTAATTACAGAGGAGGATGAAAATCTCCCAGACTGCTACTATTTGCTCTATATCACAATCACATATTACTTCAGCATATAAAGCCAAAGAAACACCAAAGAAAGCTACACTTAACACCAGTCTGTTTTCCTTTCTCCTAGGAGGTCAGTGTGTTATAGTGTTATGGTTAGATGTTAGATATCCCCCAAAGGCGCATGTGTAAGATGATGCAAGAAGGTTTAGAGGTGAAACAACTGGGTTATGAGAGCCTTAATCCAATCAGTGTATTAATCCTCTGCTAAGAATTAACTGAGTGGTGACTGTAGGCAGGGAAGGTGTGGCTGGAGGAGGTAGGTCACTGGGGTGTGCCTTTGGGGTATATATTTTGTGAGCTGAGCTTAGTCTCTCTCTGCTTCCATGTTGCAATATCCTGCGCTGCTTTTCTCTGCCACATTCTTCCACCGTGATGTTCTGCCTCACTGTGGACCCCAAAGAATGGAGTCAGCCATTTATGGATTAAGACCTCTGTAACTGCAAGCCCCAAATAAACTTTTCCTCCTTAAAATTGTTCTTATTGGGTATTTTCATCACAGTAGCAGAAAAGCTGACCGAAATGTACAGTTTAGATCTCAAATGTTCCCCAAAGACTCATGTGTTAAAAAGCTTGGTCCCCAATGCGGAAAGGTTTAAAAGAGAGGCTTTTGAAAAGCATTTGGGTAATGAGAGCTCTGATCCCATCACCAGTTTAGTCCATTGATGGATTTATAACTGAATGGACTATTGGGAGGTGGTAGAAACTATAGAAAGTAGTGCCTAATCGGAGGAAGAGGGTTACTGGGGGCCATGTCATGAAAGACATTACTTTGCCCCTGGCACATTTTCCCTCCCCACCCTTTTACTTCCCAGCCACCATGAGGTGAGAAACTTTGCTCCACCACATGCTCCTGATCATGATGTTCTGCCTCAACATAGGCCCAAAGTAAAGGGGACAAATGACCATTAAATAAAACCACAAGTCAAAATAAATCTTTACTTCTCTAAGTTGTTTATGTTAAGTATTTTGTCACAGCTCCAAAAACCTGACTAATACATAGGGATTAAATTTTTTAAACTTTCATTTGTATTCAGCTTCTTGACTCACTATAATCTTGAGGTTGAAAATGTTTATCTCTATCACTTTTATTTCTGAAGAGGAAGCAGAAACTGGAAACCAACTTCTCTGAAATCTAGAGCTCTTAACACAAAGCAAAACAGGAGGACACACTTTTCTCACATGTAGCAACAACAAACACTCCAAAATGATTATATTTTCAGTCTCTTAAATAATCCTTTCAACTTCTCTTACACCCTTTCCTCTCCACTCACACTCACCACTGGCTGTGCCAACAATGTTTTATCACAGAAAAAAAAATTACTGGAAATTTGAAATTTTAAAGTTAGAAAAAATAGATTGCTAGATCAGGAATATAGCCTGCATGTGAAGAGGATTTTTAGTGGCTTCACAGTACAATTATAACTGCCCAGGAATCTAACTCATGTGTCTCCAGGTGAATATCCAAAACCAACACAGTCAAGTCCAGAACACTCATCTGTGGGGACTCTAGTCTCCCAATGCTGCATGGCAAAACTGACACTGAAGGTGGCTGCTTAGAATGATGTAACACAGTTTTTATTTCCATACCCTTGAAGGGAGGAAAATGTTTCAAACTCATCACTTAGGAGCCATTGCCTTCTTTCCCACAGCATATTCCAATGAAGATTACAAATCCATGATTGCTAACTGTTAGCAATTCATCATAATCTAGAGTTTAGATTGCAGTTTTAAACACAAGAGATGGAGGTCACCATCCCATTTTGATGTTTGGAAAGAAGCTCTGGGAAGTACCTAGGAAGCTCAGAGAGCTAGCGGGCAGCAGATTTCTGAATCAGTCATCACTCCACTGATCTCAGTCTCTCAGATCATATTCAGCTTTTTGGTTTCTAATTTGTAGACCTTATATACAAGTCCTTCCACCAAACACTCCACTCACTTTGATTCTTTATGTTAACAATTATCTCAAACCATGTTCTTTTCTTCTGTCCTGTAGCAAACTAGCTACTGATTCTCTCCTTGAATATAGGAATTCATTGTCAGAGAGACTCTTTAAACTTTCTCACCACTTAATACAGTTCCTGGGGTACATCTCTTTTTATTCCCTCTGGGAACAATGGCACAGGGTCAGGACTCTAGTTTCTTGTCCTAATTTTGCAGTATGATTTCCATTATTAATCTAACTATCACCACCATCACCTCTCAAATATCGGCTGCTTTTCAGATGCCAGGTATTGAGTTCTTTGCATTTATTATGGCTTTAAATCTTTGTAAGAACTCTTCCATATAGTTCTGTTACTGGCTTTTTTTTTTCCTTGTGGTGCTGGAGATTGAACCCAAGGGTGTTCCAACACTAAGCCACATCCGCAGTCCTTTTTGTTTTTTTTATTTTGAGACAGGGTCTTACTAAGTTGCTGAGACTGGCCTAGAGTTTATGATCCTCCTGCCTCAGCTTCCCAAGCCACTGAGATTACAGACCAGTGCCACCACACTTGGCTTTAATGATTCCTTTTAAGGAATGAGAAGCATGAAGCATTGGTAAGGGGTGTCCATGTGTTACACAGAGAGTAAGTGGGAGATAGGGGTTCTAATACACATCTGCCTCTTTCCAGATCTAAGATCTCATGCTGACTGTGGCCAAGAAAACTACCTTCTCTGGGACTCAAGTTTCTCTTGTGTAATGTAAGGTGGAACCAGATGATCTCTAACCCCTTCCATCTCTATAATGTGATAGATTACATAATCTACACTAAACTTCAAGAGTATTCCCTAGGCTGAATCTTAAAGAACGTGAAATCTAGCCAGTTTTTCAGAGAAAAGGTGGGGGTAGGGGTACTGATTAACAGAAAATGGGACAAAGTGAGTGAGTCTCTTTAATGAGGAGTGTAAAATCCCTGATTAACAGTTGCCAGCATCAGAAGGCACATGTCACAACCAAGAGGTGGTGGCACCAATCACATCTGTCTGAATTAAAGAGTGTCAATGTACAGGCTTGTTTCCATTGGAGACTCCAAAGTTATCTTCATGCTCAACTTTCCCTCACAACACCCACCTTCAAAAAGCAGAGGAGTCAGAAATGTCAACCTGTCCTCGAAGGCAGCTCCCTCGGGCGTGAGCTGCCTCTGTCTTATTAAGTATAGTCAAGCATGACTCAGCTCCTTCATCAACTGTCTGGGAAGGAGAACATTTCATTCTGGTAGAAAATCACCTTATGCAGAACAATGGAAGGCATTTAAGGTAGACAATTAGAATCGGGTTGCTTATTACTCAAAATCAAATCATCCTTTTCCTATTCTAGACAGGAGAGCATAGTCACAGCCGGTGGGAAAACGGTACTGTCTTGACTTAGAACACATCAGATCGCCCTGTCACCTCCAATTACAACTATCAGCCACTCAGGCACCTCTTCTGTCTGGGTCACAAAGCAGGGTGAACTGTGGGTTATGTCATGTCCCTCAATCAATAAACCCTCAGTGAGAACCTACAGCATCTGACAGTTGATAACAGACTTTGATGCGGGATAGAGATATGAGGAAGGCAAGAATTTCTGCTCTCAACAATTCTTACTAGGTAGAAAGAAGTGAAAGTCAGACAAATACAATGCAAAGTAAAAATGATGCAAATGCGAAAAAGAGAAAAGATGTCATAAGAGGGAGAAGGAGCTCTTCATTCAGACTGCAAGCAGGGTGGAGTTCAGTGGTGCTTTCACAAAAGAGATGGCATCTGATTTGTGCCTAAAAAAGCAAACAAAATATGCAGTGAAAAATACAAGGGAAGGAGTTGGGACTATGAGAATCACAGGAGCCATGACTAGTGATGCGTGAGTCAGTCAGCTGGGATTGGTGACAGGGCATGGGATAATGTAGTAGAGCATGAGAATAGTAGACCAGTGTCAGAGAGGGTAAAAACAGCCTTAATGTTTGTAGTAGCTAAAGCCATTGGTGATACTTGAAGAATGATTGACACCTATCAATAACCACGAGCAGAAATAAAAGATCCATTGGGAGAAATGTGTGTGCCCTGAGACTGATGCATCTCCACGTATGTAGAGAATGGAACATCTTTCTCCCTTTGTTATCTGCTTTTACTTATTGAACCACAAATGAAGTCAAGAGAAACCTGACTAAGGAGGGCTCCGGAGAGGCTAATGGTTTCTGAGGTGGTCCTCTTGCTCTACAACTGTTAAAGTGAGGGACTGATTTATCAAGGTGAGAAAGACTGCGTCGCCAGCACCTGCTCCTTTTACATCCCCCAGACCCCATCTTTATCAGTGGTAATTCATGGAGCTGCGGATGGGCACTTACTGCAGTTTGTAAGATCTAATTATCTAGAGTCTCCACTGTTCCCTTCTTCTGAAGCCTGATTTCAAGGTATTTTAACAACTAGAAACCTCAAAGAATGACGGTGTTCAGTAGTATAGCATGCCGGTTTATATCTTCACAAGACACTCAGGACATTATTCCATAGGTTATAGATAATTGAACAGATTCTCTTTCCAGATACCTAAAGGTTCCATGTTAATTAGATAATTATCTTTTTCATCTGCAGACCCCTCTAGCCTGACTATGCCTGAAAAAGTCTAGGAGTTCTGTAAGCATGAGCAGAGAAAGAATAGTAATAGATCCTACATGGGACAAGGGGGCAGGACTTTAAAATAACTAGAAATATTAAAAGTTAGCAAAGGTGAACCACAATGATGAGAAGAAAATATTTACAAATCACCTGATAATAGATTTATATCCAGAATATATAAAGAACTCTGAAAATTCAAAAAGAAAGCAAACAACTTAATTGTGAAAGGGAAAAATTATTTCAGCACACTTCATCAGAAAAGCTATAACTTGACAAACAAGTATATGAAAAGATGCCCCCAAATCCTTGTTATTAGGTATATACAAATTAAAAATCATATGAGATGCCTCTACTTAACTGTTAAAATGGATAACATTTTAAAATAGAAAATTCCAAGTGTTGGTGAGATAGGCAGCAGCAAGAACTCTCACTCTTTGAAGATGGGAATGCAAATGGCAGCATAATCACTTTGCAAAATAATCTGGCAACTGAAGATATACCTATCATATGACCTAGCAATGTCATCCTACATATTTACCCAAGAGCAATGAAAACAGTGTGTTCAGACAAAGCTGTGCACAGATGTGTATAGGAACCTTAATCTTAATAGCCAGAAACTTAAAGTCATCAAATGTTCTTTAATTACTGAATGAAAAAAACAAACTGATTAAAAAAAAAAAAAAAAAACTGATGAAACCATAGCATGGAAGATAAACTATACTACTTAGCAATAAGGAGTGAGTTACTGAAAAACCTAACTGTATGGATGCATTTTGAATGCATTATGCTAAGTGAGAGAAACAAGACCTGCATGATTCCATCTATCTGACCTTCTGGAAAAGGCAGAATTACAGGAACAGACAACAGATTAGGGATTGCTAGTGATTGCTGTTGTTGGGGCAGAGTTGACTGTGCAATGACAGCATGAGGAATTCAAGTGGGCAATGCAACTTTTCTGTATCATAATTGTGGTTCCAGCGCAAGACACTGTGGCTTAGCCTAGGATGACAGTTAAGATGGACAGAAGCAGGCAGAGCCAGAGAAATGAGCTGAGATGGATTAATGAAAAGTGTAAGTAAAAGGAAGGTGACTTGGCTCAGACGCTCCTGAACCTCAAACTTATTTCAATTACAGAATCCTGAAGTATTAGAGTCCAAAGAAAGTGAACAATTTTACAGATGAGGACACACAGATTTGGGGAGGCTAAGGAGCTTTCCCAAGGTCACCTACCAAATTAGCAACAGAGTTGAACTGCATCATTGAGATCCTTTATGTTCCTTGTACTATTTCTCATTTATATTTTTAAGAGACTAAATGTGACCTCTACTTTGTTCTTCATTTTTAAAGCAAACAGTCATGGGGCCACCTATGAATCATGGTGCATAACAAAGACCCAGAGACATTTAGACAAAAATCACAGAAGAGCCAGGCGCGGTGGCATACGCCTGTAATCCCAGCACTTGGGAGGCTGAGGCAGGAGGATCGGGAGTTCAAAGCCAGCCTCAGCAATGGCGAGGCCCTTAGCAACTCAGTGAGACCCTGTCTCTAATAAAATACAAAAAAGGGTTAGGGATGCAGCCCAGTGGTTGAGTGCCCCTGAGTTCAATCCCCAGTACAAAAAAAAAAAAAAAAGAAAAAATCACAGGAGGTTATAAATACTATAGAATGAAGAAAGGAACAGTCCTGTTTTGTTGGCCATTGCATCCCATGCTTAGCAAATGCCTAGCTCAAACATCAACAAATCACTATTGAAATGATGAATATATTTTCTTTTCCCATCTTTCTTCTGCAATTACATTAAAAAACACAACTGAAAAAATAGCACAAGTCAGAACCAATTTGGAGTCATCAAAACAGAATGAGTGTCACAAAACCATGAGCCCAAAGACTGGTTTTTAAGCAACTGGGTTTGACAAAGATGCTACCTCTTGCCTTTGAATTCTTAGAAAATTGATAAGTAAATGACCATTTAGAGTTTGTGAAAATCCTTTCTGGGAAAAGATTTAATCACATTGGAAATGTGCATTCTTGCAGGCCAGCATCCACCCTCCAATGCAGAAATCTCAATCCTAATCTCATATCACAGAGGGCCAGTTGGTGCTTACCCATCTGCCAAGTGTGTGCTCTCAGTTCCCAGGCTTATTTGAATGAGCATCTGTTTCCTTTTGCTGGGTACAGAAAACTTTTAAATATATTATCTCAGTGAATCTCCATAACAACTCCATGAGGTAGGCAAGACCAATATTATCATCTTCATTTTACAGATAAAAACACTAAGAGTCACACGGAACCATGATCTAGCTTCAGTTTAGGATTTTTTATTCTGCATTATATACTATGAATTAACCAGGGCATATTCTGATCCAAGATATTTTTTGAGCTCCCATAGTACTGAGATTTAATTTTGCCACACGAAACAAAAAGGAAATGTTCAGATGCTCCACTGCTTGGTCAAAGATTAAGGGGCTGAGAACTAGGAAAGCTTCTGAATTCACCATGGTTTTCTCCTCCCCTCACTTCTTCCTCCACTTTTCACTTTCGTGAGGTTTGGTTGACATATAAAAGGTGTGTATGTTTATTGAATCCAACTTGATGGATTTGGAGATGGTTATATATCCATAAAACCACCACAAGGTGAAACACTAAAGGTTTCCTCCCGCCATCTTTGTTGTTATTATTTTCATTATTGTTACAAAGAAAATAACACTTTATATAACCTCTTCGCAAATTTATACAATGCAATTTGCTAATGATAGAGCTATTCAGTAAATTTCCAGGATTTATTCACTTTATATAACTGAAACTTTGTATCCTTTAACTAACTCTTATTTCCACCTCTTCTAGCCTTGCAATAACCATTCTACTCTGTTTCTATGAGTTTGGCTATTTTAGATTCCTCGTGATATCATGTGATATTGTATTGTGACTGGCTTATTTACTTTCTCTAGGCTCATGCATATTGCTGCAAGCAGCAGCATTTTCTCTTTCCATAAGGTTGATTCCTTGTATGTGTAGACCAACCACATTTTCTTTATCCATTCTGGAAAACACCAGGAAAATTCTTGAAAAATTAAAAATAGAACTACCATGTGATCCAGCAATCCCACTTTGGGTGTACATACACAGGAACTGAAATTAGGACCACAAAAAGATGTGCACTCTCAAATTCACTGCAGGAAGTCACCTGAATGTGCATCAGTCTCTTCTTTTTTGTTGCAATGTGTTTTACCTTAAAGAGTCCTTCTATAAAGCTGAGTTGTCAAACCCAACCTCAGACTCACCTGCTATTTCAATACTTCAAAAAGCATTTATCATGGTGCAGTCACCTTGGAAAATAGTTTTGACAGTTCTTCGAAATGTTCAACATAAATTTACCATGACCCAGGAATTCTATTTCTAGGTATATCCCCTAGAGAAATGAAAATGTATGTCCATGCAAAAACTTACAATGTTCAGAGCAGTATTATTTGTAACAGCCAAAAAGTGGAAACAATCCAAATGTCTATAAATGATGAATGAATAAACAGTGGAATATTATCTGTTAATAAAAAATAAGGGAGTATTGATCTATGCTGCCATGTAGACGTACTTTAAAAATATTGTGTTAAATGAAAAAAATTATAGTAAACCAGTCAAAAAAAGTCTCATATAGTATGATTCCACTTATATGAAATGTCCGGAACAGGAAAATCTATACAGATAGGAAGCAGATTAATGAATAGGTCTGGAGGAAGGCAGGAAGCAGTTGAAGATTAGCAGGTAATGAATACAAGGGTTTCTTCTTAGGGTAATGGAAGGTTCTCATATTATATTGCAGTGATGGCTATGTAACGAACATGTCTAGTTTTCTTTTGTGAAACACATGGAGTATTTATAAAAATATAAAATAAATGATGTCCTCAGCAGTGAAAGGGTAGGGAATCCCATGGACCTGCCAGGAAAAAGAATAATGGGCCAGGGAATAGAAGACAAGAGCTTGAGTCCTAGTTCTCTTACTACCTGTAGGACTATGGCTAAATCATCTCACCTCTACAAGCCCAGACTTCCTCATCTGTGAAGAGGAATGATGCTCTACTCTGCAACGTTTAGACTGAAAAACAGTGAATGATGCCATTCACCAAAGTGATGTTTGGTGAATATGAAATAATGTGCACTGTCTACAGCACCTAATGTAAACCCAGTACTACATGTGTTTGCTGCATGGAGAAATGCAGGAATGCTGACAGCTGAAGGAAAAAGTATTCATTTGTTTAACACACGCATAATCATGCCCACAGAAATTGAAATGTTGACAGCTGGCTGAGCATACTCTGTCGCACTGATTTTGTGTTTAACAAGCACAAAGATGAAAAACAAAAGAAAAACCCATAAAGCTGACTGTAATCAATAAAAATGTTTAAAAGAGCAGGTAAATAGGTAAGCCATCTAGGTAATTTGGGGACCACATATCCAGAATTAGTAAATTTTGACAAGAGAAAGTGAGGACTCACTGATTAGAACTTCTAGCTATTTCTGTAGCTAATATTTATTCTCCTGACAATATATACTTAACAAATACACAAAGACCAGCCGTGGTCATAATACAGTAAAATCAATAGTAATATTTCTTTGGCTCAGAAAGCATCTAACTTAGTAATCTAGAAAGGTCGTTTTATAAATATTGAAATTAAATTGTCTCTGTGCTAGGGAAGTCATTTACATACCAACATAGGTGAAAACAAAAATTCAATGATTCAACAACACTATCTGCCACAGTTAGCCCTTCTCACCATCCCCAGATTCCAAGTAGAGATTTTCATTCTCCCCTACTTCCAAAAGTTAAGTTAGTCTCTGTCTTTAATTATATTAGGACTTTAATATATTTAGACAGTAAGTGAAATTATTTTTTAAATGGGGAAATAAACCCAAACATGATTCCACTTTCTAAAGATAATTTCTGTCAAGTTTTGGTATATATTCTATCAAAGGCTGTCTACATATCTCCACACATCAGTTTATACATGCATGGTGGGCTGGTATGCCAGCTGGAGGTGAGGAGAGCTAATTTGTAGTATCTGTTTACCAGTTTCCATAGGATAAATATCTCACCAGAGGAAACTCCAAACTACCAAACATTTGATAACTGGCTTAAAAACTTCTTGAAAACTGAACATTTGACTCTCACTAGCTGGTACCATCTAGCTCCAGCAAGCAACTGACACCGTTTTTTAAAGGTTTTGTTCTATCCCTGCTTTATCTGCTTTGCAGTACCTTTTTAAATCAGAAAGTTCTCAGAAACATACCACATCAACAAACATAAATGCATATTATGTTTTTTAATTAATTGTTTTGTTCTTTTTAGATATACATGACATAGTGTATTTTGACAGATTATACATATATGAGGTGTAACTTATTCATATTATATTTGTAATGAGTCCATAGTACTCCCCTTTACTGACATAGCAGTTCATTTATTCCCACTTTATGGTGAATATTTAAATTCAATGTTATCTGTTTTAATAATCCTATGAAAAACACAGTTGTGAATACATCTTGGTGCTTTCTCTAAATACTTCCTCAGAGTTTATGTGTGAAAGATTCATTACCAGGACACCAGGAGGCATTTCAACAGCACCTTGAAAACAAACAGCCACGATGCCCTCCACATGACCTACTCCAGGTACATTCTCTCTCTGTTCAGCCCAGTGTGTGAGAACACCCTAACTGCTCATTAGATCACCATGTGCTCACCAATGCCAGGCAGGACAGTCCCATTAATCTCTGCCAAACTGATGGGTAAAAAATGGTGTTACATTTTTGCTTTTATTTTCTTATTCATGAACTTGAGCTTAATTTAGTAGGATCACCTCGTTTTCAATTCTTTTTTGAACTGCCTGAACTGCCAGTTTCAAATATTTGCTCATTTTTCCAGTTTATTTATATTGGAAAGATTTGTGTATGTAAGAGCTCCTTGTATTCTGATAACACTGACCCTTTGCCACATAATTTTTTCTCCCAATTTTTCATTTGCCCTCTAACTTATAATATCTTGATGCCCTATCACTTTTTCCAATCATTATGTCATCAAATATACCGAATTTTCTTCCAAGAGCTTTACCATTTTTAATGTCTCTGGAAAGACCTTCTCCACACCAATTTTATAAAAAAAGTTGCATATATTTGCTGCTTTTAGGATTTTTAGTACTTTTAGGATTTAATTGATTTTTTTACATTTCAATATTTAATTTAACCAAGATTTGTTTTGGGGGTAATTTATAAAGTAATAATTCTGTATTAGTTTTAAAGAAACTATCCCAAATGTCCTAGTATGTAAACACATCTTTTGTCACAGACTCTAGATGTTATCCTGGGCAGTTGCCAGCTACAGAACTGCCTTTCTTTCTTTTATGGATTCTGTTTTCACTTCAGTTTTGGCCTCTAAGGATTTCTTACCAACTCATCAATTCATTTTAAAAGACATTTATTTTTAAATGTAGCATTTCTACCTGCTTTACAACAAAAGGGTTGCTTAAAGGACCTTATTCACCATGCAGAGAGAAACTGGGATTTTCTCCAATGTATCTCCTACATAGTAACTAGCATGAATGCTGAATGACAGCTGGATAATGTGATGGCCCTCATCAGTTCTTCCAGTGGTTTTGCCAACCATGAAGGAAAATGTAACAAACCCTTAGTATGTGCTACCTCTTCATCTTCATCCCTTGCTCTTTGTTACCAAGTTCTTGAAGCTCCAGTAACACTGGCAGAATGATCCTCAGGGCCTTCCTTGACACATGCCAACCCACTGCCTTTCTCTCTGTTTTGCATATAGATGGCAATTTCTCATCCTTGGAACTCAACAGAAAGACATCTTACATATAGATCTTTTCTAACCACCAACAAGGGAAGTATTGTCCCCATTACTTTCCATCAATGCAATGCCCTATAGATAACCAGCATAGAACCTTTCATAAAAATCTGTTTATTTACTCCTTTTGTTCAGCCACAGTCCATCCCCATGGTAAGCACCATGATGGAAGAGATGTCTGCCTTGTTTACCAGTATAGATAAGCACCATGTATCAGTATAGACAAGCCCATGCTCATACACTATGAATAAGTGAATAAAGGCAAAATGTCATATTTGTCTTTACATTCCCCATTACACAAAGCTTTATCCACAACAGGTACCCAGGGAGCATCTGCTATACTTGGTGTTCCATCTAATCATAAAGTACCCTTTTCCCTAAAATTGGAGGTTATATAGATCTTTGATCTGTTCTTACTAAATCACCAAATACAGTCTCAAAATTAGAGGGGAATATTTATCCTTCTGTGACAAAAGTATTGTACTCCTTTAAATGGATAAACAGCCTATTAAAAAACTGATTTCCTTAGGACTGAAGAGGATTTGTGCATTAACATCCTTGGATTTCAATTTTGGAGAGCTTGCAGTAAGTGGAATAGCTTACCTATGAATAGGTTGGTGATAATCCCTCCATCCCAATCTTTTGTGTGCTTGCTAAGTCCAGGTAATGGTTATTTTAGCCATTTTGTTGCTACACCCACAAAAAAAGTGACAGTTTCTGAGCAGGATAAAACATTCCAACTCCATCAGAAATAAAATGGAACTTGGAGTGAAACCACAATCAAATCTCAAAATTCACACCCTGTCACTGCCAAAGCTTAGTGGAAAAGAACTGGCATTTTTAGACTGCAAAGAATTTTCTAGAGTTATACACTGTTGGATACCAAAAACATCTCCAAGCCACATGTAAACATCATTCACTACATCCCTTAACACATGGAAGGAGGAACAGAGCCTGAAGTACTTGGCTTAAGAGAAAGAGCCAAGAAGTTTCAATTAGTATCTGAGTTAGCCACATGGAAATCAAATGAATATACCAAAGCAATTTTGTGACAAACTGAAGTTACCAGCCTCCCACTCCACACAAATGCACCACATCTGTACTGAGCCAGCTTCCCTGTACCCATCTACAAACTTGTTCTTATTTAGAAGTGTTGTCCTTTAAGGAAATGTTTATAAACCTGGAAAGATGTCTATAATCTGAATATATACCTTTGAAACATAATGTAGGAAGCCTGGTAAAAATCAATTTGAAACAGTATTTGCATAATCAAAAAGCACATCTTATGTTCAGTTTTGCTAACTGGTTGGATATTTCTTTTCAAATACGTATTTTCTCTGTCATCAATTTTTGACAGCGGTTGGCTGGCATATTTTGAAAATAAAGAGTTTTAATTACAAATAATTCAGTTATCAGTGTGGTATGTTTAAAATGGCATGCATCTTAAAACCAAATAGAAATACAAGTTTTTAACCCCTTACTAGCTGTAGTGAGTTTGGGCAAGTTAATTCACTTTTCTGAATCTGGAGCTCCTCACTGGTAAACATAGAAGAAATCATTTCTCTATCCTAAAGGACTATTTAGTAGTTTATATAATATTATACAAATGCATTCCCACATTCAATTAATATTATTTCCCTCACTGTCTTTTCTTTCTTTTATTGCATGTGTACATGTGCGTGCACAAACACACACACACACACACACACACACACACACACACACACACTATGGCTATTATCCATTTGGAGAATTAAAATGTAAGAGATTTAAAGCCATGTTTAGTTTAACATGATCTTCCTTAACTGATTAAAAATATCAATAGCATATAATGCTTTGTGGCTATTATCACAGCCATCAGTTATAACTGCATTGTAGATGAAATGAAGAATCATTTTTAATAACAGGATATTTAGAGTAAAAAAGGTGAGATAACTAAGACTGCTTTAATAAAGTAACCAGAAACAAAGGACATTGTCTTCACTTTTTTCTTGAAACCCCCCTTAGCATTCCATTAACATTGCATACATGGGAGGGAGGGATTCCTCCTACACTTCCATTTACTAATTACTCTATTCAAAAAATTTCATGATTTCAATTATTTGCCAAAGCTGCATCCTTCTTCTAGATGTGAATATAAGCTGGGTTTGTGCTAAGCCTCAAGCAATACATTGCAACTATCAAAGACATTCACAGCTCAGTTGCAAATAGCAGATTTTTTTTTCTGCCATGGAATTTGTGAACACACAAAAGGGGATCCAGACTCTGACCATCTCCTCTTCCTTCATTATTGTTAAAGCCATGAGGAGCTCCAAGCCTCCACCACCGCTGCTATACACTTTCCCCAGAATACAAGCATTCTTGATTTCCAAAGCCTTATCCCTGGAGATGGTGATGGCTCTTATTATTGGAGATGCACTACATGTAAGGAAACTTCTGTTTATTTAAGGTTTCTATTTCTTCTTATCATTTTAATATACTAAGAAGGAAGAAAATAATAAAACTTAAAAAAAAATACTAGGAAAAAAACCCAACAGTCCAAAAAGGAAACCATTCAATGATCCAAAGCAAACCAAGACAAAAGAGAGAATATTTAAGTGTAGTATCAAAAAATAACAACAACAAAAAAAAAAAAAAAAAGAAGAAGCTTCTTTGTAATCTGAAAAGAGTGTAGTAGGCTGTATATCAAATCTAGCAAATCCCTCTCTGCATTTCTAAAGTATGTCTGTATTATTCTTATCCTTTGTATTTCTGCTTCTCTTTATCTCACTGTATTTCTTTCTGTCTTTCCTTCCCCCTTTCTCCCTTCTCTTCATTCTCCTTTATCTTGAGTGGGGACAGTGAAAAATGCTGAAAAGGTACTTAAAGTCCATCCATGGGTGTCAGAACACATTGCATAACAGAAATTCTATTTTCCTTAGGAGACTAGATAAATCAAAATAGTCCAAAGAAAATTAGAAAACATAAGGATAAAATTCATATTTTCTCTCTGACAATCAAAAATCAGTTCATTAATCAACTTCTGGGACAGTCTGAAGTCCCAGAGAATCTATAGAATGATAGATCTTACAGGTTAACTCATCCATATCCATTTAAAGCTAGTAGGTTTCCTGCATCTAAACATCAAACAAGTCTGTGCCTGACAATTAACGGTTTCTCCTCCAAGTTAAAAAAAAAAAAAAAAAAAAAAAAAGACAAACAAAACAGTACCAACTAATGGTCCATTTGGATTCTACTTGAGAACAATAATTTATATATTCATATTTGCTTTGAAACATAATAAAGTTCTACATGTCAACTATAATTGTACCTGTTATGCAAGTATAATAAAAAAACACACCATAGTTAATTAATAAAAATCAACATTTATATAGAAAAGTCATTAGTGACTAACTGATACACTTGCTTTCTGCTTCCTCTCTCAAACATCTGTCTAAAGGAACAGACTTTGGGGTTTCCGCTGAGGACACATAGTTAGGCAAACACTTTCATCTGGTCTACCTTGTGGGCATGGCATGGCAAACACAAACCTTGAAGAGACCACAACATTCTATATAATATGCTCGGGGGAAAATGCAAACAAATGGTGTACATATTGAAACGCACATGGAGCACTTCCAAAAATAAGAATGTATCTTGAAAGGAAAAAAAAAAAAAAAAAAAAAAAAACAAGGAGTGATAGGCAAGAACTTTAAATTATTTTTACTCCAGGACCTACAGATATTGTAGGAAAATGATATTCACTTCCTAACAATACACTGCTTTATCATACATGTGTTTGGCTCCTACAGTAGAAGGAGAAATAAAATTCAAGAAAACACCAGAACACAGACAAGTTGAGATTGTTGAAGATGTGATTATTTTATCTCTCTTCTCTCCTGTTCTTAGCCATCTTGTATTTTTCAATCTTTCTCCTGCCTCTAAAATGGGGAAAGACAACAGAAGGCAATTCTGTACCTGAGCTTTTATAGATTTGGATGGTAAGTACCTGGAGTTATTGACTGAGGTTCCCTGAGTTTTTGTAAAGTGTATCCATTTTTCTCTCTGTCTCTCAGAACTAAATGAGAAATGGCAGCACCCACTAGATTAAAGGGCAATCATCATGTTTTATCTTGGGTGGGAATATATCTTGTTTCCTGAAGTAGTTAATCAGCTAAGCAGAAAACAGTGGAATAAAAATGGGCAAGAATGGGCCTGGTGGTGAGTCACTCCTATGGTGGAGATCTGATTCTAGAGAGCTCACCTCCATAGGGCAGAATCACATATTCTAGAAGAGGGAAGGGAAAATAGCAGAAAAGGAAGGTGATTCAAGGGCAAAATAAATTCCTATGAACCAAGCCTTGCCACTACAGCCATATGCACTCATGGGTTCCCTGAAAAATTTCTAGTTTCCCTTAACCAACAAGGCCACATGAAGGACGAATCAGGTCATTTTTCCAATCATGGAGTTATCACTGTGTTACAAGAAGCTGTTTATTTGCAGAGTCAGCATCAGACCAATAAATTAGGGTACTCAAATCTCTTTTCAATAAGGCACATACTACTCACCCTTGGGAAGTACAAGTAGCTCAAAAATAAACATCAGGGTGTTTCAAAATATGAATACAGTGTGGAGGAGGAAAGATTTTTTTTAAAGGCAATGGTGAGATGCTGAGATCTGCTCCCAAGAAGCAGCATTTAAAGGACAACAGGGTGAAATACTGTGACTCCAGTGACCTTTGGGCCTAAGAATGAAATGAAATGTTATTCTTCATACATTCTCCAAATGTTTGCACCAAATTGCATAGAAATGAAGAGCGTTCAGTATGACCAGCCATGGGCGACAGAGACAGGACTGAATGTCACAAGTACATCTGAGTGTGGAGTTTTTCAAAAAGCACATTCAAATAAAATGAGGCCATTGAGGCTGGCAACAAATTGAATTCCTAACAAAAGCTGAAAGAACCATTACGTAGCATTAAAAACATGATATGTCCTTGCAGAAATAAGATAGAATTTGGGGTGGGGGGGGTGGAAGCACTCTAGCCAACTATATTTAAATACATTAAACACAATGATTGTCTTTTTCTGAATGGATTCTTGTGCTCCACAATCTGTTCCCATCCTCCTGTTCCAGCTTGGCTTGGCTTTGAATCGCCTTTACAATATTCTTTCAGTTACCCTGTACTATTCTGTTTCCAAATAAGAAATGCATTTCCTCCAAGGAAAGAGCACTTATTCGTTGATTGAGAAGTCTTCCCCACTACCTCTTGAAACAATGATTAACTTCTCTGCTCTCTCATGGCATCCCACTGGGCGTTTATTCTCTATCCTTCCTCTCAAATTTTAATGTAGGACCTTTAAAAGAAGAACCTTCCCCTTTTCACCCTGGATTCTGCAAAATAGAATGTTCAAATGCATTAACTTTAGAAGGTAGTGAATCATGTTAAGATTGTCCTTAGAAGCAGTCTAACTGAGTAATAAGAAGGGTGTACCCCATGGGTATCTGTAAGGCATAATCTTCCTTAATGAAAACAAGGTTGAATTAGTTGGGGTCTGCTGCTATTGTGGTTAGTTGGTTGACTGGTTTGGTTTACAGGTCAGAACATAGTGACAAACAGTGATGAAAAGACTTTTTTTTAATGTCCTTAAACAGCTTGCACAATAAAACAATGAGAACTTAATATGGTAAATTACTTGCATAACACAGTGTTTTGACTAATTTGTTTATTTTGCATTGTGTAATTCATGCTCAATAAATCAATAGATCATCTCCGCTCTCTGCAAATTTCATAAAAACATAATGGAAGAGAAATCAAAGGATTTTACTTTCAAGAGCAGAACCAAGGCAATGTGATATCAAGGAAAGAGCCCTGCTTCTGAGGTCAAGGCAGCCTTCAAAACCAGTTCTATCAGACATGTTGTCATGAGCATCATGTGCTTAAGCTATCTCCCTGGCTCTTTATTCCCTAAACTATAAAACAGCCCCTTCACCCCAATGAGAGTATTTGGAAATTAAACCCTACAGTTAGCGTATAGTTAACCACTGACTTTGAAATAAAAAGCTATATTCAAAGATCTGTATGTGCACACACATTTGAGGGAATGCATATTCTTTCTCATATGATCTGTGCAGCAAATGTTTTTGTTGAGGTAATCTCTCTTAAGTTCACCATACCGGATATGGTGCCACTTTCACTGTCTCCCCAATTTGGAGTCGAAGGTTCCACATCTTTATTTCTAGTCTGAAGGCAGCTTTAACAGTTTAAGTTTCTAACATGCAGCCAATAGGAAACGTGCCAAGGAGAAATGTGTGGTGACTCCAGGGTTTCCTTTTCAATTCTTGAAAATGGAAATTTCTTTGAGCTTAATAGTGGAGGTGCTGAATACTATAATGAGCAAAAATGAGAATTCTGAGGTTTGAAATTAGGATTGTCAGGAATTTCCTTCTGAAGAAAAGGTCTTGAGGATATAAAGAGACTCCTTATCTAAACAGCACAGAAAACCATTACTGAGTAATTCTTCCACAATTAGTAAAATGATTACTTGAGACTCCTTCAAAATGATTACCTGTAATTCCATAGAATCATGACTTCTTTCTAAATGATTTGCAATATGCTAGGGCCCAAAAGAAGCATATCTAGTAAGAATAACATGGGTCTTCGAACTGAGAAACTAGTTATTGAAGTCTCAATTATGCTAAGTTATTACCTGTGTGACTTTGGGCAATTCACTTAGCCATTGATTCTAAGTTTTCTTATCCAAAAAGGGAAGTTTAATAGCCAGGGCCATCTGATGATCTGGGTATAAGAACCAAATGACATTGAATATGTAAAATGCAAACTGCTTTTTAAACAAAGGGAACTTTATTATTACTACTCTACCACATTATAAATATATATATGTATGTATATATAACTTTTATAATTATCTAAGAGTTAATTACTTAAAAGGAAATAATGATGATTTTTTAAAATTATTATTTGCTTTTATCACTACTTGAGATGTAAATGTTGCACACCCACCCCGGGAGGGTAAGAAATCATAGTTCTGCTACCAGATGATCATGTCTAGAAGTCAGAATGCTGTGTCTCACAGCATACCACTAAACCATGAAGTTGTTATGGTTCCTTTTTTAAAATCGGAAACTTCTCTTTAAAGGGAGATTCATGGAAAGTCCCCAAACAACAAGTAAGACTCTTACTAATGCCATATGCATGTAGAGTGCTTTGAGGTTTTCAGACTCTCTCTCTTTTGTTTCTTATAAAAACTGGTGCTTCCATTAATATAAGCACAGAGAGCCTCATTGAAGACCAGCAGGTCAGCCAGCATCTCCATCATAAAAAGCGATACCTTCACACACAGAGAACTTGGTTGATCCCTCAAGATGTGCAATGGTCCCTTTCCTCCTCAGAGTCAGTTGCCCCTTTTATTTTTGTCAACAATGCTTCCTTTTTACTCCTCTCCCTCCAACTAGGAAGTGCGGCCCTGACGCAGACACAATACACCTCTTCATGAGGAAGGCAAATGAGTATGTGCCAGATGGGCTGAGGGGATTACAGCATGTTTCCTGCTCCCATGGTGACTCAATGGGGCTGGAATGAGAACTCATCTTATTCAAGAAGTCAGCTTCCCCTGGCAGAAGGATGAGTCACAGTTCCTGGGTAGAGAGCTCACTTACCAATGGCATTTGGGGAAGGGACACTCCTTGGATGGATTACAGTAAAGGTCATTCAAAAAAGCAGCTCTGCCAGGACCACTGAGGAGGAACAAGCTCTCACTAACCTCAAAACTCCTTGATCTTTCAACGACAGTGACATGGTCACCTCTCCTTTTCCTTCAAGGTGAAGCAGAACATAGAACCACAATGAATTACTAGTATGGATTTAAACATTTCCATTATAAAGCTAGCCAGTTTGAGGGGGGATTAAAAAGAGGGAGATATGAAGGGATATTTATTCATCAATTTAACATGTATGTATTGAGCACCTACTATGTCTCTGTGTGTCAATCATCATACCAAGTATTTGGAGAACAAACAGGATGGAGAAAATTGGGTAGCTAAAACCAAGAGAGGGAGGGAATGATGAAGAGAGGGAGGGAAGGAAGAAAGGAGAGGAGGAAAACAGGTGTTTGGGGAGAAAAAAGAGTGGGGAAGAGGAGCAGGAGGAGGACAGGTAGGAGGAGAGGAAGAAGACAGTAATGTCATTTAGGAAAAAATAATTGGTATGAAGAAAACAAAAGTCAGGTAGAGGGATAAAAAGTGATTGACAGGATTGTTTCAGTTGAAATGGACAAGGACAGAAGGAATGTGAGTAGTTAACATTCAAACAGAACTAAATCAAATAAGAACAAATTAACAGTGGGGGTTATATTCAACATATTTAAAAATCAGGACATGGAGTCATTCACAATCAAATGAGAAACACAAACAAGTAGGAGAAATGCTGAGATACTAGTGTATCCCATCTGTATACCAGTGTATCTCAACTGAATATCATCCCTTGTTAAAATATATCCTTTCCTCTGTGAAATCCCAAAGGGCCAACAAGTTTAGAAGTTATCTCTACTTTCAGCATTGAGCTGCACTCTGTCCTAGTTATACCCCTCCTTTAGAGCTATTTTTGGTTTCTAATACAATGCTTTAAGTGGCATAGAAAACTGAAATGCACCCAGCAAAGATGATCAGGTTGGTAGGAGGGCTCAAATCCATGCCAAGTGAAGAACAGTTGAAGGCACATATTGCAGATCACTGGGGTTCTGGTTATACAATTGCTGATTCAACATTTCTGAAGCGCTCTTACATAGAATAGGAATTAAAGCAAAGATATTCAAAGTATAGGCCATAGCATTCAGGAGAATTATACATGGGAATCTTTTTTCAAATGAGGATTTCCATGTTCCATGCATTAAAATTAAAGAAATTTTACATTAACTATTTTCTGTTTCAATCATACAGCTGAACTATATTTCCATACATGAAAACATGAATGGAAATGACAAAGAGAAATTTCTGTTTATACTAAAATCTTTCTAAAAATGTGATCAATCCAAAAATACAATGGGTGATCACTGGTTAGAAGTACCAGGGGATGATTCCGCACAACAATGCCAGAAATGAGAGGCGACGGCAAAACATGCATTTTCTAATATCAAGGCCCTTTCAACTCTGATTTCATATGATCTGGATTGATAATGGCTCTTCATTATTCAAATTCAGTAAAGGTCTTGGCTGGCTCCTCTTACAAAGCAACCTCCCAGGAAAGAATTAGCCTATAGATGAGTCCTTTCTTTCCTATATAGAAGTATTATGGCAGAAACGCATCATTGGTTTTGGTTTGGTTTCTGGTTTTTGGTTTGGTGTCTGGTTTGTTTTTAGGGTCTCAGTGGGCTATTAACCAAAGCCTTCCTTCTCCACTGCACGCTCAAGCTTGGGAAATAGTGCTACCATCACTGCCATTTGTTTTCCCATAGGACCTAGGGTGAGGGAAAAGAAGCAGTCTTCTAATTGTCTTGAAGGTGATGAAAACGTCTTCTATCTATACACCATGGACCACATGCCCCAAGTGTACAGTGTCCACGAAGAGTAGAGATATCAATGATTCCTCTTATCACCAAATTCTACAATTCTGTCAAACCTGTGATTCTGTGCTAACAGAAGATAATGGACATAAGCATTATTTTCTTTTAAATTAGTCCTCAGAAAGAGTGGATACATTGCCCTGAACTTAAATTTCAATTGATTGTCAAAAGCCATTCACTTACCTGAGGCGTCAACTTGAAGGATCCCATAGAAGCAGAGACTCATTACACACCACCGAAGTCCCATCCTGTCAAGATAGATACAAAGGTAATGCAGAGCACTTGCTTCTCTCCAGTGCTTAAACAACAAAAACTAGAGTGTAATAACACTGACCTTAAATTGAGAACTGCTACGAGAGTTTTAATATACCAAAAGGTTTAGCTGTTAGAGCCTACCAAATAGGGGTTTTATTTTGTCATTTATTATTTAATCTCCAAAATACATATACATAAGGAAACCCAGACAAGTCAAAGTAACACAATCAAGATCCTTTGGCTAGAAATTGGTAGCATTGTGATCAAATACCAGCTATCAGTTTCCAGAACTCTCTCTTAATAATTGAACTATAACTGCCTATATAAAAAAATATATATATTCATCTGGATGTTTGACCAGGAGTCACATTTCTAGCAGAAAAATTTGATCTTCTTACCCTTTTTTAAGGTTCTTTGGTCTATTCCAGTGGGGAATATTTTATGATCCAGGTACGTTTCCTTCTTAGTGATGAATGGAAAATCTAGAAGTCCTGGATTCAGACTTAGTCTGCCGTCCACCACACTGTGAATTTATATTAAGGGGAAATATATAAACTCCATGCCCTGCTAGTCTTGCTCTCCTCACTGGAAGAGACAAATGATGAGGCAGGAGTCCAATTTCTGTGATCTCTAGCCTTCCTACTGATAACCAGCTGAAGCTGCCAATAAGCAGGAACCTTGCCCTTACATTTGGTTGTGTGATCTTTAATGCAGAAGACCTAGAGATTTAACAACTCTGTGAAGTATTTCTTTTCCTACTACCCTACATATGTCTGACCACTGGCAAATCCTCTGTAGGTTTAAAAACCCTGAAACCTGGAGATGACACAGAAATTCCCTGCTCAAGACCTCTGCTTTCTGTTTTGAAGAACACAGCCATACAAAGATGCTTACAGAGGTCTTGGTAACTTGTACAGATCATATTTCTGGAGAGTATCAGAAAGGGAATTTATACCACATCAGGCTGACAGCCGTTATTTCAAAGAGCCTATTACACAGTTGGGCACAGTATACAAACTGTAATCCCAGCCACACAGGAGGCTAAGGCAGGAGGATTGCAAGCTCAAGACCAGCCTCAGCAACTTAGCAAGACCCTGTCTCAAAGGAAAAAAAGAAATAAAAAGGTCTGGGGATGTAGGGATATAGCTCAGTGATACAGTGCCCCTGGCTTTTATCAACAACAACAACAACAAAGTCTACACCACAACTTTCACAACCAAAGGGACCCACCATTCTAATACAGCCAAAGAGGTATTCAATAAATAGCATGACCATATACCATCAATTAAATGGGCCACTTTTAAGAATGTTATATAGAAAGAAAATGTATAAACTGGTACTGCCAAGCAGTTCAGGCTGTGGTCATCCTAAAGACAATGCAAACTTCCAACCCATGTCACCTGTCTTAGCCACACACCAACAAAAATCTGTAGGTCATATCATGCTTCCTTCTCTAGTGTAGTCATATACAAATCATACAGAGTTTATTATATCACAAGCAGCTCTTTTATCTGAGAGTAAATGTATCTTTCTTCCCCAAACCACTCCTTTCAAATTCTTACGCTACTTATTTAATAAATGATTTATTCAATAAACACGCATCAAGGGCTAGGGGTTTAGCTCAGTGGTAAAGCACCTCCCTAACATCCACAAGGCCCCAGCATTTCCAAAAAGAAAAAAAAAAAATGTAAGGAGCATTTTCTGTTTACAATTTACTATAAACTAACTGCAGGGGCCTCTAGCAAGCAAGATGTAGAGCCTTTTCTAAAGGCACTTCTCTGTAGTAGATAAAGTCCATTCAAACCACTTCAATGTCATCAACTACGTATAAAACATAAACGTGCACAGGCACTTAGGAAAGGCAGAGACTTATCAGACAGAAGTTACAACACTAGGCAGAGTCTAGCAGGGACTTAAACTGTGTACCAAAAGTAACTGCAATACAAAGTAGAAATTGACAAAAATAGAGAGTATATGATAAATGTTATTGAAGATTAGCAAGGAAAGTGATTACTGCAGCTGGAGCAGGCATAGACTGAACACAGAGGTTCTTTCCGACTGCACAAGAACTGGTTTGGCTGGTTAGAATTGAGAGAGAAAGTGTGGTAAAAAGAAACTCTTGGTGGGGATGATCTTCAAAGTTAATGAAAATAAGAGGCAGAAATAGGAAACAGACTATTAATAATCCAATTTGGCTCAACTACAAGGTATTAGAAAAAAAAAACTATAGAAGAATTTTCTGGAAAGCAGAGAGCTTTAGGATCAGAACATGGCAACGCCATGAAGAGAAGACTGAAGACTTGGGATTTAACTTAAATAGCAAATAGGGAATCATTAACATTTTCTGATTAGAGGAGTGATATAATCATCAAGTTGTGCCTTATGGAGGTCTCTCTGTTAGTTAGGCATGTATTGGACGGACTGCCACTAAATTCTGTCTTGAAATCATCTTGGGTCCTGAGGCTGTCACAGTAATTGCTATCCTCTTAACTTTGTGTCATCTACAAATTCGATCAACATGCTACCTATGTCCTCATCCAAGTCATTAATAAAAGTAATTAATAATTCAGCATTAATCCTTGTCAGCAAGAGCAACTAGACAGTTCATTGGAGATTCAGGGCACAGGTAATTTCAGCCCTACTAGTTGGCTACACTGAAACAATCTGGCCTTCTGAACTGCTTTTGCTTATTTTAAAAACCCATGCACACCTCTAGATTTTCCCAATTTGCTTGTTTATAAGCTGCTGAACTCCTAAAGCAATACTTAGAAGACATTCTAATTAGTGTGATTGAGGACCTTAATTGGTATTCCCAAGAGTAACTGTACTACGCCAGAGGCAGCAGAGAGGTCACCAAGGTAAAGCTAATCCGAAGGTAACCTATGTGCAAACACAAATCTAGGATGAGTCCTTCCCTGTGATGAATTAAAACGAAGCACAATGAAAAGAAATGTGATTGAAGGGGCTAGTTTTGACAGACTTAAGGTACCAAGGTTAGCAGGAAGCAGTTGGCTGCTCTGAAACTCCTTGGAGAACACTGGTTCATTTAAAATCATCTTGCATTCAACCTTGGAATTTTATTATTGTAAACAGTTATACAATTTTGGTTCTTGTTTCTTAGGATAAGGGGGTATTGGGTTAAAGATGGAAAAACCGTCAGAAAACAAAGGAACCTGCCTAATAATGCAATGGCTCCCTGTATCTGAATTTTAGCTGAGCTTTAAATTATTGTGCTGGGCCTCATCAGATCTTGCTCTTGCTTCAGATGTCTGGAACCTACATATAATAAATTCCCAGCTAGGTTTTTCTGTGTTATTCATTTTATTTATGGTATGGACATTTCTATACGTCCCTGCTTATGTATTAGTACTTCTCTCATATTTAATCACATTATTTTCTAATGTATTAACTTAGATGTCTAGACCATGTAGCAAATATGTATTTAGTTCTGTACAATCAAGAAAAAAACTTAATGAGGATTATTAACATCTACTCAGAACTGTAATATCTGTCCCTATTTATGGAATTTTCTAAGGTCTGCATTCTCTAGCTTGATAAACTTCAGAACCTCTTTACCTTGTAATCACCCTGACTGCTGGATTCCCTGGTGGTACCAGCAGGTGATAAGCTGAAACTATGTTTATTGCCCCTTTAAGTCACCGTTCATCAGTATTTCTTCTCCACAGTGGCATTTCACCAGTAGGATTGAATTTCTCGCCATTTCCCAATTCCAGGTATAGTTCCATATTCATACAGACTGCTCAAGGCTTGGAACTTCCACCTGGTGATTATCAGTTTTTCTTCCCAGAAACTTAATTTTGTACCCTCTAAAGTCTTGCTGTAAAATGATGTTATGGTTTGCATCTAGAATGTTCCCCAATGTCTCATGTGTCCAGAGGTGGGCTTTTGGGGAGTGAGGGCTCTGACCTCATAAATGGAATAATCCACTGAGGGCTCAATGAACTACTGAGAGATGAGACCCAATTGGAGAAAATAGTTCATCAAGATGCACCTTGAAAGAATTTATCTTGTCCCTAGCCCCTTCCTCTCTGCTTCCTGGCTGTCATGAGCTGAGAAACTTTCTTCCACCATTCCCTCTGACATCATGTTCTGCCTCACTTCAGACTCAAAACAATGGAGCCAGATGAGCATGAACTGAGAAGTCTGAAACTGTGAGCCAAAACAAACCTTACCTCCTCCCTGTTGTTTCTGTCAGGTTTTTTGGTCACAGTGATGAAAAGCTGACTAAGAGCCAGATAAACCTCCTGTAACCATGAAACTGCTATCTCTTGCTTCATTTCTGCCATGGTTGAAAGATGCCCTTGGCTATCATTTGCCCGCTGAAAACCTGGCCATTAACACTAGGGCATGAACTATAGATGACCATCCCCATGTTGGGTCTACCCTGCTACCAAATCACTTGCCAGAGTCCTGGTGACCTCATCCATATTTTTCCTTTTCCCTTCTCTAATTTACTGATAAAGTTTGAGTAGGTTTTGGACTGGTGCAACCTTCAAAATGTGACAATCATACCTTTGAAGAACACAATGAGCTATTAATTATACTATTTTACAGAAAAGGAAATAACATTTATTAAGAAATCAGGATTATTTTAATCATCAAACTCTTATCTAGTTTATAATTTTTTAATCATAAGAGAATCCTTGTGAATACTATTTCAAAATCTTATATTGATCAATGAACAAATTTTAGCTAAGAGACATAGAGTCTCTAATTCTGGGTAAAATGAAGGAAACATATTCTAATCTTCCTTTCTCAGTGAATGCAGCTATATTACATGTATATTGTATGGCACAACATTTTGGGGACTCTAAGAAGCAAATAATAGCATGTTCTTTTTAAGTATACAGAGGACATTCAGCAAGATGGGTAATATCGTGTACCATAAATCAAACTGTAACAAATTGAAAGTAATTCAGAATAAATTCTGTATTCATAGAATTAAACAAGACATCAAAAACAAAAAGAAAAGTCTCCAAACACTTCAAAATTTAAAGATATACTTCTAAATAATTCAGACATTTATGAGAAAGTCCCAAGGAAAATTAGATAATATTTTGAATTTGAAAAAAAATTAAAATACAACATACCAAATGTGTGCCTACAGGAAAATTTATTGAATTAAAGAATTTTAAAGAAGAAGTATCTCTCAAGTAGGTGATCTAATCTTCCCCCAAAAAGAAGGGAAAAATAAACCAAGCAAGCAAAATACAGGAAACCATAATGAATAAAGATA
The DNA here is from genome assembly GCA_025594165.1 of Tamias sibiricus. Taxonomy (NCBI): domain Eukaryota; kingdom Metazoa; phylum Chordata; class Mammalia; order Rodentia; family Sciuridae; genus Tamias; species Tamias sibiricus. The sequence goes on from CM046668.1 coordinate 79,118,454, forward strand.
AAAAAAATATTAAAATAGGAAAAAAGTAGAAAAAAATAAGTTCTTTAGAAGGAACAGTAAAATTGATATACCTCTAGAAGATACACATCAAAAACAATAGAAATGAAAGAGGTAATATGACTACTGATCCCAGAGATATTAAAATTGTAATAAAGCTATTCTATAAAATCTAGGCACATAAATTCCACAACTTAGATAAAATAATCTAATATGTCAAAATCTATAAACTACCAAAACTTAAAAAAAAAGAGATAGACCACCTGAATAGTCCTATAACTATTAAAGGAATTAAAATGTTTCATAACTCATCTGTAGAGCATCCAGGAAGGAACACAACTTTATTGGCACCTAGTTTTTAGCCTTGTAAAACCCTAAGTAGAGAACCAGCTAAGTCATACTCTGCTTGGCCTTCTGACTCACAGGAACTATGCAATAATACATACATGCTTTTAAAGTAACTTTTCTAGTAATTCATTACAGTAGTAACAGAAAATAATACAAGAGATATACCTTATTCATTAATTGAAAGACTCAACATTGAGAAGATATCAATTTGCCCCAAACTGACATGTTCAGATTTAGTTAATCCCAATCAAAAGTTTAGCAAGGTATTTTTAGATACAGATGAGCTAATTCTAATACTTGTATGGAAGGAGAAAGGCCCTACAATATTGGAAACAATTGTTAAAAGAAGAATAAAATTGGAGGAAACATAATACAAACAGCCCAATTTTTAAATGTTCAGTCATGAAAAGATACTTTATGTAAAAGGATACGCAGAAGATAAACATGTGAGAAGATGTTCAAAATTACTAACCATTAGGAAAATGTAAATTAAAATCACAATAGGATACCATTACACACTTTTCAGAATAAAGTTTTTAAAAAATATTGAAAATACCAAGAGCTGAAGAGAAAGCAAAGCACCTGGAACTCCCATACTGGTGGAATATGTAATAGTACAGACTCTGGAAAACAGTGGCAGTTTTTGTATAAAATTAAACATTATCTTGCCATACAGCACAGCAATCTCATCCCTAAGTCTTTTCCCCAAGAGAAATAAAAACTATGTTCACACAAAAAGCTCTACATTAATATTTAGCAGCTCTATTTATTAATGGCCTCAAACTGGAAACAACTCAAATGTCATTCACCAGGTGAACGGATCAATAAACTTTGGTGCATCCGATAAAAACAGAATATTATTCAGCAACCATGAACAATGAGCTTTACGTATTGTTATTAATAAACACTTTAGTGAGCCTCAAAGACAAGTTGGCCTAGGTTACCTACTGTATCATCCATTTAAATGACACTCTCAGAAAAGGCAGACCATGGTGTTCAGGATGGTAGATGAGGGTGACTACAAAGGAAGAGCACACAGGAACTGTTGAGGGACATAGAGCAGTTCTGTATCCTGATGTGGCAGTACTTACATGATCCAACACACATGAGAAAATTCATACAGCTCTTCTCTTAAAAAGGTCACTTCATTGTATGCTGATTAAAAATATATCTTTAAGCGAAATGATTTTTCTTTTTAGAAAACTGAACAAATAATTTTTGAGCCCTTTTAGGCAGTTCAAATAAATGAAGGCTGTTTTAACCTAAATACGGTTTCTATTTTCAACCTTCACTTTCAAAATAACAGTCTTGTCATTAAGCACTGAATGTTCCAGAAAAGTCCAGTAATAGACACACAGGGAGAGATCAGTGAACTGCCTCAACTTTTGGCTTACCAAGCCAGTGCTGCTAACCTTTACTGATAGAACAGCAGAGCCAAAGTTCACACCAGAAAATATAAGCACACTCTCTTAGGTATTGCCTTCCCCCATAGCTTCAAAGTGCTCAGAACTCTGAGAGAACAGATATAACATAATATACCACCTGCCATCTTTGGAAGCTTGGAATAGAATGTGAGCAGATTGATTTCCTTTTGTTCTTTGGTATTTTGAATAGCAACATGCTCTCAGGGGTGAGGGAAGAAATATCATCATGAAGTCCTGTGTCTCATGGGGAGAACTAGAACTGTGTTTTCAGAGAGGGAGGTGAAAGAGCAATTTATAAAGAGCACTGAGTTGGAGTCCTATGTTTGACTGCATGATCTTGGACATCCAGAGAAGAGAGGTGAAGCAAATGCAGTGACCACTTAGGCAGAGCTATAACCTGCTCACTCCTCACGACCAATTTAAGATTGACATTCGAGGGATTCATGGGTACTTCTAAATAAGTTCAGGAGTGGGAGGAAAAGTTAATGATGAATGTCCCTGTTTAGGGACACTTGAGGCTGGGGAAAGATAAGAATTAATACTATCTCACCATTTGTTGTGAGGAATATTCTTGATAATTCTGGTGGACTTAGCATGGTCAGGGTCATAAATACTATCAGTAAATACTGATTATTACCAGTTTTATTTTCAAAGATGAGCTCAAGCAACTTGGTCCACACTTACAATGGACCCCTGTGATAATGGTCATTTTTGCTATATCCTACTCTTGCTTGCACTGGGTCCAGGTTTAATGCTGTTTCCAAAATGTTTCAAAGGAGTAAGTCAAAACTTAAGCTTGGGCTCTATATCTTCCAGAAAAGCCAAAATTATTATGATAGGCTCTGTGATGAAGCCTGACCTTCTGGCCTCAAACCCTCATTTTTAAAAAGTACAAAAACCTCTGGCCTTCATATCTCGTAGGGTGATTGTAGAAGATCAAATGCTGCTCCCAACATGTGTAAAGAGGCTCTGTGAGTATAAAGGCTATATTAATCCAAAGTGTTAAAATTTGGTTATTATGAAATAAGTTTGATTTGTTTTTGCTTTGCTTAAATTTGAAAGGAGCAAATGGGACAGAGATCTAAAGTCAAAAAAGAACTATTTTGTAACTTACTGAATTCAGATTAGAAAATGGATTACCTTTGCAGACATCGACAGGGAGGAGTAAAAGTGAAGCTACTGGGGTCTGATAATGTTCTGATTCTTTGATGATGGTTACCTAATGATGCATTTGTTAAAAAAATCCAACAAGTTGTACATTTATGTATTTTACTGTTAATATGTTTCTATGAAATATATAGGACAGATTTTGCTTGTTTAAAATTAAAGGGTGTTTAGAACAACAGGAAGCTCAGAGCAGTGGTGCACACCTATAATCCCAGCAGTCCAGGAGGCTGAGGCAGGAGGATAGAAAGTTCAAAGCCTGACTCAGCCAAAGCAAGGGACTGAGTAACTCAGTGAGATCCTGTCTCTAAATAAAACACAAAACAGGGCTGGGAATGTGGCTCAGTGGTCGCGTGCCCCTGAGTTCAATCCCTGATACCTAAAATAATAATAATACAGGAAAAAACTTACAGAAAGGTACAGAATACACACACACACACACACACACACACACACACACACACACACACATCTACCCCTTTTAACCAAGAAAGCCAATTAAATCCCACACATACTGTGACATGACAAGAAATTATCCCCAGGAACTCTAGGACTGGAGGGAGAAAATCTGATGATGAGAGGTTCTAACATTCCTCCTGTTTCACTCAGCAAATGTTTATCTAGCTCTGAAAATAAACAGGAAGAAGAAGGATAGATACCATCCCTATTCTCAGAATGGTTGCAATTCCAAGACATACAGAAGCCCACCCCCTAGAGAGCTGTGCTGCTGTGGAGGTACTGCAAAGTAGATGAACTATAAGAGAAGGAAGCAACTTACTTGGGGCATGTGGTGCCATCTGAAGTTCAAGTAGGGAATTTGGTGTAATTACAACCACCACAGACACAAAAGAGTCATATCACCTTGTGGACCAAGATCTGGTCACCTCCAAGTTATTGAATTAATTACTTTTCCAGCATATAAAAACTCCTTGGTCAACTGAGGTTTTCGCTCCTTACATTTTACGTAGCGACATGGCCACTAATAACCTCTCTAATTCAAAGGGATGGTCAGAAGATCACGGTCCTGTCTGTGAGGCCAGCAAGACAAAGCACTTTCATGGGCACATGGTCAGAAAGGACACAAGAAAAAATCCTGCAGCCAGATTTTCATAGATTTATCCATCAAGACTGTATACTCTGGCTTCTGAGTCTACAGCATCAAACTTTGCTCACATCAAGAAGTATCTACTGAGCCCCTATTCCATACACTGGAATAGAAGCTGTGCAGTATACAGAAATAAGTACCCTGTTCTTATAAATCAGGAATATCATAGCTTTGGAGCTAAGATACACACAAAATACAAAGAGAGGGGAAAAAATGGAAAGTAAATGGCCAAGTTCAGTACAATCCCACCAAAATGTATTTTTAAAACTATTGTGTCCTGTAGTAAGAATTCTGCAGATGCTCATGGTCAAATCATAACAGGTCATCCTGTTAGATGTGTTAGATGTGAGGTGTCCCTCAAAAGCTCACGTATGAGACAATGCAAGAAGGTTCAGAGGAGAAATGATTGGGTTGTAAGAGTCTTAACCCAATCGGTGAATTACTCCCCTCACAGGGATTAATTGAGTGGTAACAGATGTGGTAGGGTATGGCTGGAGGAGGTGGGAATTGGGGCATGGCCATGGGGTATATATTTGTATTTAGCCAGTGGAGTCACTCTCTCTGCTTCCTGGTCAGAAAGGAAGGGGCTGGTTCTCTCTGCCACACTCTTCCACCATGATGTTCAGCCTTACCTTTGACCCATGGGAAATGGAACTGGCTGTATGTAAACTGAGATCTCTAAAACTGTGAGCTCTAAATGAACTTTTTCTCCTCTACAGTTATTCTGTTACAGCAGAAAAAAGAAGCTGACTAAAATACCACCCCCCCAAAAAAAAAGAGTTTGAAAAGTAATGTATCACATATCTTCCAAAGAGTCACAATAAACACTGGCATTTTAAAGGCTTAAGGTAATCTACCAAGTAAATATTGTGGTCAGCTTGGTTTAATAAACATTAACCAAATTTATTAGACCATGAACTCTTTTTTTGTGCAATATAGCTATTCGGATCCCACTGGATATAGACATTGAAAGTTCTGAACTGGAAAGGGAGATCCCAGGTCATATATCTCAGATAAATCCTCAATCCAATAAGCTGCTGCTGGTTTTGCACTTGAGACTAAACTGGCTACCATTGAAAAGAAAACGAATCTACCTTTCCTAGCATCTCCTGCAAGCCCCACCTCCCCTCTGCAGCTTTTCCTGGTTCTCTCTTATCTTATCTCTCCAAAAATAACTATCCTTTCTCTAAAAACTGTGAGCAGGTGTCTGTTCCTCTCCTATATCCCGGAAAATGTTCTGCCCTAGTCTGTATTGTTTAGGTTCTGTCTTATCCACCACCCTCATTCAGACTAGGACCCCAAGTTTGTATCCACAGCATAGGGTCCAGTGCTGTTACACAATAAACACATATAAATATAGGACAACTTCTGGGTGGTAGGAGGAGCATTCCCCTACAACACAATCAGCGTCTGATCCTGTTTCTATTAGTCATCCTGTTTAGCTGTGGTCTTGGATTATTTATGCAACCCCTCTCTACACTGGTATCCTCATCAATAAACAAGGATAACAAATTATCACCTCAAAGGATGCTGTGGGGTCACACTGGATGCTTATGAAAAGGCTTCATAAATGGTAAAGTGTGATATAAATACGTGGTTTTACACACTTGTTCACAGGTACCTATTCACAGGTAACTAAGGCCACCCTCAGGAAGCAGTGCTCCCTAGGCACAGGTCTATGCAGATGTCACCAAGAGTTCTGTGACTATCACCAAGAAATCAAAACATGAATGGATCATGAAAGCCAAAGTCAGCTGTCCCTTCAGAGAGCACACCCACCCTTGTAACATCCCCCTGATTCTATCAGAAAAATGAGTGCCTTGCTATAGAGTTCATTCGTCAAACTAGAGCTAAACCTCCCCACCTCCTGGTTCAGGGGTTAGAAGCCCTATGCCTCCCAGCTCTCAGGAACTCCTCACACTCAATTACAAGAGAAAAGGTGGGATGAGCCCAGGACCCTAGTCCTGACTGCACCACTAACTCACCGTGTAACTGGGCTGTGCACTTTATTGTCCTGTGCCTCCATTGCCACAACTACTTTTGTTAGGAAGAGTTAAAGTCAACAATTAAAGTAGAACCTTCATGAAGGACTCAGCATATACCAGGCTGACAAAGAACACACAGCACAGCTTCCACATCTGCACATTGTCAGTCCACTAGGAAAGCAGCCTATTTGACATCCTCCCTGTCCCCATCTCCAATCTTGTCCCTGGTGCAAAAGTAATATCACAAGTCTCCTGGGAATTTGCATAAGCAAAAAACAATAATAACAGTAATAAAAGAATAAAACAAGTCCAAAAGAAAATCCCATGTCTCCGTCTCCAAAGTGTTAAAAGAAAATCCCCTTTTAAACTAACACTGAGGAGGTCTGTGTGAGTCTGTGTCCCTGTTAAGAAAATTCTATGGCTTCTTTCACCAATTTTTGGGCACCAGGATCATCCTGACAGATGGCAATGTGCACCCACCAGTCCCATAGTCTGGGCTGTGACCTCAGTCCACCACTTACACTGGATGGAGGGAAGGGATGGGGGACTCCAGCCATAGTTCTTTTCAAATGCAGTTGGCATTTGGTGACTTTATTGCAAATAAAGTTAGACCCTGCAATCCATCTTACATAAGAATGAAAATGAGCTGGAATTTTATAGTGTTATTACCTACCGATCCATAAACCACTAAAGACTCAAGTGACCCTAATTTCAACAAGTATGCCTTATCTTCACCATACAGCTCCTTACAAAAAACACTGGCCTCCCTCTCAGAGAGGTGTTCAAGCAGTGCTTAATATGAGGTTTTAAAATGCTTTGACAGGCAAATTGAGCAGGAGGACAGAACATGTACTAAAAAAAATACTGACAGATAACAAGGGGGGTGCATTTTGCAGCTGCACTATAAGCTTTTCAGGGGCATTTTTCCAGTCCAAGCTGATTAATCATAATTGAGTGTTACAACATGGAGTCCCTGTGCTAAATGCTACAGGATTATACAGATCTTACCCTGCCCAGGAATCCAAGAACTCACAACCTAGTAGGGATCTCCAACATGGATATACCTTTTGAGCTCAAAATCCTATTCTTTGTAGTTAAACATGCATTTGCTGAGTCTGCCACATAGTTTCTGTAGAATACTGGGCAAGTAACTGAATCTCTTTGTGCCTTACTTTTGTTACAGGGCTGAGGTCTTGGGAAACTAAGGCAGCATGAAGGCTCCTGCCCTGATTCTTGCAATCATGTCAGAAAAGTATCAGAGTACCAGGCATGAGTTTATTAGAAGGGACGGGAAAGGGGAAAAGGGAGAGAATGGGGTCCTCTCAGAGAGGAGAGACACACTGTACCTCACTGTCATCCAGCTTTATTGGGGGATCCCAGGGAAGTTTCCAGATTCCCACTCAGATCCACCTCTTGACTTCTGACTGACAGAAGGATGATATCAGACTTTCAAGTCCCCACTGCCTTGACCACTCGAGATCACTTTGGCCATGCTGACTGGTTCTAACTGGAAGCTCTAACTGGAAGCTATTCTTACAGATTTTTTGGATGGGGGAATTATCCTTATCTCCCCTGAATGCCGGGACCTGGTCTGTGTAAGTATCACAGGGTACCTTGTGTTCCTCATCTTTGCGTTATTTGGGGACTGCATTTCTCCTGCAGATAGCAGGTAGTTTGCTGAGAAATATGACATAGCCTGTCCACTTGAGCCAGGCAGGGCTGCAGGTAAACTGCTTCTTGGAAAAGAAAGTATGTGGGGGTTAGCACAATGGCCCATTTTATGGAATTATTCTCGTAAATTAATGTTTCCACTACGCACATTTGTCTGTCCCTTATCATTTTCTCCAACTGCAAAATGGGGAGAATAATAATTCCTACTTCATACACTTGTTGAACAGATTATATGTGTCAATATATTTAAAATACCTAAAAGAGTATTTGCTATTAATTTTAAACTGTGCACAGCACATTAGCTGTGTTCACTCATGTTATTAAGTAATTGAATGGGTCCAAGCAACATGCTGTGCAGAAGGAATCACCTGCATTTTAAAATGATATGAGGAATGTGGTGGCGATGGAGTAGGGAAAGGTGTTTCCACCAAAGGGTGAGGGGTGGGAGGGAAGACTCCCTGGAGCTGCAGTTACAGCTGGACTCTAAAAACAGATAGCACTCTGAAATGCCCCCATGCATAAGGAAGACATTCAAAGCCAAATTAAAACACAAGCAAGCCATACTTGATCCTAGAACAGAAAGAAAACATTGAAAAATGCTAATTAGATGGCTACCATCCTGTAGGTATGAAGTCCCTAAAACCATAGAGGAGGAACAGGAATTTTTATTCTATCCATCATTTCAAGGACATGCATTCCCTGGAGCTAATAATCACATCAACGCATGGTTACCACACTCTTCACTGGGAAGCGGTACTACAAGAGTGAAAAGGACATTATCCAAGCAATAGGGCCATGAAAGGTAAGTTAGATCATAATGGCACTAACAATTCAAGAATGGAACCCATTCCCATCAGTACAGAAAATATTTTTACAACACTTTGCCACTCACAAAGTTTTCTTCACACATATATATGCTTAAACCTCTGAAGACTGCAGGAGTTTGGCATTTAATATCAATCCCAGTTTGCAGAAGTGGTGATTTCCCCAAAGTTCCACATGTAATAAATGGGGAAGCCTGTGTTCACACTCAAACACCTTGACACCAAATCTCTGCATCTTTCTTTTCACTGTATGTTCCCTCTCTCCTCTTGCTGTCAGTACTTTAAAAGTTGGTGTTAACGACAACAAGGCTCGGAAACATTATTTTCGACTGGAAGCTGAATGTCTATCTTCTGCTTAGCAAACAAGCTCAGCATTCATCATGTCCTGAGGAAAATCCCATGTTGCTTCATGCCATTGATCTGTAGCTGTCTCCAACAAAAGGACCTGAATGCCTGCCGTGGCCCTGGGAATTTTAAATAAGAAGTCAATGAGAGATGCTGGTAAGTGGTTCTGTAATTGTCTAGGGGCGGATAAAAAACCTTGGTAGAATAATAATCATATCAATATGCTGGCTACATGAATGATCCTGCAGTGAATTACAACAGTGTACTTCAACTCCAAAGCCTAGGGTGGCAGATCTGCATAATTAATCTCACTCTGCAATAACCCCACAGGGTCAGCAACATCGGCATTCTGCAGCTGAAATTAATGTCTTATTATTTCAGTCCCCTTTGGTGTTTCTTCAAATTCACGAAAATAATATCAGATGGAGAAGCTCTGTTGACACAGAAAGGTTTTAGAGGGTTGCCAGGTTATAAAAAAATTTCATGTAAATCCTGGTAGGTAGAGGATGGATTTGATACATAGCCCTAATAAATACATCTACCAAATTCAAACCTCTTGATACATTCAAGTTTTATTCTCAGATTAACTTGGACCCACCAAAGGCCGCTTATTGATCCATATTATCCAGCTTGGGCTTCTACAGAATGATGTTGAGAAGTTTTGTTTTGTTGTATCGCCCTCATTTTAAAGAAACACCAGGTTATAACAATTAGGTGATCTATTAAGTTAAAAAGTTATTTTCTATAGGACTTCTCAGGTCCTTTTAGAATACCACAGGACACTATAAAATTAAATTACTTATGAATAATTTACAGTTGTCCTCAAACCTAACCGACTTTAGCAATTCTTTCATAATATCGCCACACATTAGGATCCTTGGCACAGTTTCAAAATGCTGACAGAGTTCTTTCAGAAGAAGGAAGGTTTGGACTATGGAAGCTATCCCAGAAACAGCCTAAGCTTTGAGAAATTCCTGCAAAGTCCTCTTGTGGGTTGTTGTCTTCCTAGTTGAGGTGGTTTTATAGTAAGGGTCATGAATTCTTAACTGGGGAAAAAAAAAAGTGGGAAATTCAAATCAATTTTCTAATTTGCTAATGCATTCCTATGGCCAGCCGATGGAGGAACAGTGGCATAATGACTAGCTAAAATGAGACATAAGACACGCTGGTGGATTTCACTATAATGCTGTGCTCTACCAGCATAGCTAATTGGAGGTGATTACACTTCTTCTAGCATTTTGGATACTTAGAGACTAATGCCAAATCTGAATGTAAGACACCATTGAGAGAGAGTCACAAAACAGAGGGGAGCCTTTATTCTTCCAATTACAAAAGGAGTCGGCACATAAGGGGATCCCTCCAATGACCCCTTCACCTACATGACCTTATTTCTGCTGGAAAAATAAAAGGCACGATTATTTTTAATCGTTCTGCTATTTCTAAAAAAGAGAAAGGTGAGCAAATGTGTGTATTCATTAAGCTGACCTATAATCCAATCGTTTTTACATGTAGATATTCTTTCCATCCACCAATGCCCGGAAAACAGATTGAAATGCTATCCTCTAAATCCAAAGGAAGAGATATTTACCACACCACAAATAAGAAAGCTATAGATGTGTTAGGTAAGTTTTGGGTGTCAAGGGGACACCTGTAAAGGCTGACTGATGACAAGGACCAAAGCAATCTTCCCACGCAGCACATCCTAATGCTATTTCACTCTTGTCCTTCATATGACATTCTGGATCCTCCAGGATGTGGCAGCAAACACCTCTTTCCAGTCTTTTTCTGCACCATTCCTTCTAGTATAACCCGGACTCCCGCCACAGGTTCACACACAGATGGTGTCATAAATCACCCCTGTGCCTTTGTTCCCCTCTAATCGTTCCTTCTGTCTGTAATGTCCTTCATTCCCTTTCCACCTGTACAAATGCTGCCTGTCCTTCAAGACCTAAACCACTTGTATCATGAAACCTCCCTGCTTCCCTGTGTCAGATGTAATTTCTCCCTTCCTTTTACAACTTTCACTATGCTTCCCTTACGGTCCCGACAATGTAATTGCTTATCTTGAACTACAATTAAGTACGTATGTCTTGACTCTTGCAAACAAGGTTAACCTCTGATTCATTTTTGTCTCCCAGGGGCTAGCATGAAACAGGCACACAGGACATACTCTGAACTATTGATTGAATGATTGCAATCTTCCAAATAGAGTGATTCTACAAGCTGATTCTCAGCCCAAAAAAATACAGTAACTCTTTTATTTGTTTTCCACACCTCTGGTCGCAGAACACTCATTACTTCCCCCAGATCATCTTTAGGGAGGTGTTTTCTCATAAAATTGATCAATTTGCACCCAACAGAATACGCTGAGACTGACACCTACCTTTGTCAGTGTGAGTTGGTTATGCCTCATAATTCATGCATTTGCATTTATCACATGCATAATGACACTAAACAAGGGCCTCTCCGTGAGCTACCACCCAAGTGTCCACACAGGGAACTCCTGGGATTAGACATTACATACTGCTCCATTTGGATTCACATGGTGTGATTCAATGTTATTGCACTCATTATCTTTGGACCTGGGTGAAAGCCCCTGAGCATGCTGACACTGAGCAAAAACAAGAGAAAGTACCCTTCATCTTAACCGTGTATGCTCCAGTGGATGATTGTTTGCAACTGCCATTTCTAAATCCACTTCCCACCCCTACCCACCCCTACCCATCCCTACAACCAGAAGCTTTGAAGAGAAAGATACATTTAGAAATAAAAAGCTGATGGAAAGCTGTAAGAGAAAGTACTTGGGCTCCTTCAGATCATTCCTCAAACTCTGAATTCTAGAGTTTTTCCACCTGAAGCATAATTTGGGAAAGGAAAATTTGACTGGGGACAAAAAGAACACAAAGAGTGGGGAGATGATAAGTCAAGTCAAGAGTATGAGGAGATTCAACTTTTGAGAACAGTATCTGTTCATTCACTCAACAAACACCTTCCTCATTCCTCTTATGTGCTGGGAACCTGAGTGAACAGAAAAGAGACGTGCTTTGACAGAATGCAAAGTGCTTCTGTCTGTGTCTTATTTTACTTGATATTCACGTAATTTATTCACAAAGGAATATAATTTTCCTGTTTATGGATAGTGAAATTAGGCCCAAAAAGTGAAGGATCTACCTCAAAATATTATAGCAGTTAAATATCTAAGCTTCGTTTTAAATAAGGTTCTCTGACTACAGCATAATGTCTGTCCTGATTCTTTTACATCATTCTCCCCAACGCCCATGGCAGACTATTAATGAAACATACAAAGGAAGTGTCCAATATTTAGTTTGTTGTATTTCACAAAATAATCTAAAAGATCAATTAATAAAAATAAAGATTCACTGGAGCAAAGGTCATGGAAAATGCCAAGTCTACATCAGTAAAATGCCTGAATTATAAGCAAAAAATATTTCACTAGAAAAGCCTTTTTTATTACTTTGAAAGTAATGGAGTGGCACAAATGAGATGATTCGGAGGAAGTGCACTGACTGAGATTGTTTATAATTAGTGTAGCATCACTTGCACAAATGGGGAAACCGCATGCAAAGGCTTTAAAGTTGATTTTTCCCATTCAGTTTCTCAAGAAAACACCTTTGTCTCTCAAGTCCTGGGGAAACACAATTCTTCACTTTTTGCCCATGGGCAGGATATTGAAATTTCATGGGCAGTTTTTAAGGTAAAAATGTTAATGTTAGTGGTTGACAGGGGCAGTGGTTGACAGGGGCTGGGAGGAATAGAGAATGAGAAATTAGTGTTTAAAGGATACAGATTCAGTTGGAGAAGATGAAAAGATCTGGACATGGATGGAACAGACAGTTGTACAACAATGTAAATGTGCCTAACGCCACTAAATGGTGCACTTAAAATTGGTTCAAAGAATAAGTTGTATCTATGTTATCACAACAAGAATTAAAATAAAGAAAATGCAAATGAATTTTAAGATCAGATTCCACCATGGAGGTGTTTAATATATTACACAAGGTCAAAGATAAACTTCAGCTGAATCTCTGGTTGACCTCAAACTCAGAAAATAAGACTAGAATTCTGAACTGCAGTAGTTAAAAATAGTGAAATATAATCTACCCTGTGTGAGGACAAATACAAACTGAAAATAAGAGGTTTAATTCTCCTAGCTGAAAATAAGTGAAGAGATTCTTACCCCTTATTCAACAACCCCTCTCTTTTTCTCAGAACATTTACTTTAGAACACTTGTAATTGTTACGAAATTTGTCCTCTCTTTGAAATATATATAAATCCTTTTGAAAACTAGATAGGACTTTCGTTCACTTCCTGACCTAGGAATGCCTTTTTCAAAGACCTGGGTGCCATCTCTTTGAAAAGTAAGCATCAAGGGAGATTTTGCCCCTATCTCCTAGTTTCTATGGGAGAAATAGGAGGCTAACCTAAGTAGGTATCTGCTCCAAATTCCAAAATTACCTCCTAACACAAAGATAAAAGAATTTTGGTTTTCCTCTGGATAAAGCCAATTACCTAACACCTAACACCATTGGTCACCCCAATTACCAAGTAAAGTTAAGACAGACTGTGAATGGCAAATGGTGCTGTCAAGCCTTCTTACTTGAGGACCAGTTATTGTTTACCTTGAAAATGGGTACATAAAGGATTGCAACACCTGTCTTTGCAATCTCATAGTGGATTAACTACAATGTGCATCACATTCTGATTAAAAGCTCATTCAATAATAAAACTGTTTTCTTTCTTTTTTATGTTGTGGATAGAATTTCTCAAGAGAAAATTTTTGTTGTTAATTTTATTTCCCCAATACCTCTGAGCCTGTAATTTTTATAATTTCCACTACAATAAATACTAGGTAGATAAAACTAAAACACAAATATGCATGAGAAAGACTAATTCCCATCATTACAAGTAGGCAGAGAAACCAGAAGAAAGATGCAAATGAACTTCTGGGGGGGGGGGACACTTTAAATAATGAGTATTGGTATTTATGAAAACAAACACATGGCTAATTGTACAGGCAGGGTAGGAAAAATCTCCTCTGCAGAAAGGTTCATAAATAGGGTTTGTAAAATGAATTTTTGAAAAAAGGAAGTGCTGTCTTTGAAGCTATAGACTTCATACAGATATCCACCCACAAGAGAGAGAGAGAGAGAGAGAGAGAGAGAGAGCAGTTAAGGTAATAAGTGAACCCTTACTGGAAAAAAGGGAGGAAGGCAGAGAGGAAAGAACAATGAGGGGTGGGGAAGGAGGAGGAATGTGAGTATGGCAATCAGAATTCCTCTAATCACTCTCAATATCCTAATAACCTGCCTGCCATGTCTTTACACTAGCTACTTCCTGGATCTCTAAACAAAGACTTTATAAAACATGTTTGTAAGTATTTATCCCTTCCATCTTGTTTTTTTGGTTATAGGTACACTTTATCTTTTCCATTTCATTGTGGTTGTTAAGGCAAAATAAGTTTTGTTTTTTTTTTTCTTCCCTAATCCTCTCTAATACCACAGGCAGAGAACAGATAAAATATATCTTCTAAAAAACATCATGCATAAAAGTAGAAAGAAGTATTCAATTTTGTAATATTAATCATATTAAAGAAATGAATGTGGCAGGCATCACATGTTCAAGATCTGTTTGCAATAGCAAAAAAAGATGGCAAGCCTCTGCTGGGTTTGTTCTTTTATAAGTCAAAGAGTCATCTGTTTTGCTATTACTAATTTCAATTTTTTTGTTCATAATCATATATTCGTATTTATTTCATTCCATTCATATTTCCTCAATCTACTTCATTACTATAGTTATTATTTTATTTGATACATTTGTTTATTATGTTTATTTAGATTTATTGCATTAATTACACTCAACATTTGAATGAATGATTAGGAACAACACCAGAATAAGACGATAGAGAAGAGATGACTGTTCAATACTAGTGGAATAACTAAGAAAACTGCAAAAGCAATATGTAGAGATCAAAAGAGAAGACAGAAGTGACTGGCAATAAGAAATGGTAATGCCAGGGAAAGTGGAGAAGATGGGGACATTGGGAGAACGAATCTGAAGACTCACTGAAATAGGAGGCAGAAAAAACACTTTAAAATCATGAGGCCTCTGCCTTGTCAAGTATTTAAAAAGGAAATGTAATCAACTAAAGCAATGCCATTCTCCTGAGATCAGAAACACCAAAATCTGATTCAGGGTCTTATGCTGCCCTTGTGACCAGGCTTCCAATTTCTGGAACAAAATCACAATCATAAGTTATGCAGCTACAACCCTGCTAATAAAGTCTTAATTCAAGGTGTTTTCCTATTTTTTGAACACAATTCTTGGACAGTGAACTCACCTGAGCTTCTAAGGGCTCACATTCCCCATATCCTATCAGTGTGGCTTTTCTCAAAGAAGCAAGAGGAAGAAACTGAGATAATAGGTGAGCCCCTCTGTGTCCTCATTGAAAGCACAGGCTTTCTTTCAACAGCACACACTTAGGGCCCCTTCTGTGTGTAAAGCTGTCCAACCTGCCTCACAGACAAAAGCTGGAGATAAGAGTTTCTGATCACACTGACACAAAAGCAATCTAGTGAAAGGCAAAGTTGGAAACCTGCTCTAAGAAAGTATTTCTCAAACAGTGAAGCACATAAAGATTCTCTGACTATCAGGGTATAATGAGGATTCACATTCTTTAACTCCAGGGCAAGACTCAAGTGTCTGCATTTCCAGTCAACCCTTGGAGGCTGCCACTGCTGTAGATCCACAGACCATACAGTGAGAAGCAACATTACAAATAATAGGCCCTGCCATGCTAAGTTAGAAGAGATTCCTTCTAGCTGACAGCTTTGGAAGGTATCATAAAGAAGACCCCACATCTAAACAGGGAGAGAGGCAGAGGTGCCAGCGTGTGCATCTGTGTGTCAAGTGGGGACAAGAGAGAGCAGGGAGTGAAAAGAAAAGGAGGGAAGGGAAAAGAAGGATTTCCAGAAGGAGAAAATAACTTGAGCAAAATTCTGAATGCAGAAAAGTGAATGAGGTATTTAAAGGAAAGTGAGAAATCTGATGAGTATAATCTGCAGAGGAGTAGGCAAAGAATTATGGGAAAATGGCTAAGAGTGATATGCCAGGGGAAAACGATACAGATTTTATATGAGTTTGACTCTATTTTTTGTGTAGTGTGGAAGGAACATCTGATCACGAACAAGAAAGGCAAATTCCAACAGTTAAAATGAATTATGCAAAATTAAAGAGCCTAGAATTTTGATGTGGCCTAAAGTTATTCATATTTCACTTTTTGGTATTTATTACTATTATCATTATTCTCCACTCAATAGTGATTAGCCTCTCCACTAATTACAACCTAGCCTCAAACAAATAACCTTTCTTCAAATGATACTATTTAGGACCAAAATAAAACATGGCTTGTCCCAAGTTCCTTGAAAGGAAATCTAAAACCAAGCAGTGGCCCAGTGGCACCACAAAGCATTTGTATTTATTCTCAAAACCTGAATGTTTCCAGAAGTGTTTCATAAAGTTACATCCTGAAGAAGCAAAACAAATGAGGCTATAAGAGTGCACAGGCTTTTTGCACAGTTGGCTCCATGTAAAGACAGAGTAGACTCAATGTGATGTGGCAGGAGACAGAGGACTCCCCAGATGACCAGGAAACTCCAGCAAATGCCAAACCCTAACAGGCAAGTTCCCTGCCTCCCCTGACAACACTATCAATAATAAAGAAGAGAAAAGGTATCTAAAGTAAAGGCAGCTAATAAACCCTCTGTCAGTACTGATTTCTGTGTCTGTGTGAATCAGTCAAATCTCTCCCTCTGATATTATTTGGAATAGGCGATGAGTCTCATTTAGCCAAAGGCTCCAGGTTAATTCCTTAAATAAGTAAACATCTGAAAACACACAGGCGAACACATGAAGATCATGTATAGACACATCCATGCTGAGACACGTGATGAAGCAAGGATTAAATAATGTTAGCAGTAAAATCTTGGTAGTGGGACATACATGTTCACTGTCATATTTTCAACTTTTAAAACTTTCATTAAAAAGGGAAAATTCTTCTTCTTTTTTCTTTAATCATATTAGATAGGAGGTGAAAACATTATGTCCCATTCTCTCCTTTTAGCTTTCATCCAATCCCACTCCCAACATAATTACATATAACTATCAGAAACAGACCTTACCATTTTTTTGTATCTAACTTCTTTCATTTTTTTCCTCTTCATCTACAAAAAGTGAATCATGTATGGATCTATGTCTTGCTCCTTTTACTTTACAAAAAAGCATTTACATTTTTCTGGATCAGTTCATGTAATTATACTTCATTCTTTCTAGTGCCTAAATATGATTGTATTATCCAGCTATACCATAGAGAATCTAGCCATTTCCCTATTGATGCATTTTGATTATTCTCAAAAATTTGTCCTTTTTATACCACACTTAGACTTTCAATCATTTTCATTTAGACTCAAAAATCAATAGGGTCCCAGAAGATCACAGTAAGAACCTGAAATGAGTCTGTTGCTCAAGAAGATTAACATCTAAACAAGAGGAAAGTGAGACCAATAGAATCAACCTCAACAGTTGCAAGAATTACTAGACAGTGTTGATTATCAAATAAATACCCAAAACCAAAATCTAGGCAAACCATAGTTCTAAATGGCAACTAGGATATAGCAGCTTAAAAAAGAAATGATTGACTTCACTTAGGGTATCGATCTTCAAATCCTCATTCTAACAACTTGGATATCTGAGTCCTTATTCCAAAGCAGAGAAGTAGCAAATTTGGATGGAAGGCAACACTTTTTATCAGCAGGCATGTTGATGGAAGGAAGAAAGCCAAGGTGTTAAAGGAAACAAAAAAATAAAATAAAAACAAAGAAAGCTAGCCATGTGGGGGTCTGGAGCTATTTAGTGTCAGTCCTACATATTTCAGTATGTCCTGGGGCCATCATTATGTGCAGTGAGAAATAATACATGTTCAAAATCATGGCCCTGAATTATGAATTAAAGTATAATTTTTCAGGATACTTGCTATAAGACAGCAATGAAGTATAGAATATATTTTAGAAAGACAGCCTATCAAAAGAGTGACAAAGAGATCCTTGATCATAGGAGACCTAAGGAAGACTTTGCCTCAACCATTGCACTGAACTGACAGAAAAACAAAAGCACCAAAGATAACAAGAGAGATCTAGGGTCAGTACTTACTGGAAATAATCAGAGCTATAACACAGAATATGTGATTTTTATGCCTCTGTACTTGTGGCCATCCAGGATTGCAAAACTGCTAATCAGAGACTAAAACCTTAACTTTTCCTAATGGTCTATGACCTAGAATTTACCCATCGTTTTTTTTTTTTTTTTCCCCCAGAAAGTAGTGAAGTTTTATATTAGGAAATACTGTGATAAAATCCATGTTTCTAGTCAGCTCTGAGCAAACAGAAATGAGACAAATAGCAGGTATGCATGTACACTGCATTACGCATAAAAGACAAGAATTTCCTATATCCACAGGGACATTTGTTACAGCAAAGACTTCCTGAGAAGTGTTTATGCAGTGGACTCTTTCTCCTATACAACACCCTGAATTTGCTGGTGTTTTCTTTTAATTCTCTCACACTTTACCTTCTTATCAAGATAACCTCTAGAAAATCAGAAAGGAACTTGTAAGTCAATAATGTTATTCAGGAAACTATTTGGGAAACTGAAGCCCTGGAAGAAGAGATGACTTTCATGAGTCAATAACGTGTTATTGGAAATGAAAAAAAAAAGATGTCTTTTGATTCCCCGTTTAGGCCTTTCTCTGATGAAGCCATGCTGCCTCCTAACCCTGAAAGGCCATTAAGGAATATCACTGTCCCTTAAAAAATCTCACATCATTAATATCCAGGGAAAGAGTCATGGCTAAACACGGAATGGTCCCATATTAAGATAGCTACTTGGGTCCAGGAGCAATAAGCAGTCTGCTAAAGAATCTGAAGCTGCTGTTCTCCCCATGACTTTGGTGAAGATTTATGGTGTAAGTGGGAAATCTTGGCCAAATGTCCTACAGGCTGTGTTTGATCGGATCTCTAAGGAATTCTTGCAGCTATGAAGTTGTCAACATCTATTTCCTAGGGACAGTTGAACTGACTTGACTGAAGATATCTAGCACTTTCTGAAGTTTCCCTACAAGGAATAAAACTTCACAGTTTGAGATATCCAAACATGATCAATTTGAGCATAACATACTGCGCTAAAACATTTCATTTAAAAAGTTGAACCAGATTGAAGATTAGTTTTTAAGTCTCCATACTTCCTGAAGGGAAATATCACCTTATTTAATTGAAAAGCACTGTCCACTCTTAGTTGCAGCCCTGACCAGCAGAACCCACAGCCAGTCTTCCTTTTCTTTAATTCTGTCATAGTCAAGCTGTCAATCAGCCACTGACCACTTCCTACCCATGCAACATTCCTTCCTTCAAGAACCAATAAACTGTCTCAATCCCAACATTAAATCAAAGGACTATCACTTTTAGACAGCAGAGCTTTCAGATTAATAATAAACTAATTTAAAAGAAAAATAAGAAAGAAGATAGGAATGGATGGGGTCCAGTGGGGAGGAGAAGGGTAGGAAGTATGTACTCCTGACATTCTAGCCTGCAAGCTGCTATCCTTTGAAATAGCAAGAAGAAACCTTTTTTAAAGAATCTTTCTCATATGCTTCCAACTACAAACAGAATATTTTCCAGGGGAGGCTTGTCTGGTCTGACTTGAACTTGTTTTGGGGTGTGTCATCTTTCCTGCAAGAGTTTTGCCCTGGGCAAGACTGCATTCATTTGGGAATTAAAAAAAAAAAAAAAAAAAAAATTCCAGAGCTGGCAGCCAGTGGGAGATTTTTCTACACGGATGTGCACCTCCCACGTGCTCTGGTCCCAGACACGACTGGGCTGGTAAGAGGGACCGATGAGGGAACCATGCCAGGCCCAGACACAAGTCCTCCATTCTGACACGGAGTGCTGCCAAGAGGGAAGGAACCACATCCTTCCTTAGCCTAAGTCCCCTTCTTAAATCGAGCAGTTGTTCAGAAGGGGGAAGCGCAGGGGGGAGTGAGGAGGCGACATCACTACTTGGTGTTAATTATAACAAGGGGAAACCTTTATTCCCAATATAAAGTTTCTAAGTGAATTCAAGACAGAGTCTCAAGGCCGG
The DNA here is from genome assembly GCA_025594165.1 of Tamias sibiricus. Classification (NCBI taxonomy): domain Eukaryota; kingdom Metazoa; phylum Chordata; class Mammalia; order Rodentia; family Sciuridae; genus Tamias; species Tamias sibiricus. The sequence goes on from CM046668.1 coordinate 79,138,526, forward strand.
AAAGATACTTAAATGTCAGTTTAATTCAAACTCCTTTTTCCAATATTCGAGTCTCCCTGTAACATCCTTGCCAAGTGGATGTCTAGGCCCTTTTTAAATATCTCTAGTGGTGGTGAATTCATTTCCAGTCCAGTTTTCATATGGTCCCAACTGTAATAAATGTGGTAATAAATGTGTCAGGATGTTGAGCTGGATTCTGGTCCTCTATAATTTTGATCTACTTTGTCCTGGTTGAGATCTCTACAGCCAAGTTGGTCAAGTGGCCCCATCTTCCTCAGACACCTTTGGGCATTTAATCCAGTGGTGCTGGCATTTGAAAGCAGAATTTCCACATCTATGTGGATCCTAGGACCAGTGAAAAGCATGTGTTTCCCTACTCACCTCTCTAAGCTTCCAAATGAGAAAAATATATTGAAGAAATGAAAATACCATTAAAAAAAGGAACAATTGTCATCAACTAATTAAGATATCTCCTATGTGTTTGAACTTAAAAGGAAATTGGAAAAGGAGAAAAAGAAGCAATAAGAGGCCAGAAACTCAAACAGCCATTGATGCTGAGTTAGTCCAGGAAGGTTTCCAGAGAATTGTCAGACAAATCAGGTAGCAACTAAACACCTGTTACAAGATGCTCAGCTGTACATGTAAGCAAATTAGACAGGAGCCATGAGACATAGGGCCTCAGCATACCTAAGCAAAGCATCCTGTTTCATTGCGGGCTTTAGAGTCACAGACCTGGGCCCAAATCCTTCTCCATATTTGTGCATGCTACTTTACCACACTGAATCTCAGTATCCCTATTGGTGAAGAGGGTCAGTAAACCTCTTCAAGGAGTTAAGTAAGAGGATTATGTAAAACAATTTTATACAACACCTGGCACAGCACAAACACTCAAAGTGGTTAGCTATTATTATATTTTGTCTTATTATTAGAAGTCTAACCTTTGAGTCTCTCAAAATTTTCCCTACATACTTTTCCTTGTAGCAAGAACAAGGAAGTAGAAAACCCAAATATCTGGTAGGGAGCAATAAGAAGATCCATTCTCATGTGAGAAGCAAGATAAGAGAAGGAGCTCATTGGATGAGAAGTCAGCAGGCCAGCTACATCAGCTATGAACAGGTTCAGCTGACTCTAAACATGGCAGATTCCTCAATGGCCTATTGGAAAAGCCAGACCTTTAGTCCTTTTGACCCCAGCGATCTAGTATTCCCTGAGAACCATCACACCTACTCCATTTCACATGTGCAAAACTCCATTTTTCTATGCCTCCTGCCAGTTCCTGCACTACAACTCTACATCATTAGCAACAAAAATCCTGGAGTCCCCAAAGTGAGATCCTACGGTAGTTACCTCATTTTTATTTGCCTTAGGGGTCCCTCTTAGAGGACAAAACACTGCCTGGGTGCAGCGAATGGTGGTTACAGGTCTTCTAGTCACTTTCTGTGGGCTGTTGAAATCTCAGGCAATACAGCACTGGATGTGAGCGTGTAGGTTAAATAAGTCAAGACAAGTGAAGGAGTTCAGCTGTGTCCTGACAGGCAGGAGGGATGAAGATAAGGTTTTTAAATATGCAGGAGGGTGTGCTGGGAAGTGCTGACAAGGAAGACAGGGAACAGCCTAATTCAAAATGTGTGCAATTCCTAGAGATGTTAAGGTTCTGAGTGTGTTTTTGTAAAGGACACCTTCCTCTTTACCTTGAGTTTGATCAAAGGCAGTAAAAATACTGCACAGGGCTGAAGAGTCAAAACAGTAAGAACTATACCACCTGGATCACTAGACACCTGCTGCCTGGGTGAAAAGAGAACTTACATGTAATGAAATCCAAAACCCATGGACAGATTTAGAACAGGGACACAGCATGATCAATGAGGTGTCCCAAGAAGATAATCAGGCAATGGTGCACAGTGAAGTGGAAGGTGAGGGATTGAAAGGTGCCCATTGAATAGACAGAACTCCAGTGAGCTCTCTTGATCATCCAAGACTAAGTAGCCACTTGATGGTCATCTCAACCTCTTAGCTTCAGTTTTCTCTCTTATAATAATTCAGAACGAACTGACCTTACAGAGCTGTTATCAAATCTAGTGACAAGAAAGAAGTTCATAAATTGCTGGGCACTTGGACAAACACAAGGATATGCCCTGACTACCACTCAGTAAAGCCCAAAGTCTTAGTAAGGGAAATAAGTATCTTTATCTTTATAGGATCTTGTCTTCCCTCAAATGACAATGATGTGGCTGCATGAGCCAACTTCATTTAAGTCACTGTTCCAATTGCTTATATATTTCCTCTTGTTCTTCACACACTAGAAGCAAAATCATTAGGGAATTTTAAAGAATTATCTAGCCACATCACAAGGGCATTCCAGCCTTGGCTTGCAATATACACTAGCATTTTAATTCCCAGAATGGTCTTGAACAACCTCTTCTGATGACTCTGGATCACCACCCTTGGTGAGGACAGAATAGAGCTCTGGGAATGCAAAATTTTCCCCTAGGTTATTATAATAGAATTCTCATGAGTTGTCCAATCCATTTCCTCTCTAATCTGCAACATTTTCTCACCAGATCTGTCTAAAACAAGCTCAAAAATATTCAGGGGTTTTCCTTGCCTTATAGGAGTAAGCAAAAATTTCTCAAAAGGATATTTAAGATACTTAATGATACAGCTCACTTTTTTTTTTTTTTTCTTTAGTGGTACTGGGGACTGAACACACAACCTTGCAAATGCTAGGAAAGTGCTCTCCCTAGATTTACAGTCTGATCTTCAGTGATCCCTGTGCTCATAGGCCATCTCTCAGTTAAAATGGGTCCTCCCCAAAGAAGGCCCTGCTTTGCTGAAATACAACTTGGTGATGATTTGAAATTTTTTTTTTTTTTTTTTTTTTTTTTTTTTTAGACAGGGTCTCCCTGAAGGAAGACAGGGAACAAGGGAACAGCCTAATTCAACTTAGGAACAGCCTAATTCAACTTAGCCTCACTAAGTTGCTGAGGCTGGCTTTGAACTTGTGATCTTTCTACCTCAGCCTCCTGAGCTGCTGGGATTACAGGTGTGGGCCACCACACTTGGCCTTGGTGGAGATTTTTAACAATGTAAATGTAGTTAAAGTAGGATTACATTTCCCAGAATTCCTACTCCCTTTGGTTTTGAGTTATGACTGGACTTCAGAGGGCCCATCCAGGCCCTAGGTACTCCTGCAGTTAATGCACACCATTGCTGATTGCTGGCTGTCTTTCTAGGTGGTAGCAGCAGCCACATCCATTGTTCTTCCAACCTTGCCAGATATCCCCCTCCAACCTCTCAAAGTCTGAGGCCAGGAAGGTGAGACACTCCACAGCCTCATGCACCAGACCCCTCTGCAGACAACTTACATCATACAGTGAGGGGAAATAGAGGTCTATAATTTGTCCTAATGGGTTCTATATTGCTCTCTCCCACTTCATATCCAGCTTTTAACTTTCTGCCTGTCTGCTGACCACAGAGAAAACAGCCTTCCACAGACCTCTTCACCACCTCTTTCTCAGGGACTATGGTTAATGACTTTCCTCTGATCTCTAAACTGTCTCCTCTGGATGTGTAATTGCTCATCTTCTCCCAGAATTGTAGCTCTCTCTGATAAATCCAAAATTCCACATCATCCACTTCATCCATTCATTCATTTCTGCTCCCCTGGTTAGACCCTCACTCAGATACCACTCCTCACCAATTTCTTCATGTCCATTCCTGTCCATCACTTCAAGACTCCCTTCAAATGGGACTTGTTGGTAAACCCCTTCCTGAACTACACAGTTGTCTCTTTTCTTAAAACACCAAATGCTTTATTATGTATTTTTAAACTTGCATTACATACTGTTACACTATTTCAGATATTAAATACATTGTATTATAAACCCTTTTATGTATTTTTATCATTCATAACAATCTATACACTTACTCTGCAAAGGCTGAGTTTGTGTAATTACTTTTTAATCTCTGTATCTCACTAGTGCTTTGCCTATGTAAGGTTCTTAGAAAATGGTACTGTCCAAAAGAGCAAAGGAATTGTCCCTGTCACTGGTCCCTTTTTACTGACACAGGTAACTGAAAACCAACACTATCATGTAAGATATCACCTGATTTATATGAAGATAGGTTTTAGAGCTACCACCACACCTTTCTGTTCCCTTTACTCAGAGAAGAATCTCTGTAGTCTACTTTCAACACCTTTTATTCTTATTACACACATAGTTCTAGCAAATTTGTTGCCTGGATGCCTTGTCTACAGTAAAGTAGAAACTATCCCCTGTACAGGGAGTAGGGAGAAAACTGCTAGAAAAAGGTGAGCTAAAAGCAAGAACTAGCAGACAGTAAGAGAGAGAAGAACAGAAAATTTATGAAAATCAGATTGCATAAATGTAAAAGTATACCAGTCTGCAGCCATTTGGTATATGGGTAAATGATCTCACCTCAATAAATTCTAAAGAAATTATAGTACACTCCAACAAACTGTCCTGAATAACCAAGATTAAGTAATGCCACATAATTTAAAATAATTTCCTTCTGAAATAATTTTGAAAGTAAAACTTTAAAAAGAAAGTCATATACTGAAATTTCACCATTTTTAATTATCCCACAGCATCTCCCATTCTCAGAGGGAAAAAGAACACCCAAGGAATATTTATTTCCTCATGTAGTCATTTTAAAATGTGTATCAGTTCCAACATGAATCAGGCACCATTCTTTCTCTCTCCATCTGTGTGTGTGTGTGTGTGTGTGTGTGTGTGTGTATGCAAGCGCACAACAGCATTAAGGGGTGGGACCACTGAGAGGTGATGAAGTCATGAGTGCCCTGCCCTTGAATAGACTAATGCCCTTACTTCGGGAGAGGATTGGTTAGCTAGGAAGTGGGTTCCTGATAAAAAGTTCAGTTCAGCCCCTTTTCTTTGGAGAATATATGTGCTATCTTGTCTGTCCACCAGAAAGTGGAAAGACAAGATAGCACATATATATAAACTGCCTTGGGATAATGCAGAAAGACAGCCTTTCCAGATGAGCGTCACTTGACCTTGGACTTCCCAGCCTCCAGAACTGTTAGAAATAACCTCTGTTCTTCATCATTTATCCAGTCTCAGCTATTTTGTTAAAACAACAGATAATGAGGTAAGACAATAAGTAAGCACTACAGTGATTTCTTACAAAGAAGTAAACAAATGCATACAGGACTCAGTTCATTGTTACTAGCTTCTTCTAGAGCAAAACAAACTGTCAAATGGAATGAAGTTTCTTGCCTCCCTTGTACAACCTTTGTCTCATTTCTCTGCCAAACATCTCTTCACTGCAGGGGAGGTCCCTGGAGATTCCAAAGGTACTGCAACCCTGCACAATTTGTTTTTGAAGAAAAATGTGGCAAAACAGGAAAAAGATATTTGATTTTATCATCACAGTCCCCAATGTGCTCATGGAAGCAACAACTCTGGCACCTTTTTTTTTTTTTTTTTTTTTAGTTGTAAATTAGGCTTACAACTAAAATTTAAAATTTGCATAGGGATGCAATAATGATTAAATGAGATAATGAAAATAACACACTCAGCACAGCTCCAGGCCACAAGAATCCCTCGATCAATACTTGGTCCTAAACTTACAGCCAGTTCTGTGAATTAGCCTTATTAAATGTTATCTGGGGCAAAATGTTGGTATTCGCCTGCATTTCCCTTGTCACTCAGGATGCTTGGGGGTCAAAGCTGGAATACAAAATAACTTTCCAGCCAGGCAGATGGGCTGGAGAGAAGGATGGGCAGGATTGCAAGTGCTGCCTGCAGGTATATCAGATGTTTGGAGGGAAGAGACAGGGCAGTCACACAACACCTTTTGCTCCATGCAGTTCCCCAGGACTGGCTGTTCTTCCTATAAGAGGGCCTTTTAGCATCCACAGTGCATGCTTTGTTTTGGGCAATGTGCCAGAATGGGCCCTGGAACAAAATTAACATCACTGATTATGATTGGATCTTTGGCTTTGATTTTTAAAGGGAAGTTAATAAAACAAGCACAACAAGAAAAACTGCCTGTGTATATAAATATAAGCATGTTTTGGGGAGGTTATCTTAATTCAAAAAAGTAATATAAAGGGCTCAAATGGACTGAGTACTAATTATGTTCCAGGCCCTGTGCTAAGTACTTTATATGCATATTTTATTTAATCCTCACAACTGCCTATCTCTGTGCCAAGAACACAGATGATGAAGCAGGTTGAGATGTTAAGTAATTTGACCACATCCCAAAAGTAGGGAGAGGCATTTGCCTGCCCAGGTTGTCTCAGTAGAAAACCCATGCTTTTACCACTAAATGCTGATGAAATGATACCACCTGAGACTAAAGGGCACATGTTCATTCACTGATTAAATACACTTATTGAACTATTCCTTCATATAAAGCATCATGAAATAAGTGGGACAAAGAGAGGTGAATAAATATGCAGGGTCACTTCTCATAATCAAAGTACGAAATGACATAATGATTAAGCTTCTTCAAATTCAAATACAGGCTCTGCTACTGACCAACTCCAGACTTGGGCCTCAGTTTCCCCTTTTCTATAATATGTTGGTTATAACTGTACCTACCTCATAGGATTGTCCTGAGACTTCAAAGCTAATGTGTATAAAGCACTTGAAATGGTGTTTTTCATATGTTGTCAAGCTGTTTTTAACTCCCACTATGAAGAGCCATATATGAGACTGACTATATGTACATAGACCAATAAACAGTTCATGGAGAGAGGGCCAGCAAGCAACTTATTGAAGGATTAGATACCATTTAAATGTGTAGAGCCAGAAAGAAGAAATTGATCTTATATGGAATTAAATTTGCTCACTCTTCAGATTTCAGAAACTGGTAGCTGAAGTTTTATAAGGAAATAACTCTAGGTCCAATGTTTTGGGGGACTGATTACATAAAACACCTACACAGGAACTGTGAAATTTCCAGCTGAATTGAATTGAGCAACAGTGCATACATTTCCTTCCACTACTCATTGCATTTGGAAATAAGAACAGTCTCATTTCAGAAAAACCAAAGGAATCCAGTTTTTCCTATTTCCCTATTTTTTTTCCCTTTGAGACAGTTTAAGGGGAACAAGAGGCTATGAATGACACATCAATGAAACCAGGATGTCTTTCTCAGCTGTTCATAGCAGCCTATATGAGATCAGGGCAGTCCATCTCCCCTTCTCATAAACAAGCTCCTCCATTTTCCTTCACTCAGTTCGAGGCTCCAAATGTGTTAAATCTGGTCACCATCCTGCTTCTGTGCTCTCAGGGACAGCCTGTCACATATTATGCAAAATCCAGACTCCTCACCTTGGCCAGCAAGGCCAGTCTGATCTAGCCCCCACCTGTCACAGGCCTTATTACCAGTCTTTTCTCCCTCTTACCCAGACCCAGCCACCTTAGCCATGACCTCAGGCCCACCCTGGATCTTTTGCAGGCTTTTCTTTTCATCCAAATGTCACCTTCTCAGAGATGGCCTTTCCTGAACACCCTATCTAAAACTGTCCCTCATCCATATCCCTTCAATGTTGTTGTTTCAATCACAGCCTCCCATTTCTTAATCATGAAAGCACTTGTTTTTCTTCTCTTTACCTGTCTATACATATTATATATAGACAGACAGGAAATATACACACATATATTTCCTTCCTTCCAAAACCTCTAAACAACAACTATAGCATTTAAATGATAAACAATCATTTCAACACTTCTGTTTCCTAACCCAGTTTCAGATAACTCCAAAACCGATTATACATGTATATATATATGCATGTATGTATACATATACATACATCTATGTATACATGTACATATATTATCATTTCAATATTCTAAATGTATAAAATTAAACATTTCACATATATACATATATATACCTATGTATACACTGTATATGGATAAGGTTATATATAAAGGTGTATATAAGTATACATATCAAATTCTATTTCAATATCACAAATGTAAATTATTTCTTTATCAAGTTCCATGTATTTATTTATACTTCTTGAGGATAATTAATCATACTTATATCTACCCATACATTTATTTATTCATCATTGACTCATTATTGGATATCTGCCATTTGGTAGGCACTATTCTAGGCACCTAGGATACATTAGTAAATAGATCAAATATCTCTGACTTGTAGATTTAGTATTCTAGTGGGAATGAAATAAAAAAAATAAACAATATACTAAATAAAAGTTTAAATAGTGTGAGAAATCTCTATCTTTCTACACATCTGGGAGATAAATAGGATATGCTTATTACCATTTTACAGTTGAGGGATTAAGACTGGAAAGCCTAAGAAAGCAGTATCTAGGATTCATATCCAATCCCAAATTCAAAGCCAAGCAATTTTTCATTACGTACTATCACCATCATTCAGTCCCCCCATCCCGATCATCTCTGTAATTGGAAAACTGATATAAAATCATCTAGAAAAGTACTATTTACTATGTACTATGATTCTTGAGTCTCTATCATTTCTATAAAGTGAAAGAACTCCTATATTTCAATGAAAGCCAAGCTTCTTTCATGGGCACTAAAAATTTAGAAGAATAAAGCAGAAAAATTGTACTCATAATGCTAAAATCCAAATGAAAGCCAAAGATTTTATCCTTTTATGATTAATGGTGACACAAAGCTTGTTTTATTTTTTCAAAATTTCCACTTTCATTTCCCAAACCATAAATGTACATTTTCCTAACCCAGCTGTCTATTTTCTCTTCCAGTCCTCAAACCTGGATTCCAGAGTGAGTGGGAGGATCTGCAGGTTAGAGAAATGTGGCAGAATCACATCCCTATGGCAGATAAGATGGCTTTACGCATCTGACTCTTGGTGCAGTGCACAGCTAGGGTTCTCACTGAAGCCAATGATACTGCCAGGCATCTGTGACTTACAATGTCATGTTCCACATGCGTGTGGAAGGGAAGGGGTGAAGTTTTGCTCTCAATCTTGCATGTATCTCCTAAGGCAGAGCTCAGCAGTCACGCATTCACAGCAACTATCTGAGAAAGAATCCTGTCCACATCCTCATTTCACAGATGAGGAAGGCCCAGAGAAAAATGCAACCAACCAGAACCAGGGCTGGTGGGTTGAATGGCTGAGGGAAAATGCGTGGTCTTCGACCACGCTGACTTGGTGTTCAAAAGATGGGGTTTAAGGCTCAATCCTACTACTGCACATGTGACCTTAGCAAATACTTAGTATCTCTGAATTACAAAGTATTAAGTAATAATTTTACAATGTCCATGTGTATATAACAGCAAGTATTTTGAGGTTTTTGAAGGCTTCAAGTTCTATATAAATAAAAACTGTTATTATTTGAACTAGGCCTTTTATTTTCTAAGCCAGTATCCATTTGGACATACAATGGAATTATTATCATTGCTGTTAATCATAATAAAGTTTAAAATCCTCCTGCACCAGGCTTTTAACAAATGTTACAATTTAGACTGACACTTACCAAAAGCCTGATGGATTTTATTGTCCTCATTTTACAGGTGCTGAAAATAAGGCAGAGACAGACCCAATAATGTTTCCAAAGTCAAGCCCAGGGAGGTTAGTAGGATGTCAAAGCCAACTATGTCACAGAGCCACAATTTTAAGTCACTGTAACTTCTAACCATACTAGTTTAAGGAACTATTCTATTGAAAGAAAGAAAGAAAGGAAGGAAGGAAGGAAGGAAGGAAGGAAGGAAGGAAGGAAGGAAGGAAGGAAGGAAGGAAGAACATTTTCAGATATCAGAATTTATAAAATCATTGGTTCTCTTTTATTTTGCCTTTAGAATTGAGTGGTAAAGGAGGAAGCGGGTATAATCGTAAATACTTATTGCCAGACAGGTGGGAACCACAAACACCTACTGGGCATAAACTAGAAACCAAAGGTTATCTGTCCTTATGTTCACCTGATGCCAATTATATCAAGTAAAATGAATTCTTCACTACTTTTAGGCCTCTTGAAGCCTTTTGCAGATGCTCACTTCTATGGAAACTTCCTACTTTCTCCAGGTAATTTATTTATGACACTTGACATTGGCCTTGCTGTCAATATATGCAAGCATGCACTTCAGTGTCATCCTTCACTGTGTTTGCTGCAAAACGTCCTTTATTATTAGGTTATAAATGTGTTTTTCCATCATTGAGCCAGCAATGTCCAATTTATTAGATTCTGTAACTCCTTAACATGTGTCTGATTTTGTGAACAACAAATTAAAGGAAATTAAAATTATCTTATTTATCTATAGAGGCAACCTTTAATAAAATTAGTGCCATGATAAAATAGAGAAAAAAATCAGAAAACTAATTCTGGGCCTATCTGACAGAGGCTGATCTGACCTAGGATGAATCCATTATCAATTCAGTTTTGTACTTTGTATGTGCAAGGCACCATGCTAGACACAAGACAGGATAAACCATATCCTCAGCTACTTAGGTGCCGATCAAGGACATGAACAAACTACTCTCACACACACACAAATATACATATATATATTTAGAGAGAGAGAGAGAGAGAGAGAGAGAGAGAGAGAGAGAGAAAGTTGTTATAAGCATTTAAGGCAGTTCCATAAACTAAGAAGAATCAAGAAAGAATTTGAGCAATATCTCTGGAAGGAAAGAGGAGAGGAAAAAATACAGCTTGAGTAGATATGGCATAAGGACGCAGGGGGGAGACATTAATGATTGTAGTTATACAAGTCCTCGGATGTGGTGGCCAAAAAATACAGTACAATGAACCAAAGGGCTTTTGCACTCAAGTACACACAGGTTCTAATCTTTACTAATTGGATAAACTTGAGCAAGTTTGTAAGTTGCTCTGAGGCTCAGTTCTTTCATCAGGTAAAGGCAGACAATAATATGTATGTGAGAGATACCTTTGTGTTTCAGGGAAATGACAAGAGTATATGCACCAATAAATGCTGATTTCCCTTGCCTTGGTCTGTTTGGCTTGAAAATACATCTCCAGGGAAAAAAACAACAGGAGTATTTCCTATTTAGTCCCATTTCCCCCTTTTACCTTGACTTTTGCAGAGAGATGTGATTGCAGAATTTTGGTTGAAAGGAATCTTAAAGAAAACTACACAATGCACTGCAGCAGAATAACCTTAGAGATCATCTAGTTCAGCTCTCTCACATTTTAGACCCCAAAATAGAGAGATTCCTCAGTCACAGGCAAAGTAATATAAGGACTAGAATGGCAGGATGCAGATGGCATGGGCCAGAGGTCTTAGCCCAAGTCCTCTGACCTAGTCCAAAAGAAGGACAATTTAAGTTTCTTCCTCGTTCTAAAATAAAATGCACTGGTGATACTCACCATCATATTTTAGTTGTGTTATGTGACATAGGTCATGCTACTTCTATAAGCATGAGTTTCATAAAAATAAATATAAAAACAGAATTATTGCAAGGTTTGAATAAGATGATGTATGTAAACCATTCAGCACAAACCATGACGGAGTTCGATAAAGGGTAGCTATTAAATTTTGATGACCATAATTTAACAGACTAATAAATTGAAGGAATTTCTGGAAGAAGAAAGAATTGGTGTTTATTAAATTCTTCCTATGGAAAAGTTGCTGACTTTTGGAAAAGACAGAGACTTAAGATTCTAAGGAGGCACCAGCATTCCTACTTCCTAACTGCAGAGCCTGAGAATCATCATCCCTTTAGAAGAGTGCCTCAGGTACCTGCAGGAGTCTGAGAACTCACAGCACTGCAGCTGAGAAAGTTAAAATAAAGGCAGACTAGAAAGCTATCCAACTATCCCATCAGCATAAACAATGCACTCCAAGTTTTACAAAAATGAGCAAATGAAAAGTTAACCCGAATTTATGCCCCAAAATGTCAGACACCAAATGTTTTGTAACCTTCTTATTCTTTGGTGGTTTTTCTTCCCCCACAGAGCAATTTCCACATTGGGCAAAGAGCACAGTAGGTGGCTCTCTTTAATATTTCACAGGCAAGGCAACAGTGACTCACCAGAACCTACATCTGTGTCACCAGCAAAAACTCGATGAAGTTGAGCAACAAATTAAACTGTGTGTACACTACAGATAACCTCTCTTTCCCTGTCTCCTCCTCCAATTTCCTCCAGTCACATTCTGCTTTCCTAAAACCATCAGGTAAGATGTACCTACTTCTTGGCAAAAACAAATAAACAAAAACAAATAAATATATGCTGCCAAATGCCAAAAGCAAGGAACAAAACATTTCTCCCAAGACTGCATTTGCAAGTCTGTCTGCTTGCTACAAGGGAGAGAAACCTGATGACCTGTTAGGAGTCTCTATAGATAAATGGCCCCAGTGCCTGGACCAGAAACAGATCTGCTCATCTTCCTACTGAAGTCTGCAGCCATCAGTTTCCACAAGGAGGACTGAGATTCCAAACAAATGATTAACATCAACAGTGAAGGATGCTTTTTTTTTTTTTTTTTCCCTAATGCTGCCTTTACATATTGTTCTCTCTATTCCACTCTTGATCCATGAAATTTGTGAAATAGCTGAATGATGCTATGGCCAAGCTTGGCATCTGTTCCTCAATCTTCATACCAGTCTTTGATCTATTACAGGATGGCAGAGGGAAGAAACCACTCAGAACAAGGAGAAAAATCGGACATAATTCTGAACTTTATGTATTCATAATAGCCCTTCCTCCTAAGAGTTGAAGGGGCATCACATCAAACAAATGAGAATAAGAAAGTTGCCTTAGAGATCATTGCTTTAAACTCTCTCCTGAGAGTCAGCTCCACTAAATTCTACAAAGTCATGTTGAAGGATTGTACTGTTAGCAAGGAAAATATCTACTCTGTGACAAAAAAGATACCCTGAAATCACCAGCCAGGTAAAGTAACATAACAACTAAAGTAAACAAGTCAAGATCTCATTGGACAGGTGGCAGGGTGTTACAGGAAAACTAGAAGCCAAAAGGTATAAACTATATTCCTAAGGCTGGAATTTCCCATCCAGGTGACCCAAGAAAGCTTCTCATTTCTGAGTCTCATTCTAGTTTTCAGTAAATGGAGACTAGCTAAGAAGAGGCGTCATTTAATGAGCACCTATTCACTACATGCATTTGACATTATTTCACTGAATTTAATCTATACACAAATTCTTAGAGTAAGCAATTTTATCCCACTTTAGAATTGGGTAAAACAGAAGCCCTAAATAGTGAAATAAGTTGCTAGTATCACCCGGCTACTTTGGTACCAGAGCTAGAATTTGAAATCAAGTAGGTTTTATCATAAAACATAGGTGCCTTATACTATTAATATGCCTGTTGTGTCCTTCTCCAGGGCTATTGCAAATAACAAGGAAGATAATATATGTGGAATGTATTTTGGAAATGTTAAAGTTCTATATATACATATGGTTTTGCTAGCAACAAAAAATAATATGTATAAGGGTAAGAGATAATTGGGTATCCTTTCTTCAAAGAAACAGAACCAAAAGAATTTTGTTTTCAATCTCCCTTCCATCTTCTTGTTCTGACCTTATTTTGAACATTTTCCTTTTCCCCAAAAGTCCCTGGTCTCTCAGGCACACATTCAGATGTATCCCAGCCAGCTCATCACAATGCATACACACGGAACAAGCTGACGGAAGCAAGAGCTCCCATCCTCTGCAAATGCTTGGTGTGGGAGGTACCTGAGTGGGTACAACTGGACTCTTACCTTCTCTCAAGATGTAACACACCCATTCTCAGGTACTCATCAATACTGCATAGAAATATTATGGACTGTAAGGGCAACCAAGTATAAATACTAAAGTCAGAGACTTATGACATGGCCTATAGATAGAACTGGATAATTGTGTGAATCAAATAAAATCAACTGTCAGGACCAGGGTACAGGTGTATGAAAGAAGCTCTTTAATTTTAAAATAGAAATATTACAGGAAGACCAGTGTAGGCCTGTGTCTCTTTGTGTTTAAATAAAGCAAGTTAGTGTCTAGAAGAGAATGAATTTAGTAGCATCCCTGCACAAATATTAGCTGAATAATATAAAGTTGCTTGACTAATCTAAGAGAGCAGGAATAGAATGCTTAGCACAGTCTTTTACAGCTGCAATTTCCAGCTTCCTCCCCTTGTCTTTTTTGCCCCTCATTAAATTAAAGCCCCTGGTTGTCAATGAAGGATGTCTCAGATCAAGACAGTTCACAGGCCTGAGCCTTGACCTAAAAACTAGTAGAAAATTCACATCACTAAGAAATATCAATTTTATATTTCACACCAAGCATCCATGATCCAAGTCACATGTGAAAGATGTACTTTAAAAGAACTGTTCAAACTCCAAAGAAGAAAACATCACATTTCCATATTAAAAAAAAAAAAATAGTCACTTCAAGGTAATAAGAAAGCACAGTTCTCAAAACTCAAAGTCTCCAGGATTATTATTCAAGAATATTTATAACAGTTATCATCAGTTTCAAGCAGACCAGGTGCCAGGTCAGCCACTGTGCTAAAAACAAAATGTAACTTAAGTTCCTTGCCCCATTTCATCCTCCCAACTACCCTAAGGGCTCATGGCAACCACTGTAATCTCCATTTTTGTGAGTGGAAAAAAAATAGAATTAGAAAGATGGGCTAATTTACCCAAGTTTAGACAGCTAACACATGGTAGAACTGGAAACCAGGCAAATCCTCCTTTTACAGCTGGTAACTAACCCTGGGATCTGACAGCAGAGCACGGAAATGCTTCCCTTGGTGTCCTGGTTCACAATTTCAAAACCAGGGGGTGGAGGAAAGACAGGTTGAAGACAGGCTCTTTAAGGAAACAGCATAAGTTTGTTTTTGTGTTTTAGATTTTCTCTAACTCCAGCCTCCTGATTCCTTCCCAGTACTTTGAACTGGAAAGGGAGGGACGATATGGTTCCTTGAAGTCAGTTCCTTAAGGTGGGACATCTCCTTCCCCACAGGGCCAATAGCTCCTCTCCCTCCAGGGACTGGGGAGAGAACTGGGAATATTATAGGAGGTCACTAGCACCCAGGCATCCCTTCCCTCTCCCCCAACTTCGCCTGGAGCCTGTGGGACACCCTCAGCAGGAGCATCTTTTCCTGAAAACAGGTCAGGAAAGGAGAGTGAGGCTGCTGGCAGCCTTTACCCAAGCTGTCATAGCTCAGGGTTGAGAGCGACGTGACACTGAATGGGCATGCTGGGACACACAGCCTCCGGTCTTCAACGCTTACATTCGCGCGCTGGAGCAAGCAAGGCCCAGGAAGACCTGAGTAGATCTCGCAAAGGGCTGAAAATGGGCACAGAAACGCACGGCCATGGCACGACTGCGTTACTTAATCCCTACACAAGCAAAGATGGGGCTCTGAACTGCTGGGTTCGAATCCCCGCCACCGCACTGAGTGATCTACTTTGGCCACTGCCTCGCCCTGTGTCTCAGTTTTCCCTTCTGTAAAACAGGAGGATTGAACGAGGCGATCTCTAAGAATCCATCTACCCTGAGTTTCTGCGGCAGGATGAAACCAGTCCTCACTGCAGCGCGAGACTCACCTTCCTTGGGAAGCTGAGCCGGCACAGCGAAAGCGGTGGGATGGGTGGAGGGTCTCCCTGCACTGATTCTCTCAGTGCTCGGGGCCAAAGCGAAGCCCAGGAGACTTGAATCCCGGCAGTCTTCTCCAAGGAGCCTCTTACTTTCCGCCGCACTTTCTTTTTCCCCCTTCGGGGCTCCTCCCCCGGCGCCGCGCGATTGGCCGCGATATCGTGGATCAGGCTCCACCCGCCGCCTTGGCTCGCGATCCTCCAGCGTTCAGGGCTTCCCGAGTCTGCGGCTTCTGGGTGGCACAGCGGGCCAGTCCCGCCCGCTGCGAGGAGGAGCAGCGCGGGGCCCGCCTGCGGGCGGAGGCGAGGCTGTGCTCCTTCCTAAGGCGCCCAGCCACTGCCTGGACTGATCTGAGCGCGCGAGGAAAGGAGAGCCACCCTCCTTCAGCTCAGCTTGGCACGCTGCCAGGCGCTCTGGGAGGATTACCGCCCCCGGCGCACGCACGTACACTATACACATAGGCGCAGACTTGGGCTCCTTGAAAATTACGGTCTCACAGTTGAGGTCGGTGCAACCCTGACTTTTCTTCCCGTCTGGTTGTATCTAGCTGTTATGGAGCAAGGCCACGACAGTCTTTTATGAGCTCCCACCATGGGCCAAGCACAGAGCGCAACAGGAAGAAACAGAAGAGCCATCTCGGCAGTCCACAGCTCTTACTAGAACTGACAGTCGTGTGAAGGAGCGATGGGTTATGACAGCAGGGCTGCATCCGGATTGTCCACTGGTGAATAATCAGTGCCTAGGACATACCTGGAACAAAGTAGGCTCTCAATGCCTGTGTGCTGAATGAATGAATGAATGAATGAACTAATAGGTTATAGAAGGAAATAATCCCAATAGAAAGATTTCATTCATTCTCATTTCTCCAGGTTTCAGCAAGAGACTTAAGCTGCACCACCACTACTACCACCACCACGCCTCCCCCCCCACCATCACACACACACACACACACACACACACACACACACACACACTCTGGATAGTGGTTGTAAAGGGGGACCCAGCACTGATCTAACTAAACTATTTCTCTCTGACTCCATTTTTGCATCTTAGCTTTCTCTCCTGAGGTCTCCTGAATCATTTTCTCCTGCAGTTACCTTGGATTCTAACAGATCTGATTGATAAACATCTCTATTACTAGAGACACAAAACTATCCCCAAGCAACAGCAAGCACTGCAGGCAGATTACCCCCATGATGAGGTCCCCCCAAGAATCCTTCATGATAAAATCATCCCCCTAAGCAAGAGCAATTACCTTG
Source organism: Tamias sibiricus (assembly GCA_025594165.1). NCBI lineage: Eukaryota > Metazoa > Chordata > Mammalia > Rodentia > Sciuridae > Tamias > Tamias sibiricus. Next base: position 79,155,352 of record CM046668.1, read on the forward strand.
TGATCATGACAGGAACTGAGACTATCCCCTAAGCAGGCACAATCTTCTCTGATGGGAACAGAATTGCCCCCCCCCCATCCAATAAAATTTCCCCTGAGCTTTAGAGAACCAGTCCTGAGATAAGGATCAATCAGATCACCACTTGTTTAAAATTCCCTGATTTGTCATCTATGCCTTGCCTTCCTTGCCCATTTCTATAAAACCTCAAAGTTCTTTGTCATCCCCTTTAAGACAGTTCTTAGGTCACTTGACCTAAGTGTGGCTTTTCAGTGTGGCTGTACTGATTAAAGATCTTTCCTGCCTTCACACTGCATGTCTCTTTCTTTGGCATCTTGGGACATGTTGCCGCCTGAAGCGCTTGGAGCAACGGAGCCGCGGGAAGAACTTCAGAGGCAAACTGGAGACAAACAGCTTTTTATTCTGATAACTTTTCTCTCTGGTTCTAACAACAACTAACACACGCCAAACACACCACCACTAAAAATGGCCTGACCCGATCAGCAATTTCGGCCAAGTCACTCGAGATCCCGCAACAAGTCCCGTGAGACTACGGGTGGCGACAATGGCCAAATCTCCACGGCTCATAGTCAACCGCAATTCAAGTCAATCCCCAAACAGGGCTCCTGCATTTCCCCCTTTTTGTTTTAAAAGAGGTAATGCTCTAGGACGTCTATGTGCAACCAACATTCTTACCCGTCATCGGATAATCAAGGCTGTGCCCTTGACTCCTGTCTTAGGTTGATATGTCGGCCACATGAGACTGTCCCGTGCAACTGTGCCTGTCTTAGGTTGTCCCCCTCTGGGGATCTTACCCGTCATTGGCTAACCAGCCATCCAATGGAGCCCTTTAGGATCGACTATATATGATGACTAACAGCCGTCCAATTGGGAGGAGATGTTGCGGCTTTAAGGCAACAAGCCTTTTGGTGATGAGCCAAATTGCATAGCATATCAAATTGTTTAAACAAATCAGCTGCCCTAAGTTCCATCAAGTAACACACTGAATTCTCTAGACAAATACCCGCAAGGCATTGTCCCGTAAAGTCCCAAACAATGAAAGATCAAAATGTCCATTTGTTATAACATGTTGATGTAGGAGGCCCCATGCATGTAGAGCAGAGGCCACACTGTTGGTGAGGTTGTTTGATGTTTGAGCAGCAGGGATGCTTGCGGCGGCCGCGATCCCTGCAGCTGTAGCAGCAGACGTCTTTTTTATGTTTAGACAATGCCACCGGCAAATCTTCAGGGCCCGCTACCTAGAAACTCAAGCATCAATTATTAAAGGAAAGGCAGTGCTATTGCAGCACTGAGTCAAGAGGCGAGTTGTCAAACTACAAAATAGAATAATTAGATTAGAAAATTAAAGTTGATTTTTGTTCACATACATCGCTGGTTGAGCTTCTACAAACATAAGTTGGAAAAATGTCATATTTAGAACAAAACAAAGAAAGACTGAGGGTAATTACTGCATTAAAGATAGATTAAAGAAAAGGTAAAGGCACTTGAGAGAAATAATTTGTTAGCTGGAACCCTTGAGTCTCTGTATACAGAGCAATCTTTTACCTGTTGAGATAATTGAAATTAATGAGCTATTAAACAAATGAAGTTAATAACAAATAAACAATCTTAAGTCAAAACACCAAAATATCAGGTTATATAGCACTAGTCATATTGTTTGCTAAAGAGAAGTCCCAGGGACACCTATAAATCAAAATTGAAAGTACCTTCATTTATAAAATTATTTACCTAAATTGAATACTCTTAACCTAAAATGAATTAAAGGTATTTGGATCCATATATATATATTTTTTTTCTTTTTCATAAGCGCTTTGTTCTTTGTGACGTCACACTGGACAGACGAACAAACATACAAACATATATTTGTGATGTCACATTAACATGAAATGTAGACAAATGTACAGACATAAAGACATGTATAAAAAGGAAAAAAAACAAATACAATTGTGTGCACACTAAAGAGAGATCTCCTCGTCCCGGCCGGGAGGAATGACACTTAAGTTGTGAAATATTTTGAAGGACTCTTTTGAGGGAATCATTCTATACCTTCATCTTGGTCCTCTTGATTTTGTACCTTTTTTATTAATCTTGATTCTTCAATAATTTCATCTTGATCATTTTGATGTGGTACCTGTTTTATTAATCTAGATGGTATCCATATTGGAGAGGATTCGTCTTTTGGAAAAACACAAACAGATCCTCTTCCCCAAATTAATACTGGATCTGGACCCTTCCATGTACCTGAAAGAACATACTTCCAGTAAACCAAGGGTTTATGTTGTTGGTGTGGATCCCAATGTCTGTCTCCAGCAGAATAACCATTAGAGTCTAAAGTTAAAAAATTTAAGGTAAACAGGGCAACTGCCAATCTGTCCTTAGGACTTTTCCAATTTCCTTTTTTTTTTTGTTTTAATAACATAATTTTCAGTGTTCGGTTTGCTCTTTCAATAATGCCCTGACCCTGAGGATTGTATGGGATGCCTGTTTTATGGGATATATTGAATTTTGCGCAAAACTGTTTGAAAGATGAGGACGTATATGCGGGGCCATTATCTGTTTTAAGCATTTTGGGGATGCCCAATGCAGCAAAAGCTTGCAAACAATGAGATGTAACATCTTTAACTTTTTCTCCAGAATGTAAGGAAGCAAAAATCATGCCTGAGCATGTATCTATGGTCACATGAATAAATCGCAATTTTCCAAAACTTGGCTCATGAGTAACATCCATCTGCCACAAATGATTGGGCATTAATCCTCTAGGGTTAACTCCGAAATGAGGATTGGGCAAATGTGTCATACAAGATTTACAATCTTTTACAATTGTTCTGGCTTGCTCCTTTGTGATTTTAAACCTACGTTGCAAGGTGGTGCTGTTGACATGAAACTGGGAGTGGAATAAAGTAGCTTGTTGTAGCACTGAAAGTATAAATATTGTTTTTGTAAGTTCATCAGCCTTTTGATTACCTTCATGGAGGGGACCAGGCAAATTAGTATGTGCTCTAATATGGCCTACGAATAGAGGTTCTTTTCTTGCCCACAAAAGTTTTTGTATTTGATAAAACAATTTAAAGGCTGGAGTATGAGGTGCTATTGGTCCTGCTAACTCTAATTTTGGGACGGCTTGTACAATATAGTGGCTATCTGAAAAAATGTTTACGGGTTGGTCCCTAAAATTTTCCAGAGCTCTTACCACAGCTTCCAGTTCCACTAGTTGAGCTGATTTGTGTGCAGTTATGTAAGTCATATTTTCTTTTTTAGTGACTACTGTAGCAGTACCATTTGAGGACCCATCTGTAAATACATTAAATGCCTTAGGAATAGGTTGATTTTTTATTACCTGTGGAAATATAATAGGATGATTAATACAAAAAGATAATATAGGGGACTTAGGAAGATGATTATCAAAATTTGCAGAAGTAGAGCATTTAGCTATAGCCCAATCATTATCATTGAAGCATAAGTATTCAATCTGTGATGATGAATAGGGAGTAATAATAGTAGCAGGGTGAATACCAAATATTTTAGTAGAAGTCTTAAGTCCTTGAAGAATAAGTTTAGCCACCATGGAGGTATAAGATTCAATTATACTTTTAGGAGAGATGGGCAAATGTATCCATAATAAAGGCCCTTGTTGCCAAAATACTCCTGTGGGTGTATATTGTGAAGAAATAATAATCAACATCAGTGGTTGAGTTAAATCAAATCTATCACAATGAGCTCCTTCAATGGCTTTTTCTACTAACTTTAAAGCTTTCCTAGCATCAGGAGTCAATGTTCGCGGTGAAGATGGATCAGGGTCTCCGCGAAGGATGTCAAATAAAGGTTTTAGTTGGCCAGTAGTGAGATTTAGTGTACGGCGAAGCCAATTAATGTCTCCCAGTAGTTTTTGGAAATCATTGAGGGTGGTCAAATGTTCTTTATTTATTAGAATTTTTTGGGGTCTAACAAAAGTATCCATGATTTTAAATCCTAAATATAATATGGGAGATCTGGTTTGAACTTTTTCTTCTGCTATATATAATCCATATTTTGTTAAATTTTCTACCACATCACTGAATATATTAAATAAGATTTTTTGATTAGGGTGGGCCAATAAAATATCATCCATGTAATGTAGACACATGAGGTTTGGATATTTATTTTTAATGGGTTGGATAGCCTTGTCCACATATATTTGGCATATGGTGGGGCTATTAGCCATTCCCTGTGGTAAAACCTTCCATTGATATCTCTGATCAGGGCCATTATTGTTCATAGAAGGAACGGATAAAGCAAACCTGGGGTCATCCAGAGGATGTAGGGGAATAGAAAAGAAGCAATCCTTTATATCAAGAGTAATAAGATGGAAATTTTTTGGAATAGCTACGGGACTAGGAAGTCCAGGTTGAGTAGGCCCCATAACTTCCATGGTTTTATTGATTTGTCTAAAATCATGTAACAATCGCCATTTTCCTGACTTTTTCTTGATCACAAATATGGGGGAATTCCAGGGAGAGGTGGAAGGTTCTATATGACCTGCTTCTAATTGTTCCTGAACTAGTAGGTGGGCCGCTTGTAATTTCTCTTTAGATAGGGGCCACTGAGGGACCCACACTGGCTTATCAGAAAGCCATGGTATTTTCAAAATTATTTTCTCAGTGGCCCCGAAAAAAATATCTTTTTCCTTTATAACAATGATTACTTTTAGGGTTAAGATTACTCTGTACTTTTTGATAATGAGTTCTTTTATGGTTAAGATTACCCTGTAGGTTTTCACATTTAACATCTGCAGGCTTGGTTGCAAGGTGTACTCCCATTTGTTGCAAAATATCTCTTCCCCATAAAGTAACCGGTAGATTAGGTAAAAAACATAAGGCTGAAATGTTCCTTTATGGCCTTCATCATCCTCCCATTTTAAAATTACTGCACTTTTATCTGGGAGGTTATTATATCCCAAGCCTCTTAAACTGGTTGAAGCTTTTTGCAGAGGCCAGTGCTTGGGCCATTGGCGTAAATTAATAATGGAAGAGTCAGCTCCAGTATCTATTAATCCCTCCATTTCTATTCCTTGGATTTTTATTTTACACATAGGCCTCCTTGAACAGTCTCGAACCCAGCAAGCCATGGGACTTGAGTCAGTGGAACAAAATCCTCTATTGTTCCCTTCTTGAGGCATACCCATTTTAAATGAATTATGTAAATTGGGAAGGAGAAGCAACTGAGCAATTCTATCTCCTTGATTAACAGAAGTTATACTTTGGGGTGAGCTAAGCATTATTTTTATTTCCCCTTTGTAGTCTGAGTTTATTACACCTGGGGTCACTTGCAAACCTAATAAGCTTTTAGGACTACGCCCGATAATAAGTCCTACAGTCCCTGAGGGAAGAGGTCCCCTGACTCCTGTGGGAATCAGTTGAACCCCCATTTCAGGTGTTAACACTATTCGGGCGGTGGAACAGAGGTCTAATCCTGCATTTCCTCTTGTTCCTCTGGCGAGGGAGTGGATGGGTAGTAGGGATTGTGTCGGGGAAGCATCTGAGTGGATGCTTGAGGATACTCCTTCTGCAATGCCCCGTACATTTGTGGGCCCCGGGGTATTGGGCCCCGTGCCCCGTTTTTTGAATTCCTGAACAAAGGATTTCCATGGATGTCAAATTTTGAATGGCATTTATTGGCCCAATGATTTCCCTTTTTACACCTGGGGCAGCGGCCTGGGGCACGGTATGAGCTTGGTCTTATTTCTCTTTTGGGATTTTGCCTAGAAAAGCCTGATTGATTATGATAATTTTGCCTGGAATATCCTGATTGATTGTAATGTCTACGTTTAGCCTTTGTGAAATTTCGAGAGGAAGCACCTCTCATTGAGGCTGCAATCACATTTCCTGTGACAAAGGCGTCATTTATATCTTTACATAGTTGTATATATACGGAAAGATCCTTTTTAGTTCTCCATGGCCTGATGGCTGCTTGGCACCATTTATTTGCATTTTCATAAGCTAATTGAACAACTAATGGCATAGCTTGGTCAACATCTGCAAACACACTACCTGCAGTTCTCAAAAGTCGATCAGCAAAGTCGGCATACGGCTCATTAGGTCCTTGAATCACTTTTGACAAGCTACCTTGTAGATCCCCAGGTCCTTGTACAGTTTTCCATGCCTCTAAGGCAGCTGCATTTATCTGAGCATATACATCTGGGTCATAATCTGTTTGAGCCTGTAAGTCTGCGAATTGCCCTTCTCCTGTGAGCATGTCTATATTATAGTTTTCAAACCCTGCAGCCGCGTTTCTTTTAGCCGTTTCTATACAAAGTTCTTGGAATTGCGATCGCCAAACCAAGAATTGCCCCCCCGCTTAATGTTGCTTTACATAGACTTTTCCAGTCTGAGGGGGTTAAGCTAAAGGTGTTAAGGGACTCCAGCATACTCAACGTGAAAGGAGCTTGGGGCCCATAAGTCATTACTGCCTCTTTGAGATTTTTTATTGTTTTGAAATCTACTGACTGATGGACACTCTATCCATTTTTCTTTTCAAATGCTGGCAGTTCCCAATGTATCTGTGAGTTGTCCTCGAGAGCGCATAAGCGATCAGAAAGACTTTTTATTTCTGTTTCTAGGGTATGCAAATGCCTAGTAATATCCTTCATATTTTCTGTAATGGATTCCACCCATGGGGGAGTAGAGGACACAAGTGACTCCTCTACCTGACCATCCTTTTTCTCGGTCTTTTTAAATTTCTTTTTCCTAATTTTCTCAGGATCACTTTTACTAGATTCCTCACCACTGCTAATTTCACTGACAGCAATATCCTGAGGCCCAGGTTCCAGTGAGAACAAGTATCCTTCAGCTTTCCCAATAACTCCCGAATAGCTTTAATAGCTTGGATTTTTGTCATTTTTGGGTCTCTTCTAATACTCTCTTTACTGGTCTCAGTTGGCCCAGTGGAATCTAAACTTTTTTGATCACTTTCACTTTTGTCTATATACTCTATATACACTGAGAACAGAGTCAGGTATATCAAGGAGTCTTTGCATAGCCTCTATCAATTGGGATTCAGTTATATTCGAACCCATCTTTAGAGACTTTCAGTTCTTACCTGTCCGCTCCGAAGTCCCTGTACGGGCCGCCACCTGTTGCCGCCTGAAGCGCTTGGAGCAACGGAGCCGCGGGAAGAACTTCAGAGGCAAACTGGAGACAAACAGCTTTTTATTCTGATAACTTTTCTCTCTGGTTCTAACAACAACTAACACACGCCAAACACACCACCACTAAAAATGGCCTGACCCGATCAGCAATTTCGGCCAAGTCACTCGAGATCCCGCAACAAGTCCCGTGAGACTACGGGTGGCGACAATGGCCAAATCTCCACGGCTCATAGTCAACCGCAATTCAAGTCAATCCCCAAACAGGGCTCCTGCAGGGACAGGTGGCTAAATCTAGTCCATTAGAACCCCTAAATCCTGAGCCTTTTCCCTAAAATTCTGGTAACATTTGTACAATCATCCTGAGAAGCTTCATAATGGCTGTCATTAAGTCAACTCCCTTGTTTAAGAATCTTCTGTTGTTACCTTTGATAGTCCAATAGGATTTCATCCTGAATGGCTTGCCCTTCAAACTCCACCCCCATTCTCTGACCGAGGCGATCTGCCAGACTGACTTGTCTCTTCACAAGTGCAGTGCTCCTCACATCCTTGACTTTCTCCCACTCTTCCCACTCCTACAGCTACCTAATTGAAACATATTAATTTATTTATTATGGAAATTGAAATCCAGAGAAAGCAATTCAGGAGAAGAAAGGGGATGTAAAAGAAGAAAAGGGCCTAGGTGAGTGCAGATGAAAGGGGAGCTAGTAGATGCCAGTCTTGCTAAAGGCTCAGGTTCTGCCCCTGCCCTGTGGAGCTTAACTCCCCAGGGTGAACTAATAATGTATGTAAGCAAAACTATAGAAATAGTCATGTTATGTAACTTCCTCAGGTCACTTAGGAAAATTCAGCCCAAGAAATTATTATTTATCTTTGGCTACCTGGCACATGGTACATGCTCATCACATTGTTGCTGATCCAAAGAGGAAATAATCCAAAAACATTCAAAAAGTTACTTGTGTGAAGCAAAAATAAATTCTTCAATGATTTTTTATTCATTCATTAAACATCTCAGGCACCAATTTTTTGTGCCTCGTGTAGCACACTCACACAGAGTCTACCAAGTAGTAGGCACAATCATGAGAACTTTCCACATACTCACTTAACCCTTACAACAATATGTAGGCTACTATTATTATCTCCACTTTATGGATGAAATAGGGAGAAGGTAAATAAATTGGCCAAAACTACAAGCCTACAAATGTAGAAGTCAAAATGAGGCAGCAAGTGGTCAGCATTCATGCTCTTAGACACTTTTATATGACCTTTGTGCTTCCTGTAAGACAGGCAGATGATGGGAGTTCAAAATCAAATCAGAAGTAGTCCTGGACTCTGAGAGTTTACTTATAGCTTACTGAAAATAAAAGACACATAGACAAATAATGATAGTATATTGTAATTTGAAGACTGCATAAATGATTGGGAATGAAAATGATTAGTTAACCACTTTGCTGTTAAAATTTTCATATTTTGGAAATATATCTATCAAGATAAAGGCTTACAACATAATAATGTTTAGAAAAAGTTATGAAGACATATGGCTAGCAGTTGAAAGTAATGTGAAAAAAATGTTGATGCATTAGGATTATGGAAATATAGTAATAGTTTTTTATCTTTTAAATTTGTTTAATATCAAAATAGATACTGAAACAATTAGCAACTTAAAATGTTTTAAAGTATCCATCACATTACAGGCATTCAAAAAATAATTATTTCCAGAATGAATAAATGAATGAAACTGCAAATTCATTGCTATTCCATGCCTAACAGTGCTGGGTGTGTAGGAGACACTCAATAAAACTTTTTTGTAATTGATTAAAGTATTTAGGAAAAGCATTATTATTTCTTTCTTCCCTCTACTATCACCCCCATTTTTTTTGGCACTTAGGTATCTTTATAAGGAGCCTCGGGTTTTGCTAGCTCTTTGAACCTCCTCCAATCAAACTTTTGTCACTAACACTTCATAATCAAGGTTTATGATGACTTCCAATTCAACAAATCCACTGGTCAATTTTCAGTCATCATTTTACTTGACCTATTATCAGCTTCTATACAGTCAATCCATTGGTTCTTTCTGGAATCCTTGTTTTATGTCTATTTCTTCTGATGCTTCTTATCATATTCTTTTGCTGGATTCCCTATTTCATGATAACTGAAGTTAGGAATGTCCCAGAGCTGAATCTTTGGAGGGACTATATTCCCTCTCTCAGGATCTTATTCAGATATATAACTTTGTAAAATATCTACATGGCAATTACCTGCAAATTTAAGTGTACAGTTCAAACCACAGACTGTATATACCATATTGTCTCCTGTGAATTCCCTCGTGTGTGTGTGTGTGTGTGTGTGTGTGTGTGTGTGTGTTACTGGGATTGAACCTAGGGGTGCTTTACCACAAAGCTACATCCTCAGTCCTTTTGATTGTCTATTTTTGAGACAGATTTTCACTCACTAAGTTTCCCAGGTTGGCCTTGAACTTGCATCAGTCTCCAGAGCATAGTATATAGGCTTGTACCACTGTGTCCAGCCTCATTTCCCTTCTTGATTTTTTGTGTACATCCTAAAGTTTACATACTCAAAATCAAGGATTTTTGTTTGTTGGTTGGTACTGGAGATTGAACCCAGGGTCACTTAAACACTGAGCCACATCCACAGCCCTGTTTTATATTTTATTTAGAGACAGAGTCTCACTAAGTTGTGTAGGGCCTCACTAAGTTGCTGAGGCTGGCTTTGAACTCACCATCCTCCTGCCTCGCCTCCTGAGCCTCTGGGATTATAGTGTGTGCTACCATACTGGGCCAAAATCAAGCTCTTTATTTTTATCCCTCACCAAACAACAATCTCCTTTCCATTTCCACAGATTTGTGAGAAACATTATCTTTTAACCAGTAGCAAGGTCAAAACTTTGGAGTTATCATTGATTCCACTCTTTCTTTCATTGTTTGTGTGCAATCTATCCACAAACCTTCCACTTCCAATGTATTTGAACTACATCTTGAATCTGAGCACACTATTCCTCTCCTTCACAACCACCATGGTCCAATTCACTGTCATTCACTGTCACCTCTCTCCACTGGTCTCTCTGCTTAAACTCATGTTCAATCTATTTCCCATACTTCAGAGATCCTTAAAAATGAAAATCAGGCCGGGCATGGTGGCACATGCCTGTAATCCCAGCACTTGGGAGGCTGAGGCAGGAGAATCGTCAGTTCAAAGCCAGCCTCAGCAATGGCGAGGCACTTAGCAACTCAGTGAGGCCCTGTCTCTAATAATACAAAAAGGGCTGGGGATGTGGCCCAGTGGTCAAGTGCCCCTGAGTTCAAACCCAGTACAAAAAAAAAAAAAAAAAAAAAAAAAATGGAAATCAGAACAAATATAGGCTAGTGATTAAGAGCAAGATTCTGAAGGCAGACTGCCTGAATCCAATTTCAAATTTTGAAACATATTAACTAACATTATCAAGTTACTTAACTTTGTTTTGCTTCAGTTGTATCCCCTGTAAAATGGAAATAATGATATCTTTACCATAATGCTCTTTTAAAATTTAATGATCCTATGTAAGTAAAACACTTGGAACACCCATAAACCTATGGCACCTATAAAGGGTATGTAAATATTCCTCATTATTTTTTCAAGAAATAGTACATCATACCCTGCTTTCAAATATTCAGTGATTTCTTCTCACGATGAGGTAAATTTTCAGAGTCCTTACTGTGGCGTAAAGTGGCTACCATGATCCAGCACTAGCTATTCCTGTAGACACATCACTTCTCAACTGTCACCTTCTCAGTTAAGCCTTTTCAGACAACTGCATTAAATAAGACCCTTTATATTTGGTCTTAATAATGTTACATTTTAATTTACTTACTCATTAAGTGCCTTTTAACAGAAGCAGGGTAGTATGATGTCTCCCTTCCCAGTGGAGAGAATTTTGTAAGGTTCTCATTTTCAAAATGTTAGATGAGATATGAATTTTGTCTAAGTCTTTCACGGTTATACTAAGACCCCAAAATATTAAGTGATGAAGGCATTGCTCTCCTCCTTTGATTTGTGTTTCTGGAAGACAGAAAAGTTAAAAGAGAAATAAAACAACAAATAGCTTTTGGGGGTGGGGTTCAGGTTAAAGTACTGTATACAGACATTTCGGGTTTTGTTTTTGAATGGAAGGTAAATGGGAAAACTGAGCAAGAGAAATAAAATGTGAAAAGGGAAAAAGTAATTACTTCATCTTCCGTATTTTTATGTTTCCACCTTCTGTAACTCTCAGTTCTTTTTTTTTTTCCAACCCTCCAGCACTCACACCTATTCTCCAGCCATACCAAAGTTGCTTTTGTGGTACTCAATGAATGTCTTTCCCCACTCCTCCTGGGCCTCTTACTCTTCTATGTCTCTGTTCCTAATTAGGCCCTTTCCCTTAGTTTTGATCAGCTACATATGAAAAAAGGCAAATCAAGCAGACTAAACAAATCCATGTTAAGGTGAAGATTACTAACACCTGTCTAGTGAAAAGTATATGTTCACAACATGTATATATAACTATCGAAACTCAAAAGTTTGGAAGAGGAAATGCGACCATGTGGTGGGAGCTTTCTTCATTTCTATCTCTCAACCTCACAGACTGTGTGTTTGTCCTGGAAGAGAAGGGAAAGGAAAATTTTTAGATCCCTCCAGAACTTTGTCTGCACAGGATGGAGGTGAGTCCCGGGAAAAGGCACAGCTTCACATGGACCAGTCAAAGATAAACCCAGCCAGACATTATTTAAACTGGTGAAAACAGATTTTATTCATAACTACTGACAAGAGAGGAAAGACCTGAGTTCCCTTCCTATTTGTGCAGAGGTAATATGGGCATTTTAAATGGAGAATGAAGGATGGGGGAGTGCAGGAGTTCAGTAGAATCAGAGAAGTAAAAAACCATAAGGTTAGTCACTATAAGTGTTATGAGGTCAGTGTGTCTGCTAGCTGGCTGTCATGGTAGTTACATTTCTATCCTCCCACTGACTGGGAAAGGAGGCCCTATCTTTCCAGGTGATAGCATTTTAAAGGAATGGTCCTTGGAGCCTTGAGAGATTACACTGAATTGTAAAACATTAATAGGAAGGTAAAACAAAATAGGAAGGCCTATTCAGTACATGCGTATGTGCTCCAAGAAAGGGAGTCAGAGCCTCTCCTCAGGTATTGGCTGGAGTGAGCAGCTAGCTCAATCTCCTGAGTCTCCAGCCTTCTCAGATGGGCATTTTAATGGGGTAGGGCTTATCCTTGGAACACTGTCTTAGGCTTCCAGAAGCCACGCTAGAGTATGGACAATTCTCTTGGTGCAGGGGTTTAGAGGGAGCTGATAGGTGCAGAGTGCTGCAGTTTTCAGAGGTCAGAAGATTCTCCCACAGATACCCTCAGTGAGAGGATCAGAATCCCCTTCTCTGAGTTGCTTTCTCCTTCCTTGGAATGTTGTCTTTGGGGTAATACTCCCCCGAGTGTCACCAGAGGAGCAAGTCACTGACAGGGTGACAGGCAAAAGCATGATTTCCAAAAGACAGCCTGAGTCTTTCTGGCCTATGGCCTGAAGCTCTAGGAGACTATTAGAAAAGACCTAATTTTCTTTCCTTGCTTTTTTCCTTCCAAACAAAAACTTTGAAGCAAAGGTCAGGATTTTAATAAAGTCTTGGAGGATGGTTATTATGCAATGTTGACACTTCACTACACTAGGAAATTTAAAGACAAGGACTTTGCATACGAAAAAAAAAAAAAAAAAACAAACTTACCTTTTATAGCTCTAACTTGGCCTTGTAAGTAGTTAACACATTTACCAGGTTCCAGACTCCAAAATCTAATCTAAATTAAAAGCATGCTGTTTGGTGGAAACCATTGCCTGTATTATCCCATAAGCCAAACCACTGCAATATTCCTTAAGGCAGACCCAATCCAAATTGGTCACCATCTGGTGAATAGCAGCCAGTCAGTGCCAGTTAAAATCATGCTAATATTTGCCTGTTCCTACAGCAATATGACTGGACTATGTCATCCAGCTCTATTTTCTTCTGTGCAGCAACAGGGAGACTGAATGATCCTCTAGCAGAGAGGCATTTGTATTATTCATCTGTGGAGAAGAATTTTCAAGTAGTCATAGAGATTCAGGCATTTTTTTATAGGAGTCTTTCTCTGCCACTAGCATTGAGCAATTTGTTTTATCTTTTATTCATTCATTTATTTAAACATGTGTTGAACATTTGTTCTTATAGGAATAGTGAGCATTGCTGAGTTAAGGTAGGCATGGTTTTCTCACTATAGGCCCTGAGAGGAGAGAAGACATGAAAGATACAATGTTTACAAAGATTGCACAAAACCAGGGTGAAATAATACCTTCTCTTTGTGGAGCAATTGGCATTGAGAATGTGGCATGCCCATGGAACGTGTTTTATTTCTAAACCTTTCAATAGCCTGAAAAGGTAGAAGTAATTTCCCCTACTTTTATTGATGAAAAAATAGAGTCAGAGAAGCTGAATTGCCTAAAGTCACACAACTAGTTAACATTAAGACCAATTCTAAGCCCCAGTAATAATAGGTTCTAAAATCACACTTTCCCTAACTTTACTAATATCCATAAATTCAAGTAAAGCACTCTTGGCCTATTGAGGAGGAAAAATGACTTCTCTTTGGAAGGGATCAAGAAAACAAACAGAGACGGTGTCACTCAAAGGGACTGGAAGGAGAAATAGGAATTAAAATTTACCAGGACAAAAGGAGGAGTGAGACCCAACAGAGCAAGGGAAGAGCACTCACTCATTCATCCATTCAATTGCTATTTGGTATATAAATAAAACAACTGCAACATGATGTGGTATGTGCTTTTGGAAAAATGACGTGGTATTTCACGAAGGATGGGAACCATGGAGCAATCCTTCAACTCTCGCTGGAGAACATTTGAGTAGTACTGGGAGAAAGAGGTGGACAACTATGTCTGTATCAGGCAAACAAAATACTTGAGGCTCCTAGAGATAAAGCAGATTGCCTAACATCACACAGTTAAGAAGATATAAAGTTGGGTTTTAAAGTTTGACTCCAGAACTTATAATTATTCTCTATTCTCTGACTTGGTCTATGTGACAAACTAAAGAAGCATTATGTTATTACTACTTTTACTGTTTTAAATAAACATTTTAAAATGCAACATGCATAAAATTGCACTAATCATGTGTTTATAGCATGATGGATTGTACCAAAGTAAGCACAACCATGTAACAAGGATCTAGATCAAGACAATCATAGTAATAGGGGACAGACAGACCTGAGTGGTGGCAATATGAGGTCAAGGGAATAATTCTATAAAATGGGCCCACCCTGCTGAACCCACATGCTTTCTTTTCCAAGAAGCAATTTACCTGCAGACTTGCATGGCCTAAGTGGACAGGATATGTTATAATCCTCACAAACTACCTGTTATCTGCAGGAGAAATGCAGGATGAAAATAATTCCCATAAGAGGAACAAAAGTTACCCTGAAGGGGAGACTTTTGTGACCGTTTCACAGACCAAATCCCAGAATTTAGGGAGATAAGATCCCCCCCATCATAAATCTGTAAGAAAATATTCCAAATAGAACCAAACTGGTCAACATTGTCCACAGTGACCTACAGTGGTCAAAGCAGTGGGAATTTGAAAGTCTGTTATCATCCTGCTATCAGACAAAAATCAAGAGGTGGATCTGGGCAGGACTCTCTGTAAAGTTCCTTGGTACCCTAATAAAACAGGAAGGCAGGAAAGTTGTGATGGCCCTTTCCTCTCTGGGAGGACCCATTCTCTCTCCCTGACAGTGTCCCCTTCCCCTCTTTCTGTCCCTTCAATAAACTCATGCATGTTAATCTGAACAGCATGTCTAAAATATTTCGGATTTGATTGCAAGAATCGGGGTTTGAAAGGGGGCCTTGGCACTGCTTCAGTTTCTCAGAAGGCTCCAGCACTGTTGACAGTACTATTGTTTAGAATGACAGGCATGTTCCAGCATGCTTTTCCTACCCTACACTTTCAGTGAGGTCCCAGGGAAGTTTCCAGAGAGTCCCATTCAGATCCACCTCTTAACTTTTGATTGATAGCGGGATGACATGAGACTTTCAAGTACCCACTGCCATGACCTCTCTGAGTCACTTTGGTCCATGCTGACTGTTTCTAATTAGAACCTGTTATTACAGATTTTATGATCAGGGGAATCATCCTTATCTCCCTGAGTTCCAGGATCTGGTCAATGAAAGATTCACAAAACTCTCTCCTTGTGTTCTTTTTATTGGCATTATTTCTGGCCTGTATTTCTCCTGCAGATAACAGGTAGTTTGCTGAGGATTGCAACATATCCTGTCCACTTAGGCCCACAGAGGGCTGCAGGTAAATTTTTTCATGGCAAAGAAAGCATGTAGAGGGTCAGCAGGGTGAGGCCATTTTATAGAATTATTCCTTTATCCTCATGTTCCCACCATTCACATCTTTCTGTCTGTTCCCTATCAGTACCACAGCTATGGATTTTATTTAATATGAGATGATATGACCTTTTACTTAATTTGGTAGCACCTTCATTTCTGTTAGTACAAAAAACTTCCTCTTGTAGGCTTCATTCATGCACATGCTATTCTTGGGAACACATGAGCAACTGAGTCAAAACTTGCCTGGAAAATGAGATGGTTGATGAAGGATACCTGCTCTTTGGGGAGCATGTGTGCTCTCTGAAGTCAGAATTAAGCAGTAGCACTGAATAAGTTAGAATAGATAGAAAAATGGCCAGGTAGTCATGATAAGGGACCCCAATAAAGATTTTTTTCAAATGTAAAGACCACTCCCTGAGTGAACCTGTAGAAGCATTCTAAATATTCCAAATAACTCCTTTGTCTGAAAGGGGTGGAAAAATGGAATTGGGGCTGACCTGATGAAGGGGAGAGGAAAGTTCAAGCTCAAGTGCTAAAAGGGCACAGCAATTAGGTCACTGGTTGATCCAAGAGCTTTGTTACTTTCTGGAAAACCTTTTTAACATAGAGTTTAACAAAACAGACTTTGTTCTTTTATAGTGCATATTTAGCATGAATTTTGATCAATGACTGTACCTTGAAGCTGTATAAGCCTCTGGACTAGTACATTTAAGGGAAAAACCTACTTGTAAGAGCCTTTAATGAGGAAGTAGCTAAGATGGCGGCTGGCTGAGAGCCAAAAAGGAGGCGTTTACTTGTTTACACCTGACCTTAATGAATTTGACTAAGAATCTTTCCGTGCCGCACCTGTACACGTGTATGCTTAATGGGTGAAGAGTACTTAACCAGGCCGGGGGCCTCAGAGGGAGAGAGAGAAAGGAGAGAAGAAGAAGCAAGAATAAAGAAACCACTCATTCCCAGTCTGCCTCCGGTTTCTTTCCCACAGTATCATTGCTGTAGGCAGCAACACCTACTGTCAATTTTCTTCTTGGATACTGGGAGCTCTACTTCTTTTCTTCTCACTCAAATCCTACACTGTTATGGTCACTCTTCCTTGTCCATGTATTTCATTCTTTGACTTTATGAGATAAGAACCCAGAAAGAAATTGGCTCTGACATGCTAGGGTCCACCATTAAGAACTACAGCTTACAGAGATCTCCACTCGCCCACAGAAGTGGAGAATGTAGTTTCATTGAAAACTATGGTTTCAGCATCAGAAACATGCTTTGGGATTATTAGACCCAGGGCAAATCTAGCTGCCTTTGAATCCCAAGCAGCAAAAAGAGTGGTAGCAGTAAGACTCCCACATCTAATTTTGAAAATATTCTATACTAGCTTGTTGCATATATACAATTATAACCTGTAAAAATCAAAGCAGTCAGATAACCCAGATAACAGAATCCTTGAAAAGATGTAGAGAGTAGTCTAGACATCACTCACTCATTTACTGCCTATTCTTGACAGTCATTTTTTGCTTTCTGAGTTTCTGGTTCCTTAAGTTTACAATGGTCATTAACTTGCAATATTGCCCTAGAATGGTGGTCATCAGCCCCTGATAGGCACTCAAATAACCTGTGGTTTTTATATTTTGTTGTGTTTTGTATGGTATGTTTTGCATTTAACTATTAGAGATGCCCAAACCCTATGCGGACCTGTGAGTTACGAGTATTGTGTGAGATGAGTCACTTCACTTCAGAAGTCACTTCACTTCAGAAGTGACTCATAAAACTTAAATTTTGATACTAAGATAACTGGACTTGCTGATTTCTCAACTATGTTCCAGGGCAACTTCTCTAATGACATAGGTTAGTTCAAATATAAATTTGGAAAATTTTACAAAGTTAACTTCACAAGAAATAAAATTAAAAACTATATATCTGAAATGTATTTATCAGAAAGAATAACCCCAAAATTTTTATCAGAAGAAGCAGTTAAAATAATATGGTAAAATTTAAACATATGTAGCTATGTAATATCACTAAAGTATCCAGGAAGGAAAGAAACAATTAACAGATTGATGATGTTTGTATATACTTGTTAACCTTAGAGGATGATAATATTTTTTGCTTATTGAAGACCTGTTTTGATATTGAGACATTTGATATTCAGATATTGAACACAAGAAAATAAATATTAAGACACTTAATTATTATAAAATCCTGTTTTGTGTTCCACAGGAAAAGCAAAGTAATCTTAGGGAAACTTCTCTCATGAAAGCTATGTGGCAACTATTCACGTTCACATGCATACTGTGGACTTGATGACTCCCAATTGGGAAATCAGGGATGATGCTATAGAGATGATATTTGAGATCAATATTGAGAATTTATTAATAACAGAGAGAGGCAGAGGGCATATTGTAAAGTAGCAGAGGCATAGGCAAAGTGACATGAATTTGCACAGCAAAAAAAAAAAAAAAAAAAAAAAAAAAGGAAATGGTCTATTTTTCTTGTCAGACTATCCCAAGGAGTAGGTCTACTTGATAGGAAAAGCTGATTAGACTCAAGACTTAGGGGGCCTGGCTATGTTAAGGCATTGCTTTCTGAAGCCATGGAAAGTCCCTGGAAGCTGACAAATAAAAAGAGAATCTCTCAAGGTCACACAGGTTATCAGAATTGGGGGAAGAGGACTGGGATTCAGATTGTCTAAAGTCTGAAGATCTTTTTATTGCCCCCAACTACTCAAATCTGGTCAGTAGAGTCCTAAAATAACCAAGTCAAACACATCATACTTAATGGTCCCCACACTTTCTCATAATAGCCTAAGTGTTTTATAAGTGGGATTCTTTAGAAGTGAAAAACAGGAATGACTTTTATAATAAATTTTCCTCTGGAGGCTTCAAGGCCTCCTCCAGGGTAGAGATCAGCTGTGACTTATCAATGCAGAGCAGCAGCAGGCAGTAGGTTGGCATCAGGAAGCACAGAAGGGGTTGCATTCGAAATTGTGGAGGACATTTGAAATTGGCTGAATGCAATTACCCACACTGGACTTTGGCCAAGGTCTTCAGATTTAATATCACCAATCATCCTGGTCCTTGTAAAGACCCTCTGTGGTCAGAGACCTTAATTTTACTGTTCTTGTAAAATTCATGGGACGGCATTTCCCAGCTTTTCCCCCTCCAACTAGGACCCTTCACTTTTCTTTTCTTGGCCACGGTGCTTCCAATGTGGATTTGATTGCTGCTGCTGACACCAAGACACTTTCATTGCCCCTGAAGGCCATTTTATTTATCGTTGCTATGTTTCCAAAAGATGCATTTCCCTCCACCAATATGTTCAGCTGCCCACGTAATAGCATAGGCTGACATTTTGGTGACCACTCAGGAGAGCAGCAGATTGTGTAAATTCCATAACACCAACATGTCAATTGCAAGTTACCTTGAGAAAAAATTATACAGTTTGACCTTGCTCTTAAAAAAAATCATAGACAATATAGTAGAAAGAAGAATCCAGTACCACAATTCAATACTGAGAAAGACTGAATTAACAATTATGCACAAACATATACCATTTTAACAATGAAAACTAAAATTAAAACTATGTGTTTTAGAAACACTATGGCAGGATATTTGAAAAGTGACGAGACAGATATCCAAATTCCAATAGTTAAATAGGTAAACATGTGATCAACCTATGAATAAATAAGGGAAGGTAATCTGGCCCAGAACACATGAAGTGGTGTTCTTTACAATTTTGCTCATAATCAAATAAGGGAAATGTTCCATTTCCATGATGTTAAAGTTAATAGCCAAAATTCTTTGAAGAAGCAATTGGTAATTAATTCAAGATCTTAAAAATACTATATTCTTCAAGCCAGAAATTCCAGTCCTGGAAATTTACCTAAAGACATGATTCAAAGAAGAAAATGGCATAGGTATTCATTGCAAAAAACAATGGCAACCAGAATGTAACTATAACTATATAAGCATAACTAGAATATAAAAAGAACTCCTACACTCAACAAGAAAAATACAAATAACTTGATTAAATAATGGACAATGGATTGGAACAGACATTTAAGGAATGATGCTCACAAATAATAAAAATGTGAAAATACATCAATATCATGAATTATCAGGAAAATGCAAATCAAAACCATGATGAGAAACTACCTCACAACAATTAAGACGTCTAATATCAGAAAAAAAAGAGTGAAGAATGAAAATAATATTTGTTGTTGAAAAATATGGAGAATTGTGATTCTGTTACTCTCAGTATTATATAAAATGGTACAAACTCTATGGAAAAGAATATGGTGATTCCTCTAAAAAAAAAATACATAGAATTACTGTATGATCCAGCAAGTTCAATTCTGGGTAAATACTTAAAAGAATTGAATGGTTCTGTTTCACTCATGTTCATAGCAGCCTTGTTCTCAATAACCCAAAGCAGAAGCAACCTAGAGCCTGTCATCAGATGACTGAATAAACAAAATGATGTAGTATGCATGTATACAATGGAATGTTATTCAACCCTAAAAAGGAAGGAAAATCTGATACATGCTGTAATATGCATCAACCTTGGAAACTTTGCTAAGTGAAATAAACCAGTCACAAAATAACAAATACTGTGTGATTCCACTTATACAAGAGGCATCTAGAGTAGTGAAATTCATAGAAACATAAAGTAGAAAGGTGGTTGCCAAAGACTGGAGGAGAGGAGAATTGGGGAGTTATTGTTTAATGAATCTAGAATCCCAGTTTTGCAAGACTAAAAGTTTTGGATTCCTTGGATAAGAATGTGAATGTACACAAGTCCACTGAACACTTTAAATTGTTTCAGAGAGTCAACTTCGTGTCATGTGGATTTCACCACAATTTTAAAAAATGATAGTTTGTTCGTGTTAGAAATTAGGAAAATAATTTAGACAATTTATTTGTATGTGTGGTGCTGGGAATGGAACCTATGATCTCACAGATCTAGCACTCTACCACTGAGTTAATACATCCGCCCAATTTAGTCAATTTGGGACATCTAGTGACAGGTTATATATATATAGCAATTAGAAATGATAATAACACATACACATTCTTATATTTAAATTTTAAAGCATGGTCTTCAAAAACCTTATATTTATAGCCAAACAGTCAACTATAAAATAAAAAGAAGTGAAGTATTAAGACATTGGACTGTATGCAAAAATCTGTGATGCTTTATTTATATTATTCTACAATAATGTTATTTGTAAAATAAATAAAATTGTCACTGTATCTCCAAAAACGGGCATAAGTATTTTTCTCTTGTGGAAAAGAACTAAAAATAAATATTCTTTCTTCCCATAGAAAAGTGAACAAATAAATAATTTGTTACATATTTGAAAAGAAAAATCAAAACACAGCATTTAGGTTAGTGTATTAAAGAAAGCAATAAATAGAAGTTAAACCATGAGCTATAGAAAAGCCCAAGGATGAAAGGAAGCTTAGAGTATTATTTATTATTTTTGTTTAGCATTTCTAGTTTGTGATTCTTATTTATATTATAGTTACAAATGTTTTACTAAACAGTTTTTTCCCTTTTACATGTATGATTTTATGAGGTTAATAATATTCCTTTGTGAATATGTGTTCATACTGAATGCTGTCAAAACAATTTTCTATTAGAATATATCTGCAATTTAGTAACGGACATTAAAAGAAAGATGTGTGGTTGATATTCTTTATAATAAGTAATTTGTACAGGACATTGATGTTAGCTTTGAATGTTTATTCATTCAATAAAGCAAACTCAATTTTTTTACAAGTAGTTCACAATAACTGATATTTAAATCTGATATTAACCTGTGCAGCAATGTTTTCTAAGATATTATTGAACAGTTTTTCTAACTGTAAAAATGATTTATCTACTTTGTTATATCAAATAGTCTATGAGGTTACTTGAAGTAATAGGAGACAACCATATTCAAATAATTAACACTTTATAGAGTTCTGTTGTGAAACAGACTACAGTATAAAGAGAGGGGGAAGGAGCAGAGTGTACATTTCTCAGAGTTGTGGGAGTTTGTGGAAAATATGGTCAAGGATTCACAGGAAACAAAAGGGGAAAGAATGCTGTCATCAGCCCCGCTGTGTTTAGCCACTGTTTCCTGACATTTGCTCCCATGCTGGGGTTCTGGCTAGAAAGCTGGTGGAATTTCCAGCTCTCTCACTTGATGACTATGAGCTTTTGAGTAAGTTATCTATTATTTCTCTATGTCTGAGTATTTATAAATGAAAAAAAAAAGGTATTACAAAACTTCAATCTCAAACTATGAGTTATTGTGGGGCTCAAATGGGATGATAAATGTAAGGAAATTACCAGAAGGTCTTACACATTATCTATGGATAGATCATCTGCCCCACCTTCTTGACTTAATTTCTAACTTGTCTTTCTGTCCTTAAGGAACCACAGGAACTTTAAGGGAAACAGTTGGTAATAATTATTATTCTCCACAAAACCAATCACAATTCCTTACATGTGATAGGTCACTAACATACATTTATTGATTTACACAGTCACTCAGTAAATACTTTTTGATCAATCAACATTGCATCA
Organism: Tamias sibiricus; assembly: GCA_025594165.1. Taxonomy (NCBI): domain Eukaryota; kingdom Metazoa; phylum Chordata; class Mammalia; order Rodentia; family Sciuridae; genus Tamias; species Tamias sibiricus. The sequence continues at coordinate 79,177,470 of CM046668.1, forward strand.
GGAACTATATGGTCTTAAAATGCTTTCCTGATTTATTATGAGAAGACCCAGGTATCGGATGACAGAAGCTATGGAGTTGGTTTCTACATAAATATCCAAGAAGAAATGTCTTTCCCTGAAATTGTTATAATAATTATAATCATTTATATTTATACACTATGATATGCCTTACAAAGCATTATCATCTATAAAATCGATCATCTAAACAATGATGTAAGAAAGCTAAGATGCAGGAATTATTACTTCCATTGTTAGATGAGGCTCAAGATGAATGATGTGACTTTCTGGGGGAGACACATGCAGTCAAAGCCATTAAGGGGGCTGATTCCAGGTCTGCCTCTCCAGGTATCCTCTATGATACTGCTTTGGCACATCTATCTCAAGTTTTTGCAGAGCAGTCCTGCCTTTCTTGTAGGTTTATAACCATGTAATACAGAGCTAGTCAGTTATCTTCATCACAAAGTTTCAAAATGTATAGATCTGAGCCTCCATGCAGTATTGCATTGAGATTTAATTAGACAAGTTGGCTTCCCCTTGAGAAAGATGCGAAAAGACAAGTTTATTAAAATTACTGTAGTCATCATTATTGGCTCCTCCACCAATGCTTTTCACACTCCACTCTTGTTAAACAAGCATCACCTTTTGAGGCTCTTTCCCTTGAAGACAACTCAGAGGTGAGGTTGTAAAAAGGGCCTCAGTACATAAAATGAATGTGTGAAATTGCCTTGTCTGCAAACCAATTAAATGAAGTCGGCATCTCAAAAGGGAAACTGCCAGCATCCTTCTGAGGACCATTGACAGCCACTGTCTGACATGAGCAGGATTGCTGTGTGATTTGATTTCATCAGGCCAGCCCCACTGAAACACAAGCCAATATCTTCTCTCCTAAGATGCTCTTATGTGTTAGGCAATATTGAGTCATCCAGCTATCTTTTTCCTCCCATATGTATGTCTTTCTTTAAGGAAGAGGAAACAAAAGTGATTCTTTGAAAATGACTGACAATACCATGCAGGGTGTTTTAATCCATGTGCCCTTCATATTAGCCCCACCTCTCTTCTCATACCTGCAGCAAAGCAATCATCACTTGCCAGGCATCTACTGTGTACAAAGTACTGTGCAAGACACTGTGGAGAAGAATACTCAGAACCAGATGCACTCTCTGCCCTCAATAAATTTTTGGAATCCTATAGGAGGTAAGAACACAAATAGATATCACAGAAGGAAGATGATATGAGAGCCATAGAGTGTGAAGGAGTTAGAGAAGTTTTAAAAAAGATCACTCTGATTGGTTCTATCTGGCAAATTGTCTCTTCCATGTATATTCCCTGGCTTTAAACAATTCTGTTAAAATTTAACATCCACACTCTCACTCTGTATCCTATGTTGGTTTTCCCTGAATTAAGCACCATGAAAAAAAAAAAAAAAAAATCAAGGTCTCTTTTGGCCTCTTCCACCCCTCCTCTTGGCTTTGGGGAGAAAGAGGTTAATTCTGCTCATTTTCTTCCTGCTAATGACAGTCTTGACATCCTTATAGTTAAATTTTCAAAGAAGTTAGAAAAAAATGTGTTTATCCAATTGTCTGGACTCAAGCTCATGACTTCTGACTTAGGATCATCTTCCAAAAGACAATGGAGGAGGTAGGACATCCAACAGCAAAAGGTGAAGCCCATTACTGCAAGTTTTAAAGGTCAGTCTGCAAGTCACCTGCTCTTCTATGTGAATTTCATGATGACTAAAGAACAAATGTTCTGAAGAGATTAGCTGGATAAAATGACTATTATAAACTCACCGTTTATGTATGTCAGGACAAATGGAGCAGTGTAATAGCATTTTTTTCCCTGAATTTCTTTGAGGTATGACAGAGAAAATTAATTTGAGACTAGAGAATAGGAAGGGAAAGTTATAAATTTGGAATTTGACAAATAAGGCATGCTTATACAATGTGCCAAGTCTGAAATAAAAAATGAATGTGTTAGAAAATCCCAAGTCCTTGTGAAAAAGTCTCTTCTCTGATTTTTTTATTTTGCCAGTCAGGCCTTTATCAATTTTTAATTTTTTTATTGTTCTTTTTTCATTGTGCTTCCAAAATTCTGAGTTATAATCAGGTCGTTAGTACTATTATTCTAATAGAAAAAAAATATATATATATATATAAGTAAGTTATATGTAAGTTAGCATACAAACATTTTAAGCTCTACAGCCACAGGGAGGAAAATATAAGGAAACTACTAAAATTAAACAATAGCATTTATATACGTTCTATTTACATACACATGAAATTCATACAGGGCAACTATAAATTTAGGGTGCTGATTTTAAATGCATGTATACCCATGTGTATACACACACACACACACACACACACACATACATCAGTCCTCTCACGATACATTTGTGCTAAAAACACTAATAAGAACATAGACTACTTTATACAGCACTTTTGTCCATCCTTTAAGGAGTTTTCATATGTTCCTTTGAAGGTAAATCTGAGCATGTGTTTCCCATTTAGGATCTAGATGGATCCAGCTCTTTATTTCTGTTGAGAACATGGCATATAACACCCAAAACATAGTAAACATGTTGTAAATATTGTTTGAATTAAATTGAATTAAATGGTAAACACTACACATAATGAATTAAATCAACACAATGGTTTAAATCTATAATCAGAACAATTCAATTCTTAAGAGTTTTGAGGTATTATGGTATAAAATATATCATATCCAGATATACGAGGCATAGAGCCTACATGTAAATTGCTCTTAGCCTAAACCATTACTTGTCTGTGGGTGTTTTGTTTAACTTCTCCAACCAGACTAACTTAGTTGAAAATTTGAAAATGCAAACTAAGCAATAAGTAAGGGCAACTTAAACATCAGAAACACTTGATGTATGTTGCTCTCCCTTCTCTTTTCTGCTCTGACCTCGTGTTGGCTGTTAACTATTTGGAAATAATAGCTTGGTTTTCTGTGGCTTTTAAGCGTAGAGTTACTCACCCATTTAAAAGAGTATTAAATGCTTTTAAAATATTCCACCTTCAGCCAGCACTGTGGTACACGCCTATAATCACAGCAGCTCAGGAGGCTGAGGCAGGAGTATCGCAAGTTCAAAGCTAGCCTCAGCAAGGGTGAGGTGCTAAGAAACACAGTGAGACCCTGTCTCTACATAAAATACAAAATAGGGCTGGGGCTGGGGCTCAGTGGTCGAGTGCCCTGAGTTCAATCCCCAGTACCCAAATAAATAAATAAATTAAATATTCCACCTTTGAATTAGTTCAGCTAACTCTCATTTATTTTATTCAACAGACATGCTCTTTCCCGTGTTATGGTGACCATGGAGTATCCTTTGTATGTGAGGTGTGTTAACAGGAACCTCTTCTTGGCACAACAACTCAGCTGCTGTGACAGGGGACTGAAATCTAGACTCCGTCCTGTGATGATGTGAAGAAATCCCCTCACTTCTTGGGCCACAATTTCTCTATTTTTAAAATAAGGAAATGAACCAGACAAGAAAGGGAGTTTCTTGCTTACTAGAATTTATGGCAAACAATAGAAAAGAAAGTGGAAAAAATTAAGACACTTACTTAGCACAGTCAAAGAATGGATTTGTTGTGGTTTGGTGGTGAGCTGTCCCCCTAAAGCTCACGTGTGAGATAATGCAAGAAGAATAGAGAAGAAATGATTGGTTTGTGAGAGTCTTAACCAATCAGTGATTTAATCACCTGATAGGGATTAATTGAAGTGGTAAGGTGCGGCTGGAGGAAATGGGAATTGGGGCGTAGCTTTGGGTATATA